>ML685804.1:5148306-5446415 GCA_007922175.1 Pelusios castaneus
GTGTGTGTGTGTGTGTGTGTGTGTGTGTGTGTGTGTGTGTGTGTGTGAGAGAGAGAGAGAGAGAGAGAGAGAGAGAGAGAGAGAGAGATCTTCCACTCAGAAGTCTTTGTCTAAGAGTCATTCTTACAAACACACTGTTCCCCTGAGGGCAGCAGGATTCATTCTCACCAACTTGTATGCACTTAGACTGGTATTTAGCTAGATGCTCACTAAACTGAGTGCCCTTTTGAATGCCCCAGCACCAGCTTCATTCCCATGATGAATTACCAGGGATTTTTAAGTTCCAAAGGGCTAGCCATGTTAGTCTAGTTCAGCAAAACAAAGAAGGAGTCTGATGGTCCGTGACAAAGTGGGATCTCTCCCACGAAAGCTCATGCGATAAATAAATTGGTTAGTCGTTAAAAGTGTCACCAGACACCTTGTTTGTTTTGCGGGGATGTCTAAGAAATCTTGAACATTCTCTTCTGTGTAGAGATTCGAAGGCTGCACCCGTTACTGCAGGATCCCCAGGCCCAGATGCTCACAAGTAGTTAGGCCTTTGATGCCCGATGAAAACAGTGGGAGTTATGTGCCTGCATTCATTGATGGAAGTTAGGTACCTAAATGCCTCTGAGGCCCTGAGCCTGAGTACTTTGTATTGTTGGATTAGGATTGATGGTGATGATCTATTTCCCTAGCATTGCGAGACACAGGCAGGTTAAATGGTTTGCCCAAGCTTACAGACAAATCACTGAGAATAGAACTCAGCCTATCTGACTGCAGCTCCGGTGGCTTTACCTACCGTGCCAAGCTGTCCTTTAGCATCTCAGCTGGTCTGCTACAATCCTGGCCATTGCTTTCTTGTGCTGCTGCTGCTGCCTTCGTCTATTTGGGTTGTTTGTCACTGCAATACCGAGATGTTTGAAATGCTCACCAGCTATCGTCCCAAGCAGCTAAGTATAGCTGAGAGCAGGGAAGGATCTTGTGTCATAAGTGTGTCTCTATCTAGCTTGATACTAGATTTCAATTGATTAAGCGCTAAAGGTTTTGTATGTTACACTGTGAGCCCCCGGATGATGTAAGTGTGTAAAGATTAAAATAGACAAACTGGCCATGAGTCAGGTTTTGAAACCGTTCCAGGGTAGTTAAACTGTGAAGGGCTGTAAGGAACATGGAGAATCTGTCCTGAAAATAGCCATTCCGCTGACTCTTTGTGCACTCCTTCTTCCATGCATCAGAAATACGCTAGATGTGGGCAGCCAGGAGTTCCCTAACAAAGGTGAAGAGGTCTGGGGCATTCTGTGCGCAGAATTACTATTAAAATGTGGTGTACTAGGAAAATTGGAATAACATGACTCCATGATGTCTCGAGGATGCTGCCTTTTATAGGGGCAGTCTGGAGCCTGGGAACCCAAGTGGCTGTTACTAAGTGTTCATCTTTGCCAGTGCGATGACTAAGAATGAGGGGGCTTTATGGTGCTTAGCTGAGCAACTGCCAGGAGGGCCTAACAAGAGAGAGAAGGGGGGTGAAGCTGTAACTTCTTTCACATGAGAGTGGAATGTGTACAGTTGCAGATGCACGAAAGAGGGGGAGAGAATGAGAGAGCTAACAGGCTTTAGCTTCATCTTTGTATAAGGGAGAGGCAAACTGGCCATAATTCATCCTTATAGGGGAAATGGTTCATCATTGATCAGGGTGCGACAGGTAGCTTGATGAATATCCTGGAGTGGAGGAGTATATAACTCCCCATGGGAGCAGAGCTGGAGGGAGTATCTCTTACTGTATGGGATAGAGATGAGTGTGAAGTCTCATCTTTGGAAGGAAATCTATGGGTTTTCATGGAGAGCAAGAACAGTCATTCTCTGATACCAAGAAAAGAAAAGAAACGCATGGGGCTTCACCTGCTATGAGAGAGAGGCAGCTGCCTATGGGAGAGTTGGTTTTTAGATTACAAAGCAATAATCAGAGTGATTGTGACATGGAAGCCTTTCTGAGACTGCAGGGACTCACTAAATATATCCTGAAACCTGTGCATTGCAGAGAATATTGAACTGAAGATCTAGGGGGAAGTTGTGAAAAGCAGCTAAGTTCCATTTTCAAAAGTAGCTGAGGCCCATGAGTGCCTGAGCTTCATTGAATGTTGTGCAGAAACCCACAACTTTGAATGAGGTCAATAAGAAGTTCTGAGAGAGAGAAAATGAGCTATCAGATTCATGGACGTTGGAAGTGAATTACAAATTGTTTAAGAGACCAATTATTAATCGGATGGGGAAGAGCAATCTTGTCTGTATAGGAGGACCTAACAGTGACTAAAAGAAATAGGATATAGTTCAAAACTGTGGACAAAGGATGTGTGCTCTTACTAGCAGTTACAGTGTCTGCTAAGAATGAGGAGCAGGGTAAGAAGATGAGAGGAAAATAAAAAGATGTTCCAAGGAATATTGGGCAATTTCTAAGGCATGAGTTAGTCTATTTAACAGTGCCAGTCTCGTTTGGGTCTGGTATGATTTAGATTAGGACAACTTTAAACAATTGTAGCCTTGGTCTAAATGACTTTGATTTCACTTGATACTTGAAATGTTGTTGTCTAAATGCACATGGTATTTGAAACCAAAACTCTGCCAAAATTCTGGCTTCATTAGCCAAGGTCCACGGTTACTTGTTAGATATATGTTGCCGGTTTGTACTGTGATGCTTGACGACTCTTGGAGTTGTCTTTCGGTTTAGTATGTGGCTAGATCAAAAACAATCTTTAACTTGTATTAAGAATGCCTTCCTGATTTACACATTGCCCCACTCAGAACATTTGCCAGCCAACGTGTGGCATTCACATTCCTGTGGTGAGCTTGGACTTGGATGTCCTTCATAATAGGCCAATAGTTTGTGTTAAGTCAGGCAGGTCCAGTAGTTGATGAGGAATCTAGCAACCTTGAGATGAAAAAGACCTGCCACTTTTTTCTGTCTATCTTATTCCCTAGCTACATCATGGCTGCATGTTTTCTTTTAGTACATTTAGTGCCCTGTTAGACACCTTTTAATCATCTCGGATGATGGAGCCTCCATCACCTCCCTTGAGGGACCATTCTATAGTCTACGAGGATCTTGGATTTTGCAGGAGCTAGCCTTTCACTCATGAAGAGCACAAGCTGTATTTTTTTTGACCTGGATAACAAGGGGCAGGAAACAAATCCCCAGGAAGTGGTTGATTAAACAAGTGTAAAAGGAGTGCTAGGAGAGTGATTTTTTTTTTTCTACTGAGATCTTCATTCCAAAAGCTTCCAGCTTCAGGTCAGAGAACTACTGAATAGTTTATAGATAAGTGTAGGCTGTTGGGCTAGTTACAGTCTGTAGCTCATTTTGATTTAGCCAAACCTTTGAGAGATGCCGTCACTCCGAGATCCCGTGACAATTGCTGTTCCTTGTTTGTATGGCAGTAAGGCCTGTGATACCAATTAACAATCAAATGTGCGAAGTGCTGTGCAAACGTGTCATCAAAGAATAATCCCTTCCCCAAGGAGCTCACATGTGAAAAGACTCAGTGGATGAGATAAATTATTGTGATTGGGAGGTCAAAGTAAGAGTAAAACAAGCAAACTATCTGTACAGTAAACAGAGACCTCAGCTCCCCAACTGCCTACCACGCTCATCTGGTAATGTTTTGTGGAGGCTTTCCCCAACCCTGTTCTTTTCTTTGGTCTTCTGTAGCTTGTGTGTTTGGCAAATGATAAGCAGCTGTGTTCTGCATGTTGGGAGAGTAGTTGTACTCCAACGGGCCCGCTAACCTTCAAGGAGGGAGGCAGACACTCATCAACAGTGCGGGTGCATTATCCACTTACAGAATCTTTCACAAGTTCCACGTGTTGGCCGAAGTGCTGCTCCCAGCAGGTTGTTGGGCAGGTGGCTTTTCTGATAGAACTACCGTGTAAAGAAAGAGGAATCAAACCTAAGCTTCCTGGCCTGCTAGACTGGCACCATGTATCCTAAGGATGAGCATTGGTGAGAGCCTGTCAGCGGCTGGGATGCTGGACAGGGAGTCAGGCAATGCGGATTCTCATCCAGTTTCTGACCTGTTGTGTGACCTTGGAAAATGGCCGTACCTCTGGCTGGTTTCCCTGTATGTAAAATGGGGATAATTCTATCCCCTTTCCTTTGTAAAGTGATTTGAAAGCGATAGGTGGGAAATGGCACATAGGCGCTAAGTATTGCAGTAAGATACAGTGCATACACACAAGCCTCCAGTTCTTTGGCAAGTCCACTGAAATGATTTTCAGGGTGCAACACTCTGGCAAACTGCAGAATCTGGCATCCGTTTTCTATTTTATGCATCTGAAGAAGTGGGTTGTGCCCATAAAAGCTTATGTGATAAATAGATTTGTTAGTCGTTAAAAGTGCCACAGGATTCCTTGTTCGTTTCATTACCAGATAGCTGTGTCTGAGGAGCAAATGGCCAGAATTGTTGCAGGACATCCAGTCCGTTGTAAGGCTCCTGGAGGGAGATGATGGTTTCTCTGGTTTGGGGTGAGAGGAAGTTGATTAGGTTCTAGATTTGGAAGGTGCATAGGTGAAGGCTCTTGTCCTTCCTGAGAAGACTCCTTCTACAGTCAAAATCATGGATGAACATAGGCAGGAAGCAAAGAGATTGCACAGTGTGAAGGGTCCATGTGGGGTAACGTCTCTGAGCTCTTGCACTTCTAAAAATTGCAGCTGGACCTGAGACATACCTGACTACTTCAATGCTCACCCGTTAGAGAGGCCCATGTCTGTTCTATTCACAAACAGTGTTGTCAGAGACCAGCACGGCCAACATAAATTCCATTTCTTTATTTTATTTATCCCACTTCTTCTATGAACACCTTCCCTGTCTTTTTGTTTAAAATGTTTGACTTGCAAACTCCATCCTTCAGGGAGACTTGCTGGGCAACAGCTCTCCTGGCTGAAGCCAACTGGCACACAGCTTTTTCACAGACAAGACTAGAGGGCTGGCTGGTTTGGGCAGCTTTACCTTCAACCAACAGGAAAATAAAATCCCATTTTTGGAGAAGGATTCTCTCGGCCTGAAGACCTGCCAGGATTCTCTGAAGTAGCAGCTGCCAGAATGCTCCCCTTACTCCAGCAGAGAAGGAGTTTTAAACAAAATCAGATGTTTTCACACACACATGCATACACACCCCTGAAAAGGTCTGGGGAAAAGATCTTACCCTTCTCCTCCATCTCCTGAAGATCATTGATCTCGGTGATGAGGCTAGGAGCTCTCACTGTGTCTATTTTTTTTTAAAGAGCCCCTCTGATAATCATAGCAAGAAAGCCTGGTTGCTGCTTATGTCCCTTTAAGCACAATGGGAGAGGACCTGGTCTTGAGCACCATTTTAACAGGCACGGTGATATAACCAGGGAAAGGGGGAGAGAGCATTTGGTCCATCTATCTGTCTGAGCCTGACAATCCTCATCAGAGCTCTCATTAAGCCTGTCCCATGGGGACATGCCTTTTGGGGGGAGGAAGAATGATCCAGTGGTTATCTAAGGATGTTGAAGACCTTGGCTCCATTCCCAACTCTGCCTCAGCCTTCCTGTGTCATCTGGTGCAAATCATTTACCCTCTTGGTGACTCCATTACTTCTCTGTAAAATGGGCATAGGAGCAGTGCTCCTACCTCACAAGGGTGCTAAGAGGATAAATATGTGAGGTGCTCAGATACTATGGTAATGAGAGCCATAAAAATACCAAAGATATCGAGATAGGATAGATAGTGGCTATTTCTTTAGGGCAAAACTCTCTCCTGCTTGTATATGTTGCTTCTGAGCTCCACTTTGGCCTGCTTCTTTCAGGGAGTTTCTCTCTCTGACAATGTGAAATTCATTCAGGGTTTTTTTTTTTAATATTTCCCAGCTGCTAAGGTGAGCCAAAAGTTTGTTCATACCTGACTTCAGCAATCCAGAGAGGAGCCCCGCTGGTTCTTTTCCAGCAAAACTTGTTACTCAGATGTTTCCCTCTCAGTTCTTCTGCCATTTGCTGCCTCCTTCCAGTTCTCCACTTTGGCTCCTATAGCAGGCAGGATGTATATCTCTATGTTTTTCAGTGTACTGTTTGTCTGCTCAGTCCCAGTTCTTGAACATACTTTCCAGAGGCTGTATTGCTTAGGAAGCCGATTGCAGCCTGCTTTGAACATGCACATAATCTTAAATGGTAGGATTTTCATCAACAAAAAAGACATACATTTCTTTACCATCCTTAGGGCGAAGGGAGAAGGATTTTAATTATATTAGGCTGGTTAGTCCTTTTCACAAATCTCTTGTCATTGGCCCCATCCTGTATGTGCTTATCAACAAGGCTATTAAAGAAGCACTTTCTCCCTCTCCCAATGTGGTATATAGCTCTTGCTAGCGGAATAGAGCAGTGGGGAGTCAATGCAGTATCCCTTGAGTACACTAGGGGGAGTTTGTAGGACGACTCGGGGGAAGAACAAGAAGGAAATAGAGTAACCAAATCTTCCTCTATTCCCACTGGCTACTTAGATCATTTTGACTGATTTATGGAATTACCATGGCTGTGGAACATGACTGCTTTGGAGGATCAAATGCGAGGAGGTTGGCTGGGCAAGTGGGAATGGAGTGAGGAGGGCCACATTGGTAAATAGCCTTAGGGGTGAGTGGGACCTAATGCACTTCCCTGAGTTAAAAAACAGAGTGTTGCAGTAATCCACAACAAAGGTCTAAAGCCCTGCTGCTGGCCCCTTAAAAAATATTGCCGTATGTGGTAAGTGTCTGAAATACTGGGACATTACTACTAAAACAAACAAGGAGTCTAGGGGCACGTAAAGACTAACAGATTACTATTAAAAGCTCCAAGCATTGGACTGTTACTGTTGGAACACTGTAGCGTGGGGGTCCTCCAAACGTCTTCACAGTGTGGATCATGTCTTTGTAGAGAGATGGGCGCTGGGACCGGCTCCCCTCCCTTTTGTGGCTACATGCAGTCCCTACGTCCATTGTGTGTATGGAAAATACCATTCGTGTCTGTGACGCTGTACTCAAGTGCCTTGCGAGTCTGAAACTGTTTAGCTGGATTGCCCCCATTCCCTAGGGTTTGTGTGCACCTGGGAAGCGCGTGCTGCCATTAACAGGTGGGAACTGGGTGGGCCTGGGCTGCATAATCTAGGCAAAAAGGAGGCCAGATGAGAGCAAGGTAGTGCGTTGTCTTGGATCTAGCTATTGATGTTGACAAGAGTGTGCTTTGGTTCTTCGTTCGTTGGCATCCCAGCCCTCTTCTCCCTCCGGCTGGGGAAAGGCAGACTAATAAAGGGGCTTTAATCGCCAGTGTCATACTTACGTCACACATCTATTCTTTCTCTGTGTCTTCGGTACTTCTCTGGCCCCATCGCCGTAGTATCTGAGCACTTCCCAATCTCCCTAATGCCTCCATCAGGTAGGGTAGTGGTCTTATCCCATTGTGCTGGCAGCAGGGCTCAATTGAGGTCCAAGGAGACTAAGTGCGTGTCAACAAGGGGAAGTTGCACTGCTATAAATTAAGGTGAGAATTTAAACCATTCTAATTACGCTGGCATAACTCCCACATGGACACACTTGTGCCTCTTCCTGGTTTAGTTTGCATTTGTCCTGGAAGGGGCTTCAACTAAACCGAAAAAGGCCATTGTTCTTCCAGAATGAGATGGTTCCCGAACACTCACACCAATGGAGCTACATCTCGTATCAGTATATCGATACCGGTCTAATTGTTAAAAATTTCTCTAGACAAGCCTCTAGTGAGTTGCCCAATTGAACCTAGAGTTTTCCCAGGTGCGCACTCTGCTAATTGGACCATTCTTCCTCTCAGGCTTTTTGACAGCACCAGTAGCCCATGGGTCATTTTGAGAAATACTGCTGCAGTGTATTTCCCCCGGGGGATGTCTACATCACAGTTGGGCGGTGTGACTGCAGCACATGTAATCAAAGTTAGCTCCAGTACATCTATACATACCACCGTCCCAGTTGCAGTGTAGACATACAATCAGGAGTCACAGTGCTGTTACAAGAATGAGAGTTACGACTATGGAATATTTTAGCAATGTTTTCTATGAGCATTCATATTATCCTTCGCTAGTTGGAAAATTGTAAACAAAAAAAAATATTGCAAAGCAATATCGATTATTGATCAGGCAATGACTTATCCGCATGTTAGCCTTATTGGTTCAGCGTGTAGGAGAGCTTTGCTTTTTTAAAGAAGGCCTCTTTTATTTATTTATTTATTTTGTCTGCGGGCGTCAGAGAGCTGCTTCCAGCAAACACTCACCACAGCTTCTTGGGCAGCCTGTGTGCGGGCTCAGGAGACGCACTGCCCGGCTGGAAAGGCACACCACTTCCCCTTTTGCAATGAGTCCCATAAAATCTCGAGCAAGAGAGGACTCAGTTTTCACACTCACTAGAATGTGCCGAAGGCTGCAGATGTTTGGCTCAGTAGGGGGTGAAATTTGGCTCCATTGACATCAATGGCAAAACTCCCATTGACTTAACTGGGGCCAGAATTTTAGCCCGGGTGTTGACGGTGATTAGCAATCCTCTTCGGTAACTGTACCAGCCTTTGGTGCAAACCCTTGAATCTCAGGATGAGGTCTTGTTTTCAGGCTTCTCTGCATTGTTTGCTATTGGTGCGCCACTGTTCTGGTCTCGCTTGAATCTGATGCGAGCTTCCAAATGGCATGCTGCTGTTGGCCACCGTATTTTACGTTCTGCAGATTTAACTTTCCGGTGAAGCCTGTGTCCAGAGCATTCAGTGGAGTTGGTCAGATGCAGCTGTGCAGAGTGCCAGCAATTAAACCACCAAAACTCTTGGGGTGAGAGAGCACGTGTGTGTATGAGAGAGCGAGCGAGCGAGAAACTGCTTGGAAAGAATTGCTACTCCATCATGTTCTGGCTCCCCAGGAACTTACAAAAGCCCATTTTTTATTCTTTTAGTGTCTGCCAGTCTCATGTCAGATAAAATGAGCTGAACCAGCATTTTGAGACTGACTTTCACTTTCTTCAAAGCTCTTCCTCTCCCTGTCATCTAGTGGGCCAGAGAGGACAATACTATTGCCAGCTGTGTACCAGACTTCCAATCAGGCTTCATCTGTTGGGTATAGATAGGTGGATATTTCAGGGAGATTTTTATGACTTCTTTCTTGAAGCTTCCTCACAGTGTATGTGTCTGTCTAAGTTCTCTATATTGATGTCCATCGCCATAGTATCTGTGTATGTGGCAGAGGGCAGTTGTTTTAAATAATTTGATGTTTTCTGGTTAAGTCCTAGATGTAGCCACAAAATCAAGGAGCAAGATTCTCCCATAGGTTCTTGCCTGAATGGTACAAAGAGTCTAGCAGAGGAGATCTCTCCTCACACAGGGGAATCTCTCTTTTGATGTAAAGCTGGTGGACCTGGCTTCTGGCCCAGCTCTCTCTGCCTTGTCCCCTCCTTCCCTTTACAAGAGGTGGGGTGGGTAGGGGGCATGGTAGAGCTCTGCTGTATTAATCATCCAATTGTCTTACCCATAGGGGTCTTCTACTCTTGGTATAATTTAGAGCAGGCCACAAGGTAATCTAACGCAAGCCATTACAGAATCAGGGAGCTGCAGTTGGGTCCCTGGCATCCCTCATGTACCCCTATACCCACTGAAATAAATGTACCATGTCGGCTTTTAAAGAAACTAGAGGAAACAAAATTTAGGGTCTGATCCAGTAGGTTCTGATCTCCTCAATTGCCAGTCAAATCAGTGGGAGTTGAGGGCACTCAGAACCTGGTAGGATCAAACCATAAGTAATTATCTTCCATACCATAGAGAGAGGGAGTTCAGAGGGTGAAACACAAACACCTCTGCACCGCCTAAAACTTTAAAATAGTTCGTCATTATTTAGGCCTCATGATTATGCTCTGCTCAGGCATGAAAACTCTCTGAAAGCTGAGTCACCAAAGAAGAAATGAGCCTGTATTTCAGCTCTGGCTATTGTTACTCAACAATTGCCTCTTTTCGGTATCTGGCCCGGGGAGAGAAGAGACCTGTTTCCAAGCAAACGTAGCTAGCTGCTAAAGCAACTGGCTTCTTCCAGCAGTGTAAAGAAGGATTGCATCTCTAGAGAATGGCCAGCAAAGGCACATGATACCTCGTATCTCAGCAGCTTTTGCCAACATAAGCAGTAGAAGACTAGTATCAAACGGTACATGGTCAAGCTTCCTTCTCCTCTGCATTATTACCACTAGGATTCAGTAGGCAAGATTTGCATGCCTCCAGATTTGATTGCTGAATCTGATTGATCACTACGCACGGTGAGTTTCCTGAGCCAGTCATGTAGAGAAGCTCAACTGTAATCTTAGACGTGACAGAGCCCAAATTCTACTAAGACTTTCAAGCCACGGTGGGTCAGTCAAGCTCTAATTGGTATTGCCACATTCTTTTCCTGCAATCAAATATCACCCCAAAGGTACAGAATCTTTCCTGCCTTCTGTAAATACCAATGAATGAAAAAAAATCTCTTTCCAGATTGACTCTTTCTGCTGAAAGCCCCACTGATTATATAAGCCAGCGAACCCTTGCATCTGCCCTAAAGGGAAGCTGTTTTGGGGGTACTGTGGTACTTTTAAAGACTAACACATTTATTTATCGCATGAGCTTTTGTGGGAGAGATTCCAGTTTAGCTTGGGGTAGCATGGGCAGCAGCTTGGGAAAACTGCCCATATGTGTGCTCAGAGGCTCTCGGGGGCGGGTCTGTACTCAGGCAGCTAACCAAACTCCTACCTCCTAGCCCATGTCTAGAGTAGGCGTGTGTCTGTCTGCCCACTCTGGGAAGCATGCTTCCAGCTGCAGTGTAAACATTCCCCCAACTCCTCTTTCTTACCCTCATTATCACTTCACGTCTAAACTAAATGACAAGATCTTCAAGGTGTTTCTTCTTTGACATATGCAGTTGGGGGGTTCTTGAAAAGTTCCCATGACAGGCAGCTTCTGGCTTTTTGCTTTAATACCCTCTTTTTCCTCTCTCTGACTCTATATGCTGGTAAAGGGTTTTGCTGCTCACTTTGGGTTGCTGCGGCTGTGTAAAACCGAATGAAAGCTGGCATTCAGTGCCTGACTGACTTTCCCTGCCACTGCTGTTGCTTCCCCACGAGCTGTCGGCAGCCTACAGATGAGGCAAAAGTGGTGATTTCCCCGCATACGTGTTTCTCTCCTCTTCAGAGCCTCCAAAGCCTTGTCTAGGCTGTGAAATTTGCCCGTTGCTGATAATGGGCACAGCTGACCCCATGTTAGATATCGGTTTAGCTGGAAAAATAGACCAAGGCAAACCATGGCCGTGAACTGTGCAAGTGAAGTGGTGCTGAGCCAGATTTGTCCTTGGCTATCCCATTGCTGACACTTGGGTCAAGGTTAAAGACTCCTCTTCTCTCCTCTGATTTCTACCTCTTGGGACTCTTAGGCTATGTCTACACTGGCAGCTTAAGTCGACTTAAGGAGGCTTAAGTTGACTTAAACAAAGCCGCGTCCACACTAGGCTTTCATTAAGTCGACTTAAGAAATTCCTTAAGTCGACTTAATGAAAGTTTAAGTCGACTTACTACGAACCGTGGGGTAGGTTGACTTAACCCTTCTTTAGCTCGACCTAAGCCCAGTGTGATCGTTTAAGTCCACTTTAAGTCAACCTAAAGGCAGTTAGGTCGACTTAACAAAGTGGACTTAGTCCACGTCTATGGACACCACTTTAAGTTGACCTAATAAGGTCGATTTTAAGTCAGCTTAAAGTCGACCTTATTAAGTCGACTTAACAAAGTCGACCTAACTTTTTGTAGTGTAGACATAGCCTTATTGCTTAGCAGATGGCTCACAGTTGAGTGGTGCAAAGCATGCTGCAGCTGTGGTCTGTTTCTTCAGCACCCCTTGCTGGCCACTGGAGTCAGGGACGGACTCCAATCGTGTTCTCTCTACCACAGAGCCATGTAGCGCTTCTGCACTATGATGACGTGCTGGGTGTCTTTTTAAGTAATCTTTAACTTCAAGCTCCACAAGTGGCAGTCTGCCTGTGCTCAGACTTGCTTTGTAACCTGCTGGCTTTCAAAATACTGTACTGAGCCAAACAGGAGCAGCATTAAGTTGTTTCTTTTCTCTTCCCAGTACGTGCCAATAACCAACATTTGTTTATATTTGCCTCCCAATCTCAGGGTTTTCCTGGCGACTTTGGTGAGCGAGGACCTCCGGGCATAGACGGGAACCCAGTAAGTTGCGAAGTCTTCAGTAGATTTGTTTGTTTGTTGTTTCTCTCTCTTACGATTCCATTTTCCACCTGTTGTACTGTGTCATTCTGGGTGCCTAGAACCCAAAGGAAGCTCTCTGCTGCAGCTACCTCAGGAGTTCCTAGGCAGCTTTCAGTCTATTCATTGTTTTGGATTCTTCTGAAAAACCCTTCCACCTCTTACATAAACTTCTAGTTCCCATGTTTCTCTTAACAGCTAATAACTAACAGGTCATTGTGGTGCCATCTGCATCCCATTTCCCTCTCTGTCCCTCCATCACTTCTCCTGCATCCCAGTCCTCTTGAGTACTTTCTTGTCATAAGGATGTAACTATGGGACCCTAACATGGGCAAGAGGAATGACGTTCTTAGCTGAATTGACATGCGGCTGCCAAGGTTACGCTCCATAACAGTGTGTGCTCTCTGCACCTGATCTGGGGCATGCTAAGGTCACCTCGTCAATAAAGAGAGACGCTTTGGCCTTGGCATCAGGGCCTATGTAGGCATCATTGGAAAACTGGCCCTACGCTGGCAGGCGACGTTTTAGCTTTCACAGCCACTCCTAGCATCTCTCATTTTAAAATTCCAGGTTCCTCGTTTGGTCTTGGTGATCACTGCTTGTGGGAACAGCTGGGGACGCCTTGGAAGGCTGAATGTTTAACAACTCACCTGAAGCAGGCCACTGGTTTGCTGAACGGCCACAAATGCCCATTGTTATTGCTGCTGTCTTTGCGCTAGTGAGAAACAGAGCAGCAGGGTTGGCATTTAGCAACAGTGACTCTTCTAAGCTTCCAAGCATCTCACGAAGTGGGATTTTCTCCCACGAAAGCTCATGGAATAAATAAATTTGTTAGTCTTTAGAAGTGCCCCAGGACTCTGTTTGTTCTTCTAAGCTTGTACTACAAGTGCCAGGGGTGGTTGTTCTCACATCCTCCTTTCTACTGCATCTTATTTACCTAATGCTAGTCAGTGAGCTAAAACTCTGCCACACTTCCCAGCCCATCAGATCATTCATGAATGTGTGTCCAGCGTACTTGGAAGAAGATCTCTCTCTCTCTCTCTCTCTTAAAAAGGAATTTTAAATATCAGTGCAAAGATGCCAAATTTGCTAGATCTGAAGCTTCAAAGCTTCTATCTATGAACGGATGCTGCACAGGAAATGGTTTCACATCTCCCTACTCTTTTGCCACAGCCCTGACCTGGAACAAAGCTGAAAGATGCATCTCCTGACCAATCAGTTCTTCGCCTGTCCCATGTTTTCAAATTCCCCTTACCAGGTTTTTAAGAAGTAGACCTGTCCCATAGGAATTGGGTGGAGGCCACCAATACATTTCACATAGGCCCCCGGACAACTAGACGTTGGTAGCATGTCATCACTTCTCACAGCAGAGCAAAGCAATTCATAACAAATAATTCATTCTGCACATTTTTTTTCCTGCTCACAAAATATTTCCTAGCAGATTGCACACTTCCTGAAAAGTATTAGTTATTCATGGATATCTTTGCCAATTCCCCTTCAGATTAATTTATGAACACTTCTTGGCGGATCTTTGAAATTCCACACCACATTGGCTCTTTACACAAGTCACATAGTATTGTTTCTGTTCCCTGATTGGATGACTTCTATAAGTAATCTTTACAGTACACATTTTGAAATTTCCATTCAGCACATAGTTAGCATAAAATTCAGTTTTCACAAGCATTTTCTGCTAGTCACGCTTGACTAGTCCAGCTTTAATGCAAAGTGAAAACACAAAACAATCACAAATGCATTTGAGTCAACATTTTTGATTCCTAAAAATATTATTGGAATTTTTTTTCACTATTCTGTTATCTCTAGGTACTGCCTAAATTGGTTAGGCTTAAATCAATGACCTGATGATGAAAGACTTTATATTACCAGTCCCTTAAGGCAACCAGTCGTTCAAGAGGGCCTGAAATCTAGATATGTGTTCAGAGAGATGTCTTCTCCCAAGAACACGCATTTTTTATATTTCCAAAATATCCAAGGCCTATTCTGAAGATGCGTTTAAAGGCAGCTTGAATGCCAGCTTTCAAAGCCTCAGAGACATACTAGGGACATACCATTTCATTCATCCAGAAGGATCAGTCTGCTGCTTTCATCTTATCAACGGCTTTTAAATATTAATGTGCCTCGGAGATTGCAGAATGAAAACAGAATGTTTCAGCTCATTTAAAGGGAGGTTCACGAGGTCACGAGCAGTGTCACAGACACAGAAAAATTCCAGAAAGTCTGCGCAAGTCTCCTCATGCCAGCTTCCTGAGAACTGCTGAGCCATCATATCCCAGGTTCCCACATCATCTCGTCTCTGGCCAATTAAATAAGTTGTAAAATCATAGGAACTGGCCATGGGAAAGGGTGATTAGCTCATCTCATCTATCCCTTGACCCAGGACTGGTGTGAAACACCACAGGAGAGCATGGAGTCTGATTTCCAAGCTATGAACATCTTTCTCCTGGACAGGAGGGGGTGATAAAGCTGGGGAACTGATACTAGCCCAGCTCTTGTGGCAGGTGACCTAGTCAGGAAAGATAAAGGGCAACGGGGCCTCTGCTTTTCTTTCCTAGGGCAGAGAAAGGCTGGCCTGTGTGACTAGCCCATGGCCCCATTGTGACATAATACGCCCCTCTTCCTGAGCTAGAAGATCTTGTGGTGTGTTTTGACAATCGGCCTCGGGCTCACTCGGTCCATGGATACTAAAAAGGCTTTTTTCCTGCGGCATACTTGCTGTGATATAGCTCCGGTACCCAACCAGTCACACCAGTAACAAGAAGGATCAAAGAATAAAAATTCTCTCTCCCCAGCCCTTACAGCAGGGTACATAGAACTCATCAGGAATCCAGAAAATGAGGGCATAATTATATTCCCTGGCTGTGTAATACTGAGCATATTTCCCCTTGCAGCTGAAGCAGGCGAAGAGGGGTTATTACTGAACTTTTAAAGCAGACCTTTTTTCCTGAAGCTCCAACAATCCTGAAATCCCACCTAGGAGAACAAAGGTTTAGCAGATGTTCAAAGTATGCAGGAAAGAATTTACCATGAAAACCAATTTTAGGGTGGTTGGGATTAGGAAACATGAGAGAGACAAAGAGAGAGAGACCTTTCCTACATTTTTCCATAAAATAAACGCATTCAATTCCTTCCTATACGTAGGGATGGAAGGTCCTTCTCTCAGTAAGGTCACTTTTTTCACCAAACAAGCTCACCGGAAGCAGGAAAGCAACTGGCACCATGCAGTGTATTGGAAACCATTTAGGATTTTCACTTAATTTTGCACAAAAGTGAGTTTTACTGTTTGGAACTATGCAAAATGGCTGGGTAACCATCATAGCCTGGGTAATTGTGGCTGCTTGATTTGATAGCCTGTCTAGAGCAGGCGTATTGCATCCAACAGAGATTTATATAAAAAACTGCACTGTGGACAGAATACATTATTATTTTGCATTAGAGTAGCCCCTAAAGTCCCCGTCTGAGATCAGGGATTGTGCTAACTCTGCACATGTCTGTAGTACGACCCAACGATTTATAGTCTAACTAATCGTGATGGAATAGGTTATCCTCATTTTCAGCTGGAACTGAGGCACAGAAGGCGTAAGTATCTTGTCCAAAGTTACATAGGGCCAGATTTTCAAAGGTTTTTATGCAGCTGAAGGGCCAAGGTGGGTGAGGTAACATCTTCTATTGGATTAACTTTGGTTGGTGAAAGAGACAAGCTTTCAAGCTCTATGGATCTCTTCGTGATTTCAGTGGGATTTAGGCGCACAATCTGCTCTGAAAAATCCCACCTGTTTCTTTAGGTGCCTCAATGCCTTTGGAAATCTGTCCCAGGGTGACTGCGTGGTGGAGATGGGAATTGAATCCATTTCTCCTGGGGTCCAGCCCAATGCCTTAATCACAAACCTGGGCAGCATTTCTGTTTTTCTAAACCGTTGGCTCCAAGCCGGTACTGAGAATCCTGCAAGAGTAGGTGGCTCTTTCCAAGATTACCTGCATACAGGGCATCCATAATGGATGGTAATCAGTAGAGGGCCGTGCTTAATTTATGCCAGGGCTACCCTGACACTCTGGACTTGGCAGTTCATAGCCCAGGCACCTTTGGACTTGCCATGTCAGGTAAGAAAGTATAAACAAAAATTGCTTGAACCCTGGCACCTAATTGCTTGAGCCCCAAAGCACTTGGAGATTGCACAGAGTGGATAGGGAATCCTGTTATTTGGACACAGTCGCGCCAAAATGCATAGTTTCAAATAGGCAATTAGCAGTTAACTATCAGCCATATCTACTGTAACATTACCACCTCTGGACCTGCCCATCGGGTGTGCTAGGGAGGGCAGCATTTCTTACAATGTTTGCATGTGAATTTATTGCTGATTACTTGTTCCCTCTGAACAGGCTGGACCTACTAGAGAATACCGTCCCAGGCCTTTGTGCCCAGACAGTAATGGGCGCTGCTTCTCACCACATTCTTGCAAACAAAGGTCTGGGAAATGAAAGCAGAATCCTGAAGAGATTCCTGCTAAAATGTTCTGGGTGTGTGGCCAGCCTCCTCACTGAGAGGCTGCTGCGAGTAAAGCCCCTTTCCTTTCTGAAGGCGAATGGTTACAAACCAAGGTGGGCTAGACAGGGATCAGCAGCTGCACGTGTGGGAGAAGAGGGGTTGAAAGGAGCCAGCCGCCTGCTCTGACACCTCCATGCAGAGGCTGTGGGTACTGGACTGTCTCTAGAGGGCCCCGGCCTGCCCCTTGCAGTAGTGAGCAGTGGTGATCCCCACGTGCAATGGGAGGTGTTACATCCTGTGCCCAGTGCCAGGGCAACACAGTGGCTGTGCTCCTCCTCTCGTCTGTGGGCCCTCCTGCAGCAACTACATAGCCAGTTGTGCACAAGAGGTCGTACTTCTTTAGCAGCAGTCTCCTCACTGCAGTTGGGCCCCCAAATGTGCCCAGATGTTCTGAGTATATTTCACTTTTAGGCCCCATATGTCACACAACGTGGTTTTTTCCTCCACGTGATTTCTTATGGCAGGTTTTGTTGCATGATTATCCCCATTTTACAGAGGGGGAAACTGAGTCCACAGGGCTGACGTGGCCCACCTGACATCATACAAGAAGCTGGTGGAAGACCTGGGGATGGAACCCAGATCTCCCGGCCCACGTTATGCCTGCCTGATTTTTAACCACTCGCCTCGCTGCCAGCGCTCTCCAGTACTCAAACAACTGTGCCCACTTCCTTCCCACCAGGCTCTGCTCATCCCCCTGAACTCCCATTCCATCCTTCCTTTTCCCCAGCTGCCTCTGTCTCCCTTCCATTCCATCCTTTCTGTACAGTTCCCTTCTTCCCGTTTTCCTTTTCCCTCTCACCTGCCACCCTTTCCCTGTCCTCCCTTCTGCCCTTCCCCCACCAAACACCCAGTGAAACGCTCCTTTTATTCTGCCTGCTGCTAGGAGGGGGAGCCAGTCTCGCACATAACTGCGGGGACTGCAGGAGAACAACAAGTAGCCTTCTGTCTGGAGGGCCTGCCCTCCTTCATTAACATGCTTTCTGAAGATGGAAGCTGTAGGTTGCTCAGGCTCATTGGAATTGGGGCGGGGGAGCGAAGAGGGCTGGTCTTTTCCTTCAAGATTTTGAAACACTGAGCCCCTTTTCAGCCTCTGTTTCTCTAAAAGGAGTCTGTAACTGGGTTGGTCTCTTTCCTTTTAGGGAGAATTGGGAGCCCCGGGTCCTCCTGGAGTTCATGGACTCATTGTAAGTATGAAAACCAAATGGACTTTGGCTTCTGAGGACATTAACCCTTTCAGGGCACGGCAGGCACACACAGTTTTGTTTTTATTCTTCCTCTTGCGAGGGAGACTCAAGGGGATGTGACTCTTCCTTTTATGGGAGAGAAAAAGACTAAAAATGTGATTGGGGGGGGGGAACAAGAGGTGCCAATGTGGGATGAGGCAGTAATTCCAGGTAGGGAACTATTGAGAATGTAGCCCTGTGTGTCGTCTGTGACTTCTCCTTTTGGTGACCCTTACCAGTGTATTTCTGTGAAGACAGGATAATGCATTTATTCCCAGTAGGGGTCGGTTTTCTTCCCTAAAAACAGGCCCTCTAACCAACAGACCAAGGAAGGATGCATGGTTCCTGGACAGTGAAATTAGTGCATGGAAGAGTATTCTGCCATCTTGATATGTAGGAATTTAGCCACCAGCCTCACGCAAACACACGGCCCAAATCTGCCCTCTGCTGTACCCTTATTGACTTCAGCAGGGCATGAGCTGCTTTAACAGAGGGTGATATTTTATCCACAAATCCTTGTGCACTGAGGTGAGCATATATCCTGCATGCTTTCTCTGCTCCTGGATTGGCATTTCTTTTATTTTTAGGGCTCAGTTTTTGTTTCGTGTCATTTTCCTCAGCACGTAAGAATTGACGAGCTTTATTATTATTAAGATGACATTTATTCCAAACAGTCTCCTCTTAGCTGGTGGATAGTTGTGAAATCTGCCATGCAGATTATGAACAGCGGTGAAATATCTCCTTGTGCCTCAGGACAATCATGTATTGTAGCACGCTGTTCCAGTAACACACAGATGTCTCCCCTGAGATCGGGGTACCACTCTGCTAGGCACAGCACAACACACAATAAGAGACAGCCCTTGTCCCAAAAGGCTTACATTCTAAATAGACTGGGCAGGCTGAGTGTGGGAGAAAGTCTGTAATTATCCCCATTTTACAGATAGGCAAATGAGGCACAAATTTGCCCCCAGTCACAAAGGAACTGAACTCCTTTTACCACAAAAGAGGAAGCTTTTCGGAAATTAGGAGAGACCAAAGAACGTTACTGTCCATGTAATGATACACTCCTAGCAGATATAAGGTTGTAAATAACAGTACAGGAGGCTGCCGTTTGAAAGAATGATCTGATTGATGTTACTGTCTAAATTAAATGATGTTATTCCTGAAATTTAACATGAGCAGCAGCTCCCATTAACTGTCTTTGGACTTCAGGTGTTTGGTAGCTAGCAAGTAAAATTTCAGACAAGAGCTAGTGCGAAATTTTCCTGATGTCATACATGTCTCTGCTCACCATTGTAAAAGTGCTGGAAATAGACGACTCCTGCATCTTTCCTTCAGTTCAGAGCAATGCTGTTCGCCTGAGGCTGGAGGCACATTCTAATGAAGTGAAACAGGTTTTGCTGTTGTGCCAGGCTTTATAGAGAAACTAGACTGGGAGCCCATAACAACGGCGGGCTGTTACTGAAATAGTTTAAACTGTTTCGTCATTGGCCATTGATTCTTTGACAGGAGTGAGTCTGTACCACGTATTCTTGATAGTAATTGACTGCTGTTGTGAATGAGGAAACGGACCGTTCTGTTGTATAAACTAATTATTCTAATGGCCGTGATTCAACCAGCTACTTCGGCAGGTGCCTGCATTTAAGCATGTCAGTAGTGATGCTGAATTCACATACTTTGCTGACTCAGAGCCACGGTAAAGCTTCGCCTGGGCTTCAAAACTTACTGCCAATAGAAAAGTGCCTCAACAGAGGACACTTCAGTGTAATAATAATTAGTGACTGACTTTTCCCACTGAGTCCCATCAGTGAACATGGACAGGATAGGGAGAGATCCAAATGCTTGGTACAATAAACAGTGAGGGTTAAAAAGATATCCCACATCAAGGGGCCAATTCACCTCTGTTCTAACTGCAGTGCCTCTCTGCTGGGGGCAGGAGGGAGGTGGATTTGGCCATATAGTCTACAGGTCCCCAGTCTTTGATTTATACACACAGCTGATTAGTAATCAAGAGCTCAACCATAGGCTCTGGTGGAAAATCAGCTCCGAGACACACTTAGACTGCGCCAGGAAGCTACTATTTGCCATTCCTTTTGTCCCTCCGTGGAGCAGGCGTGGGCTCTAATGTCTCACTTCCTTTTTCTCCATGTTATCCCAGCTATTAATCTCCCTTTTGCTGAAAGTTCTCGACAGCTCTCTAATCAGTAGAGCTGCTCAGTTTCTGATTTAATTGCTATGGGTAACGTTTCAAAAGGCGTCTCATTTTCAGAAATGACTTTAATAGCCCCAAGTCTCAATGAAAGTTGAGACTGAAGTTCCTCAATCACGTAAGCGTTTATGAAAATGTTGTCCTGTGTCTGACACAGCAATCCAGATGATGACAAATTGTGCCTGTAAACAAATGCTTCCTGTTCTTAGCGCCCAGTTGGCGTCAACAAAGAATAAGGCTCCCAAGATCTAACTGTGAGTTACAGAATCTGAGATCTAGAATCTATTTCTGATCACAGAATCCATCTTGACCCATATTGCTCTAAAACATATTGAGCAAGGACTGAATCAGAAATCCTGCCCTTGCTGCTGGTGTTGGTCCTCCTTAAACTCAAAGCCTTCTTTTTTTTCCCCCGGGATAAAGGCTGTCTCCCAATATCCTTCATCTTGGCTCTACTGTGAGCCATCTCGATTAGCTTTGCTTCTGGTGCAGAAAAGCATTTCTTTCAAATACTGGCTTTCAGGAGGTCACCTTCAGCCTTCAGCTTGCTTTTCTCCATCCTACTCCACATTCTCCCTCCGGTTGTTCTTTGTGGCTTCTTCTTTGAGAAGATAAAATTGCTGGTGTATGAAGGACCTTTAGAACCTCACACCTCCCCTGTACTCTCACAAACTGGTCCGTCAGTATTAAAGCAACTGAATGGAGAGTCTATTCGGTTGTGGATCAGATAGAGAGGAATCACTTTCTAAGAGTTATTTGCTTCAGGACATGTATCTTGAATGATGACCTATCTCCATCCCAGAGAACCATTTTATGCTCATGGTTTTAAAGTCCACCAGTTTCCTCACAGGAATTTTCTCCTCCCACGACCAATTCCTGCAATGTGTGGACAGCAAAAATGATTTTGCGTAGTGTTTCCTCAAATTTTTCACCACTCCTGCATCTTCAAGCATCTTTAACAAGCGCCTCCATTGATGGACTCCATCTGCCTGTTCTCAGGCTGTCACAAAAGATATATTCTTGATCTTCACTCATACAGGCTGCAAGCGCTCTTTTCAGATTGCATGGAACTCCTCCAGGGGAAAAGAGGGAGCTTTCCTACAGTCTGTACCCATATGAAATGGTCGGAATCAGCCAGTCCTGAAGTACCATGTGAGAGTGGAATCCCACAGGGAGGTTTCTGAAGAAGGTCCCCGAATGGCAGTGGATCAGTGTATGCTGATCTGATGACTGATGAGGCCAATAATTAGATCTAAAAAACCAGACACTCAAAGCCTTGAATCATGCCCTGAAGCGTGCAGGAAACTGACAAGAGAATACCTTGTTAGTGGAGCAGGTCAAAGCTGCTATTCCTGTGTAATCAGGAACTGTATTTTAGGGTTGGCCATCTCACTGCCCTGTCACCTGCACCTGATCCCTTTAGACCATATGCTCTCCCTGGCAGGGCATTGTAATAATTGGGCCTACCAATTTTCCCTAACTGAACTCAGTTATGAGTAGTAAGTGAAAATTCATGGACATTTACGATAAGATCCAACAACAAATGGGACGGGAAAAGGTGCAGAAGCAGGACAGAAAGATTGAATTACTCCGGACAAAAAGGCTGACTACAATTCAAGGACTCGTGCCTGGTACGAACAGCGTCAGATCAAGAATCAATGAAGCAAAATTGGTGTGTCAGGAATTAGGCCTGTGGTGGACACAATAATGAGGGGATGCTCTATTGCACCCGTCTCTCCCCTTTTGGGGTCCTCAGAAAGAAGCTTTAGAAGGAAAAGAGTGACTCAAAGTGTCTGACCGAAAGGAGCAATCTTCACGCTTATGGCTGCCATCCCATTTCCTGGGATCCCTGGCTTTCTTCATCTTAATCCTGAGAGATGTCCTGACTAAACCAGGCCATAGAGGGAACCAGGTGACATTTCCTCCTCTCCTAGCTCTAGTTAAATCCAGCCAACACCTTGGATGTGAGACTTTGTACCTGGTCCCCTGCCAACACCCTTCCAACAGTCGCCTGGTCCTTCTCCTTATTTCTTCTCTTTTGTATCTGTCTGCTTTTTTCTTCTGTCCAAGACACTGCAACACTGCTGTGAGCCTGTTACCAGAATGGAAGCTAAGTGCAATACCCTAAACAATGCGACAAATTTGCCAGCTCTCAGAGTGGGTGCTGGGCCTCTGTTTTCTCCAGCAGTAAGGTTGCAAGTGAACGTTTTGTTCTTTTCTCTCCTCTTTTGTGAATGTCACTGCTCTGCTTTGAAAGCACACAGATCCTACTTCAGATTTCCAAAGTCACAGAAAAAGCGACCCACTCGACAAAGGCACATGTAGGCAGTTTCTGTTGGAAACATCAACACACTCACACTAGAGAATGATATGGAATTTTTCTTTTATCATCCAAGGAGGCTGCTCCCGTTCTGGCTTGGGGAGGCTCTGGAAAATGGGGAGTCCAAAGGGTAGGAGTTTGGCTGAGAGAGACGTTCACTCTTGCATACACCTGTAAGCAGAAGAGAGTTCTTAAGAGTACTTACAGAGGAGGAGCTGCTTCTGCTCTATATTAAAAATATGGGGAGAGAAGTGAGTTTTTTCTCCACCTAGTTAGTATGAGAGCCTGAGCTAGACATGGCTTAGATTGGTTCGTAATGATCCCCCAGGAGGAGCTGGTTTAGAAGGGGGTGGGTTTTGAAGGATCCTTAGAGACTGATCTAGGAGGGAGCCCCCATCCTCCTTCCCTTCCACTTCATGTCCTGTCTCATCCTTATCATCTCTTCGTGCTTCCCACCGGGCAGAGGGTGGCTCTTCTCTAGCCCTACCTCCTCTCTCTTCTCAGCTGGTGGCAAGATGCTCTTTTCCTGGAGCAGAGTCAGCAGCCTGATTAGGCATGGCGAGCCAGCTTTCTTACCATTGTGGGGGCCATACATTGCATTCAGAATGTCTTGAAGCCCACATACCCCACCCTGCCAAACTCCATGCAGCAGTTTCCTTCGATCCCAATTCTGAACACGCTGAGGACCACGGCCCCATTTTCCAATGATTTCCGAGATCCCAGCAGGGGGTTGCTGTGTTGTTTGGAGGCTGAAGAGCAGAATTAGCTGTAACTGGACCCTCCTGCTTTCGTAATTAGCCATGTGGGTGAGTGTGAAGTAAATGCTTTCCTACAAGAAGCCTTTATTCTGGAAGGTATGAAAAGGGGATCTGTTTTAATACAGGCTCAGCTCAGCACTCATGGTGTGTCTGCAACCACATGACCTCCTGTTACAGAAATATTCCTCCAGCAAAGGGTTCCCGGTTTGTTTACACATTACAGGAGAGCGTAGTGCACTGTATCACTGGCTCCTTTCACAGGGGAGAGAGCAGTCAGAAGCCTGTTTGAATACAGACGTGTGAAGGCTATTTTAAAAAATATATATATAACATGAACTCTAGCATTTTTCCTAACTACAGTTTTCATTCTGAGACCTGGGGCTACAAGGGTAAGGAGTCCTCCCCGCAGCAGAATGTCCAGGCTGTTGGAGTATAGCTGTCCCTGTGAGGTTTTTTGTAGTCCTTTTCTCCCATTCGTCGTCCTCTCTCCCATCCACAGATGATAGAAATGGGAGTCGATAGCGCTGCAGAATCTTTGCATGTTGCCTTCCTTACTGGATCCAGGATTGTTTCAATATCCTTTTTAAAAGCTCTTTAAAGCTCCCCTCAAACCAGAGAAACAACATCAAGTTCTTGAGGACTAAAATACTGTTTTTCAGTCTCTTTGTGGAGATGAGTAGCTTCAGCAAAAATAAACCAGCTTTGACCAGTGCTGAGAAAGCTGCCCGTCAACATTTTCCAAGGAGTCAATGAAGCTGTGACTGCTTCCTCCTGACAGAGGAAAATGAAGTCTGAGTGAGCTTTCACCTCTTCATTTTGCATGCATAAATGCCTGTCTTTAGAGGCTGAACTGGAGGTGGAAAATATCCCTTTGGGGCTAATACTGCAGTACTAGCCCATATGGCTCTAGCTCTGTCAGTCTTCACAGAAAGCACCTGTGAAATTCAGTTAATAGCATATTAACTGGTACGTTTACTAGACAACAGAGAAGACAAAATATAATTAAAGTGGGTGTCCATAGATTGCAATTCATATGGCTCGTGTAACACTTTAGAACCACAGATAATGGAAGAGGAAAATCTGATGCTGTTTAAAACTAGAGAATGGGAGAAACTCTGACCCAAAAATCTGACTAAATATGAATCTGGTGCATCTTAAACGAGCTATAAGGTGTCCCTTTCTGCCCCAGCCATTCCAAGTCATTCAACTTTGGTTTCTTAGCACGCTTATAAAGCTGTAGGCAGTAGCAACAGGGATGTGACTTGCCCAGATACGATATGAATGAGTGCCAAATAAATGATGAACTAGGCCAACATGGCTACCCCTTTGGAAATAAATGCTTGTAATAACAGGATAGAAAATAGCAGCTCTGGGAACATGCATTTATACTTGCACTAAAATAATGCCTCCTCAACAGAATGTTAGAGTGCATTAAAGTTCTGAATTAACCCACCTGTTTCTCCTCTTGTGTTTAAATGGTTTGCAGAATGCTGAAAACTCCTTTTCAAAACAATGTCAAAGGCAGACTTGTAAATAAATCTCTGTCCAAGATTCAAATACACAGATGTTATTGAATTAAAAGAACAGATTGTTTCAACCTCTAAGGGAGCATTGGAGATCTGGATAGATGGATGTCCCCAAGGGGGGCTCAGGTTTGAAGCCCTGGATGTGACAGGAATGGGGGAACCACTTCCTAATTTAGCAGGAGCCAACCATTGTTTCCTCTACTCTGGGTAGCTCCTACCCTTGAATGTCGCTGCATGTGTATCACATATTGGAATACGATGATTCGTGCACTGTGAGATATGGCCCTGGATGTAGAAATCATCTTGAATGAATTGCAGCATTCTCCTCTCCACGGCTGGGTTTGAGGACCTGTTGGAGCAGGTACTCACTTAAAACATCTGGGATTTCTTCCAGAAAGGACTTTTCACTGCAGACGTGGATCCATCCATAAGCGCTCCTTAATCCCCCAGACAGTGGGATGTAGGGAGGGAAATGTATTAATTTACCAGCGCTTGTGATAGAACCTCAATTGTGTTTAAAGCACCAGCTGTAAGGAATGGTTGAAAATGCAGCAAGGGAGTTGTAGAGAAATGAGTCAGGCTGCCCTTGCCAAGATATCATAAGGTATATAATAAAATGGAGCTGGGATTTTCAAAGGAATCTAAGGTGGTTGGGCACCCAACTCCCATTCCATTTCAAACTTTCTTAGGCTTCTTTACAATCCCATTGCAGGGGTCTGCTAAGAGAACCCAGTGGCTAACAATTTAAGAATAAAGAAATGAGGGAAATGAAAATGCAGCCATATATTGGCCTGTTACCTTTGCGCATTTGTGTAGCAGCACTGCTCTGCTAAGGAAGTGCTTTTTGAACCATTAAATAGATAATGAAGCAATCTTTGCAGACGATCGTATAGAAGTAATTGAGTCAAATGTCATAGTTACTGCATTAGCTTCATGGGGGTTGCATCTGCTTCAACCAAGTCTAAATTTGATCCTTACATTTGAATGTAGATCCAGGAATCCACTGAATTTAATCTAGAGTTTTCCTAATTTCATACTGTTATAATGTCTAGCCACATAGAATCTATAATACACTCTGCTGGGGGCAGGAAGAGGGAAGGAGGCTAAAAAGGAACTTTCTTGGTGCATATTCCTTCAATGTTAATCCCATGCTGAGTTTGGGAAATTAGGTGGCAATCCACCTACTTAATTTCATTGTGTAAATTTCAACTGGATACAGGACTCTATGACTTATTTTAGGGCCTGTCCTTATTCCCACTGAAGTCCGCGAGTGTCCATGTGAGCGGGACTAGAACATCCCTTTGTTCTTCTGGTGTTGTGCAACGCCTCACTGCAACAATTCTCGACCAAATTGTGGATGAAGTGATCCAGGCAGGCAGCGTCTGTGTCAGTTAGTTACATTTACAAAGTGCTTTGGGGTCCTTCATTCCAGATTACAAATCTGATGTGAACAGAAGTTGCTCTTCTTCTTTCATGTATACGTCATACACTAGGGATTTCTCTACTTAGAAGCTGTCTCTGCACTGATTATAAATCTCTTGATTAACAGGATCCTGTTTCCATTGAAGTCAATGTCAAAACGACCATTAACTTTAAGGAGAACAGGATGTGGCTCAAGTTTTCAAACAGCATAAAATCGTCTGTGTTTTACTCATCCCAGTGAGCTGGTGAATAAGACTACGGTCCTGGCAGAAGGATTTCCATGCCATATATGATGAGCCATCAGCCACACATCTAATGAATTTGATGTCTTGTGTTTATCTTACCAGGGTGATATGGGTGCTCTCGGACCAATAGGCTTTCCGGGACCAAAGGGACTAAAGGTAAGAGAGAAAATGAGCCTTGTCTCTTCTCTGTCCAACTCAGGATGGGACTCTCTCTGAAAATTGTTCAGTTCCTTCTTTGGGTGAAAGTGGTTATCTTTACAAGGAGAAAGATGAGCAGTAGATTGTTCACTGACCCATAAATGATTGGTAGATGGACCATCTCTCTGGCAGTCTGCAGCAGATGTGAATTACTGGGGAATGCAAGGAGCACTTTCCCTGGGCGACTCCAGATCCGGAGGGGTAATTGGCAGTAAATCTGATGATCCACCTCAGAGGCTGTGTGGGTAGAACTGGTAGCTCATGCCAGATGGCCCTGCGTGCCATGGATTTTGGTCTATGGTCCCACTAGCCCTCTCTGTGACTAAAACCTGATGCAAGTGTTCAAGATACAGTATCCGTGCTCATTCTCATTCTGGACTTTCTCTTTTCAGGGGCTGATGGGAAACCCTGGAGAACATGGACTGAAAGGTGATAAGGTGATCTGAATACTCCCTTATTGCACTGTGTTTTGTTCTGCATGTGAAATCCCTTTTCTGGCTCCTCTTTCTTATTCTAGACAACGTTATGTGCCCTGTTCTCCTTCCTCTTCTGACTTTCTTCCAGAAATCCCATCTTTTTAATTTTTATCATATGCTCTCCTTCCTTGACACTCCCATTTGGATTTTTCTTTCTTTTAAACAAGATGTCCACCCTACCCCTTGGCTACAGTGCTCTTTCCAAGGCATAGTATGGGGTAGGAACATTTCTACAGTGTATACGGTCTTACCCTTTTCATTTTTCAGTAATTAGTATAGGCATAATTGTTAGGGTAGGGATTGGAAATCAGCATGAATTTTATTCTGCTGTACCTGAACTGAGAAAGAACTGGATCGATTCAAGACTATGAGCCTCCCCCTATATGAACTCTGCTTCCATTCATTTATTACAGGCTTCCCATTGCACAGTAGGTTGCTGGTGACCAGAATCTTTGCTGTGGGAAGCCCCTTGTGTGAAAAATTTATTTTCCTAAGAGCTTCCACCTCCTCTCAACTCCACTCTAAATAAATAAATAAATAAAAGCCAGCAGAGCAATCCACTGGGTAGCATTTTCCTTTCAACTGAGTTTTCTAAACTAATCACTGTCCATTCCTTTCTCTTTACAATGGTGCTGATGTTTGGGTTCCATATAATGCATTGTATGATGAGGTGGTTTGGTTGTTAGCTTTAAGATCTTATCGCTGGATTTGGTGGAGCTAGGGCTTTCTCGCACTGTTGCCGCTTTAATTTATTAGGGCATGTTGCAGGGTGTCCCACAATATGACAGCAAGCTGCTGGCCGTGTTCTTTCTTCTCGTGAGGAAGTGGATTGAGAGGCCAGCACAGAACCTGGATTAGATATATCTACTGGAGCCTCAGTAAAAACAATTTTAAGAAATTTAGAATCTCATGTGGACACTCTTATTTCAGATTAAGATTGGTTTCTATCAATTTCGTTTGCTGATGAGGAAGAATTGAGTTAAACTAAACTGATATAAGCCACTTTTAAGTGGAAATAAAGGGTGGGAGTTGCAATGGTTTAACTAAATTGGTTTAAAAGTGCACTTTGAGTAAAACCAAGTGTGTGTGTGTAGACGGGTCTGACTTCCATAAATGACACCCTCCTGGATATGCTTGGTTATAGGGTTTATCTCTTCCTTCAGAATAGGACAATGCAATGGGGTAATTAGTCTTATGACATTGGCTGCTTGGGAGGGTAGAGCAAAGAGGTAGTGTTAATTGTATTGTGTTCCTGTTTTGGAATGTTTATGGTGTTGCATTCGTTCACTTGCTGCTCTTTTCAAAGCATGGTCAACTGGCACTGAACCATGTATAGGGAAGCTGTTTCAAGGAGCCAGATGCCCTTACTCTGCATTGTGCTAATGGGTCAGGGCGGCACTCCCATGTCCCAGATTCAGTTTCTGCTCTATGCCCCTCCATGACTGTGGGAGAGTGGAGGGAGAAGACAAGTTTGGGAAGAAGGGAGACTTCCCTGTAAGGGTGAGTTATGATCACTAGAAGCAGGAGAGCTGACCCAGCACTGGCTCCAAGGACCCACAAACTCTCCCATTAGCACAGCCTGCTCTCCCTAAAGAATTAGTTAGTCCTTAAGATGCTGAATCCCTTATGGATTGGCCAGTATCTTAGGCCTCAACAGGCCGTGTCATTATACAAAGACCATTATATCTATTTAATGAACTTACATGGCCCCCAGCCCCATCATCACAGTTTCTAAGGTCCTTAATGCTTTTATCTTTACAACACCCCTGTGAAGTTGGAAAATTCTAGAGAACTGCATCTGGATCTCCTGTGTCCCATTCTAGTGCCCTAGCCCCTAACTACTGTTCGTTCATTGCTAGCTGTCATCCTTCTTTTGGCCTCTAGCTCTCTTTCTCTCTCTTTCTCAGCAAAATTAGAAGAACCTAGAGTTTTCTTTGCCTTCTTTGACCACCTTTCCCGCTACATCCTCCTCTGACTGGGCATGCTTCCTGCCTGGCTTTCATGACGGCCCTTTACCAGTCCAAGAATGATCCACAGCCTAGCTCAAGCCTTCTCTGTCCTTAATTAATTGAGTTTCACTTTAATATCCTGCGCCATTATCAGAAAATCAGATCAGCCCAGCGATGAAATCACAAATTGGAGAAAATGTCCAAACCGCTTGAGTGCCTCCTTTCCAGCAATCGCACAGCCAAAGCCCTGGGAAACACGGGGCCAAATAAATAAAACCCATGTAGATTTTGACACAAGTACCAGAGTCAGTTTTGACATTTCAGTTATAAAGCCTTTTACCCAAGAGGCCAAAATGTCAAAATATGCTGCACACTCTTGCGCAGATACAAATGAGACTTGTCAGCTCCTAGTGAGGTTTGGGAAGGTTTTCTTTTGTTTGGGCCTGTGTTCTTCAGCTTTTTGGTTTTGTGATTTTTGACACTAGCATGCAGCCAGTTGGCCTGTTTCTAATATTTACCGGTAAACTTCACTTTTCTAAGTGATCAATATGCTGCTGTATTCATTTGGTCTCATGCTTCATCTTAGAGGATCTTTTGATCATACTGATCACTATGTCTATTTTAATTTTATGCACCAGGAGCAAGAAATGAAGTGTCTCTCTCCTGTCTTGCTGTGTTGTTCTTTTTATTCTTTGTATTCTAGGGGCCTGTATCCTATAGGCTCATCTGATACTGGATCCAGTTGTGCTAGTGCTATATACAAAGCGTCTGACGAAGTGGGATTTTCTCCCACGAAAGCTCATGCGATTAATAAATCTGTTAGTCTTTAAAAGTGCCAAAGGAAGGATTATTATCTTCATTTTACATGTGGGGAACTGAGTCACAGAGAGATTGCAACTTGCCCAACATCACCCAGGAAGTCACTGGCAGAGGCAGGAATTAAACTCAGGTCCCTCGAGTCCCAGTCTGTTTCCTTCGCAACAAGACACCCTTGTGCTTTTGCTTCCTTCCACTTTCGTTTCTGTGAAACTATTTGCCTTTCCAGCCACTATTAGGTGCCTCAGGATCTTTTTTTTTAACCCTCTTATTTCCTCCATATATGCTATGCAATTGAACCTAACACAAATATCAGCGATAACAAAATGCCTTTCGTAGTGAGGGTGCAAGTCTCAAATTGCAGTCTTTGGATCACCCTTTGGGTCATGGTGTCCCTCTGCATAGAGTGGAATGGGAGAAATAACTTGATTGTAAGAAGATTCCCTTCTGGGGAACCCTTCCCTTCCCATTCCCCTCCTGAGTGTCTCGTTACTAGTTTCCATCTCTATTTAACATGGATTTTATGTTGCACATGGCCTTTTTCTGATCCCTTAATATCCCTCTTCTGTCTGTCAGATCTTGACTTCATCACCTTCCCCCAACTCCTTTATCGAAACCTCTACTTAGCTCTAAGACCAGAAACCTAAGACACTTCCTTGGCACCCATTTGGTATGAGAGTCTATCTATCACCATCTCTGGAATGTTTCGTGGTGCTGCCTCTGCAAAAAGCTACTTCTCCATACCTGAATCAGTTCCTGCCTAATAAATATCCCTCTCTGTTGGGTGTGGTGGCCAAGGTTACTGAGAACTCCTGGGCTGAATGCCCTGAGGTGACCAAATAATTTATTGCTGGAGGTGTGCAGAAGAGGCCACCCTTTACAGAACCAGAAGGGGAAATGAAAAGCACCAGCTCTGCTCCCCTCTGTGTGTGATACTACTCTTCAGTAGAGGGGTCTGATGACTGTGGTGTGCATCCCAGCCCTGTGTGGACCTGTATGGATTTTTTTTTTTTAAATATATCCCAGAATTTAGGTAGCATCTAAAGACTGAAATGCTGGATCAGCAACAGGAATGGTGCCGCTCACTCCCCTCAGACTAGGAGCAGTCAGTAACCCTTGGTCATTATTAACTCGGCTCTGATGAGAGCCACCCTGATGGCCTAATTCATTCCATCTGCCACTTCCTGCTGAAGAGCAAAGGTCTGGGAGGGAATATCAGGGTTCTGAGAGTGCTCCACATCCTGCTTGGCAAGGGTGAGATTCTATCACCTTCAATCAGGGTTTGCAGAACTTGGCCCCATGTGTGGCTCTGTGGCAGTTTCCCCCCTTTACTGCACTGGAATCACAGAGCAGGGCCAGTGGGAACATCCTTGGGTGGTGACAAGCCAGCAAGCCGGATAGCCTAATGTGGGCGCCATGCCACTTTAGAGGGAAGCTGGGAATTAATGGTAGGCCTTGCGTTCTCCTCAGAGCTGTGGTTTACAGGATCTTCCGAAGGATAGGTAGAGTTACGTTAGCTCTACAGCTGCAGTGTCCTGCTAAACCCTGCTCTTACAGTTTCCTAACTCAGACAGTTACAGGAGAAATGTGGCCTCCTCCAGCTACTGGGTTGTTTTTCTCACAGTGAAGGAAAGCTCCCTTTCCCCCTTGGCCAGGGAGGTGTGTTCAGCCTCTTTGAATTAATTATCCCCTTTGCTCTGATGGTATAATACAGCACACGAGAGGAATTAAAGATTTCTGTATGCTTTGCAGCAAAATCCGTGCTGAACACATGCACATTTCAGCCATACTGCAGAGATTCTAAAGACAGCGTGGCGCCAGGGTTAGTAGCTGAGCAGATATACGCAGGGTGTGCCAGGCTTTGCTAGTTCTTTAATCCATCCCATAAGTAGCTCTCTACCCCCAGTCCTTAGAGCTTAATGACAATAGGTACAGCCTCTGATCTTGCATAAGTCAGCCATCCCGGTTAACTTCCACCGGAGGATCCTTGTCTTCATTATAACATATTATGGGAAGCTCCCATTCCAAAGACCCCGTGCTAACATGAGTGGTTAGTTCCAGAAAGATCATGTGGGACTGTTCATAACAAATCTGCTTTTGATGAGGTTAGAGTCCTCTGTGGCCATGCAAACCAGGAACTGTGTTCCTTGACATCATCTTTTGTCTGGTACTTACTCATTTCCCATGGACTGCCGTTTGCTTCCTTCATGCACTGGTGGGGCTCTGCTGGTATCTCTCAATGTATAGCTTTTATGCATATAAAAAGGACAGATGGAGCTAATGGAGAAACCCAGCAGTTGCCTTGAATGAAACAATTTGTCTCATGGGGAAATGTGATGTGAAAAAAATGAGGGGCGTTGTAGTTACTCGTTTCTCATGATTGTATGTTGTGAGCTGGTCCAGTTGGAACTCCTGAAGCTTCTAGCTCATAAAAATACCTTGAGTAGGCCAAGGATGTGATCTCCCTTTCTAATGTTGAACAGAAAACCTCAGTAAGAAGGACGTTAGTCTGAAAGCACCTCAGACTTCTGCACAGAAAAGCATTCTCTGTCCCTGCACGCAGGGCATTAACACCCTAACAGCAAAACAATAACATCGCCTCTCCTCTCCAGGGTTCCATTCTTTTGGATGTTGCTTTGACAGCTGTGTCAAGTTCTGATGTAGATTCAGATTCGGCGTGCTCCAGGAAATTAAGGCTAAAACACTTCCTATATCTAAAAAGCCATGCAATCTTTACATATGGTTTGGCTTTGAATAATAATAATTGTAGGTAGGCTGCGTCCCATTGTTCGTGCCCATACACAGTGCTACACTGTACATAATAATGTACATGTTTTACTTGGACCCCAGTTAGAGTTCAGAGAGGTGTGTTTTGTCTTTTCCATCTCAACCTCACCTCGTCAAGGTGACTGAAAATTGATTTCTATTTTAGATTATCTGTAGCTTTTAAACAGTTTTCCTGCAATGTAGGACAAAATTGCTCCCTTCCATGAGCACTTACCTCTGTCTTAAGCTGAAATCTCCTTTTTATCCTGCACTGGTCTGAGAACTCCATGCATTTTCATTTTAATTAGCTTTTTTCATACCTGTCCTATCAGGTCAGTTAGTCAACAGATAAACCTTTTCTTATGGCTCTCGGTTACCATGTTTGACAAAGGCAAGCTGGTTCTCGGAACAAATCCAGCTTCTTCACCACAGGGTGTTCTCCCATCCTCTTGGGGCAAGGACTGGCCATTGAGCACCTTCGGATAGGGTGGACAAAAGAGTAGAAAATGCAGAACATACATTAGCAAATTAGAACAATCCAGAGTTAGCCAGGAGATGGGCTGGTTCATGCAGTAGGTCTCTTCCATCTCTAATGGCTCGCATACTCCGGCTTTATCTTAACTAGGTGATGGCACTTCCACTGATCTTTTACACACCTAGAGAAGCAGTTAGGCTCAAGATCTCTGTAATAATAGAATACTGAGCAGTTAACCTGAATGGAGTCTCTCCTACTTGGCTTTCTTCTCAAGGGTTGGAAGTCTGTGGCGCTACATCTGAAGTCCACCTGTCTTCCACACAGATTCAGTGTAGAAATATAGCAATATGCCTTTGTCTGCACTGCTGTCTTATGACAAAGCGAAGTCTGGATGGCTGGAGTCATAATGTGTAGAGGACACACATAGTCTTTTAAGATTACTTCCCACATTTGTATTATGGAGAGAAATTCCCACCTGCCCCCCTCCCTCTCCCCCCTCCATTCATTAGATCAGATTGCCCAAATCTGATTTCCGACTCAATCCTTCTGATGGAACTGTTTGTGGATGCCCACAGAATAGGGATCTCTTCCAAACTGGAGAATACAAAGTAATACAAAGTACAAAGTAATAAGCCTGTAATGGCTTATCTCCCTAACAGCTCAGTGCTACTTTTCCCATTTTTCAGTCCTTCATGGTTGCGGTTCTCATCCAGCCTAGATTTCTGCAATAGGTTGGTACTGAGGGATTTGAGTAAATCTCCAATATTTTCATAGGGAAGGGGCTGATCCATGTTCCCAGCTCCAGGGCATATCTTCAGACACTCCAAGGAGCAAGGCTCTGTAGAGCAAAACAACGTAAGAGGAACATTCCATTTACCAACCACTAAACTGGCTGACTTGTGCCATTGTATTTTGTGATTTCATCACTGATTGCTTCCTACTCGCAAGGGGAAAGCAACCTGCACTCCTCTCATCTCATGTTTTTCCCAGCAGACACAGGTATCCCTATTTTCTCCCTCCTGTTTCTCAGTTCAGATTTGTTGTTGAAAATGGCATATTTTGCTCAAGATGGTGATGATGGATTGTATGACCTTGGGTTTGTCACGTGTTCTCTTTGAAACGGGCCTGAAATGACATTTCTGCCATGCAATACACCATATGATTTCCTTTAGACCTAGACAGTCTTTTGCTATTGATGGTGTATATTGTAACTTTCTTTGGTGATGTGTATTCAGGGTGATCAGGGACTCCCAGGTGTTCCAGGAGATATTGGATTCCAAGGAGACAAGGTAATTGCTTTCAATTTTCCTACTTACACAGATAACATGCATAGCTGCCAGCTTTCTCAGCTCATGTTCTGTCCATATTCTGCTGAAAGCTCTGGTTTCACCAGACACTGTAGTTGTTTGCATACACAGATTCACACCCTGCTTTGCATAACTCTGAGACCTGAAATCGATGTTAATAGAATGGAGCTATTTTAAAAACAGCCAGTTCTCGATGGGAAAATAAAGTGCTTTCTATGGAAAGGGCCATAACTTCCTGCAGACAGTGAAAGTGATGGGTCAGGTTCTTCTGAGCAGGGTCACAGTGAGTGGTCTGCTGGTTGCAGAGTGAGTGAATTTTTTTCTGCAGATGCTGTAGGCCCCAGTCCAGCAAAGCGTATGTACAATGTTAAGCGCAAGCGGACCTGTTGACTTCAATGGAACTACTGGCGTGATTAATGCTACCCATGTGCTTACATGCTTTGCTGGACTGGGGCCTCTGTAGTGGTCAGCCACACATAGCTACAATAGCTTGTACATTCTTGGGGCCAAATTTAATGGGTACAGCTCACTGGCATCAGTGTGGGTGGCCCTTGCTTATGCCAGGGGTGAATTTGGCCCCTAGAATCTATAGGTCTGTAGTATGTGTCCCCGTAAATGCAATCAGAGAGCAGAGAAAGTCAGGAAAAGACACTGTGGATGCCAGGTCCCCTGACCTACAATAGCATGAGTGTCTTTGTGAGCACAGCGTGCAAAGTCCTGAATAACTCTTATGATCAGGGTGTGGGTGCAGAGCGGGGTGTTTTCTCCACGTGCCAGGGAACAACGTGTGTGTGCTCCACGGAAAAGGTGTTGAGGGGGTATACGCTGGGTACCTAGGTGCAGAGTAGGAGAGTGCCTTCATTCACTAGGAAGACCACGTACCGGAGAGGGGATGTGTCAGTGAGCTGGGTCCCAAGGAGCAGATGTGTGGATGCCTGTGTAACAGGTGTAATGGGCCAGCCATAAATGTGCCTACCAGCCAGGGCGGAGATTGTGTGAGTACCTGCCAGACCAGCTGAGTAAAGGAGATGGATATGGAATTGCAGTACTATCATGTAAAACTCTACAGATCAGAGGTGGGGGGACCAAGCGGTCTCTACACCATGGGAAGTACTGTGCTAGATTTTGGGAAGAGAAACCACCAATCAAAGGACTTTGAACAGCTGGCCTTAAGACTTTCTGAGAGCGAGAAAGAAGAGAATGTCAGAGAAAGACATGTAAATGTACAGCAATGTTAACTATAGGTGTCCTCACTCAATGAGTGACTCCTAACGTCCTCTCCTTTTGAACGTTCAAGAACGTCTTCCCAGCCTGCTAGGCAACAATACCATGAAGCCCCAAGAGGCAGCACAGCTGACTCCCGTTTTTCCCCCTTACACATGCTGAGATCCCTTCGTTGGTGTATGAATGCACCAAGTGAAAAGGTTTAGATTGTTCTGCCATGTTCTTCTGTGGTGTGGTCACTGACCACACAGCACTGGGTATGAGTGGAGTCGTCAGGAAGAAATGATTCTCTCCCTGTTGCAGAAGCATGAGGTTGGGACTTTACAGTTGTTATTTTGCATCTGCTTAATTCTATTCACTGAATAATTTTCTCTGTTTCCCAGGGCAATCAGGGCTTTCCTGGGATGCCAGGAGCCCGAGGGAAGCCAGGTCCCCCTGTAAGTAACTCCTTTAGCTATCTTCTGCTTCCTAACCTTGCCTCTAAAGAGTTCAGTGCCCAGCTGGAAAGATGGCTCAGCAGGGTGGAAGTTATTCTAAACAGGAACCTCAGCAACAACCAGCTGTCTCACATTCACCCTTGTTTTCTGATTTGGCAGGGAAAGGTTGGTGACAAAGGTCCAGTCGGGTTTCCAGGACCACCCGGCCCTGAGGTATGTGCCTTCAGCTTCCGCTCTGATCATTCCTTTACTTGTTCATTTCTGCTGCCTTTCTTTGTTGGCAAACCTACTTAACTCCCCAACTTCCCGAGCAATCCTCTCTCATTTTCCCTTTGCAGTAACATTCTTTTGACAATTGCAGGCTACTTTGCTGCTGACGTTCAGCCTCCTTTGAACTCCAGCTTGGGTTTTTAGCTTGGAAACCATTTAGATATTCGCCTCCCTGCCAGTCTTGGAAACTGTTCTTCAGATGGATCCCTCTATAGATTAGCTGGATTTTTTTGCTCTTGACTCAGTCAATAATGCCTAATATGGATGCAGGGCTGAAGCCGTTGCTCGCAAAGGACAGGCGAATTCCTGTTGAACGCTTTGCCTAATGTTGCACGCCCAGGTGCACTGAATTGCACTGTCGAGGCAGCACACCCACAGCTTGTAGTGAGTTGCACTGTCAGTCTGTACGGCTGCACAAGGGGCTCTCCTCTGTGTATTACCTTCACACTTCCCTCCTTCCCCAGCCATGCAATCTCTGGAGGGGTTCCGAAGTCAAAACTACAAGCTATGCAATAGGCTCCTTGTACATTCCCATCCACTTACAGTGCTGTAGAGTGGGTCTGAAAGGATGGAATCCTATTGGCCCACCATTCCCAGCCCTCTCTCTCACTGTGTGATACCTCAGCTCCACTTGTTGTCTGTTCTCAAATCGTTCTGAGGATGTGCCCACAAAGACTCTTTTAATAGGATCTTCAGCCTGGAAGAAAGTCTGTTTTAGATCATTACCTCACTCTGTTTTTTGTTTCGACCTCTTCTGCAGTGTCACGTTCACTTAAATGAGTGTTTTCCTACATTTGCTTAAATGAAAACATCACTACATTTAGTACATTTTCCTACATAAGTTTCAACACACACTCAGAAAAGGTATCGGCCCCATTTTACAAATAGGGGATCTGAAGCCTGGGAAGGTGAAGTGAGTTGGCCAAGGACACATGACAAGTGAGTGGCAGAACCAGCTCTCCCGGCCCTCTCTCCTTTCCAGTGGAGCAATAGAAATAACCATCATGAGCATCCCTAATCTCCCCAAACAATGTCCCCTAGCTCTCTTGGTCACCTAGCCCTCTAGTCACCAAGCAGCTCAGCAACCTATTGTCTGCTGCTGCCCCTTTTTAGGGAAAGAGTTCCTTTCCTGAGCCCAATCCTTTCCAAAAGTTTCCATTCCCTCCCCTTATTGGCCAGGGGACAGGACTGAGGGGCTCTGCTCTTCCACTCTCGATGATCATACATCAGTGGTGGTGAGAGGGGCAAGGAGAACAGCAGTGGGATTTCTGCTCAAGAGTTCATCATCACCCATAGTGAGTCTCAGTCCCCTGTTCATCCCTAGCATCTGCTGTGGGCAACCTGTGAATCCTTTTTAACCAAATACAGCTCATATTAGAAGACAATCCCATTGTCCTCACCTAAAAGCACAATGTGGTGCCTTCAAGTACAAGATCAATTTCTCCGCAGCACTTTGCAATTTCCTCCCTTATTAATAATCCGAAAACGTATGTAATGAGCCTGAGAATCACTTGCAATGCTGGCTGATAGACTGTTTTCCTTTCATCAGTCTTTTGGTATTTTGCTGGATCTGGAATGGCTCTCTGTCGAGTGGTATCACTTATTCTTTGTTTCTATTGGAAATGACTATGGATTCCTTTATTTCCTCAGTGCCTGGGTTGTGGGTGGAAAGGGGGGGTCAACTGTTTGGTTAAAGACAGCAGCTAATGAGAATGTCAGCACCTTTCCTAATTCGTAGCTTGTTTCCCTTTGTCATTCATGTGGGCAATTTATTTCTCTGAGAAATGAGATTATATACTGACTCATAAAGTTGAAATAAAAACCAAATTGTCATTTTTAACTTCGTGATGACAGGGAGGTCCTTACAACAGTGAATTTTCCAAAGAGATGGACCAAAAAGGAGCTGATACAGGAAGGAGTGCCTTGTTCTTACTTAAACCAATAGATCTCTTTTCTACTGCGTTACCCCTTACCACATTTTGGATTTCATCTGGTTATTTCATAGCTGCTTCGGTCGTGTAGATGTCCTCAGTGGCCTGTATGTGCACAGTGCCAGCAAATAACAAACGTCACAACGTGTAGCATCAAGTTAAGTCTTTAGATGGGTTCTTAGAAGAGCACAGCCTTTCCAGAAAGCTCTCTAACATAATGCCAACTGTTTCTGATTCTCTCTAGGGCTTTCCAGGAGATATTGGCCCACCAGGACAAAATGGCCCTGAAGGCCTGAAGGTGAGCTGTGCTCAGATAGAAGCCTTGTGCTGAGTTGGAAATAGCCAATGAAAACAAAGATGTGGGAAGTGGGGTGGGGAGAAAAGCCCTGGAGATTCCTGGATATTGTTCTGGCTGAGACTCCTGTTTGATCTGTTTGGATTGAGATCCCTCCAAAAATGGTTTGGTTTTTTTTTTTCCTGAAACAAAATTGACATTGGATCCTGTCCTATGGCAACGTGTGTTGGAAAGCTGTGTTGTCTCACGTTAATGGACCTTCAGAGCTGATGCTTCTATTTTCTGAGAATCTTTTCTTTTGGACCCATTGCAGGGGAAACCCGGAGCACAAGGTTTACCAGGGCCGAGAGGACAGCCTGGCCAAGAAGTGAGTGTCCCTGTGGCTTTCCAGGCCAAATGCAGTTCTTGTCCAAGAAAACCTTTCCTTTCCATTCACAGAAATCTTTTGCCTACATGGGGCCCAAGGTTCAACCCTTTGCTCTACCTGCACCTGAGAGCAAATATTTAGTCGCAATCCAATCAGCAACTTGCAGAATAACAGATCAGCTGGGGTTCGCCTTAGGGGCTCTGTGCTCATTCAGTCCAGGCATCCAACTGCTAGCATAAGCAGTGGCCTCGCTATCCCATTAGCTTCTTTTTTCGACCCCTCATCTTGGTACCTTCTTCCATTCAGGCCCTGATGCCCAGGCGCCCGTCTTTCCTAACCTGAAGCCCAATGTGCCTCTATTCCATGTTCCTTCAAACATTGCCTTAAAATACATTTTCTAGTGTGAGGCCTACAAACACTTGTCTTCTGCATAAAGTATCCTCATCTTCTAAAATAAATAATGAATAAGATGTATCCATTACTCTCCCGGGTGTCCACGGAACCTTACTGCTGCATCACCCTGTGTTTGTCGCCTCCACCTGTCATGTGGTGCCTTAATTCAGGGTTCAATTCTGCCCTCAGTAGGGGATTTGCCTTTGACTTTAGTGACCCCTGAATTGGAAATACTTTAGAGCAGGGATGGCGAACTTCATTTTCCTCTTGCTCCCAACAGCCTCACACCAGTGCAGGGCCAGCCCAACAATATAGGTGAAGTAGGTGGCTGTCTAGGGCGCCAGGCTTTAAGGGGTGTCACATTAAATGGAAGTGAATTTTTTTCTCTATTAAAATGTTATCTCTTATAACATGGGGGGGGGGGGAACAAAAGTCATAGTTCACCTAGGGCTCCAAAAATCCTTGGGCCAGCTCTGCACCGGTGTAACTCCATTGAATTCAGTGTAGATTCTTCTGATTTACACCAGTATGAGTGGAAAAACAAGCTCATCTTTTGTCTATCCAGAGCCATGCACATTTGTATCCTGGTGCAAATAATATCAATTCAGTGCATGAACCGAAAGCCTTTTATAATAGCAGTAATAATTCTTTTTCGCACTTGTTGTTTTAAAAGAGCTTTTACAAGCATTCACTAATTCATCTTCATGACACCCCCTGTGAGATAGAACAATATTGTTATATCCACTTTACAGATGGGGAAACCATGACACAGATTAAGTGGCTCACCTGAAGTGTCACAGTGAATCGGTGTCAAAATCAGGCATCGTGGATTTCCACGCTCATGTTGGGTCAATTTAACCACGTGGCTTCTATTAGTAGTTCTAATGGTCTAACTCAAAATCACTAGAACAATGGGTGGGCTAGGAGCACTTTGAATTTCCCTTACTATTGTTAGTTTAGACTAGACAATTGAGATCGCCATAGAGTGGTTTAATTGAAAGTCTCCTAGAAACTTTAAATCTAATCCCAACTAAACAGGAATTGATGAGGAACCCGGATGCAGGGCTTAGTCCAATTGCTATGTAAAGCCTTTGGGAAATCTCAATAGTGTAGCCAATCTAGTCCTGTTTGAAAGTAGAAAAAAAACCCTCAATATATTAGCCAGTTTGATATATGTGAAAGTCTGTGGGAAACCTTCTACTGCTCCTTTCAAGGGTAAAGAGAGCAAGGCGCTCTTCACGCTTTGCATCCTTGTCCAAACCAAGCTGATCAGACACCCATGAATGAGTACAGTTTCTTATGAGCCTAATTCTTCCCTTTGGTAAGTACCCACAATTGCCATTAACTTCCATGAGAATTTCAGGTGGACATCCACAGGCAGGGTTTGCCCTTAGGTTTACTCCTCTGGCACTGGGATGGCTCCACAGATAAACCTGGCATCACTGAAGCGGGGTGGGTATCTCAGTGTTGCTGAGGTGTCATGCAAAGAAGTGCTATGATGACCTTTCTTTCCAGTCTGATTGGCTGGAGCCTGTTAAAATGTTATGACAAGACAGCTATTGCTCAAGCGTGGGGAATTGTATATTTAAATGCTGATTGTATTACAAGCTATCTACTTTCATAGCATTTCTGGACCCCAAGAGACCCATAAAACTTCCTTACTCATTTTCTTTTATTTTTCTCCTTCAGGGAGATGAAGGACCCATAGGGCCACCAGGATCCTCTGGTCCAGAGGTAGGTTTCACTAGTTTTGACTGGCCTGTTTAGTAACTGAGTAGCCCCATATACCTTACCAGACATTTAAAATTGGGGAAAAAATGAAAAATTTGAACACTGTGTTTAAGACAAAGAACGGTCTTGCTATCAAGCATTTATATGTGCAGCTAAGGCTTGATCTAACATGCATAGAAGTCAGTGGAAAGACTCTATTGGCCATTGGATGGGGCTATATAATGTCTTAATAGTCAACTAAAAGATGGGTTAGATTAATCCCCATATAAACATCCTTAAATTTTGGGGTAGTTCAGAATCAAATCCAAACTTTGTGACATGAGCCTCACTCCATAATAAACCCCATTGTTGGCTTCCATGTTTCAAAAATATGTCCTGCTCTCATTTGAATGTTGCATTAGTTTGGAAAGGAGAAAAGCCACAAAAGAATGGATGGGAATTACAAAGATATGGACACTGGGCGAAAAAGTTCTTTTTTTCTGCTCCATAATATGAGAGTAGGGGATCCTCATCAAAACGACAAGGCAGTACATTTGGGACACACAAAAGGAATACAGTCCTATATTTGAACTCACCACTGCAGGATTTTATGACCGCTGAGAATTTTGGTATGAGACAGTGATATAATGGTAACCAAATCTTGCCCTCTGGGTGTAATCTAATTGCTATATGGATCACGAAAGGAATGTTTTACCCAATTTACACCATTGACCACATGCATTGACACAGGGATTTTCACTGCCCTCTATGAAACTAAGTATTGGCTACTACCAAAGACCAGACATCAGACGGACAGACTGTTCCTTGGATCTGACACTATAAATCCATTACAACCCCAGCAGCTAGGGCAGGCACTGAGAGAGCTCTCCTGGGCAGGAAGGTAGTTAACTGGACCTTTAGTCTGGGGGTTTATTCCTGCTCTGTTGAGTGATAGGCATGTGGTGTATATAGTCAATAACTTGCAGTGCCCTATGCTGGCCGACAGTGATGCAACACAGAAGCAAGGAAGTTCATACTGGCTAAATTCTAGCTGGAGCCCATGGGGCATTGTTGCCAGGAAGCTCACGCTCCCTGATGCCAGCTCGTTTGGATGGGGTGCTGCAGTTCACCCGTCATTTCTTTCAACTCCCAGGCCACGCTGCTGATGTGGTGCTGAAGAAACAGAATCCACCTGATGGTGGAGCAGAGACCTCCTTATGCGTGCAGTTTCTGTCTAGATCCTGGATTCCCCAAGGATCAGACGGACCCAGCGCCAATGCATCATGCCCGGTATCTAGAAGGGCTGCCTTGGTCTGGTGTAAGCTGGATTCTTTCAGAGAAGCTACTTTGTAAGCAGAGCTGAGCAAATCATTGATTTTTCAATACACGCTCTGAACTGAAAAATTTAGGTTAGTTTCTTTTTTTAAAAAAACGATCTTTTTTCCCTCTTGGTGAAATGGAGAAAAAAACCCCAAAAAAACCTTTGTTTGAGTCAAACATTTTAAAGGACTATTCAAAATGATGGTTTTGGAATTTCGGTTTTCTGGGCTTTTTTGTCCATTCAAAGTATTTGCTGAATCTGACCCAAATTCATAAACCGTTTCAGTGCCCCAAAAATGCATTTTTCAGTGATTTTACTGTTTGCCAAAAAAGTGTCATCCACCTCTGAAAGTTGCATCAAGCCATGCAGTCTGTGTCTGCTGTGATCAAGGGCAGTTACAACAGCAGGGAGCAAAGACAATATTTAACCTTTTATATTCATCATCCTTTTTACGTTTCAGGGTCGACCTGGCAGGAAGGGATTTCCTGGAAGACCTGGCCCTGATGGTCCAAAGGTAAAGGAAGAGAGATGTTCATTCCAGAGACGTGATGGGGTGGGGTGGGAGCCAGAGGCAAGCACAGGTCAAGACTGCAGTTAAACTTCAAAGAACCCTGTTCCCTCATGTTCAGTGTGTGCTGAGCCTCCTGTTTCCATCACAGAAATGAAACTGGGCAGTGAAGATTTGCTCTTCTCTCTGCATTTCTTCTGGAAGCTCAGCCAAAGCTTGGTTTCTGTGGAAGAATGACTGTGCATTTTTAAACCACACACTGTATTATAAACAAGGGTTTCTCTTTTGGTATTATATTATTTAATTGTTTTTCCATTGCCTCTCCGGTTTTTTTTTTTTGTTCTGAAACAATGCTAATCATTCCTATCTCTGCTGTTTAATTGGCAGCAGGAGCCATCCCAGGCAGTTTGCTCTTCACAACCCACTGCCTTCCCCTTCCCCCCTCCCCGAAAAAGCTCTTTAAACAAGTAAATAACAAAAATCTGTTCTGGCAGCACATTTGGAGTCGCATTATCTGCTGACTGAGGAAATACAGCTGTTGTGACCCAGAGACAATGCCAGCTTAGCAGTGACTGGCTTCTAGTCAGCTCGTCTTGAGTTACTCAGACACTCTTCCCTGGACCAACCCTGCCACAGCCCACTGTTCCCCCTGCTCCGTCTGGACTTTTGCTTGGCTTGTCTCTCCACGCTTTGGGCCACACTCTCTGAACTACTGTAAGACTTTGTGCTTTCCATGGTGACCACAGTCGATAATCAAAGCCACAAGGGGCTAGATCTTAAAGTGCAGAGCACCCGCAGTTGATCCTGAAGTTTTCCAAAGAATTCTGCACAGAATGTAAGGAGCTTTTAGAAATTTGGTTACTAATTTTGGTGCCCAAGTGGGAGCTGAGCTTTCTTGAAAATCTGGGCTCAGAAGTGCATCTGTCAGGTTAGCACAGATTCTGACTCTTCTTTCCTATTTAACAGGCTCTTGGAAAATGTAGACAGCTTTTTTGAAGGCTTGATCTCATTAAAAAGTGGGCTGATTCACAGGTTTGGCATAGCACAGCTTGGTTAGTGCCGGCACACTCAGTATTTGAGACCCAGCACAGCTTACCAAAGATGAACAGAACATTTACTCCTGTCATTAGCCTTGGTGTGCTGCAGTTGAGGCACCAGGAGTTTAACCCGTTTGGAGAAAGACCTTTGACCAAGCAGCACAGAATTAGCTTTCTCTAACACCTCTCTCTATCTCTGTCTCAATGCAGGGTGAGCCAGGACATCCAGGGCGAACAGGAAAAGTTGGTGAGCAGGTAAACTCCTTATTTTCGTTGTTCATCTGAATGTCTCGTGTACTCATTTCCCCATGTACCCCTGGGACAGAGGCAGAACCTTGACCAGTCTGCTAAAATTCATCCTGATTATTTCAAGCTTGGCTATCAGATACTCACCTAACAAAATGGAGTCTTTCATCACTAATCCTCAGAGGATCCAATTAGCGTGGCCTCAGAGCATCGGTGACCCGGTGCCCAAAGATTTCTGGGTGGCTCTCAAATGCACAGATGTCATCAGTGGTACATAAAGGTGCACATGGCACCCAGTGGAAAATGTGTACAAAATAATGGATCCCTGCCCTGACATGAGATGTGAATCAGGTGATAAGGCGGTTCCCCCACGCAAAGTAGACAGGATTAATCACCATCAGTTTCTTGAGTTCTTTTCTTGTATCTTTTCATGATCAATGCACCCTCACTCCCTGCCTGGTCCAGTATTGTACTGACCCCTACCCATGAGGTCTGTGCTTCCTCACATCCCTCTTGATTCAATGGAAGATGGAGGCACTCAGCACCTTATAGGTTCATGCTCTGGGCAACTAGAGCCCAGTGATGAGCACTGGTTTCTTGCATCATGGAAAAGAATGTTCTGACTAGGAAACGTGGGAAGATGCATCATCTCCATCGGCTTCAGGGAAACCACAGGCATCGGGGAAAGAATCCAATGTTCCCCATCTCTGTGTGATTGAAACCAAACCTGCCTACCCCTACCAGCCCTGAAATTGCAGCCACAGAGACTCCAACACATTCTCCTCATTCCCGCATCACCACATCGAGCTGGACGCAGCTGACTTAGCCAGAGTAACTGAGAGGCTGACCAGCCATTGGCAGAGGGAAGGGCAGTTCCTCCGTCTTTCCCAGTGCTTTTCAGTGCTTGTCAGTCAAGGTCTTTGGTTGGCTGGGTTTTGTTTCTCAGCCTCCCTGGCTCTTTGTACTTCTGCATCCAACAGCTGGAGGTCATTTGGCTGATGGCACTCTGACCAAGCATGTCAAAAAGCCAGTGTCACGGGTGGTCATTGTTGTACTAGCAAGACTTTCTCAGAGGGTTAGCTAGATGGCAAGCTCCACTGAAAAGAGATCTGGTGGTTAGCTCTCTGTAAAGCACCATACACGATCGAAATAATGCCATACAAGACCCATGCCCTTGCAAAACTGGGGACGTCAATCAGCCTCCTGCTGGGCTTGTTGCTACTTCGGGGGTCTATTTTCTCAAGCCTGTTTACCTTTAATTCTGAGCTGGCCTCTGGCTGCAAATCTTGCAACCATATACTTGGTTTTAGGACACACATACATACCAGCCCTATATCCAGAGTTTAAAGCTCTCTGTTAGTGTCGTCATTTTTAGGATAGATTAAGGGATTTATATATCTCAGAAGACTTTGCACAACACAAAGTGAGAATCCGTACACTGAATATGTTTCGAGGACATCTTTTCAAAGACATTTTCAAGCAGGTTATACAATTGGAAGCAAATGGTGCTGGGAGAGGGGTGAATTGGACAGAGATTGGACTGAGACTCAGGAGACTGGGATTCTGTTTCCAGTTTCACCACTGGCCCTGGGCAGGACACGTCCCCATAATGTACTTCCAGTTTACCCATCTGTAAAAATAGGATAATGATACTGGCCTCCTTTGGACAGTGCTTTGAGATCCACTGATGTCTCATCATTAATATTATCTCCTGCAGCTCACCCTGAGTGTACTTCCTTAGGACTCAGAGCTCTCTTGCAGCCTCCACAGACTTCAGTAGAAGTGGAGAATGCTCACAAACTCCTGGAAGCACAAGCTGTTTGTTTATTAATGTTTGAAATAAGAAATATTTGTTCTACAAAGCAGTAGTGGATAGTGGCATTTTCAGCTTCTTTCAATAGGATCACTCATTTGTTGGTTGTTGGTTTTTTTTAATAGAATTAAATGGGGCTTATGGGAAGGTAGAGATTGATATAGAGAAAATAAACCATAAAACAAAATCATCTTAGTGCACAAATTTCTCCATTCTCTGTAAACTGCACTTGCCTAGAGGAAGAACTACAGTAACACGGGCAATTTAAATAAGAAAGGCAGATCTTGTCAACTAAAGCACTGGACTGGAGGTCGAGTGGACCTGAGTTCTATTTCTTGCTCTGCTGCCAACCATCTGTGTGAATTTGGGCAACTCACTTAACCTCTCTGTGCCTCAGTTTCACCTCTGCGGTAAGAGAAGGCTAACCCCCACTGCAATTTAGAGTGTTAGCTCTTTGGAGCAAAGATAATCTCTTGTTCAGTTGGCAGGTTCCAGTGGGGTAGCCATGTCAGTCTGGTTCAGCAAAACAAAGAAGGAGTCCTGTGGCATTTTTAAAGACTAACACATTTATTTATCGCATGAGTTTTAGTCTTTACAAGTGCCCCAAGACTCCTTGTTTGTTTTTTCTCTTGTTCAATTCTTACTCTGGGCAGCTTCTAGCACATAAGAATGGCCATCCTGGGTCAGAGCAGTGGTCCATCCTGCCCACCCACTATCTTGTCTTCAAACAGTAGCCAGGCCAGATACTATATTGGAGCTGAATAGAAATTATTGGGTGATGCTGCCATCCTATCCTGGTTTAGGGACACTCAGACCATGGGGTTGTGCCCCAGACCACCTTGGCTAATAGCCATTGATGAAACGATCCTCAGTGAACTTATCTAAATCTTCTTTGAACCCAGTTATACATATGGTGGACTCTGATATCGATTGGGAACTCTAAATGCTATTGTATGGCAAATAATAATGAATGTTTCGTAAGTGCTTTGAAATCCTCAGCTAGAACATACTGCAGAAGAACACAGTGTCATGATTATTATTCTTTTAAGTCCCTCAAGTCTGCCTCTGAATAAAAACGATAGGCCCCATTCAGTGAAAAGAAAACACAGCTGGTCTCTGCTGTTACTGAAGCCAACGCGAGGCTCTGAAAGCTGGCTGTGCTATTTTTACTCAATTAGCCTCTGTCTAGAAATATCACCCAGAAAAAAATTCCATTTCCTTACCAGTTACATGGTTGGAAGAAACACGTCACAGCAGATTCATGTTAAAATACCTCCTTGTCGAGCACACCTTTGCTAGGTGATGCTTAAGGTATTTCCTCCCCTTCCCTTCCAAATAGCATCATTTGGAGCTCTGGGTCAGGGCAAATCAATGCCGGTGCATTTTTCATAGACCTATGGTGAAAACGGTGTGGGGGATAAAACTATACCCCAGATTTCCACACAGTGAAAGACCTGGCCTTCCTCTGTTTCCTGCTTCTCCCAGGCAAAGGTGCTGGCTGAGTAGCCCCTCAGTGTTGAGGCTCAGAGTTGCTGTTAGGACTGAATAGGAACTGCGTCAGGTTGGAAGCAGCCATTGCGATGGTGTGAAATAAGATCACATCCACATTTCCTTATTGGGCTCATGCACTCTGCTTTCAGGGATGTCTGTTTAAGCAAACATGGGAGTTTTGGAAAGATTTCTAGTGTTACTTGAGCGTTCACGGGAAGTTTTTAAAAACCATGGGGTGGCCCCTGATTTATTGTATGTCCATTACAAAAAAATTGACTCTGGAAATTCACTAGAAGATGCTCTCTGAATGCTGAAAGGCTTCCAGCTGTGGAGTTCCCCACCTCTTCCAGTCTGGATCTGTGCAGGTTAACCCTTCCTTGCCAGCAGGTGCAGACAGAAGCCGAGTGAGCTCAGCAGCCATAGGGACCGAGATGCAGCCTTCCCCATTCACAAACAGCGTGAAAACAGGCTTGAAGGAAGTGAACGCGTGAGTGTCCCTGCAAAGGCAGAGATTAAACCAAGACAAAACAATAGGGCAGAAAGACCCCTGCCTTCCCCCTGCAGGAAACAGAATAACAAACTGGGGAAAGGAGCCGCAAGCACAAAGGCAAAGACCTCCTGCCCGCCTTGTGCTGGGGACCGTAAAAAACTAATGATCAGCTATGTGAGCCAGAGCAGCAGGGAGAGCGTGAGTTTGAGGAGGAAATCCCCTCATCTTATCAAAGGAATAACTGCCCTGATTGTCCTGCAGTTGCAGCACATCCTCTTGGATGTTCCATTCAGCCACTTATTGGCCACCTAGTCTGGGGGGGCGGGGGGGAACAGTGATGCTGTAGGCTTGACCCTCGAAGACCCACCGGTGACAATGCTGTGTCTGTTGCAGATCTCTCTCTCTCTCTCTCTCTCTCTCTCTCTCTCTCTTATCAGCTGTCTTTGGGTGTTAAGATTTCTGAGTATATGAGGTCAAGACAGCTGCCATAGCTCTTGACCGTCTGATTTTGTGTCGTCTCCGTCAGTCCATGCCTTGGACCTGTATCTAAATCTCTCTGGGATTCAGTAGCTATCTTCCAGTGGTGTCCCACATTCAGGTATAAATTCCTGTCTAAGGTGCTCATGTGGCTCCTACTGCCGAGTATCTGAGCACCTCACAGTCTCTAATGTATTTCCCCTTCCAGTCCCATGGGGAGGCAGTGCAGCTTTGCAGAGGGGGCGCTTACGTGACTTGTCTGAGGTCAAACAGGAAGCTGGTAACAGAGCAAGGAGTTGAACCCAGGTCTCCTGAGACCCACGGTAGTACTCTAAGCCCTGCAATGTCATTCCTCCCAAGGGCTATTGCTTTTGGGCTGTGTAGTCCTTCGTTTCCAGGTCTACAGATGCTGCAATTCACGAATCTTCCTTGTGACACAAGGCGTTTGGTCAATGTGTCAAAACACTTCTGTTCATTGCTCAAAGAAAAGTGTGCAGATTCTAAGGCCAGAGGGTAGGGTCTGAGATCTGGAGCACATAGAAAATGTGATGCGAGTCTCACTGCGCGGGTCAGAGTGGTCTCCCAAAGCAGTGCTATTTACTGTTTACTTTCCCTTTCATCTAAATGGGATTATTCCATTCCTTTCTGCTTCCATTTGTTTTGGTTTCAGTTCTAACGAACCAGTAAAACACCAGGTGCCAGTGGTTCCTGCTGGGAGCAACTGGCCAGCACTCTGTGTCTGTGAGCACCTGCTCATGCTGAGCTCCGCTGTTGGTTGTGTTTTTCAAATGGTGTGTGATTTATGCAAGGCTTGGTTGCTGAGCTGCTCTCTGTTGATGTAGCAAAGGGGACAAGCTTAATTGTAAGAGGGCTGCTTGATAAGGCAGGCCATGCTGAACTTCTCATCCGATGTAAATATTTTACATTCTTTTGTGGATACTGTGGGACTTCATCCATGCAGACACTGCTGCTGGGATTTCATGTGTATTATTACACACAGTCCTTGAAGATGTGTTTGATGCTGTGTCTGATTACATGGCACTTTCTGGGTGGTTGGGAAGATCTTTTACACGGGGTCCATTTTGTGGCAGGGCCAGCGATATGTCTGTTTCTCCCCTGGATACGCTGACTCCATATCTGCCGTCATTGACTCTTTTGGTAATATTTTAAGGCATGCATTGTTGTTTCCTGTGTTCTGTTCAGTGTCTCTATCGTACGTTGGCAAGCAAAGAGCTTTGTGAGCCAATCCCCATAACGATTTCGGATACCCCTGACGAACTCAGTGGGACTTTATTTTGCCTTCACACAGCTCTATTGTTTGTATATGCTTCCAAAAGTATCTTTCGGGGTAAAGTTAGCTCATTGCAGAACAGAGTGCACTAACCACAAAAGCCAGAGACACATCTGTGCTGGAAGTGATCTTACACTGCCTGGTCTTCTGCTGCTTCTTCTATCTAGCAATGTGGCTACAGCACATTTTTCTTGTGACTAGGTTCACGTGAAGCAGTGATGTCTTCCCTCTCTTTCTGGAGCTAAACACTACACAAAGAACCAACCCTCATTCCTTCCCCCTCCTGCCGCAAAAAGCAAAGTGTGCAGTGTTTCTGCCTGCTTGAATTTGTAATGTATGTGACAGTGTCTACCACTCCCAGGTGGCTGAGATGATGAATGTGTGACGGAAATAGGATTCCATGGGGATCTGTTGTTCGTACTCTGCTTTGAACTCTTTATTAAAGATAAATGCTGAGTTTCTGTTCCAGGCTTCCAGCATCCAGTAACCATCACTATAGCACTGAAACTGCTCACATCAGGAGGCCAGGACACACTCGCCATAACATCCATGGACAAAGAAAATGTCTTACCTTGCTTCTACATTTTCCATCCAGTCGACCCACCTTATGGCTTCTTCAATTTGTCTCCATCTTGTCATCCTATTAAGTTCTGTCCATAAAGACTTCACATAATGTAAACTGACACTTCATGGTGGGCGTGACTGCCTTTGAGTGTGAAGTTCAACATGAACGCAGTGGACCCAACGCATAGAGAATATTCTGAAATGGCTTGGCTTTCAACAGTAGCAATAGCTTTATTCACTACAGATGCCAGTAATGTTGTGTGGGACACACTTTAATTAGCCTCTGAATTTCATATGTCTTTTCACTTGGAAGAGATGATCTGAAATCCGAGTTTTCTAGGAAACTGGAAAAAACATTTGACTTTTTACCTTTTACGGTAGCTTTCAGCCTATGAACATCTTCATTTAAGTTGCTTGGTCGTTCTACCCTTTGACCAGTCTTTGCGTTTGTGGCCTTGTGTGAGTAGACAGTCCAAGTTTTGACAATAACTAATAGTTCCAATGATGTATTTGTACCTGGTTCTAATTGAAAAGAAAATCGATCCATTGACTGTGTGATCAGATATTGGCATGTCCTTTTACCTTCTGCACTACAGTGCTCCTATGTTGAAGAGTTCAGACTTTGTCTTAACTGGCCGGTAGGATAAACATTGCTTCACCTTTCTATGTCTCGTAGTGTGGCTGTTGGGTATTTCTCTTTGATACAGATGCTGGTACAGTAGTATTCCTTCAAATACATTCCTTCATCCTGGGTATGGCTGGGAGCATTTTAAAATCCTTGCAGAAGAGGATGCTGGTTCTTGTGAGAGGTGCTGGTTCAACAGCCTGGAAACAACATCAAACTTGAGTTCCAGGCTTTCTTTTGAGTCCAATTTCATGGGTGGAGGGAAGGGTTTTCATTTCATTATTTATTTGCATTGCAGTTGCACCTTAGAATCCCAGTCTTGAAGCATGGCCCGAGTGCACGAGGAGCTGCAAACCCATAACAAAAAGTTGATCTTTGTCCCAAAGAGCTTTCAATACAAACATTCATTCCACTGTCTGCTTTATCCTGATCATTGACAACTCAAGTGTCTCAAAGTGACGTGTCTGAGCTTGACTTCCTGTGCCTAGTAGAATGATACTTTTACAATCACTTGGCATTTCCTCCCATCTTCAATGGAGCTGCAGGAAGGGTGGGCAATGCCCTGATTCCAAGGGGATAGCTGTGTATTCTGGATGGTAGGCATCTTCTGGGCTTGGCCTGAGTTTGCGCCATGACATGATCACATCTCAGTCTCCTGGCAAGCTGTTATTGTGGACTGTTGGACAAATTGCTAAAGGTGGTATCTCACTCCAGGCTTAATTGCTTCCATTAAACTCTTCACCTTCTATAGCTGCCTTCTTAAAAAACCCCTTTCAATGAGCCATCAGTCCCAGTTCTAGACCATGATTAACGATTGCACTGAACAGCCAAGTAAGTGAGAACACCAGAAAGACTGTGTGTGGTTGACCTCTGTCCCTGCCTAACTAATTAGCCTAACTGAGTGTTGTCCACGGTCAGAATGTTCCCAGGCAGGCACATCTCTACACTTCAGTAAGGAGCTCTTGTTACAGCCACTCACACTACATTCAAAGAATATAGTCCATCGGGTCCTTTGGAATTTGGAGGAATCGGCAGGAGGAAGTGGAACACCACCTGTCGTGTCAGACATCTCTGAATAGACACATTACCTAGGGCTCCTCTTCCTTGTTATATGGCACAGCTCTCTTTTTCCTCTCTCTCTCCTACATGTGGCTCTCTGGAGGATGATTACTTTGGGCTCCTTTTGGAAGTTGCATGACCCATAATCTAACGCAGTATGTGGGTGGTATCCCTTGATGCTATATCAGAGCACAAAGGTAAACTGAGCTGTGGAGTGTTAGAGACTGTAGATAACTGCCATTGCCTGCAGGAGGTAGAAGCTAAACTAGACTGAGATGATCCATTGCAGGAGCAGAGCCCACCTGCTCTTGTTGAGCTTCATTGTTGAGCAGTCCCTTTGGGAGCCCCTTCTTGAGGTGCAGAATTTCTAGAATGGACCAGTTCATTTTTTGTTCCTTCCCCTCTTTACTAACTTAGGAAATCTCCATTTTTTAAAACATTCCCTCCCAACACCCTACTGCTTCCTTTCCCAAATGTTTCAGTTCTGTGGACCACCGGGAATTGGGATTTTAAGCTCTATAGAGGCATCTCTAAACCACCAAACATCACCAGAACAAAACATTAGGGATCTGTCCAATGAGCTCAAAGTGGTCTGACACCCACCTGCTCATTTGAGACTATTCTGCATTATTGAAAAAAGGTTATAACTTATCTCTAATACTCCTGGCTTTCTGTATCTCCAGAGAGCAGCATCATGGAATGGAGGAGCCAATGATGTATTGAACGGAGATGAGATGTCCCTATGTAAAAACCACTGTCGAAGGGCAGCCTGGCCTCTGTCTATAACAGCCCAAACTGGAATGTAGCTTTCATTCACGCCACAGATGCTAGATATTAGCAGGTTATGAAGTGGTTCAACATGAGATTAATCCCTTTGGTTATGGAGTCTGAAAAAAGACACACTAATGATGTTTGCCAGGATGGGGGATAAGGCTGTTAGCTGTTCCAGCAGCCCTGCAACGAGAGAGAAAATGGAGTGTTCCATTTAAAGCAAATTGACTAGAAAATATTCCTTCTGTTTCTAAAACTAAAATCTTTTATTGCGTTTAGAGGGCATGAGAAGGTTTAGTGGGAGGACATAGTTTACTCAAAAAATGTGAACAGCTTCTCCAGAATTTTCAGTTTACACTGTAACCATTTTCTCCATAATTAGAAGCAGTTCTATTTGTTTCTTTATCATCCCATATGATGTTGAATCCCAAAGATCTTGTCTGGCTTCATTTTTCAAGGTCACTGATTAGTGTAACAAATCTACTGCTCTGTTTTCAACTGCATCTGCTCTAGCCTTTATTCTCTATAACCCAACCAATGCCACTGCTAGAATGGCTGCAGCAGTCTGGACAGAGCTCCACACAGTATGATGGTTACCATGTTGACGGTCACTAGCGTCTTGTCGATAGTGGCTTTTCCACCACTGATATCCCTGGTAGAGTGCATTGAGAGAAGCAATGTTAGGAAATGTTAGCAACATAAAACCCTCCATAAACTAGTCCTCTCTGTCAAATGCTGTTGGCTGAATCAGTGATTTGTTCTTCGTATTGCCTTTTGCAGCTCTCGTAGATGTTAGCATTAAAGTTCCAACGGGCTCATACAGCAGAACCGTCTGGTTGAATTAGGGACTCCTATGTCTGGGAGCACTGCTGTTCTCTCTACTAGCCAATAAGAACCACTGGACAATGTACCAAGTACGCTGGACTAATTCATCTAGCAAGGAAAATCAAATAAATTGTTTACGGAAATAAAGCAGAAACTTAATTGCACTTTTCTGTTCTCCTCAGGGTCTGATGGGTTTCATCGGTCCAGTCGGGGAGCCGGGAATAGTGGGAGAAAAGGTAGGAATTGTTTGCAAACAAAGTGACTGCTATTTTGGGGAGGAGAATGAAGGAAGCATGTGAAATTATTTATCATTATAGTTTTAAAATTTCTTAGCTCAAAATACCATTAAGAATGTTGCAGTTCCAAGATGGGATGAGTTAGCCATGTGCCAGTCAGAAACAAATGTTCTCCTTTGATCTACCGTTTGGCACTCCCTCCCTCCTTCTTTAAAGGGACTCTATGTATTTTTTGAAAATAAGAATTGTTGCAGGGACGGGGGTGAAGGTTACATTTCATTCATTGATGGTCTCATGAGAAGCCTGCAAACGACGTTCCCAACTGACTTTTCACTTTTTCCCCAGTGGCAAACATTGCCTCCCCTCCCAAGCCTGTGATTCAAAGAGAGTTTGAGCTTTACCTGGCTTTGATAGTTCACCTAATTTGTGCATCAGCATTATTGATCGTGTCACCGCATCTCGGGGAATATAAGGCCCAATCCTTTATTCTGTACCCAAACGGAGCAGAAGCAAATGGGAGTTTAGCTTGCCAACTGATCCATGCACACACCTGCCTCTGTCCATGGAGAATTCGCAGGTGCGGGGCTTGAGCAAAGGACTCCAGGATTCATTAGTGAATCTGAGCTGCAAAGGGTGCAGAGTACAATAGATATGGAGCTAAGTAGGACAACTGTCTTACCACCATTTCCACTAACCAGATATACAACATGGATCATGTGTAAAGAGTAGACAGAGTCTCAAGTTCCCCTCCTTGTCTGCAAGACAATGTCATTACGCTACACACTCTATTAAATCCTAACCCCCTCTGTCGTGCCAGCAATCCAGCCATAAGGTTAATGAAAATCTAAAACGGTACATAATATTGCACCCTCGCCCCTTTCCTGACTGCTCCTCGGACTTTTGTCCTTTGGGAAGTCATACGTGCTGTTTATGTTGCATTGTCTTGAAACAAACTTCATTGCTTATATTACATTAGAACCTGGAAACTACATTGTGCTGGGTGCTGTACGTGCATACAGTGTATGAGAGAGTCTGAGTTTAAAAAGAGATTACAGGCGAAATGGACATGGCAGCCACCATTATTAACTTCATTTTATAGAAAGGAAATTGTCATTAAGATTATAGATTGTACCTGCCTGAGATTACACAAAAAGTCTGTGAAAGAGCCAAAAATGGAACCCAGGTCTATGGAATTCCAGTCAAGTATCTTACTTACAAAACCAACCTTCATGTTGGAATTCAGCATTGCAATATGATGTTACGTCGGCCTGAGTTTCTCCTGACACTATCTTATGAAAATCTGCCCTAGGAAATCCTCAATGCAGCTGAAATTTTTATCAGATCTCCTCTTCTCCCCCAATACAAATTTACAAATAAGAAGAGTCACTATGATCACATGGAAACCTCAGCCATCACTCCAGCTGGCATTTCATCTTAGAGCTCACTGTGTCACAGCCCACTGAATGAAGTGGGAAATACACTTTCGTTTGACATAGCTCTGTCACCAGTCTCCATCCAGAAAGCTGCAAACCTTAATGCTGAAGCAAATGGAATCAAAGTACTGTCAGAAAACAATATAGTTAGCAGGTCTTTAATAAAATCCGTATATTCAGAACGAAAGCTTGCCGTTTATCAGTTGATTCACAAGATCCAGCTAGTGACAGCAACCCCTTTAGATTTGTTTGCAATAGATCATTTAGAATCCAGAAGACATTTCCCCAGTACAGCCTAACTGTTGGAAAGAAGGTCAGATTCTGGGCATAGAGCTACTTGGCAATACGTTTGTAATCCTCCTCGTGCCCCTTCCCGCCAAGTGTGATGCACATGCCTAAATTCACAGCGTGTCACCAGCTGAGTGTCATAAAAGTCACTGCACATGTTGCAAATTCATCCTAGCAGAAATAGTCATAAACTTGTTAGAACTGTAGATCTAACATCACTTTGCCATCGATTCAGGCAGAAGTACTATTCTGCATTATTGAAAGAAGGTTATAACTTACCTCTAATACTCCTGGCTTTCTGTAGCTCCAGAGAGCAGCATCATGGAATGGAGGAGCCAATGACGTATTGAACGGAGATGAGACGTCCCTATGTAAAAACATAAACGTACGGCCAAGATTTTCATGAGTGACTAGTGATTTTTTGGATGCCTCAATCTTTTGATCCCTATTTTGAGACACATTAAAAGAAAAGAAAGCCTGTTTTTAGAAGGCAGATGCTCAGCCTTTCTGACAGTCAGACCTCTTTAAGGTGTCTCAAATCAGACTCCTCAAAAACTAAGTCACCCAAAATTATTATTTATTATTTGTACTGTGGTGGATCATAAGAACCCGAGTCATGGACCAGAACCCGATGGAACTAGGTGCTGGGCAAACAATGAAAGATGGTCTCTGCCTCAAAGTGCTTCCAATCTACTTTTGAAAATCTTGGACTTAATTTCTAAACATGTTCTCAACATTAATAGTGATTCCTATTATTCCCCGCCTGAGCATAGCAGCTTGCAGGGCCACTCTGCTCCAAACAGAGCGACGCGTAGGGAGGGTGAGACTCTCAATGGGACAGCAGTTAGGATGGGGAGGTATGGTGATATATATCTTCCTGGATTCTGTTACCAGCTCTGCCATGGACTCTTATGTAACCTTGAGAGAGTCATTTTCTTTTCCTATGCCTCAATGGCGATAATGAGAACCCACCTCTTGAGAGTGCTGAGAAATAACTAACCTGCAGTGTGCTGCTTTGAGATGCTGCAGACACATGGGTGATGGTGAATTTCTTATTGTAAAGTTTTTGTGGGGAATCAGCAGTGGTAACCTGATGGCCTTTTAGCACTAAAAAGCTATTTCAGGTGATAAACCAGGAGCCACTGTTCTGACATCATAGCAGCCCGTGGACTGACGGGAGCAGCTGTCAAGCTCAGCCCTATTAACGGCTTTCAACTCCACATGAGTTCACAGCCGCAGGAGCAGTCATGACAATTTGTGGAGGCTTCATGTTTTGTTCCCCTCTGCCCCCCTCTTCCCACCCATTAGCTCATAATGCTCATTAGCAGAATTACTTGCTGTTCTCTGTGTGCCGTTGTCTTTCCTAGGGTGACCGAGGCCCAACCGGATCACCAGGCCCACCGGGAGTCAAGGGGTCGATGGTAAGGAGTAAGTCTGCATTCTCTCGCTCACTTTCTGACTAATGGCTCCCTCATCACTCACTGTCAGCTTCTGTTGGCTAAACCCTGGTTGCTGCAGTTTTTCCTGCCTTCGTGGAGATGGGGTAGGCATTTGACTGACTGCTGTCAGGCCATAAACACTTCCACCCATCCACCTCAGCAGGAAGTATCCACATCAACTACTCCGTTTACTCCTTGGTGAAAGCAGGAGAGAACAGTGGTGCTTTTCAACATGTCCTTCAGGTCAACAAACAGGGCGTCTGTTTCACGAAGCAAAGATAACTGTTAATTACTAGTGCACTGGAAGATCTGAAGTGCTGCTTGTTTGTGAGAAAGAAAGGCGTAGTCTAGTTTTCTGAGGGCCAGGAACTGCTGAGTTCTTATCTTGCCTGGCCCTCGCTGTGCCCTTGGCCAAGGCATAAAGAGCCAGAAGTTCAAACCTGTTCAGTCCCCAGTAGTTTGAACCCTTTTGAAAATCCAGAGCCTGTGAAAACCTGGCCCTGACCATTTTTTATCCTCCCTGATTTGGCCTGATCCGGCAAGTGACTGATACTGTATTAGCATCTGTCACGCCCTGCTCTTCCATTGAAAAAGGAAGTAAGCAAAGATTTCCAGGGAATGCATGTCCTATATCGTCATCTTCCTTTGTCTTTTAGGGGCATCCTGGAACGCCTGGAGGAATTGGTTTCTCAGGAGCTCCTGGGCCACCAGTAAGTAAAGCCTAGTCAGCTCATTACTGGGAAAAAGAGTCCGTCTTATATACCTGGTGGTACAGGTCATACCCAAGGCAGTCATATTCCAGTTGGCACATGGATATGCAGAGGAGGTGGAAGGGAAAGGAATGCTGAAATGGGCCAGTGCTTAGGAGATGGTGAGGCAATGAGATACAGAAGAGAGCTCTGAGCAGAACTCTGTCAGAGTCCACAGAGCAGCTTTCAGGACCTAGGGCTTGGGAGCATGCAGTGCATTGGAGGAGGTGCTCCACCTTGCTCTGTTGGACCCAACTCAGCACACATACGGAAGGAGATTTTTTGAAGCTTTCAGAAGTATCCTGCAGTCTCACTGAGAAAGGTTGCACCAAATGGCTTATACTGCATCTGCCTTACAGGAGAATGGGGTCAGGAAAAATGGGAAGGCTGGCAAAGTGCCCAATATTTGCTTGTTTTCCTCCCATAGGAATTGATCTGGCATTCGTTTAGCATGTTGCCAGAGTTCAGGGGTATCTGAAAAGCAGCAGAGCAGTGTGTGTTTTGCAACTATGACCGTGGCATGAAACTGGTTGTCAGTAACAACCTTTGAAGTGCTCACATAGGAACAATCAGAGTTTGCAGTAGAGTCTTCTCCGCTGCAGTAGCCCTGACTCAAGGCTGTGGGTCACAAGTCCCCTGAGGCTCGAAGGAGGATTTAAACATCCTGGGAAGGCAGCAGAGGTTCTGGATGCCACGTGTGTCCTAACGTTAGCAGTCTGTTATTCTCTAATGCAATGGGCCAAAACCCTGGATATTTGTATGGGACTGCTGCTCATTAGTTAAAGGCACTATTCAATGGAGCCCTCTGTGCTCTCTCTGCTGTGAGCTCCAGGCAAGGCAGCGACCTCTCCTGCTGCTGCTTCGGAGTCTGTAGTGACATATCCACATGCAACATACAGGCAGCTGGCCCCAGATGGGCCCTTTATCTGGAAGAGTGACTCTGGCAAATCAACAGCTGAAGGAGGAGCGAGAGACTGGCACGAAGGTAGATTTTATTCTGCCATGAGTGTCGTGTGGTGCTTGGTTGGACAGTGCCCTCGCTGAGCTATAGGCAGAACTGCTGCTGCTTGGAGGTAGGGTGTAGCTGGATGGAAGAAGAAGGGAGGAGGGGAACACAGGAACAGATCTCCCATTATGTATGCGAATTTTCACTAGCTGGTTAATTGTTTTGTGCTCAAATTTCTGTGGTGAAACGTCCAGTCAGTGCCAAGGGTTTATCTTCTGGAGGCTTAGGACAGCTCTGCCCCCTCAGAGTTCCCAGATCCTTCTGGTCGCTCTTCCCGCCAGCTGCAGACAGCTGTTTCCTGCTCTTCAGCCATTTCAGGCTCTCTGTGCTAGCACGACATAGTGGCATAGTCTGAAGGTGTGCGACCCGGGGACCGTTCTCAGCAGGATTGTTCTTCATGGAGGTTACAGGCAGGTGAATCGCAAACCTGAGGGGCAGCACAGGCCATACAGCCGCCCTGCAGTTACACAATCATTCAAGGTAGCCCACTGCAGCGTCTGCATTGTGGTTAGGGTACTGGCTATCCCTTCAGCCAGCAGACCAAGTACCTCTGAGCACCAATGCCCAGGCCAGTGCTTTAGCCAGGTGTACTTCTCCTGAGCACTCTGCGGGGAACGCTCTGGGAGGAGCTGAAGGAGAAAAGTCCCTAAGTTCTGTCACAAGAGGGCAGGATCTTTGCCCCATAGCAAAGAGCTGCCAGTTGCTGAAGGGTAGCACCTTACATCATGAACAGCGCAAGGGGAGCCAATAGGGTGACTTGCAGAATAAGATGCTACTCCGCATTCGGGCAGCACAGTCTTGCCTGACAGAAGCAGAATGTGTCACGGGAGGTCTTGGAGTGAGATTCACTGCATTTGAGCTACCTGAGGCTGGCATGTCTATCATCTTTTCCAGTAACCTGTTTTCCGGCTGGAAAATAACCAGCAGATTCATTCAGGTGAAATGTTTTCTCCAAAAAGGTGTATTTGGGGGGGGGGGTTGTTTTGTTTTTATTATAAATTGAAGCCCTACTTAGATAAGCCAAATTTCCCACCAAGCCTAGGAAATAAAATCAAATTGCTTTCTAATGTTAAAGCCACACTTATTAACTCCACTGTTGCAGACCATTTCACTTTATTATTTATTTTTGAAGGTAAACCCATGGCTTTTCGTTTTTTCGTTAGTGTTTGGTTTTTTTGTTTTGGTGTCCATTGTCGTCCTGAAAAGGTTTAGCTCTTTGGAATTTTAAGTGTGGGAACTCCTTATCCCACAGAATTTTACTCCCTGCAAAGGATTTTTAATGTTTTTGTTTTTCCTACCTGGTTTGGGATGGACAAGGGCTTCTGGGCCAGGACTCGACAAATACCAGCAGAGTCTATCATTGCAATGTGTGGTTATGATCAGAAAAGGGACCTCATAAAATGTGCATCTGACACACCTGCACTTATCTGTCCTGCGAATCATTAGCTAAGTTCCAAATGCAGAACCCTAATGACCAGCAATGATATCAGTGGTAGACAGATGGATCTGATTTGGTTCTGATCCTAGCTGGAGTTTGCAAAGCAATAACAAAATCTGAGGTGAAATTTGTGAGAGAGTAAATATGGAATCTGTGTCCTGTTCAGACAGTGAAAAGGCTTCAGATTTTAATATACTTTTAAATTACCACCTAGAAATAAACGATCTGCATTAATTGAATTTATCATTGTAAATTAATTAAACTGAAACAGTTCTAATAGAGTTACCAAAAAAGAGCTTTTTAATTTTCTTGTCTATTTCCTGTATGAATGTTACTGACTCCAGGTGCCAAGGTCCTGGGTAAAAATCTGAGACCTTAATCCAAATAGTAGGGAAACTGGCATGATGATCAAATCCTGATAGTCTACATGGAGTCAATATTGGTCTGTGATGTTGAGCATTCAGACATCACCAATGCAATAGGCCCTCTAAAGACAAATAAGCAGAGGTGGCCAAATTTTTTTTAACTTATATGCCTAAAGTTAGCCATCTGAATCCACACTTAGACACCTAAATAAAAGGTCTGATTTGTCAAAGATGCTGAGCTGTCTTTGGTGCGGGTTCAGCATCTCTTTTAATCAAGCTGCTTATTACAGGCCTAATTATGGATTTAGGTGCCTAATTTTAAACCCCCACATTTAAAAATCTTAGCCAGGGGCCCTGCCGTGAAGAGTTTATAATTGAAAGACCATTTGGTATGTCCAGAAAGTTCCAATTCTAGATAGGATTTGGTGGTACTAAGAAACTTAAAGATGTGGTGATGTCTTTGACAGAGCTCAGTAGGCCAGCCTTTTCTGTCAAGAGACTGCATGATGTGCCTGAGCAAGTATGTAGTTATGATGCATCTAATCTAATTTTTTCTTGTCTGATTCCTGTGTGTTTTTAACTTTTCAATTTGTTTCCACTAAAATCTTCTTCTTCTTGTAGGGCCCTGCAGGAGTTCGTGGACCCCCAGGTATAAGAGGATCAAAAGGCCTTCGGGTAAGCTGTTACTTAGTAACAATTCTTACAACTCTTCTCTGTGACCTTTTGACGGAGAAATTTAGGCGCCTGTTCCTTGGAATAAAGACAGCTAAGGGCGGGAGATGGTGCCAAGATGGTGGGATGTTGCTCTTGATAGTGAGCTACTGAACATAGAGGAGACAGCTTCGGTGATGTCAGCAAAATAGGTTTCTTCAAGAAAAGGTGAATGCAGATAAAATATAAAGGGCTCTGTTAGCCTAGAGATCGGTGTCTTGGCATGGAGTTTCTGAGGAAGCCAAGAGCCTAAAATGTGCTGCTCATATTTTCCTGCTAGCTACAGTGCCACATAAGGAGACGGACACCACCGGTAAAGGTGTGGGTGCACTATCTAGTGACCTGAGATTTTGGCAAGGGATAAAGGCCGTAGCTAAAAGAACAGAGACACTGACTTCATTTTCTTAGCGGGGAGCGGAGGCGGGGGCGAGGGAGGAAGAGCGAAAAGGGGCAGTGTGTAGTGATTTAACTGAGGGATGATGTTAAAGACTGGCCCAGCATGCTGTCATGACTGCAGCCACTTAACTCCAGCTATGAAATTAGTAATATTTCATGGCAACCAAAATACAGAGTACCAGCAAGGCTGAAAAAAAGACTCATGCAGAATCATAAAGCAAGTGCATCTCATAGTTTCCAGATGCCTTCCATTTTCTCTCACTTGATTTATATTCATTAGCTAGCTAGGTTCCGCAGTGACAGTGAGGAAGATGCGTTTGGAGTTGTGCTGTAATTGGAATGTAAGTTCTTTGGGGCTGGGACTGTTTCCCATGTGCTTATACAGCACCTAGCACAATTGGTTCTGACTGGGGCCGCTACGTGCTACCACAATACAAAGGGGCGCATGAATTCCAGTTGTGACTTTACACAGTAGTCCCCTGGGAGTTGCTCATTATATTAAATAGCATCACTTGTAGTAGCAAAACTATGTATTACATAGCATAAATATTTCTGCAAGCTCGAAATGCCAGTTATGAAATTATCACTTGCTCTTCCTGCTCATGCTGAATGACAGACAACTCTGGTTTAGATTGATTCTTCTTGTCCAGTTGATGTTTCCAAAGCATTAGTGATGAGGAAATGGACATGGTTTTTGTTGAGGACTCCAAGAACATAATACACCACATCAATGTAGGGCCTTGCTCCCAAGGATCTTAAAATATTTTTCATGTATTCCAGAGGCTAGGTCAGAAATAACCCTAAATTCTACTCCCGAAATGTCTGTGCTATTCTCTGTAGCAACTCCTGTCTGGAGAATGTTGAACTACAAGTGCTCACATATCTTTCCCTACCTATTCCATAGCTAATCTGTTCTACAGACAGCTGGGATGGAGTAGAATGAAATGGGATGACCGGATTAGAAAGTTTCATAACCATGGGGTTATGTCACCCTGAATTGTTTTAAGTTTTAAATGCCCTGCTATGAAGACATTCAATAATGTTTCACCCAGAAGATGTGTCTGTCCTGGTGTTTAATTTTTTTGTCTCTGGCTCAAAAAAACAGCTTCCTCTTCCGCTGGCCTTGTACTGAGGAAACCCTCAGTGTTATAATGACTGCATGCTTCCATCTGAAGAGTTCTCTCGGGAGCCGAGGAGTCTCTGTATTACACGGCGTGAAGTAACGGAGTTGGTCAGTGTATCCATGAGCATGACTAATGAGAAACTGAAGACAGACTCCAAAGAAAGTTGGGACTGAATCTGTGAATTGCCTCAACATAAGGCAACAGCAGATCTGAATAAACGATGACTGTGAATGAGCCCCACCCTGCGACCTGCACAGGCTCCACAGAATTCCTTGGAGAATATCAAACAGTCTCACTGGGGTATAACTCTTCAGTGCCCTGATCCATGCAAGGGCAGAAAAGGAATCCAGGTACCTGCCTCTCTCTCAGCTTCCAATTCTGGAACGCCAAGCTCATTCTATGGAGCCAAGTTAGTGCTTCCAGCAGCCAGCTGTGTGCAACTGTGCTACTTGGCTCCTTGTTTGCATCAGACTCAGACTCGCACGGGATCGCCTTATGGTTCTTATGCTCTAGCTGGCCTAGATGAATCAGGCCACTGGGAAAGCAAAGCGGCAGCTTTCAGTGCCTCTGCTGCCCTGATGCTGTCAGATCTGACTAATGGGATATTTATCATCTTACACCATTTTTTAACCAAGTGGGACGAGAGCGGCTAGCAGTTTATTTGCTGTTTAAAATGTCCAGTGGAGGGGGCAGTTCTGCGGTGGAGAAAGAGCTGGATTCCAGAATGGATTCAGCTTTTAAAAGATAATAAGCTATGGTATGGATGAGGCCTTTTTCTTCAGGCCCAAGTGATAGCGTTAGTATGTTAAATGATTGTCTTTGTAGAAGGACCCAGGGCAGGAAACAATTACTCTAACTGAGGTGGTTGACCCGTTTTTAAAGGGAAAACTAACCATCGTGGTACTAACAGCCACCATTCTGGAGCCAGACCAAGAGCAAGCAAAGAGCGTCAGTCTCTCGGATGCGATACAAGGAGCCAGCTGCATTCTGTAAGTGCACTGCCCCTAACTTTTTTCTTCCCCGAATGACATACCGTAAGTTATAGACATTCCACGTGGCATCATTGGGCCACACGTCTTCTCCAGATGTCAAACCCACCAGACCCCGGACCAGTTGCTTTCTCCTTCACATTCCTGCATTCAGAAATTCTGCTCATCCCTGAGGAAGCTCGGACTTCAAGCCGTATCAAAGCTCCGAGGACTAATAATGACAATGCAGCCCTGCCGACAGTCATTGTAGAGTCTAGACCAGAGAGGAGGGAGATGGGGAGCCAAAGTCAAGCGGAGAAGCTGTGTTAATGTCTTGAGCTATAGCACAGTCCTGTGCGATTAGCACTTCTGCATTAGCTAGGGGTCACATTATTAGTGTATTGCATTTGGAGCTGGTGTCTGCTGGTGCCCTGCACGTAACTTAACTACTCGCACACTTCACTGATCCTTCCTTTCAAACCAGTTCTCTAATAACCTATGGGTTCTTACATTCCTCTGGTGGACAAAACCTATATAATTCAACGGAGATTAAATCAATGGGATTCTGAAAGATTGTCATTCTGTAGGACTTTACCAGAAGGGCTGCTTGTTCTATCAGCCTGGAAGCTTTTTGCTTCGTACATGCCTGCCTCTGTCTCTCGACCGCCTCATTTTCTTTATTTGCTTAGTTTCCTTGCCATTCACGTCCTTGGTTTAGTTTAGGTTTTGAGCACTGGGAAATGATCCCCCCGCCCCCCGAATGCAATTTCAGAGGATGCCCTTCACCGCATGCTCCATATTACAATTCACAGCAGAGATTAAATTCAATTCAGAATGGAAACATTAATGCAACTCTCTGCCAGATGTTTGTGGATTGTGCTGATCCATGTTTAGATACCTTATTAAAGTAATTGCACTTCTGAAGACAACATAAGTAGCAAATATGGTTTGGATTGTAAGAAACAATGGAGACTTTGGGGCTCTGTATTTAAGTTGTCATAGCTATCATGCTGTTGACATTTTAAAAATTGTGAAAGGAGAAATTTTACAAATCATAACTTTTCTCATATTATTATGAGAGCAGAATATTGTTCCTTCCTATTTACTTTCAGCCATCAAATGGATATTGTACAAGCCTCCACAAATACAATTTTTCTCTCTTCTCTTCTTTAAGGTCCCAGTTTAAAAAAAAACATGCTGAATTTTAAAATGTGCTTAAATCCTTATCTATGCATTTACACAAAGCTTAAAGCTAAATCAAGCAATTAAACGTGCTCACAGTTAAGTATTTAGAGGAATCAGGGTCTAATTTTTAGGAAGGCTGGGATAGCTAGCTTCTCCTCTCTTCACCCCTCACTCCAGATCAGAAAGCAAGGCAAGATTGGTTTTCCACTGAAATGTTCAGAAAGGTTCCATCGCTGGATTTCCTTGACTGGGAAGCAGGCAAGTTCAAGTGGTGACTGGCAGGAAAGATAGCGAATAATTTATCTAAAGATGGGATGGTTGAGATTGGGATTGTTTCTACTTGGCTAATATGATTCATGGCTTATCTAAACTAACTCTCTAAGCCAACGCTTCCACATTCAGGCACCTGAATAAAAGTACTTCATAGAAGATGCTGAGCACCCCGGCTAACATCAGAGGGAGCTGCAGGTTCTCAGAACTTCTGAACATTAGGCGACTTTAGCCACAGTGCCTCACTTTGAAAACATTGGCTCTGAGTTAAATCTGTTGTCTTTAACTAGCTACTCTTTCTCCAAATTCATATTGCTCATACCATCATCTTCCTAACTGAGGACTTTAAGTCTGTGACCTACCAGGACTATCATTTACAGAGTGACGCCTGTCCAACTTAAAAAGTCAACAGTCAGCCATGTTGCAAATTGTCAATGCAAATGTTAAATCGAGGGGCCTGGGATGATTGATTATTTTTTCATTGCTTCTCATGCCATCAGCGCCACACTCCAGGAACCCCAGGGCAGTACCAGTACTAATGAATCATTAAATTTATTCAATATATTCAAGAGCAAGCTCCTGTTAATCAACTCCTCGCAGCAGGGATGTGCCTGGCTTTATCACCTTATACGTGAACATGAACTCAGCCTAGGCATTGATTGAGAATCTGCCCAGGGAACTTAATATCAACTGAAGCTGTGGCTTTACAGCATGATCTGTAAATCTCTCTGACAAGCTCCTGGCCTATTCTCCCAACCAAAGAGCCCAGTCACCAAGCAAGGGATTTTACTGCTTTAAGTTGGAGACACCTTGTGCGCTGCCTAGAGATAACTTGAAAGAGCTGCAGTCTTTAAAAGTCTAGAGGTAAAACGTGCAGGGCGTACCAGTACCTCAGCAAGCCTTCTGAATTAAACAGTACATAGCATTTCTAGATCTCTGCTGGGTTTAGCTGCGTGCATCAGAACTCCTTGCTGTGTCATACTGATTCTTAGACACTGGATCAAACTCTTTCTAACCATGTGAACTCTGCGGCTTGCAGCCTCAGTGACCACAGGAATTTATCAAACCTCGGTAATTTGCAACATGGGAATATCTACTGATGTGTTCTAAAATTATTCCTTTACTCTTGGGCTCTTTGGGGTGAGTATCTGGCCAAGAGAAAGCAGAAAAGCACCTTACTTTGCTCTCCAATGGCCTTTCAACTGACTAAAGGAATCACGTTAAAAGTGCTGGAATATGGAAAGGAATATGGAACCTTCCTTGGGGAAAGGACAAGTCACACCATTTTAAGGCCTTTGAGATAGCAGCTGCAAGGCACGAAGGACAACTGAGGAATCTCCTAATTTTTTCTGACAACAGAGTCCTGTGGCACTTTTAAAGACTAACAGATTTATTTATCGCATGAGCTTTCGTGGGAGAAAATCCCACTTCATCAGACGCTTTGAAGTAAAATGAAAGCTTACCTGCTGTAGGAAACAACCCCCAGAAGACAACTGTGTAAACTGCCTTATGCACTGTAACGTAGGCCCTGCTCATGACTACCTGCTGGAATTGAAGTTTCCTGGAGACCCTCCAGAGTTTCCCTCACTTCTCTGTAACTGGCATTGTCAGTAAAAGGGAGTTTCTAAGTTTTAACTAATTGGCTGACTGTAGCCTTTCCTGTCAGAGTGAATCAGGGAAATCTTTTCGTCTGGGCTTTGGCGCTGCAGACTGGCAAGCTGGCGCTTTCCTGATCTGTTCCTGAATGCAGGGGCATTTTCGCCCTCTCCAGATCAGATACTAATGACATGTTTAGTGATGGATTAACCGGGTGACTGCCCTGCTGGACTCCCGAGGTGCTGGTGACAGAGCACAGCTAGGAAGAAAGCAAGACACGCCAAATATTGCTGCCGCGCCAAGCGAGACTAGGAGGCTGTTGTCCTTCACCGCCTGCACTGCACACTGGAGCTAGCAGGGGACCCCATCCATGTCAGCGACCCCTCCCACAAGTACAGCTCTGGGGCACTGGAAGAGGAGGCGGGGGGCAGCAGGAATTACAACAGGAGATTTGAGAGGCCAGTTGGTCTCTCAGGAGAGTCTGGTCTTTTAATTGTATGGAATGGCTGGATGAGCCAATGTATCTTCCATTGACATTAACTCCTTGGGGGCTGCCGGAGTGCTCCGCCCAACTCAGTTCTGGTTCTAGACTGTCTTTGATTCTAGAATAGCAGGGCCCATGGAGACGAGAAAGTAGTTCAGCCAAGTCAACAGATAAGGTTCGTGGCGGGAGTGCCTCACGTCACTCAATGTCTATGGGCGCTTAAGGAACTGCTCTGATGACTGTTTCCTGAGCCTGTGTCATGTTTCAAAGAGTGTTGCTAAGTGATAGGCCTGTAACCCTTGGAAGATCTGCGCAATGAGGTTTCCAGAGTAGCTCTCCATCATCAAGGCTCTCCTTCGGTTTCCTTGAAGAATTTCTGATTTGTCATCTAATGTCCTTTGCTACAGATAGGGGTTCAGACAGGGCACCACACTGTGCTGCCAAGGGATGCAGAATTCCCACTGCTCCATTTTCAGTGTGAATTTCTAGCTTCCATAAGTGCCAAAATAGACGTCGCAGGCCCTCTCCACCATCACTGAGATTTGAGTCACTGCTGCTGCTTCTTTTTTAGACTTCCCAGGAAAAGAGAGAATGGTCCCAATGAGGGAAAGACCAACCCACAACTCACTTTGCCAGGGGACAATCTCTCTCTCTCCATATTGATCGATTCGTAAGGAAAACAATATTGTCTTTCTGCAGCACAGCAAGGAAGCTGGAGATGGCTCTGGCATTTTGGCCATCTATTGATGAGATCCCTGGTCCATCTGCTGTAACCGCTTTCTGTACAGGTTGTCAGGGAAAAGGGACTTGACGAAAGAGGAGATCATGCTCCAAAGAAGGGAAGGAGTGCAGACTGCGTGCCATAGTGCTGAGCCTGCCACGGAAACTCGTTGAGGCCAAGAATTTAGCAAGACTCAAAGTGGGAGAACAGAAATGTCCAGAGTTGTCATACTTAAGGATGATCGATTTGGGTGGGTTAGTAAACCTCCTGCTACTGGGAACTCTCCAGTGGTTAGACAATAGAATGAGACCTTATGTGGGGTGGGGAGTAGATCATCCAACCTGTTACCGCAGGGCTCTTGCACCTTCCCCTGAAACTAGATTAGATGGATCTCAGGTCTGATCCATCCTGGCAATTTCTATCCCTTTATCATGATGAGGGCAATTCCTGGGTGTGAATCATGGATGGTAAATTGCAAATAACTTCCTAAAGGGAGAAACATGCCTCCATCTGGCTTTCTTTAATCATCTTCTCCCCACAGGGCAGAGAAGATGACTGCTCTTCCATAGGTCTGAGTGTCTAGGATCTCCCTCCCCTCACACCCATCCAAACTGAGTAACTTTACTTTCTTTCACTGTGGCAACTTCCTCTCTTTGCAACACCCATCCCCCTCTGCCCAGCAAAGCAACATGGCTCTCAGTCTGGGATCCAACCACCTCCACAGTTCCAAGGGGTTAATTTCCCTCAGGATGTTATTTTTTCTTTGTTTGTGCTTGTTTCTCCAGAGAATTCAGACAGAGTAGTGATGGATGGATGTGTGAAGTTAGGAGTTTGGGGAGGGGAATTCTCAGCCTAACAGGGGGCTTATTGTTTCCAGGCAGCCCAGAAAATGCGAAAGCTCAATGCACAGAGCTGGACAGTTTGACTTAAAGCACAAACAGCCTGACTGCTTGTCTATTTGTCCCTCATTTTCCCAAGTGAAGTATAAATAGTGCACTGTTCTGTGATCCAGATCAGTTCAAAGAGCAAAGGCGGGCTAAGCAAAAGGGAGGAAAAGTGGATTCCAGGGACAGATGGTGTGCCATTACACCCAGGGAGGTTTTGGTGAGCTTTTCTACTCACGGACTTGTATCCTGTCCCTCTAAGGGCATGCCTACACTTTGAGCTGGAGGTGTTATTTCCAGGTTAGGCAGATGTATGGCTACAAGCTTTGATCAGTATAAATATAGCAGTGTGGGCAGTGGGATGGGCTAGCCACCTAACCAAGAACCTAGGGCTCCACGCACACTTGTACGTGGGGCAGCTACCCCATCCTGCCACTTGCGCCACGGCACCCGCACTGCTCCTTTAGCATGCTAACTCAGTCGGAGCAAGTGTGCGTGTACATCTCCCTTGGTGGAAATTACGCCCCCAGGTCGCAATGTAACCATGCCCCTGGGGTTGGTCCAGTTGTGAGACTGACGTTCTGCGCTACAGCCTTGTGTCCTCCATTGCTGGATTGAGGTTGACACCCGATATGCATTGTACATAGGCTGCATGCAGCAGCCAATGTAAACTGGTTGGCCATCTGAAGAGGATTCACTGTCTTAGGCTTTTAAGATAGTCGTGGGGCAATTTCAAAGAGCTTTTCCACTAGTAATATTTTAAATTGAGAGTGTATATAGCTGTGTCCTAAGCAGCAAAGGATTCGTCTGGCTAAGCCACATAGAAACAACCACATCTCACTGTTTTCAGAATCCAAATCACCTATGTCCATCTGGCCACATGCACAGCAAGGTTGTCAGCCCTGACTGTGTCATCACAGACATTCCCAACTAGCTAGAGCTGCATCTGTCCTATTAGCCCTGCGCTGGCCATCCTCTTTGGTTCACAGCAAGTCCTTCACACGAACCTTCATTTCTCTGCTTTTCTGCACAGCCAACAAAACTCTTCTCCAGAATTCCCACTCCATTTTTCCATAGAACTGATGCTGGATTTTTGAATCCCTGCCCTGGTGTTTGTCCTAGGTGCACGGCAGATGTCCCCAGCATCTAACCAGTCTCTTTGCATGTGGAGACATGCAGGAGTGTTTACAGCAGATGTCGAAGCTGGAGGGGAGGCTGAGGACACTAGCAATGATATGGTGCCGCATGCTTGGCATCCTGGGGACGCCCTTATCCAGCACCCACTGAATTCAGCAGGAGCCTTTCCATTTACTGCAACGGGCTTTGAACCAGCCTGCTGCTTTGTAAAGTTGGTTCTTCCATTTGGTTACACATGGTGACACAATAAAACCCCAGAGCCAGCCTGGCTGCTGTCTCCTTATCCTCTGGCCCCTCTGATTTGCAGTGGAACTGTGTTTTGATTTTGCTCTGTCGGGAGCCTTGTTTTTAAATGGCTTCCTGCTTTAGATCATTGTTCTTCAGACTTTGGGTTTTGTTATGGGGAGCACTGATGAGCAAAACCCTCCTTCTTCACTACTCCCTGAGGGAAACGTGACCTAATAACCGCTGTGCACTACTGTGACTATGGATTCTGCGTGCGAGGCTCAGGCGTGTCTTGGTGTAGCTTGTGAGCACTGCAGTTACCGTTAATAATGCTGTATCGAAACATCAAGCTGTGCAATTGCAACCCCGGGCTTGGTGGTGCTGTTCCCATTTGCTGTACATGGTCTATCCTAGAGAGCAGACTGAATGCTCTCTAGAGCTATGTCTCACGGGCAGCATGCACTGTCGGCTCTTGGTTATTTGGTCTGCGAAGCAGCCCTGAGTTTGCCAAACACAATAGAAGTTTTTGCATTATTGTATATTGACAGTGTTTGCTATAATAATTTGGCTCGGTTTCCTATACATCTTCTACTAGCGCACTGCCTCTCTTTGTAAGTCTATCTCTCTCTCTCCTGCTGTCACACTGTAGTTGCTTTGCTAACATATTGGCCCCTGTTATTACATTTGGCTCTCAGTTTGCATCTTGATTAAGCAAATTGGCTCCTGTTTTCTCTATTTCCACTTTGGCCCTGGTGTCTGAATTCCTTTCACCATAACATTCTACCACTGCTTTGTAGCATTTATTATTTGTAGTGCCCAGAGGCCCAATCAAGATCAGAGCCTCATTATGGACATGATATATGTTAGTCTCTTGAACTGTCTTTTTATTTCCACCTGCCATCCCTCTGCTTATTGTGTGTCAGTGTAAGAGAACTTCTTCTTGGACTAGGTATAGTGATGTGGGTGAGAGGAACTCCACCGAGATCAAATTCAGTGCTACTCCAGTCATTTTCCACTCTTCAGGAATGATGCTTTATACCCCTGAATGATGCTTACCTGCCAGATCACTGAAGATAAACAGATCTCTTTAGTCTTGAGCATGACTCCCAGGAGGAAACCTGTCACATGCATACTGTTGTGTAGATTCTCAGCATCCTCAGTTGTTTGATCATCTATAGACGCATGTGGCTGGGTTCCTTCATGCTCACCTGGCCTTGTTGTTGATAAATATGCACGTGCTGAAAGGCTCTATGTGCACTTGGACCAGACAAGTTGAAAAAAATTACACTTGTGTGCAAATGACTGGCCATCTGTCCACACATGTACAACTGGCCATGCTCCCCATCCCTACCTATTTCATATATACATGAATACCTGGTCTTCTTCATAGCCACGATCTATTCCCTAAGCATCAGGTAACTAATAAAATTCTTAAAATACCTATAGTTAATGAGAAGCTACCCCAGGGCACTTCATTAAATACATTCAGTTCCGTGGGAGATCCATCATTGCTTTGGAAGTGAAGTGTATAGTTGCCTTTATGCATCTGTTTGGGCTCATGTGCATCTTATAGCTTTGGTGACTTGACTTGAACAGCAACACGGCCCTGATGTGAATACTAGAGAGTAGTGTGCACAGAGTTAAAATTGGATTGCGTCAGAAAGAAGAACCACGATGTTCATAAATTCAGATTTGGGGGTCTGTGCCAAGACCATCATCATTAAGGTCTGAAAAATGAAGCAATTCCTGACCTCTGGCCTGTCTTTCTCCTATGGCTCTAGCTTTGGAGTTAAGTTTGGCGCACAGAAATAAAAATAACATCAATGCTCTGCCCTGATACATGGTGAACAAAGAAGTTAATAGGCCATGGGTGCAGGGGAAGAATAAAACTAAAGAATGGCTCCACTGAGTTCCTGGGAATCATCTGATACTCTCTTCTCAGCAAGACCCATGCCTAAAGGAAGGACTCTTCTAATGGGGCTTAGTACTTCTGAAGCTAGGGTTACTGTTGCTGTACTTTTGGGTGAGCCTTCTACTGTACATGCAGCAGGATGAATCAGGCAGTGAGGAGCCCAACCTAGACTCCAAGACAAATGTTAAAAACAGTCTAGCAAGCCCAAGCTTTAACCTCTTGGGAACCACCTTCCTAAGCAGTTACCTGGCTGTAAAGTGCCAGCCTTCCACGGGCAAGAGCAAGAGGAGAATTAAATATGGCTTTGGACAGAGCAATCACCACCCCCACTCACAGGCAGGATTCCTTTTACCCATCCCCTCTTGTAGCTCCTCCTTATGAAAGCAGGTAGGATGGATCCAATGTATCAGATGGGTGATGGGTAGCAGGGGTGTAGTGGTTTGATTTTTGGAGTGAGCCCAAGAGCTCACCCCCTTGAGTGTGGAAAATGTGTGCCGAAGAAGTGAGGCTGCCCAGTGGAAGGTGGGATCCACCCCTGCCCCAAGCCCCCACAAGCCAGCATTACCAGCACAAAGGGGACGCCTGATGGTCTCTTGTGCTATGTAACTCTTCTTCTCATTGTCTCTCTCTCATTTTGTTTGTTGTCCCCAGGGTGCCCGAGGTCCTGAGGGGCCACTAGGGGAGACAGGGTCACGTGGTGTCAAGGTAAGTTCACCGGGATGCCAGACTCGTAGATTAAGTTCAGAAGGGACCAATATGATCATCTAGTCTGACCTCCTGCACAGCACAGGCCGTGATGCCCCCGCCCGCTCCTGCAGTTCTGAAGGTCTCCGCTCAGGCATACCGTGAGACTCCCTCTAACCCCTGTAAAGAATCAGTGTGTGTCCTACCGGCATCGCTTCCTTGCATGGTGCCCGGTGTATCCTCAGCGGTGATGCAATAGTGACGGTTAACAGCCCCAACTCCATCAGCACCAGCCACATAGTACGAGCCAGTGAGCTCAGCCGTCATTCCTCTGTGCGGAGCAGGGAGCAGTGCCCCACACTGGTGGCAGGGCCAGCTGCCAATCACCAACAATCACTCCTAGCAAAGCTCCCTAAAAGCAATCAGCATGATGCTGAATGGCAGCAGCTACCCTAACACACTACCGCCTAGCTTCCCTGAGTCCGGTTCCTAGCACGGAGCTTTGCTGACCCAGGCCTGCCAGTGGAAATGTCTATTCCCCGCTCTCCCAAAAGACTTCCCATTTGGAGAGAAGGGTGGGGATCCAGGAGAAGAATGTTTTCTAGACGCAGCCAGAAGTCACTCTTTCACTAGAACTGCTGTTTAAAAGATGGGAATAATAAAGGCCCCGGCTGCTCCGTTAAAGGGAAGGGGGCTGTAAGGTAGCTCAAGTCTTGCGCTCACATAAAGTTGCAGCAGTTTAACTACACCAGTTGCACCTTTCCCATCCCTACTTCCAGCATGAATGCAATTGTTGCAGCATATAGGTGCTTAGATCAGTACAGCTTATTCCCATATGGGAAAGGGAATAACTGTACGCCCATTAAACCCGTACAACTGAACCCGCACGAGGGAATATGCTAATTTAACTATATTGGTTTAAAAAAGGCAGATTGACCAGTACAAAACTTGTGTGTAGATCTGGCTTTTTACCATCATTGATCCCATAAGGATTCTAGCTGTAAATTTCTACTGCCCACTGAGAGAGCAGGTCAAAATCACGTGGTGTTCACCGCCTCTATGAGAAGAACAGAGATGTTCACGAGGTAGAAACCCCTCCTGCCTCCTGGTGCAAATGGCCTCCTGGACTAGACCTGCCTTTCATTGAGTCTGGTTAAGAGAGTATCCAAGCCAGGTGCTGGCAAAGGCCTTTCCTTTGAGACCAGGCTGCTGAGAAGGAGAGGGGTGGGTGGTAGCACAGCTCCCAGTCTGGGTGTTTGGAACAGTCCTGTAAACAGCATGCAGCACCTGTGGAGGGAGTCCAAGTGCCACCCTGCTTACCTGACAGGACGTGGCTAACTCCTTCCCCATCCACAGTGAGAGAGAATTGGATGGAGAAACTCCCTCCTTTTGAACGCAGTAAGCAGGGAGTTCTGAGTCGATTGGGATGACTAGGAAGAGAAAAATTGGATTCTGCAACCACTATCCTCCAAAATCCTCAGAGGATGAGATGATTCCCCCATGAGAGAGGGACCGTAGGGTACCAGTGGGGAACCTGAAGTAAACGACTGACCCTGGGACCCTTCCTTGGGGGATTCCAGGAACAAGAAAGTAGAGGTGTTAGGAGGAATAGTGAGGAAGGAGTCTCCACTGCACAGCTCATGCCAATACTAATGTGCCTCTGTCTTTCATTAACAGGGCCTTCAGGGACAGCCAGGCAAGCCGGGGCCTGATGGACAGCAGGTATGTTCGCTGAGCGAGCTAGCACTGAGCCAAACACTCCATGCACGTATGTGTACTCTCACGTGCATGGCTCCCAGTAAAATACAGCTTTGATGGACCTTCCTGGCCAAAGCAACGGGACGTTTCAGCACGTTCCCAACCTCTAATTACTGTAACCCTGTGTTCACAGGGAAAGATGGGAGAGACAGGGGAAACAGGACCGCGTGGCTTCCTGGTAAGTGCCAACTGCCTTCTTTAATTTTGTAACCTGCAGTTTAACGAAGGTTTTAAGTTGTTTGATCCCTGTGCCAGAAGGAGAAATCTGGACAGTATCTCACAGTTCAGCTGCAGGGCCACCTCTGTGTTCCTTTTATAAAGTGTTTACGAGGTGAAAATGACATGCTGGGAGGTGTGAAAAGCTGTGACAGGACAGAGCTGACCTTGGTATTTTTGTTATCATAGGGTCTCCAAGGACCTTCTGGACCCCAAGGATCAAAAGGGTCTCCAGGCGACCCGGCAAGTGTCTTCTCATTCCCTCTTCATCCATCTCTCTTTTTTCCCTCCCTTCATTTCTTTCTGTGTCTGGTCCTCACCACCCCAAAACCCCATCCCCTCCCCTCCTGCTGTATCCAGGTTGGTCAGGGAGGCACTTGTGTGGCATTAAAGAGAGCTAAAGAAGGTTGGAGGAAGGTCCAGATCAGATGGTAAAGAGGCAGAAGGGAGGCATTTGATGAGATTCAGTGGCAAGAGTATAGAATAGAGCCTGGACTTGACTCTGGCAGGGACGGAGGAATGAGGGACAAGTCTGGGTGGTGGGGGACAGAAGGGGCCTGGGCCAGATTAAAGAGGGGAAGTTAGAGAAGAGACTGGACTTGACTCTGAAGGAGAAACAAAGAGTGAGTCTGGCCGGGAAGGTGGAAGGAGCGGGTCAAAATGGAGGTTTGGGAGAGGCACTGGAAAGGAGGGATGAGCTCTGTAGTCAAGGCATTGAACTGAGACCCAGGCTCAGTTCCTCTATCCTGGGGTGATCCTGGGAAGTCACACTGTCTCTCTGTACCTCTGTTCCCAAGCTGTGAAGTAGGGATAACAGCCCTTCCTTTCTGCCACTCTTTTGCAGTCTAGGCTATTTAGACTGTAATCTCTTCCAGGAAGGAAGGTCTAGATAGAGCTGGTAGCACAATACGGCTCTAACCTGCGAGGCTGTAGGTGCAAGCGTAAGGATGATGATAATTAGGCTCGATGCTTGAAAGGAAGGATGGAGGAGCTGCCTGTCCTGGGGCTGAAGGAGATTTCTCATCAGGCTTCTCAGGAAGACACTCCTGAGCCTGTTAAAGGATGATCCCAGTCTGTGTCTGGAAGGATGGACTGGATCAGAGTATGTTACTGGGAGGGGTGGAGGGAGTCAATTGGGAACCACAAGCAAGAGGCAGAAAGAGTCCAGTTCTGGCTCCATGTAGGGTGAGGGGGTTGAAGGAGGGGTCAGGTCAGACGTGTGGAACAGAAGGGGGCTGTGCCCAGCGAGGGACCAGGCAGGGCTGTTGCAGCTGAAGAAGGTATTTGATCCAGGGTCTGCTGGTGTAGGAGCGAGGCTGGGCCCAGGCTGTGTCAGGGCAGGTTAGAGAAGAGAATTAATGATATGCACTAAAATGCCAACTGTGGTCAATTCCGCTTAAACACAGGAGTCTCCTCTAGAGACAAGAAGATTGTTCTGACCCTTGGCTTGCTATTCTTCAAGCACTTAGAGCTGCCCATTTCTGGTCCTTTCATCTCTCTGACCTCCTCTCCCAACTGCTTAGCTCCCATGTGATATGGGCGGACACTAGGGAGTGGATTGCTCTTCAGAATTGACAGTGGCTGCATGAAAGAACCCTTTGTATCTGTCTTGCAGGGACCCCAGGGACCACAGGGGCCAGCTGGCCCTGTAGGGGAAATGGGACATAAGGTAGAGTATGATCTTTGCTTTCCTCTCTCCAGTACACTCCTCTTCTGACCCATTCCCTCCCTCGCTCTCCTAGAACTGCACAGGAGGCAGCAGTCTGCTTCGTCTCCCTTCAGAAGCTCTTGAGGGGAAAAGGACAACTGTGTCATACGAGTTTTAAGATCAGCATTAAGAGTGCAAGAGAAAAATTACAAAGATCAGCCCTATCTACAGTCCAGGGAGTCCCATGTTGGGCTGAACCAGGCTCTGACCTGATTACACATGATGCTGTGCAGTACATCCACACACCAGCATTCATCCCTGCAGAAGGATGTGTCAGCCTGCCCATATCTTCCACTCCACAGATCACAGAGCATTCAGGGGAAACCTTGGCACCAATACTTCCTTCATGATGCGAAGTGTTTTGGCCCAGCTTCCCAGACAGAGATCTGGAAAGCAGGAGGTTGGCTGACCCAGTTACACAGATGGGCAATCCCACCTAGAGAGCAGAAGCAGCATTTTAAAGCTGGCTGCACCCTGAGAATTGTCCCAACCTGATTCACAAGCAGGGTCAAACATGGCACCACTCACACTTTAGAAGCATGGCCCAGATCCTCAAAGTTATAAATGTGTCCAACTCCCTTAGAGCACCTGGGCTCATATGTTAACTCTATCATGTATAGAATCAACCATGTTACAGATGGAGACTTTTTTACTGCAAGTCTCTTTCCCTTCCCATCCCGAGTTGCTACTGTCTATGGCCGACTATCATCTCTGCAGCCCAGCCTTGACATGTTCTGATTGTCAAACACAGCCTTAGTAACGACTGCCCACGTGAGTGGGTGGAAGAAAACGCAGGAAATGCCTTTCTTGCAGAGCCACATGCTTTTTGCATCATGGTTACCATTACGCTAAGTGACACACTGCAGCAACAGTGAACTGATTTCTGTGCCCAGATTTAGGAGCACAGGAAAGCAGAAACTTGGTAGTTTCCTCTATCCCTCTTGGCCCCTGGAGACTGTCCTTCAACTCTGCCATCACAGCCAGTCGCCATCCCTGCTTTTAGCTCCTTTCCGTTTGTCTTAGATTGGAATGTAGTCAAGATGTTCACTTGGTCTCAAATGGAGCAGCTAAGGTACCTTTTAATACAGCCTACTGCGAAATTTATGAGTCATGATATTTTCCAGTCTCCTGCCTGCTACACTGGAGAGAGAGCCTTCAGTGTGGTAAACCACACCAGGGATCTGGAAAGTGCTGGGCTGCCATTGAGCCCCTGTAGGTCTTGCCTATTCTGAAAGCACAAAGCTCCATAGGTTAGGCTGCTGGAGGTGATTCAGTCTTTCCCTTGCACTAGAATCACTGGAAAAACTCAGACAGTATTTCTGCTTTCACTGACTTCTCCAATTGTTCCTACCCAACCTGCATCCACTCACCCCTACCTCCAATTTAGGAAGCTGGAAACAGTCTCTGCTTCGGAGAGCTCCTCTGATTCTGAGCTTTTGCTTCCTTCATTCCTGCCTGCGGAGAAGAGGGAGACTGTGGTCTGGAAAGGCTACACTAATACAATAAACAAATAAAAATCCCTTCAATCCCTTTGAAAACAGCACAAACTAGCTTTGCTGAGGCACATTTGATCTTTTCTTAGAGTCCAATTCTCTGCGCTGACAGGAAATCAGTGCAAAAAATGCAAAGATTGGAGTCACCCTGGCCTCTAATCCCAGGTCGTAGTGGGGGCTTTGTGCAATTGGGCAACTGACCAGTCTAACATCTAGAGTAGGGGGCGAGACATCCTGAAGGGGTACTAGGGAGACAGCACAAGCCAGAGTGTTTTCCCACGCACACACCACCTCACTCTTCATCACTTTCCACTGACACAGTTTAATATCTCAAGGCTTACTGTGAGAAGTTGGTTCCATTGTCTCCTCAGTGCCCACACACTGATAAGAGGCCCATTATCCTGTCCTCCAGCTCCTCTGTTTCATCTAATAGTTTTTAAAATGTACAATTTAAGCATAGGCATGAGCTGTGAAGTTCCAATCCAGAAACACTGCGCATCCAAGGTCTGGGGTGTTCAACCCCTCACAGAACCAGAGATAAGGGGGTGGGTGCAAAGATCAGATCTGAATTTATGTAAGATTATTCCAGGGAGTTTGGATTTAGGATACCAGCTCGACCCACCTCTAGTACACAGCTGCTGTTTTTAATTCCCTTTTTCTCCCCAAACTAGCTGCCCATAGGGTGTCCTCATTACACAAGCGTGCACGTCACTTTATGGACAAATAGGAGACCCAATCCCTGCCCCACAGACCTTGAGCCCCCAATCCCTGCCCCACAGACCTTGAGCCTTGTCCACATACACAAGTTATCACACTTGTATAGTTAACGTGGTCCAACATCTCCCCTTCCCAGTGTGGATGCGGCTGTACCAGAATAAATGTGCTCATGCTATTCTAGCTATTCCTGAAGGGGAAGGGAAGCAGTTCTTTGTTAATACTGCATCCACGTTAGGAGTTTACCTTAACTGAAATAGTTGCACTAGTACAAAAACCGCATAAGCCAGGCCTTAGAATCCAACAGAAAGACAGAACCAGAGGGGTCAGAGAAGGGAAAGTATAAAGTGTTGAAGTGATTAGTGACCCATTGTGTTAATGTCTCTCTTTAACCCTATTATACTGATTTTAAGCTTTTCTTTCTTTCACCTAGAATGGGGGATAGGAATCTGTAATGGGAAACCAAAGACTGGTGGGTTTTGAAGGAGGTAGAGGGAGGCTGCCGGGCAGGGTGAGAAAATTGTTGCAGGCTTGGGGGAGGGAAAGGTGTGAGAGGAAACAAAGGTCCTTCTGGAAGCCCTGCAGGACACAGAGAGGTACTTGGCCTTTTCTTGACTCTCTGTACCCTGAGCCAGCTCCAGGGAAGTAATTACACTGCAGCCAGGGCTTCTCTATCCCCAAAGTGCTCTGCTAAAGGAATTCGCTTTGATCTTGCTGTGCACATAGTAACAATGGCCTTTTTTTTGCCCCTTCAGGGACCGCCTGGCTCAATGGGACAACCTGGTCTTCCAGGTGAACCTGGCATGAAGGTAAGAAAAACACTTAATGCGAGTTCTGTGTCGGAGTGGAGAGATAAGAGACTTTGTTCTTACCATGTGTCTGCTGTTACACCAGTGTCCCGGCGGACACTGGCAGAGCTCTTGAATAAGGTATCGTGTGAAGAGGCCTGGGCGCGCTCTGCCCAGTTACGGTGGGCAAGGTCCTACTGTGAAAGATAGATCTTGTAGATAGGAGCATTCAGGGAGAGGAGCATTTGGGTAACCCCACACAAGCAGCTCTTTACTGCTTCTCAGTGTTGGAGTGACTCTGTTCGGGGGGGAAAAGACCCTTTAACCCTTTGGTTATACAATTCCAGCTCCTCAAGCCTCCTGTGTGGGCTGCTACAGAACCCAGGTAAAGAGGCTTAAATGCAGGATGCTTTCAGCCTCTGTTTTGGGCATGCAGGGAAACAGAGGAAGGGAGACCCTGACTCAGGAGACCAGGAAAGGGCCTCAATAAGAACCCAGCTAAATCTACCTAATCCAGTCAGTCCATTCATTTGCAGGAGCTGGACTGGTGCATAGATACAAAGGCCAAGGAGCCCAGAGTCGGAGCATAACCTAGTCTGGAAAGAAGAACAGTCTGTGTGTGGGAGACCCCAGGAAAATAAATGCCTTAAAACAGTGATCCCCTGGGGCTCCAAATGCTGAGCTTCAGATGATAAGCATTTGAAATGGGTGCTGGATTCTGCTAATGCTTATTGGGAGTTCTCTTTAAAAAAACAGTTACTGCTCTGCTAGCATTTAAATATAGCACTCTTCCCTCTTCCATACACCAATTAACAACTGTAGTTTTTGATCAATACCACACAAGGCACAGTGCCAGGTGCAATGTCATGGAGCTGTGAATGCACCCTCTCTCCTGCATGAGGAGGTGTGTGATTTTTCCCTATTTATTTGAACAGGACTTTGTGCGGCAGAGCTCACACACAGGTTTTCCATTCTCTGTTTAGTTTCTGCAGGCTTGCTACTGTGCCAGGGATCTTTGAACAGCCTGTATTTTGGAATTAAATGTAATTTCCTTTTTGCCATTCTTTCCCCCTCTCTCCTCCTATTCCTCACCATGTTTTCTTTGGCAAACCTTCTGACACATCACTGGAGCTACTGTGTCTTTGGAGTCCTGATACTCCTCTAACATTTCAGCAACGCTGCTTCTGCCTGACACTCAGCCCCCTAATTACCTTCCCTGGGAACAGAATGCCATTGATCTGCTCAGGTTGCTGGCATCTGTCTGCGGGATTTACGGTAGCAGCTCTTCTCTGGCTCCCATGGCAAGCAGGAAGGCAGGCGGTGCATGTATCCTCTGGACAGGCTGCCTCTGCTGAGCCAGGCTGATGAAGAATGTTGGCTAAGCTTGAATGTATTGTTTGAAATGCTGGTTACGGAGAGAGGTTTTAAACGTCTGGAGAATACAGGAGGGAGGGAAGGAAGGAGATTAGCATGCTGAGAGCTCCATTGTCAGGGTGCTACGTCCTCGTGTTGGTTCAGAGCATGAGAGCTTCTGGTGGGGGTCTCTCCTCAGTTTTGGTGGTATTTAGACGTTCTAGGACTCTCCAAGTGGTAGTTACTCCTTTCGTAGACATTAGAGGAGTCTCCGAGCAAAAATTGTGCAAGCTAGAGCTGTGGGGTGGGGACAGAGGAACATGCAACCATGAGACAGGAATATTCTTGGCCAAAATATCACACACCTTCCACATCCCTTACTGTTGTGGTTGGTTACTGGTCTTCCCAGAAGTGGCTGCTTCTCAGTGGGACCGTGTGTGTATATATAGCTTGAAAATGACTCTGTACTGAAAGGCATTATATAAACAAACATTATGTTGCTGGCCACGATGATCTCAGTTCTCTACGTTTTACAACAATGCTTGGAGTTCCAGAGTGAGGTGAACAGGACAGAGGAGGAAATGGACATTTCTTGCCCATTGCTCATTGCAAAACAGCCAAAATGATCTGGCTCCAATGGCCCACACCTCTGCAATCTGCATCCTCCTTATTCTTAGCACTTCACCAACACATATTTGCATAATTGACAGCTCCAATGACATGTCTCATTTGTTCCTTTCCATGTTTAAGATATTGCTCAGCACCCTTCAGTCATGCCAAGATCATATTGTGGTTTGCTGGAGCGTGTCTGCACTCCTCCTCACTTTAGTCACATATCTCTTATGGGCAATACTATGTCCTGGGTACTGGTGTGGTTGCTTTTCTGATCAGACAGCATGAAATAGTTTCCTGCTGTAAGATACATGGGGAATGGCAGTTGGCTTAGTCTTTGCAAGTATCCACCACTGGTTTCTGACACCTACAAGTCCCTGCTGATTCTTTGGCCTGTTGCATATAACTGTGATTCACCCCTGAAGTGCGCTTCGTCTTAGGGCTTGCTGTTGGGGTAATGCTGAATCCTGACATTGGTGTTGCATACCTGATTGTCACAGAAACTTCCAGAGATTAGACATTTGTGATTGAACTGGACCAGATAAAGGAAGAGTCAAAATACAGAAAGAAATGAATGGGTGTGTGTGTGGGAATTAGCTTCATCCTATACATTTAACATTGTCAATTGCTTTGAGTCTGTGCTTCTGTATTTTTAGGGGGATCTTGGACAGCTGGGGGTCTCCGGAGAACAAGGCCTCATTGGTCAAAGAGTAAGTAGAGTTAGTTTCATACTGGAGTCCTCTTCATTACATGTATCTGGATGGCAAAGCATGATGAACTGTGGCCTTCAGACCAAACTGGGTGTAGAAAGGAACAGCATGAGGAGGTTATATTTCCAGCCTTTGGAAGGCCAGTGTGTATCTACAAGTGATTTAGCTAGTACCACAAACATCTCTGGAGCAGCAGATCATGGATTCAGGTCTTCCCCTTGGACTTGTGAGCACTGGTGTGAGCCCATGGACATGTGATGGAGGAGGTGGGTGACTGTGGTACTATAATAGGAAGGACAGTCTTAGGGTTAAGGCATGAGATGAGGCCACAGGAGATTTAGGTTCAATTTCTAGCTTGGCAATGGACTCTGTTGGACAAGTCACTTTCATCTTTCTGTGCCACAGTTCCCAGACTGCAAAATGGAGGAAATACTAACCTCTCTTCCAGGGGCGTTGGGTGCATAAGTTCATCACTATACATGAGTTACTCTGGTAGCACAGTGGTGGGGGCCAGATAAAAACCAAGATCAATTGTCTGTTCAAGAGATGTGCAGCTGCCACCTAAAGATTACAAGGGACTTTTTTAACAGGATAGGTGATTCGCTCAATATCCTGTCATTTATTGCTAGCACAACAGGGCAATAGCGCAACTGGTAATGGACCTGCTACTTTGCAAAGTGCTTTAAAGTTCCTTGAAGTATGAATGTGAAAGGGGCTGTGTAAAGACAAGCCTATTCTATTCTCAATTTCTTTACGACCTGGGTATGTGTAACCTAGAAGTGGCAGGAAAGGACTCTAGCTGAAGGCCAGTACTAACAGGGAAAACACTGGGGACAGTGTATGTAAATGGGGAGGGTGCCAGAGCCGGCATGAATGCAGAGATTGACCCAGAGGAGTGGTTCTTGTCCCTTCCTCTCTGGACTGAGGTCAGTTATGTAGCAACATGGAGACACCCAAGGCTGCATAAACACTGAGACTGAATTCCCTGCTCGGCTCAGGGGAGAGGGGTCTTCCTGTGGGTCAGGGCTGCGGACTGTTGCCAGGAAGTCTAGGACTGAATGAAGAAAGGAATTCTGTCCCTGCCATGGGGGCTTGTTCCCCTTGATCAACGTTGAGATACTGAGCAAGACACAGAAATGTCATAGCCTAGTCCTAAAAGATGCTGATATAAATGAAGCACATCAGCCCACGTGTGGCAGTATCGTATGTCCACCGTACACCAAGAATATCAACACCTGAAACACTCAACATTCAGCTCATGCTGTTGCAAGGGGAGGTCACTCCTGCTCCGAAGGATGCTGGCTTCTAAGAGCATGAGGAAAAGAGATGGTGTAAGACATTGTCTAAGTCTTGCCTCACTGTTTCTCTCTTGCAGGGAGAGCCAGGCCTAGAAGGGGACAGCGGCGCACCTGGGCCAGACGGACTTAAGGTAAAACTACTGTTGGGGTTTTTTGCTGGAGAGGTTTTCTTCTCTCAAATTCAGCCACTTTCAGACCATGCTCTTTCTCCTTCTACAGAAGGACAGAGGAACAAATATTGTCCCATGCCACGAGCTATCCTGTTCATCTGGTCCCAGGCCCCTTTCCCACAACCCAAAGACATTCTATAAACCTCTGCCTGTCGAACACAGTGGCTGTGGTAGGAAGAGCAGCCCTAACATTATCCTGGGGGATCCCAGCCAGCAGTTCACATTTGTTTATCGCCTTCTGGGTTCATTTTCTTCATAGTAACCCTATGCGACCCGTCCTCCGCCTCCAGCCTAGCATTTGTATCAAAGAGTTGTAACCTCCTGAGTTCAGGGGTTCACAGAGCTGGTTAGATGCCTTTGCTCCCAGACTGCAGATAAGTGCTATAAACAGCCAGTTGTGGGAACTAGCTCAGAATTCCACCTGCCCTCCAGGGCTCTGCTTCTCCTGGAAGTTGAAAGGATCAACGCTATAGATCCTTTCAGCCAGACTTGAGTCCAGTCATGACTTCTTGCAGCTCATTGACTACTTGGTGGTATAATACTCTACTATCTCATTAGGCTTTTCTGTACTGTGCTCTCTTTTCATCCACCCCCATGGGGTGATAAACCGCCTCCAATGCATTTCTGGCTCCCAGCACATCCTTCCCTCCCTCTCCCTTTGTGTATAGACTTGGCTGCGATCCAGACCCTGGGAGTGAACCACACCTTTTTCCCTTGCTATCCAGCCTGAGGTGGGAAGAAATTTAAAGAGATGTTTCATTTCACCCACAGGGAATGCCATCTTCAGCCAGAAGTCAAATGGGTCCTAAAAAGGCTTTTGTGCTTCTTCTGGCTTAGTTAAAGTTTCCAATAGCTCTGCAGGAAGGAGTCTGAGGAATCTGCCACTACCAGGGCTTCTCCTCTGCCTCCTTTAAACCCTGACGTGCTCTTGAGTAAGCAATCCTTAAACCCGCGTCCTTCACTGACACTTTCAAATGGATGCTTTTTGACTCTTCATCAGACCATCACAATCTTTCTCTAGACTCTAGCTTTTCTTCCCCTGCCGATATAGCTTTCACTGGACATTTTGACCATCCTGACCTCTGGTACCATTTGTGTAATACATACTAATACAATGGTTCTTTGTCCCCTTCTGGGGGCTAGGTCACATAAAGAGCTTGATGAGTCTGCTAGCGCTCCTCAACTACTGATCCTTTAGCTCAAGCAAAAAGGGTTCTTGCTCTTAGGTTCAATGACCAGGAACATACTAACCTGCCGCATCATTACTTTGTATTACAGCAGGATTGGGCTCCTAATAGGTGCTGTTATAGAGACACATTAAAAGAGCTGCCCTGATGAATGATTTACAAAGTTTATCCTGACTCCAGGCGAGCACCTGAGAATCACCTACGGAGTAAGTTAGAGCTCTGCTATGTTCACTGTTTCTAATCTGAAACACTTCCCAGGCAAAGCTATTCCCTTGAACCATCTACTCGGCACAAAGAGTTACAGAGAGACTGTGGGTGACTGTTTCCCCCTCAACTCTTTCTTCTTTTATTATGTGTTGTATCTTATGTCTGCCTCACACCAAATTGTTCCCTTTTTGGCTCCTTTTGCTTCCTGTGCTCTTGTTCACACAGTGAACTTTCTTCTCAACAATAGCATCTCTGTGGGCAACAAGTTCAACACTTGCTTTCTCCACTAGTGAGTTTCTTCACATCTCTTTTTGCTGAGGCAAAGTCCATAATTAGTCCGTTTGTGAAACTCTCTTCTGTCCATAAATGTGCCACTTCCACTTCTGAGAGTTCTAAGTGCCCATCAAAGATCCTGCCTATCTGAAATATTTTTTCCTAGCTCCCAGTTCTTTCCCCTCTCTAGAAATGGAGCTAGAGGCAGCAGCCAGCATTTTAAGCACAATTACGTGACTGGATTTTATCTGATCTACTTGGGATGGCAGTTAAAACACCATCTACCAGGGTGCCTTATGTAAACTAGGATTGCAGCCATTGGTAGAGTTGAAGTTCCAGTAGCAACACTTGGGAAACTTTGTGCTGAGAAGAAGTTTACTATAGGCAAAGGCTAGTAGCATAAAGTTCTCTCTTTGTTGGCCTTCCCTTTCGGTTCTTCAATTTACACAACCACCAGCTGTACAGTTTACTGACTGAAAAGAGCAGGACAGAAGGACTGAATTTTCAAGTTCATGTGCTATCAACCCAAACCTGTATATAAAGCCTTTGCTACAAGAGATCATTCAGGTTTCAGACCTCTAGCTGCATTCTTGTTGCATCTCAGGAACTTCTTACAGAGCTCTATCAAGGTCATGTTCTTCTCCAAAAACTGATGGTCAACAACCTAATTTTGTTTGTCTCAGTTTCTAGTCTTCCTACCTTAAAGATTTTTAGCAGTCTGAAATTCCACAGGCAGATCAAGAATTGTCCCAGAGCCCTCAACAGCCTCACAGCCCATATCACTCATTGCAAGTGAAGTAGAGATTCCCCTGTCTTCTTGGTGGGACCCCAAATCTTTATTCATACTTGCATTGCATCATTTTTCTAGCTGCCCCAAATTTGCAATCTTACCTTTGGATTGCAGTCCTGATTTCTGTCCTTGTGTAGCCTGTCTGTCTGCATAGACCAACAGTTTCATGCCACAGAAAGTAAAACTGGCCAGCCCCACAACAAAGTCTTGTGGTTTATTGCTTCATTCTAGTTAAAATATTTGCTGTGCTTCTTTATTTTTGTTTATCGTTGGATATCAGATCAAACAATCCCTCCTTATATGATTTGCTCTTGCTGTCACTTGCTGCTTCATCTCCAAGAGATCTTGAACCATTCCAGTTCCTCTCAGCCCTAATGTTTCTCTAGACAATGGAACTATTGCTATTCATTGCACAAATATTTGTTTAACCACAAAATGTAACAGACATGATTCTGCTTTTACTAATGCAAGTATAAATCAGGAGTATGTCCACCGAAGTCAATTGAGTTACACCACTGTAAAACTGTTGTTAGAGCAGAATTGGACTCTTTCTGTCTATAAAATGCTATGCACCAATTGTGAGAATGGCAACTTGATGCAAGTGTTTGCATCTAGCACTATTACCGCTAATCTTTCGTGGGGGTAAGATGCTGCTGTTCTGCAGCGTGTTCGTTCAGGACCTGGGCTGCTGCTCACAGCGTCTCCTCACAGTCTCGTCAAAATACCCCTTCTGGGATTATAGATGAGTCAGAAGACATTCTCTTTCAAATCTCAGCTGTCTTTCTCGTTCCCTTATCCCAAACCCACAAGTTTCCATGTGGGAGATTCCTGCTCAGTTCATTGTGGAGAGAAGCAAAATGTTCAAACCATCCTGTCCTGTGGCTGAGTTCCTATCTCTCTGGCTAAGGGAGGTTTTTTAAAAAATAACCTGTTGCATCAAATGTCAAGGACTTTCTGACTCTGCTTCCTTCAGTCTTTCTGGTTTCAGCTTGATCCTCCCTTTTTCTTTCTGCAAGAGTCATGCATGATGATCTATGCTTTATTGGTATCAAAAACCAGACACACTCCATTCTTCTTCAGGGAGATAAAGGAGAACAAGGCCCGGAAGGAGAGAAAGGAGAAAAAGGCAATGAAGGACTGAAGGGAAAAGAAGGACCTCCTGGATATCCCGGAATCACAGGTGTCCGAGTGAGTTTGAGAAACCTATCTGTCTGTCTTTGAGTTTTTTTCTGCAGAGATGTTTAGTGTTCCTCCCCAACAAATGGTACTTGGTTCTTTTAGTCCATCTCAAGTAATGAATTTTCCATTGAATAATTATAGGCCACTAGTAATTTCTCCACACTGGCAACGTGTTTTCTCATGCCCAGGGCTTCTGTATCCGCAGTAATGTTGCTTTCCAAACCAATGGTGAAAGGCACTTGTGCAGCCAATCACTCTAAATCTTTGAGCATGAAATGATTGTTCCCTTGGTTATCGGTGGGGACTGAACTCAGGACATGCCAGTGCTACAAATATGACACTTTTATATGTGAGCTAAAGAACTGGAATCAGTGGGACGTTATTGACTTGGATCAGACACTAAGTAGCTGTATCTGACAAGGTGTCCTTTGTGGATCAAATTCTGTGCACACAGCGGTAGGTTACAAATGTACGAGTTGAAGGGTCTCTCTTCTGATTACTAGGAGCAGAATCAGTGACTGTGGTTGCATTGTAGGTTATCTGAAACGACCGGGTTGGGAGATGCTCAAGAGAGCAAGGAGAAAGCCCACATTTAAACATGCAGGAAATAAACACTCGCTGTCTTTTAGAAAGACAACCACCCTTTTGTTTAAAATGCAAAAGCGAGTTTGACAACCAGACACATCATCAGAGTGAACTTTTCACAGATCAAGGTCCTTTTGGGGAGCAGGAAACTTCTGAATTGTCTTTTCTTAAGAAGAGATGCTGCAGTTCCCCAATTGGTCTCTCTTATTTAAATATAATGTAAATCTGGCTATTTATGCAGCCAGAAAATGTATTTTATAGTGTTGCAGCTGTCGCCTCTCTACTGAGCTGGGACTCCTGTAGGCATGTGATCATGCTGTCTGCTGTGGAAAGAACTGAGGGCTGAGTATCTGAAGACTGTTCCTGTAATCCCTCCATAAGAGGATAGGAGGAAATTGTGGAGTGAGGTATCTATGATCTTGGTTGGCTGCTCTCTTAATAGCTGTTGAAATGTGTTCGCCTTTCTTCTTCTCTGCTTGAGGCAGGCTACGAGAGTGGCAAGAAACAGATTGTTTGAGGGAGGAAAGCAGGAATAGCCTGGATTTATGTTAATATTATTTTGGGTTGAGGTTGGGGGCTGGGCACTGTGTTGACTGGAAACTTGAAATGTTGGCTTAATACACTGTTATTATACAGCACCATAAATATGCTGGATGCTTTACAGACAGATAAGGCCATAGCCCTGCCCCAAAGAGCTTGCAGTCTAAGCCCTTGATCTATAACAGACCCTTGCAGGCACACTGAGATCACTCTAGGAGCAGGTCCTGTGGGTCCCACCGCGTGAGTAGTCCCAGTAGGTTTTCAGTACTTGGCCCTAAGTTTAAGACACAACCTGACAAGGGCTGGTAACAAATATTACAGCACCCTTTGCAGCTGTGGGCTGGCAGTTTTTCCTTCAGCTTTGCTTATTGCCTGCTGTGTCTGTATTCTTGGCAGGTTTACTTTGTTTATATTGTGCATGCTTAAGAACCAATAAAAATCAGACAGGCTGGACTATGTCCTATATTTTAACATATAGAACATAGCAGATTCCAGAGTTGGTTTTTGCCAAGTTGTGCCTGGGAACATGGTTCCTTTTTCTGTTTGTTTGGGGGGTTTTGTTGTTTAAGTCTGATACAGCCAAGATTCCCACTCGTCACTTTCTTTTTATTTATTTTTTTACTACAGAATGCTATATTGCCTTCCAATATGTTTAATACACATTTTTGTATAGCCTGATCTTTTAAAACCAAATGACCTTACAGCCAGCCCAAACTAAACCCCAGATATGAAACCTCCCTTTGCTCCTTCTCAGTTTATAGGCTATATTCCCTCACCCAATGTAGTAGGGTTAAAATGGAGGTTCTCTGATGGAAGAGAGACCAGTTTTTCTTTTGCAACATTTTTATATGCAAGCTTTTGCATTAACTTCCCACATAGAAAATGTACAGATACTACAAAGATCCTCCTTTGCTTTCTGCCAAAATAAAGTTTACAGAACCAGAAATAAGTCACCAGAAATAATTGAGATCCAATTTAAAATTCTCTGCTTGAAAGGGGGAGATATAAACCACTAGTCAGCCCTTCCACTATCAGGGAGATGCAGAAAAAGCCACCTCTGACACCCCTAGCTATAGAATATAGAATGGAGAAGAACATTTGAAGGCTTATACATAAAGACAATGAAAATTCCATCAGGAAAAGCAAATCTGAGTCCTAGCTCAGGCAAAGTCTCTCTGACAATTCCTTGAGAAAAACTGAGTGAGATCCTGAAGATTTGGCCCATAATGCAGCATGTGATTTCATCCATAGTCATCAAAGAAGCTTCCTGGACGAATGTGGGAAGAAGTGTCTGTGTAACACCCACACATCTACATATAATATATGTGATGTATTGTATCAACATACTGCAGGGAGCAGATATGTTCCATTGTATGAAGAGTGCATGTGTGTGTGCCTCTGTGTGTGTGGGTGTGGGTGTGTGTAAGAACACACTTTTCATACATGCAACATACCTCCCCTTACAATATGTTGATACAATACATCACATATATTATATTATATATTATAAATTCTGCAGGAAACTCATATCTTGTGATTGATCTAGAGCATATTTATCGAGACACCCAGTCTTGATTTAAAGTTACTGTGTGGTGGACACTTATCCACTGGGAGCTGGACTGAGGACTGACCCCCACCCCCTTGCAACTCATCTCAGGTAAGTCAAAGAACACCTTCTAGATATTAATAGCTTTTGGTCAGTTCATACATTTTCAACATTATCTATGTCCCCACCTCTTAAGGGATTATAGATGAGATCTATTCCACCTTGTAGGGCATCAACTTCTGACTGGCAATTCATCAGAGGCGCTCCCTTATTGTAAAGATATCAGATATTCTTTCAGCCATTCCACCCAATTTTAGCCCTTCTCTGGGACTGTCTAAATAATTGACAAGTCCAGAAAAAGTAAGAGATGGGTGATGACACCACCCTGGAGACCCTGTCTCCATTTTCTTCTTTTAACTCCGACTTGCTTGGTGTTTGTGGATTTTGGAGCAGTTTGCATGTATTGTATTACATCAGGTAGCTGAGGGCTGATAATCAAGGATGCTGTCCTGGGTTTAACACTGTAGACACCTTTATAAAAATTCTGCAGCTGTAGACTAGGAGAAAAGCTCAGTCGCCATCACGCTAAGATAACAGTAGTACAAGTAGTTGTTTTGCAGAGTTGTTTTCTGGGCTCCTGCGAGCCCAACTGGGGCTGTTTGTAGCCTTTCCTCTCTGAAAACATAGGCTGACGTGTGTCCTTAAATCTCTAGTGAAAGAAGTGGGTGGGGTCTCAGTCTGGTGACACGGGGAAATTTGTCCACATTTCCAAACTGATGGATATCCGCAAGCAATCCTGGTGGCTGCAACACCCCCTGTGTTGTGCTAAGCACCCGACAGCTGTGACTGATAGAAGGGCTTTAGGCAGTGGGCGGGGTGATGCTCATGCGTCATCTGTCATTTGGCCATTTTGTCCAATGAACTTAGTCGGGCTGCTGCCAAAATCCCTCGTCAGCCCCAGTCCCTCCTTGGTAGAGTCGGCCAGTCTGCTCCACTCCACCCATTAATAGCGCTAGGCCAGCCAGCTCCACTCCTGCTTCCCTGGCAATCTCCAAGTATGATCCTTTCCTCCCGCACGGCCCCATTCTCGGCTTTCCCCCTGCAACCTTCCAGCTTCCCTCTCCCAAAGGCCCCAGCTCCCACCTCAGCAATTCCACAGGTTAGTTTAGCTCCAAAGCCGCGACGCTCATACTTTGCACCTAGTCAGAAATGCCCCTGGCATGGCCTGAGATAGGTCAATTGGAGGAGAGCCAGTAGCTGTCACATCAAAGCAGCATCCTCTGTACTCCTCTTAATTTAGATTTAGAAATTCAGGCAGACTTGTGCACCTCCCATTATCCCTGCTTTCCTGCTGATGTCAGGGTTTCTGTAGAGGCGCCCCAGCTGGTTTCTTATGTCCTCTGTCGGAGGTCCCACTGGTTCTTATTGACCCCATTATAATGATACCCTGACTCCTTCCTGGGCTCAGTGATTTTAACCCCTGACTCATCACCCATTCTGCCTCAGTGGGATCCCTAGCTTGTTTGAGCTGCAAAAAACGGGCACTGTATCTCTATTCTCACGCAGGAGCTCATTGGACTTTGAGCCTCTGCCATTCAAAGGGGAGCTAGAGATGAGGGTCACTGGTGACTGGTCCAATACAGTGTTCAGGCGCCCTGAGCAGAGCAGACGCAGGAATAGGGTCCAGAGTCTCTTTGTGCTCTGGAGGTAGGGAGAGGAGAGGGCACCGTGCTCACTAACAGAGAGGTCGCACAGCACAGTATGAATTCCGGGATAAGGCACTTAGCTTGTCACTACAAGAGCAGGAAAGTGGATTGCTGGTGTTCAAAGCCGGTTCATCTGCCACCCCGACGACCATAATAGAGGAACTGCACCTCTCAGGTTCTGGAGCAAAGAATGGACTTCATCAGAATCCGTCCTACTTTATTCAGGCCTCTTCCTTATAACCCAGGATGATCTGAACCAAGGCTGAAGTCACCATTATATAACCAGGAACAGCAACGGCTTGCCAGGTGTTGGACATGAGCAGCCAGCAGCTTACAGCAACCCCTCTCTTTTAATGTGTTCCTATTTAAACCCCCTTTTCATTCTGCAAAGAGTCCAGCATTTCAGCCTCTTTCCTCTGAGAACAGCTAATCAGCTTGTGGCTGGCTGTGTGGAAGGGCCAAGCCAACTGGCAGGAGTGCGGCAGTGGATTTCCAGAGCGGAGCACTGTGGTTTTCGTAATGTGCTGGTCTTTGTACAAGTCAGATATCCGATAGCAGGGGTTTTACAGTTCCAGGAAAGGAATTGTAGAGCCCGTAGGTAATGAAATACAACATGGTCTGAAACAAGAAAATCCCTCGTTTTATTATGGGAGCAAGACTGGGAGCTAAACCCTCACTTTTCTGGATTTCTTTGCTTTGAATGTGAAATCACAGCTGTGGTATCATTTGCAGCCCACATCGGGAGTGAGAGAGATGCTCAGTGGGTGTAAATCAGCATAGCTCTGTTACACCAGTTGAAGATCCGGCTCTGTGTATCTTTGCTGCTGCTTGTCAGCATGGCACAGAACTGTACGTGGTCTCCGAGCAGGCCAGTGGCAGAGCTGGAAATAGAGCCAAGGTCTCCTGAGTCCCAAACCGGTACCGTCATTCACTAGGTCAAACTGCCTCTTACCTAATAGGCCTGGAAGCCTTTAAATGTCATCACTGGTATGGATGCAAAGCACCAAATATTGCCCCAGTTCTGCAAAGCACTGAAGGACTTTGAGAATGAAGCATTTGTTTACAGATAGGGATGTACTTAAACGCTCTGCTTTCAGTAGGGATGGTTTGCCAGCTGGGGCCTATGCCACTGCATCTGTAAGTGTCTTTGCAACTCACAGGCATCTCTCTTCCTCCCATTCTGCAAGCTTGGTTGCAACCCCATGCAATTTCAAACTCTGCTGCAATGGGACCTTTCTCAGTATTATTCGAATAGCCAGCACATGCCTTGAAGTACCAGTCTGGTCTCTGATCTGGAACTGTAAACTGTCCTTTGCAATAAACGTGTGGGTGGTTGGGTTTTTTGGTCAGTAGGTTTGGGCGATGGTGTGGATTGTCTTGCTATTTTGGTATTTGTGACTCAGCACATCAAATCTGTGAGTGAAATCTAATGCCCTGCAAGCAGCAAGAATGATGTGATGATTCGGAGTTCTGCCCTCAGAAACTTGGAGCAGTCTATCAGACACACATGGATGTGGCTCACAGGGAAAGACTGACCAGCCTTCTGCTGCAAACAGGGATTGGTCGCCTCTTTCGATGAATTGGCCAGCTCTGCTTGGGCTTTTCCACTCTAAGACTCTTGCTCTGGGGGAGGAAGGCCTGTCCCAGCTGGTCTCCATTTACAGTTAATAGGAACTGAAATGAGCCAGAATTTGAAATCAATCCTATTTCCTTGGCACTGTCTCTTTCCTGACTCAGACTAAGGAATCTCTCTCTCCCTCCACTTACTCCAAGATTCCCCTTCTTATTGCGAGAAACGTTTTCATTCTCCGCCTCTTCCAAAACCTCAGGGCATTCATGTCCTTCAAAAGCAAGACAGTAACCTCTGCTGCTTGAAGGAATTGATCTCACCATAGCAAATGGTAGTCATGCTGCTAAAATGCTGTGTCTCGCCTCCCCACATTTTGAAATAAAAAGGCTCGTTTGTGTGGTGGTTCTGAAGATGCCTCGAATGAAAACATCACTGTCGAGCACGTAATGATGCTTTGCATTTGTTCAGCACTTTCCACTCAGCTGTTAACAAATATGAATTGTGTCGCACTGGCTGCCCCCTGTGAAGTAGACAAGTATGGCTATTCCCATTTTACAGCGGGGGAAACGGAAGTCGAGAAAATAGGCGTGACTTGCCCAACCCACACCGCCAGTCAGTGGTAGAACTTGGAGTAAGTTCTGCTGCAGCTCTCTGGCTCTGACCAACAGGCCACATTGTCTCTGTAAGATGCAGGTCACTGGCCATGTAGATGCTTCCACCGTAAACTTCATGAACTCCATGACAGTGCTGTCAGTACAGAGGACCATCTCCCACATTCTGTTCTCTCCAACCTTGCATAGTGACTGTTTTGGAAACCAAAAAACCCCAACTCAAATTCCCAGTCCATGCAACGAAAAGCTGTGCATTTCAGTCAAATGTGGGCTTGAGTTGTCAAGTTTACATGCCAATGAGAACTTCCCCCACATCCGGGGGGGTGGGGGGGGAGATTGGGCTCAGAATTTCAAGCTGTGGAAGTCGAATCAAGGACGCCAGAATGGCAGCTTTTACCTACAGTCTCCCAGTCTGTTTTAACTCCTTTTATAGGATTCACCCATCATATTTTCCATATAATCTCATCTAGCTGCAGGGCCAGCCCAAAGGTTTCTGGTGAGCTATGACTTTGGCACCCCCATCAGAAGGCAATGCTTTCATTTATAAGAGATAACATATTGAGATATATTTTCAAATAGAGAAAAAAAAATTCACTTCCATCGCCCCTTAAAGGCTGGTGCCCTAGGTGACCGCCTAGTCCACCTATATGGTCAGGCCGGTCCTGTCTAGCTGGCTGTACAAGTGTTCTCTTCACCATGGTCAAATAGTCTCTTGCCACTTCCCAATAGTCACAGATTCAGTCCTCTGAACCTTAAAGAACAGTTGCTTCTTGTTTTCTTTCCCTATATCCAGTCATGAGTTGCTCCTCCTCCAAACCACTGCTAGACAGAGAGGTTACAAAACGTTTCTTCTTGTAAATCTGAAACATTTATGTCTTCAAATGACCAGCCTCAGTAATCTCCCAATTTCCTGAATGCTTGTGGACTGCCTATATAAAGGGAAGGCTTCTCTCGATCAAAGTTTATTAAGTGGAACTTCTCATATGGAGACATTGCTGAGCAATGAGAAATGATTGGGTGCTTTTTCATTTTCCTTTATGCAAACTGGCTGTCCAAGCCCTTTAACTTTATCCGATGGGGTATGGGTCGTATTATGGTTCTTCCTTTTCATACTTTTCTTTGCTAGCCTTATTGCACCTTTAATTTCTTTCCTATTCCTGCTACTTCCTATGAATCTATCCCCAGTTCCCTTACCCCATCCTCAACCCCCTCTCCCCCGTTCTTTCACTCTCCACCAATACACATTTTTAATACAGCAATCACATGCTGAGTTCCCTCTCTTTAACAGGCATTTCTCATCAGTGGAAATGATTAAATGGCTTCCATTCAATGAAGTCCAAAAGGCGTTGGAATTGCATTGATATTCAATCATTATTCTTCAGCAGGCTAATTAGCAATACTGGATCAAGATTGTGTCCATGGAATTTGGTAGGGTACATCACCCTCTAAGACAGCTTTCCAGGACCAGAGAGAACGTCCTTAGAGTGCTTCTTCCATAGCTGTGCTGTACATCTCCAGATACATACTTCTTAAGTGTTCCTATAGTGCTTAGGACTTGCAGGTCTCACTTCACATCAGGCCATTTGTGTCACATCATCACCAACTTCTGATAGAGCTGTGCTGATTAATACCACTTGTGAAGGTGGCTTACCTGGGTTAATTCTAGAAGCAGATGGAAATCTAACCCTGATATCTGAAAACCAGCACACTTCTGGGAAGTTTGGATCCAGACTTGAACTTTACTCTTTAGGTCTGTTTGGCCACTAATCACTTTTGGAGGTCTCCCATTCTTGGTAACAGATCTCCACTCTCTTCCTTTAACATTTTATCCTGCTGGGTTTTAGTGCCATAATGAAGATCTCCGTTACTCATGCTCTGAGAATTACACAGTGGGAGTGCATTTTCTTTTGCCCTCCAAGTTGACAGACAGTGGACTGAAAATATCTGTTGCATGGGCTACGTTCCCTCTCTTTGTCTAAGGATTCTTGCAACTGAATGGACTGTTATCATCCACAAATATTTCCAGGTACTGTCTGAAAATTAAAAAGTGAATCCCAGTTTTCCTTCAGCCACTCAGTGTGGCAAGCGTGTTAATTCATACGTTAAGCCATTTTATGTACTTAAATGGAGGTAACAGAGAAAGAGCCACAGAAGCAGGAACTGCTGAACCCTGACTTCTGAAGCACAGGAATCTTGGGCTAAAAATTGTGGGAACAGCTGGTGCATTCAGTATGGTATTCTGTCTTTGTAAAGTGCAGGGATTCATGGAACTGGGTGGGCTTCATTCATCAACAAAAGTTTCCAGATACATAAGATAAGCAACAGCTCCAAGTATCTAAGTGGAGCACGGAAACGATGCGATAAACAGCCCAAGTGCTCTTGAAGCAAAGAGGTGGAAACCTATTGAGAAAAGTGAGGCCAGATGAAGGAATGACTGAATGTGTATGCATCTGGGGAAATTACAGAAAGATTTAGAAAACTAGCTTTAATGTGGCTAATGAGAGTTCAGTGACCGTTAAGAGCGATGCAGAGAGAGGACTTGCTTAAGAATGTAAGAAACCTTTGGGCTCCGAAGCACAAGACAGTGGGATTGAATAACTCAAAGCATTTTGGAAAAGAACAAAATGTTGCTGACGAGATGATGGAGTTTGGTACAAAGGCAGGAAAGGGGAGCCCTAAACCAAGAGTAACATGCTTCCTCCTGTTAAAGATGTGACTTTTCTTTTTTGCAACACTCTCAAATTTTGCTTTACTTGTATTTCATGAAGAAACATGACACTTCATTGCCAAAGCCATCAGCAGCTGAAAACACCCCCTTTTGCTGGAAAACTAGTCCTCTCCCTCCACCCTTCAAAAATACCCCATACCTTTAGAAATAAATCCAGCAAAAACAGGCCCTTTCTTAAGTTTGCGATGAAATTTTCATATGAGCAAACGAGCAGATTGTAGCTTCTACTTTTCTTAAGCCAATATTTTTGCACACCTAACACTGTGTGGCTTTAATTTAAAAATGCTTCCTTCACAATGTCATCGCAAATACCCTCATCTCCTAGAGGTGCTGGCATGCTGCTTTTTTAATGGTATGATAAACAGTGCAGTGTATAAAGGGATAGTGCTATTTAGAAATAAGACCACTTGAGATAGAAGCTTGGAAAGAGGATTTGTTTTTTCAACAAGTTGAGGACCCAAAATTCACTCCAGAAAGTGTGCAAACTTTCTCAAAGAATAAAAATTATCAAGTGACCTGTGCCTTGGCCCTCAGATTCCACTGACTGAATTCAGTAAAAAGAGCTTGGAATGAACTTCTAGGCTTCTCTCTGGTGCCTAGCACTGTAATGTTTGCTCAAGAGATGGGTAGCTAAGAAAACTGATGACCACAAAGCACAGGAACTGGCAAGACACACCTAAATCTACCATGCTGAAGACTCTGGGTGGGATTCTGGCACCTTTTGACTGCAGCGGAACTAGATTTCACTCTCTGTTTTCACACATGGATGGACAGAAACCCTCATTTTTCCCCCCAAAGTAAGGATATTGGAAACTTTCTGATAACTGGACACTGGTTTTGCTGAGCTCTGCAGGTTTGTATCAGCCAGGAATCTGATTGAGTCTGTATGTGTGGTACAGTGTACCACCTATTCTTTCTTGCTGCCATCTTGGTCTCCAGATTATAAACTTCCATTTTAAAGCAAAAAGTTAGTTCCTAGCACTTATGGTTACTGAGAGAGCCTCTAAAAAGGGAATTGAGTGTAAATAAAATGAAGACACTTCTGCCTGCCTTTGCAGACCCTAGAACAATACCTGAGAGGGGTGACTTGCCCCATTCGTTTCAGCAAGTGCCAGCTCAAATGCCCAATGATAACACTGTTAAATGTCAGCCATGTGAACAGTTCCACGGCTCGTGGAAGGAAGGGGGGGGGGGGAATGTATGAAGATCTGTGAGCAACAGCTAGCTCGTTTCAGCACCACCAGTGAAGAGACATTGAAGATACCGACTGCCACTTTTTTTCTCTCACAGTTAAGAGAGTCAAACCCAAGGAGCTTAGCGGAGCCCAGGGATATCTGAGCTTCCCCTAGCTCATTGATCTGAGCATAGGCTTGGGGAGGTTCTAAAAAAACCCCAGTAACTACGGAACACAGACGAGAGCTCCATGATCTCCCAGGTATCAGGAATCAAGTGCTCTGGAGCAGAGACAGTAACTTTATGAAGGATTAATATAGGATGCTCGTTTGAAATGCATGGGTCATGCAGAACAGAACTGCTCTATTCAGGGAAGTGAAGGGCTATAGCTCAGCTCTTTCATGGCGTGCAGTGGGTCTGAACTGCTGTCAAAGCAGAGACCTCTGACACTTGTTTCAGATCAAAGCTGAGGAACACTGTGTGCGCCCAGGCTTATCATGTGTTTGTTACTTTTCCTTAGTCAAAAGACATCCCACTTAACCAGACTGCTTCCAAGCATCGTTAGTGGTGAAATGCAGGAGAGAGATCTGGGCAGCCATGACCGCCAGATTAATACAGAAAGATGGACTGGTACATAGAAAGTGATGAAAACCTCAAGTTCCAATTGCCAAAACATACAAGCTATTTTTTCAGTGGTTATCCGGCTGCCGTTAATTCCTATCAAATGCAGTCTATCACCTGGCCCACGGCCTCTGGCACTCCTAATAAAATAGAGTCCTTGGACTGCCATTTTCCAGTTGAGGAAAAGGAGCTGAGAGATGTCTCTGTGAAACTACTGATATCTCATTGCTTGTCTTTCATACATTTCATGCACTTCCAGACACATCCTGGTCTCAATGTAGGGAACTGGAAGTCTGCTATATTTAACTGCCTTTTGTGCTCCATTGTCTGATTTTCTCCGCAGCCCAGTTTATCTATGCTTTGTTTGCAGGGATGGGTTGGAGGTCTTTTGTGTGAGACTGAGAATAGGTGTACGCAGCAGATCTATATCTGTGTGTCTTGCTGTCCATGGGTCCTGTCTGTATTTGTGTGTTTGTCTATTCCTATATGCATAGGTCTGTGTATAATGGGATCTGTTTTTATGTATGTCCATTCATGTGACTTGTAATAATACTACAGATAGATAGATAGATTGTGTGTGTGTGTAACGAAAAGAAAGATGCCTAATGGGTAAGTAGAAAACTATCAACTGTCAATACATTTCCAGGCCAGTAGGAATAGTCTTCAGCTAAGCAGTGGCTCCAGTACACAGCCACTTTCCAGAGCCATTATTCTAAACAGCACTTAGAGAGCCGTCCACACCCATTTTAAATGTATTTCGTGCTGATAAAAGTGCTTGACTGAGAAAGAAAAAGTTTCTCTTTATGCATAGCATGAAGTACAGCAGAAAACTGCAGGGCAGCTTTCTCCACCAATGAACTGACGGGGAACACAGCTAGGGGTGAGGAGATAGTGCAAGCTCCGTGTTCAATCACTCTTTGCTGTCTCTTCTGAGACCACCTTTGCACGAAGAACTCCACTGAGACCCACAAACCACTTCACACACACTGCCAAACAACTGTCAGATGATAGTTTTCAGTCTTCTGAGTCCAAGTGTGTATTTAACCTGTGATCTGAAGGTTAAAAGTTCTGCATATCCTCAGGGCTCCCCCAGAACTAGGCAGTTCTCCTGGCACAGAAATCTCTCCAGTTCAACGGGGGCTCTCAGTTTCCTGTCAAAGTAGCTCAGGAACAATCATAACCGTCTTAACTCTGCCCTAGTGGTGATGACGGGCGTTTATTTTGTCACACCTCGTGATGGTTTAAACATCCTTCCTGTTTCTCTGTTCCCATGGGAATAGGTTGGATGAGAAAGGATCGTTAGCTGGCACCGTCACCATGGATGGCTCTGATTGCGATGCTGCGGGGTGCACGTGATGGTTGCTGGATGGAACTTTTACTTTAGTCTCTCATGGCTATTTGGGTTTCTCCACTTTCCTAGGGACCAGAAGGGAAACCAGGAAAACAGGGAGAAAAGGGCAAAACCGGCCAGAAGGTAGGAGCTCATTGCCAGTGTTCCCTCCTTTTCATTCTCATCTCTTCTCTTCCTTCAGATAAAATGTTAAAGAGCCATTTCATTTACTGTTGATAATCTGTATACTCTTCTACAGGGCAGCAAGGGCTATCAGGGACAGCTGGGCGAGACGGGCCCTCCAGGGAAGACAGGGTCAAAGGGAACTCAAGGCCTTAAAGGATCCAGAGGTACCCTGGGACCTATGGTGAGAATAGACCTGCAATTGATTCAATGCAACCCAAAGGGACTGGGGAGGGCAGCAGCTGTGTGCCTTGGGAAGACAGAAAAAAGGCACATGGAGAAGATGAGTCAGAGACTGATTCAAATTTACATTATTTCACTTCTCTTTTTGAAAGTTTTAATTAAAGCTGGTTGAAAATTTTCTAGCAAAACTTCCCTTTGAAAACAGAAAAGTGTTTTCTTCTAAATGAAATATTTTACAAGGAGAGTTTTTGTTGACTATTTTCAATGCAAAAACAAAAATCATGTAGTCTATGAAAAATGGAAAAAATACTTGGAAGAAGATTGTTTGGGGGTGGGGGTTGCTTCTTTCTCCCATTCTCCCCCTCCCCCTTTATTTCCAGTGGCAAATTATTTTAGAGGCAAAAAGAGAGAGAAAAGAGAGGAGAGGTTGGCAGTAAATTGAAAACTACAAAATTTAACATAATAAAAGCTGGAAAATAAATGGTTTTGGCTTCACATCAAAAAACTAAAAGATTGTCAAAGGATTTTTTTTCAAAATTTCCCACATAAATATTTTATCAACCAGGTCTGGTTTTAACTGAGCCGGGATTTTAATAATTTGCTACTTTGCAACAAGAGAGGGAATCTCTCAAGTTTACGTTGTGTCGGTAGTAGAGCAGGCAGTTAATAATACACTGCAGTTTTGTAATGGCTCTCTTCTTTCAAGTCTAACTATTGGGAATATATTTCTGGAAAAGGGAATGAACTGAGAAGCTATATTTGCTCAGAGCATTCCCTTTGAGACTACATACTCATGGTGAGAACAGCTTCCAAGTTAAACTACTTTATTACATGGAAATCTGCCTGGGACTTCTTCCCCAACCATACACCCACTCTTGATCCACTATCTTGAACATTCGTAATGAGCACAGATAGAGCATGATAAAGGGGTTTGGATAGGGCGCTCGGTAGGCTGGAAGACAGAACAGGAGCATGGTAGACGGAGAAGAAAGTTCAGATGGTTCAAGATTGTGAAATGGAGGAATTGGGATAGTAGCATCAGGCAACAAATATTTCCTCATATATATCCAGCCAGTAGAGTAACTGTCACAACTGAGTCATGGGCAGTCACACCTACTGGTCAGAGCAGGAGCTAGTCCAAGTCATGTACCAGAGGGTCAAAGTCCAAGATAGGCCAGAGGGAAAAGAAAGAGTCAGACATCAGGAGGCAGGCAGGGTCAGAAGCTGGAATCTGGGATCTCTCATGCACAGGGTCTGAAGCAGGACAGGCAGGCAAGCGATACTGTTGTTCAGGTAACTCCCTGTCATGGCTTTCGGGCTAACGTACCAGTGCCATCCAGTTAATGGGCTCTGAGGAGCTGCCACTCATGTCTGGCTGGATGGTGGGTCCTCCTGGGCCCAGCTTCACAAGACCTTCCCACAGCAGCAACCCTAAACTGCTTGTGATGATATTGAAGTGCCAGTGGTCCAGAAGCACTGTGGTTCCAGGATCTAGCCAGGCAGATTCTTACAGTGATTGCTTAAATACCACTTGCCTCCTCTGATTTTATCTGTAGAAAAGACAAGAAGGAATCAGAAATTGCTGAGATGTTTCAGTACAGTAATAGTGAGTGACTGAGCAACAGAGATTGCAAGTCTTCTATTAAAAGTTATGGTCTTTCCAGTAGCTCCTCCCTGCAGACTTTTTTGGCAGAGTCTCCATGGATTATTTCTCAGAGAAGCAGAGCAATGTCTGAGCGGCAATCTATTGGACTGAGTGCATCTTTTCATTTCTGTCCTTAAAGAAAGGGTTTTCTTCCACTTTAAAAATGGGATGATCTGGAAAGTCTGATGAGACTTTTTAGTTCCTGACCAGCAAGATCCATCTGTTAGGTAAAAGTCCAGGAGAGATAGTCAGATTGGGCCCTGTGGACAAATCTGTCCTCATGGCACACTCAAGCAACTCCTCAGACTCATACAGGATTCATGTTGATGGATTCCCAGAGGAATTACCCACACCTCCTGGAGGGAAACCCATCACTGGGCTCTGAAACAGGATACTGAAGGATCCCAAATGACCTCACACAAGAAAATGTCTTGTTTCTCTCTAAAACAAAGTACAGTCCCATTCTGATAGATCACCAGAAAAATCCTTAAATTCAGGAAGCCATCCTTTGCATCTATAGATTATCTGTTTTGACAGCCCATATCAATGCATGCCAGCACTTGAAAATACAGGTGTGAAGGGGAAATGTTTAATGTCTTGTATTGTGGTTTTTAGCACCTGGTATGACTAACACATGCAGCTCCTCCTATGACTGAGAATTCCACTTTCTTCCCACTGAGTAGTGACAAACAATAAAATGAAAAATAGAAATTATCAGGGGTTAAAATAAGGGGGAACGCACTGGAATGCAGGTCTGGGGCCCCCAAATTTGAGGGGCCAGAGTTCCAGGGCCCCTAAAAATAGAAAAATCGAGCAGAACGCATGTTCCGCCCTGCCCTGGCAGCTGGCAGGTCCTATGCCCCACCGTTGTTAATCACAATACTTATTGTGTTATGCAGTGTTTGCTAGCTTGTGACAATAATTGCTATAGACATAAACGTCGTATAAAATTATAAATATTTTTATGGAGCGATAACCGATGCATGTGGTACTGAGAAGTGGTTGCAAATGCCTACCTGGGCTGGGGCCTACACGTGCATGACGGGGGCCCAGAGATTAGGAGGGTTCTGGGGCCCATGAAATTATACTTTAACCACTGGAAATTATCAGGGGTTAAAATAAAAGCACCAGAAGGAGAAATTCACCTGAGCTTCAACAATTAAGTTTTAAATCAGCCCACCACTGGCTAGAAGGGTAACATATGAGCTTGCTGGCATCTGCTGTTTAGTAGCAAAAGTCTTGCACTCTGCTTTATCTGAAGATCTGGATTTGAAAACTCTTTTTAACCGTTTATTCAGATTCCTAACACATCACCATCCAGGTCTTGCAACTCTTAAGTCAATTACAGCTCAGGAGATTACTCCTCAATATCTTCTTTGTTACCAGGCCTGAGAACCATAAAAAACAAGGTGGCCTTTGTATATGTAAGAACTCAGGTCTTCATCAGGACTGTTTCACTGAAAACTTCATTGATGGAGTTTTTTGGGGGGAGGGGAAGACCTTATTTGAAGCTAGTAACAGAGTCCAGAGGGGGCAGGTGAAAATTAGAACATCAGCAGAATGTTTTCAGGTTACCCTTTGCTAGTTTTATAATGTATATATCTTGCAATTGGCAAGGCATTGTCCATACTGCACTGTCTTGAGATTTTGCTCTATATGCCCAAATGGTTTGGAGAGCCCCTGATTCAGTCAAAAACTTAATTTTCAGGATATGTTGGCATAGAAGGAAAGACCCTGATATTGGATTTTTAGGCATTATACAAGACTAAAAATATGAGCCAGTTCTCAACAGGAAAAGAACTGACTATTTGGATGTCTCTGTCTCTGTAAATGAGCTGGGAACCTGATGGATAAACTCTTGGCAGAGATTTAGGATGGAGAAGCTACTCTCCTATAGATTTGATGGCAAAGTGCAGAAACTGCTCCAGTATGCCAGCCATAAAGCTAGCTGGATTGTTTGACTGTCTTGACAGTCCCCTTCCTTCAGTCCAATGCAGCATGTGCTTCCTGAAGACAATGACAGCAGATTGATGTAATGGTGTTTCTCTGTGTTATTGCTTCCATAGGGTGCTCCAGGAAGGATGGGTTCTCAGGGAGAACCTGGCTTAATGGGTTATGAGGTAAGACTGATTTTTTTGATGCTCAGTCCCCTGCTTTTCCCATTTCCACATCTAACTCAATAATTAGCCTAGGATGCAAAATTAATTGAACTATATTTATATTTCCATTTAGTTGGGGTCATAAACAGCTTAGTTCTTTATTATTCTCAGTCTGAGCTGTGGAGAATTCTTCAGATCTGGTTTTCCTCCATCTTCCAGGCAGGGATGATGTCGCTGCTGATATGTCTATATTTCTCTGAACTTTGCACATGCAGTTCAGGTGTTTCTACCATCACCAATACAGGATCCTGTCACAGAAGTAACTCTAATTTTACAATTTCATCATATGTTTTCTATCCTCCTACAGGGGCATGCAGGACCACTGGGTCCAATCGGACCACCAGGGCCAAAAGGTGAAAAGGTAAGGGCAAATTTTTAGCTATCTCCTGTTCTGTACATGCCAGTACTGTCCGCAGTTGGATAGCAGCACCCATTCCAGGGCACAGCTCCCATTCAGAAAAACACTAGCATCTTTAATCCCCCCAAACACAGAGATAATGAGAACAAGCACCATAGACATGCAGACAGCCTAAGCACTCGCTAGCTGCAGTCGTACAGCCTAGGAGACAGAAACTGTGACATCCGATGCCCAAAACTCTGGCTTCTGCTTGAACTGGAGGATACTCTTGATTTATCCATGCTCAATTACAGCAGCACTGGCTGTACCGTATCCTGTCTCAGTCTCCAGCTGATGTGCTAGATGATTAGCATTAGAAATGGATAAACACTTGGACAAGTCAGGTATCCCATCCAGCAGAGAACAGTGGTACCACTTAGGGGGCATTGATCTACACAGCACAAAAACAAAACGTGGCAGTGCATGTCAGAGCCCAATCGACTGACTCCAGCTTGCAGAGCTTGCATTGCGGGGCTAAAACCTGCCGTGTGGCTGTTCAGGCGGCACTGAAACCTGACACAAGCGGGGAGGGTCTTGGAGTTACAGCTACCTATAGCCCTGCTGTGTGAGCCCAAGGCAACTGACCAGGCTTTAAGGCTCATTGCTGCATGGGGTGGACTTCCCTTTTTCTGCTGCACAGGTGTACCCAAACACAGCAGCCAGCACATTATCAGTGCAAGTAGCAGCGGGGGACACAATCCACCAGAATACAGTTTCCAGGGATCCATATTCTCTTCTGTCTCTGGAAGGGTCCGTAGCCACGAATAGTGAGGGCCTGTGTTTCCTAGTTCCACCAAAGTTCTACCAAATCCCCACGACAAAAGAAATTAGACCAGTAGGTTTTGTTCCCAAGTCAAACTAACGCCTTGCATACATGCCCCTAAAAGTGTCTGTTCTTAGAAAAGCCTCCTGCTATTTCTGGTTGTTCTAGCCTATTTCATTTCATAAACGAAGCACAAACGGTCTCCCTTCCCTTCCTCCTGCCCCATTTTACTCCTAGCCTCCCACATCCGTGACCTGCTTGTCCACTTACACCCGTGATGAGCATCCTTCCTGCAGCTGGGCTGAGTCAGGGCACTTATTCCATGGCTGCATTCTTTCCAGGCTTTCGCTGAGTCAGCTCAACCGTAGCCAGTTCAGGCTGGAGAAGTGACTCGCATTTTAGTGGCTTCCTCTCGGCACAGCTTACTGCTCAAAGCTCTGAAGATGATCCCAGCTGGCTTTGGCTGTACTTCTGCTGTTGCCAGAGCCAATCACATGTCTGTCAGTAGCAGCAGCGGCAGCTTTTGTCCCCCTGCACAGGAAGGGAAAGAGTAGTAATTGGAAGTGGTTGCAAAAGGGATCCCACCATGAGAAAAGATTCTTGAACTTTTATTCATCCTGATTTTCTACCCCGTTTTATTTAGTGTTCTTATTGCAGGAGGTACTCAGTGCCGGGGCTGAGAAAGCTACTGGGATCCCCCCCAGCACTGGTGTTACTGCACATGGACATGATTGCAGATGTATCTCTGCAGGCGAGTTCCCTTCCTTGCAAGGACTCGAGACTCTGAGAAGAGGCCTGCCTCATGGGCACTTCTTTGCCAGGGCTTTGAACCCACCATATCAATTCAGGATTCCCAAGTAGAAAGGCACCCATAGTTTTCCCATTCTGTCTTGGTGTGTCTGGAAATGTTTACGTTGACATGAGTCTGTGAGATGTGGGTTGGTCCTCTTTTACACTATGACTGACTCCACTGAGGAGTAGTGAGAATCTATAATGGATTAAATTCAACATAGATACATTTAGATCTGACAGAAATGCCACCTCAGGCATAATTATTGATGGTGCCAATGAGAACTCCTCCACTTCTCTCTCTGCTCCCTCCCGGTCTTGAGATGCATCTCTGACACTGAGCCATCTGACCATTTTTCTGATACTTCCTTATCTCCAGTACCAGCTTGCTGAGCATCTTCTTCATTTTTGTCTTTATTTCTACTCTATCCCCTTTTTGGCCTACCTCTTAGCTCCCCAAGCCTCCCCATAGTGTTTTCCAGTTGTACCAAGATGAATGGCCCCTAGCTTCTGTGTCCTCCATTAAGGCATCCATTCTCTAAGAAGTCTTTTGTCATCATTTATCTCAAAGTAGCAGAGCTAGATCTTTCCATCAGGCACATTCATACACTTTTTTTTTAGGCAATGGCTCTTTTTGCTTTTGTATGTATTATTCACTGTTTTACAACATGACACTGAAGCCTCCAGTATCTAATTTGTCTGCAACCCTGGGCCAGTCCTTACATTGTCTCTTGAGAGACTGGTCCAGAGTTCCAGCCATTGTCTCTAAGCAGGTGAAATACAGAGGAGAATGAGAGATGTGCACATATTAGACTTTGTATAGTGATTATTGTTAGTTTATCCCTAAATACTAAAAGTTTTAAGCTTATCCAAGATACTCACCTTACTATTTAATGCTCCCAAAAATCCTTAGTGTGAATAGCCATGCTTGGCAATCCCTCCTTGTCTATAGTTGCCAAATTGCCAGAATCAAGCTTGGCAATTACCCCACGCAGGCTCATGAGAATTGCCAGACACCAGACTGCTACTACCTGAGTTTTAAAATGACAGCTATCAGGCAATGCTGCTACTGCCTGGATTGGGAATTGCTTTGGAGACCAGCACTGACAAAAATGATCCTATCATCCCATGTGGACAGGGCTGGCACACAATAATTAGGCAGCAGAGGTAGCAGAACCAGTGACCAGTCTCCAGGGGTTCAGGAATAGCAGTGTTACATAAAGTCCACAAAGGAGCCACTGCAGAAAATTCCAAGAATAAACAGCAGAGCTATTAAGAGGAAGGAATGTGTCCCCAAAATGTTGCTGAACACCTGCTATTGGAAGGCACCGCAACAGAGGCAGTATATTTACATGGTGCTCATCAGCCCCAAGCACTTCTCAAACTTAAATGATATACAGGGATCACATCATCCGCTGGTGAAAGTGAATCCCATACCCAGCTCCCATCCTCTGGAAATGAAACTGAATCCCACACCCAGGTGGGAGAGGCCAGGGGAATGTCATTATCCCAGCTGGAATTTGGCCAGGGTGTCAGGTTAGGGAGTTGGCTGGTTGTCACGGACTCCTGCTCTCTTGAGTGCCTGTTTCTTTGTTCCAGCTGTACTGCGGTGCACTAGTTAGCTGGCCCTGAACCTCGCTGCCTCTTGGAAGAGATGGACCACCCTGATGCAAAGTGACACTTCTGATAGACTCTCATGCCACCAGGAGTGTGTGTCCCTGCTCTTGTTGAAACAGGATTTAACTCAGGGAAGTCTTATGGCCTGGTAACACAGCAGGTCAGACTAGAGGATCACAGTCATCTCTTCTGGCCTTAAACTCTATGAATCAGAGCATTACAACATCCCTGCTAAGTACCAGAGGAACTATTAGTGACCACAGGCGGACAAGACCTCTGATTACATCTTACATGACAAATGGCATCTCTGTCACCACAGTGGTACCTTGGTGGCATCGGTTCTATACTGAGGTGGGAAGCGAAACATTACTAGCTGGGTCACCAGCACCACTTCCTGAAGCGCACAGGTGTCCATGAAGGTCTCTTTTTGACCTACCCTCACCCATCCTTCCTTATCTGGTAAGAGCTGTCCGGATCACAGCACGTAGCATGGCTACAGATGGCAGGGTCCTTACCCCAGGCCGTGTGTAACCTTAACACCAAAAGAGGAGGAATGCAGGCTTTGGAAATGAAAGAGCAAAGTGAAAGCTGCAGAGGAAATGAAAATGGGGCCATGATTAATTTGTGACTTTTTAAACTCCATAGGAAATTAGCAATGCCAAAGAAGGGTATTTCAGGATAGAAAAGGTCTGCCTTCTTCCAAAGCAGTAATTAGCCCTGTGGAGATCCATTATTTTAAAATTCAGCTCCATAGTGCCACCCCAGCTAATTGTTCTGCTGTATTTAATACACACTCAGCTTCTCAAAGAGGCCTTGCTCAAAGCAGCCGCCTGCATTTGGCAGCAGCTTATTGCTGTCCAGATGGGATCCTTTAAAAATTACAAACTGGTGTATCTCACTTTGGGAAGGGAGCCAACAACAACAAGCCTTCCCTCTTCCTCCATGCATTTTCCATTTGTATCCTAACATGTTTACTTTCCTGCCCTTTACTCCAACTTCTTTTTAACTGCAACTTTCCAAAGAATTAACAAAGACCTTTAATCTCTCTCTCTGTGAGAGTAACCCAGATGTCAAGAAGTCCTAGGGAAGCTCAGCCCTGCAGTATTGGAATTTATCAGACATGCAGAACACTGTAACATCCAGGAGCTGCTGAAGACCTGAAAGAGGGGGAAGGTGTCTAGTATGTATGGGATCTAGAGCATCGTCACTCTGTTCTAGGGACCAAGTACAGAGATCTTAACACTCTCTGAAGAAGTTCCAAGTTTAGAACATTCTCTGAAGTGAACTTGATCGTGCCAGATCAGGATCTGACATGGAAAGGCATCCACAACCTCTTTGCACAGAGGTATCCAATGTCAGGCCTTCTGCATCCTGATACATATGTTCAGATTCTTATCTGAGACTGAGGAATGGTAGCTTTATATCCCTATTTCCACAACTATACAGCTGGGTTCCTCAGAAAGGGGAGCTAGACCAAGCAGAAGCAGTAAGCAAAGAAACCATTCAGACATGACTAGAAAACTAACCCTCTTGACGAAGCTGTGACGAAGTACTGTTGCTCTTGGCTAGAATAATCCTTCCTTTTGGTGCAATAGGAATAGCTGTCTACCCCAGTCCTCCTGCCAAGAGAAAGTATATGAGCAAAGCCATGCTTTAGCATAGAACCATAGAATCTTAGGGCTGGAAGGGACCTCATGAGGTCATCTAGTCCAACCCCTGCTAAAAGCAGGACCACTCCCCCTAAATCACCCCAGCCAGGGTATCGTCTAACCGGACCTTAAATGTTTCCAAAGATGGAGATTCCACCACCTCCCTCAGTAACCCATTCCAATGCTTCGCCACCCTCCTAGTGAGAAAGTTTTTCCTAATATCCAACCTCGACCTCCCCAGCTGCAGCCTGAAGCCATTGCTCCTAGTTCTGTTCTCTATTACCAATGAGAATAGCCTAGCTCCCTCTTCTTTGGAGCACCCCTTCAAGTAGTTGAAGGTTGTTATCAAATCTCCCCTCAGTCTTCTCTTCTGCAGACTAAATAAGCCTAGTTCCTTCAGTCTCTCCTCATAAGTCATGTGCCCCAGCTCTCTAATCATTTTTGTTGCCCTCTGCTGGAATCTTTCTAATTTGTCCACATCCTTTCTGTAGTAGGAAGCCCAAAACTGGACACAGTATTCCAGATGTGGCCTCACCAGTGCCGAATAGAGGAGAATAATCACATCCCTCGGTCTGCTGGCAACACTCCTACTGATGCAGCCCAATATGCCGTTGGCCATTTTGGCAACAAGGGCGCACTGTTGGCTCATATCCAGCTTCCCGTCCACCATAACCCCCAGGTCCTTTTCTACAGCGCTGCTACTTAGCCGATCAGTCCCCAGCCTGTAGCAGTGCATGGGATTTTTGCGTCCTAAGTGCTGGACTTTGCACTGCTCCTTGTTGAACCACATGAGATTTCTTTTGGCCCAATGCTCCAATTTGTCTAGGTCTCCCTGAATCCTATCCCTGCCCTCCAGAGTATCTACCATTCCCCCCAGCTTGATGTCATCCGCGAACTTACTGAGCGTGCAATCTAGCCCATCATCCAGATCATTAATGAAGATGTTGAACAGAACAGGCCCCAGGACTGACCCCTGGGGCACTCCACTCATTACTGGTTGCCAACTAGACATCGAGCCATTGATTCCTACCCGCTGAGCCCGATGATCTAGCCAGTTTTCTATCCACCTTACAGTCCATTCTTCCAACCCATACTCCTTAACTTGCTGACAAGAATGCTGTGGGAAACCGTATCAAAAGCTTTGCTAAAGTCAAGGTATATATGTCGATAGCTATTCCTGCATCCACAAATCCAGTCATCTCATTATAGAAGGCAATCAGGTTGGTCAGGCACGATTTGCCCTTGGTGAATCCACGCTGACTGTTCCTGATCACTCTAGTTTCCTCCAAGTGTTTCAGAATAGATTCTTTGAGGACCTGCTCCATGATTTTTCCAGGGATTGAGGTGAGGCTGATTGGTCTGTAGTTCCCTGGATCCTCCTTTTTCCCTTTCTTGAAGATAGGTTCTATATTTGCCTTTTTCCAATCATCCGGGACCTCCCCCATTCGCCACAAGTTTTCAAAGATAATGGCCAGCGGCTCAGCAATCACACCAGCCAACTCCCTTAGCACCCTGGGATGCAGTTCATCCGGCCCCATAGACTTGTGCACATCCAATTTCTTTAAGTAGTCCCTAACTACTGGACAGTTTTGCACTAATTTACTGGTGCCTTGTTGTTAGGGATGGGCAAATTGGTTCCAGTTAATAAGAACCAGCCCAAAATTTGGATCCAATTTCATTTTGAAGTTCTAAAGTGTTGAAATAACTTTGTCCTGCTTTTCTTCTCCCCCCTTCCTCCAGCTTTACATATTTCTGTGTTTCTGCTTCCTGGCCTAAATGGAGCTGGGAAAGATGGAAATGCCCCAAAATGCTTGTTGATGCAGCATGACCAGAAGCAGGATGTACAGAGAATAATATGAATGAGAGAGACATTCTCATGCCTTCCCTAAGAATTAGCTCCTGTTTGCCAAACCCAAAAGAAGGATCTGAACGTCAAAGGTTAATCTCCCATCATGAGTCCAATCTGTCTACCATGTGCCAATCACTAAAGTATCTTTCCTCATTTTAAAGGGTACCCAGCAAAGTTTTACCTATCAGTGCTCACTTAATTCTTAGCCTAAGGCAAATTTAGCAGAGATTCAGCCACCATAATCCTTATCCAAAGAGACACATAAGTGTGATTCGCCCTTCACTAAGCCTCATCCTCAGAGGTACCCCTGTCTGTTTCAGACAAATAATTTTAGCTAGAGTTCCTTTACATGGAAAAATATTGAATTCAAAAGAAAGCTATGGTAACATTTTCAAAAGCAATTATGAGATTTAGGAGCAAAGACCCATTTTCAAAAGGGCATAGGCAATTAGGAGTCCAAGTCCCATGATTTTCAAAAAGACTAGGGGTATACCTACACAATTAAAAAAAAAAAGGCATGAAAGTCTCAGAGCCCAGATCTTCAGCCTTGGGCATGGGCTGCAGGGCTAAAAATAGTGTTACAAATATCTGGGTTCCTTCCCCTTTTCAGAGCCCGTGCTTCAGCCCAAGCCGGAACACCTACCCTGCTATTTTCAGCCCCAGGTTCTAAGACTCATTATCATGGATCTTTTTGCAATATAGACATACCCTTAGGCTTGTAAGGACCAAATTGTGAACAGTATTTAGGCAGCTAAGAATTTAATGCAGGTATCTAGTGATACTTTCAAAAGCACCTGAGCAGGTAAGGTGCCTCATTCTGACTGAAAGTTAATGGGAATTGGGCATCAGGTCTACTTGAGTGCTTTTACAAATCCCACTAGGTGTCTAGCTGCATCGGCATCTGAATGCCTTTGTCATTCTGACTCTAAGTCCCTTTGGAAATGGGACAATCTCTGAAGTCACCTAGGCATCCTGAAAATTTTATCCTTTGACTGAAAGGGGCCTTCTCTCCATCTGAAATCTTGTCAATTGCTTTTTAAAGAGTAATTTCAGGAGCTAGACTACCCCAAGGCCCTCTATTTAGATCTGATGGTATTGCCGTCACATTTGACTAGTGTTAAAGAATTATTTTTTTCCTCTCCTATGTTGCTGTGCAAAAGAGAGGCACACAAACAGGGGAAATGGTGTGAAACTGACTCAGCACAGAGATAACCAGCTGAAAAAAGTCAGCAGAATCTCTTTTTACCTTTCTCCTATCATTTGTCTTTGGGAATCCCAGATGCTATTTGTAAGAATAATAGGTGAAAAAGAAGTAATAAAAACCTTCAAATGGAAATGTGATGATTATTTTTATTTTAAGTAATTAATACCCTTTTAAAACCAACAGTCTCTAAGGCCTCATTCAAATCCCAATGAAATCATTGGGGAGGTTCCCACTGATTTTAAAGGGCTTTGGATCAGGCCCATATAGAACCACTTGCCATGTAGATGCTGGTTGTTTTAACACTAATATTTATGTCCACAGGGAGAACAAGGTGATGATGGGAAAATAGAAGGCCCCCCAGGACCACCTGGTGACAGAGTAAGATATTAGCCAGTCTCTTCTCTAGTCCTGTGGCCTGATTTTCACATGTGATGCACATGCAGAGTAGCCAGCTGTCTGGATTCTTTTCCTGACCACAGGAGACCCTGGATTTAGAGATCATGATAGACAGAGTGGACCACTGGCATTTCACATCACCTTGAACCTTTTTTGTGTTGTTGTAGGGTCCAGTTGGCAACAGAGGAGATCGAGGGGAGCCCGGAGACCCTGGCTATCCAGTAAGTCCTATTCTAACTATATGGCTAGGAAACTAAATTTGGAGAAAAACAAACAAGGAGTCTTGTGGCACTTTTGAAGACTTACGAATTTATCACATGAGCTTTCATAGGAGAAAAAAATCCCACTTCATCTTCAAGCATCTGATGAAGTGGGATTTTCTCCCATGAAAGCTCATGTGATAAATACATTTTTAATCTTTAAAAGTGCTGAACAAGACTGAACTAGACTGAGACGGCTGCCCCTTTTAAATATGGAGAAGTTCTTCATCTGTGTAACAGCCCACAAAGCTTAAGTCTTTGGGCCTGTTATTATGGAATGAGTGACATGTCACCATGGTTTCTCTTTGGAAGCAGCACATGGCCTGTTTGCTTTACTCAGAACCCAGAGACATCATTCAGCCCTGTTTCCTTAAAGGGAAAGTGCAGTTGCTGAAGGCAAAGGAAAGATCTAATAGCATCAGACCCAGCATCACACAATGTCACTCTTTGGAGCTGAGCTTCCAAGGTTGAGAGAATGAGCAGGACATTCTTGTCAGTGATCCTCTTAAATCCAGAGGCAGTATAATGGGGAACATGCTCAGGGGGCTTTGATGAAATAGCTCACAAGACAGCTAGTTCATGATGATGTCGGGTGAGAGTTGAGATTGCTGGTTTGTAGCTACCGGCATAAGAACAGATGCTTTCAAGGGGATCTCTCTTAACCTGGCGGGTTGGGAGTTTCCAAAATCTTTTCTGCCAGCCATGGGCCCATTCTGCCAAAACCAGATTTATGAATGAGTCCCACTTATTCCTGTCTGGTTTTTGTAGAGTCTTCAGTGCCTCAGTAGCTTCTTGGCATAATTGACTGGAGCTGAGCTGAAAAGACTCTCTTAGGTTTACATCTTGCCTCACTACAAAAGCACTCAGAGAGAGTGATTAATTATAAAAATGTATGAACATCTCTTATTTGTCATCTACAAATGTCTGTCCATGAGTCCCCAGAGAAAAACTTCTTACTGTAGTCTTCCTGTGGGTACTAGGAACCAAGCATTTAGTTAAAGTAATGCACTGGTATTTATGGATGCATTAAGCTGCCTATTTCATAGCATATCCATGAAAGAGTGTACATTGTACTTGGAACAGTTAATTTAGCTCCATTAATCCAAGATGTCTGTTTCCTTAAGAATGTTCAAGAGGCCATGTCTACTTGTCACTTACCCCCTTGTAAAAAGTTGGCCTTTGATATAAGGTATCAAGGAGCCCTAGAGGGTTCAGACTTCAGTTTGTATAGTGTCTGCCATACAGTACCAGTGCAGATTGCCATGCTATATAGTACATGAAACTAAATTCAGAGTAACTGCTATATAATAATACTGAAAGAAAGCAATCTAGATGAGGAGAGATGTTTTCATATGAGAAAATCATTGAGGCAAAGAGATAGAGGTTAGAGGAGGAGAGGGAGTATTCAGAATTGGAGTGAGCCCACAGTTATATAGAGGGGAGATCTGAGTTGGGAAGGACTTGGAGGAGGAGTGAAGTTTGAGGAAGGTCCTCTTGCCCAAGAGAAGCATTTGGTTCCCTATGAGACATTCATCTGCATAGCACCCCCAATATACTTTGCCTTCCGGAGCTGACAGAATGCATTATCCCCCAGTACTGCACTACTAAATGATGTGTCTGCAGCATCCATTTCTGCTTACCTATGGAAAGAAAGTATCCAGAGGATAAACTAAAGCACGTTCTCTCATTTATTTAAGGGTCAAGAAGGACTTGATGGGGACAGAGGGAAAGCTGGACAACAAGGTTTACCTGTAAGACTTCATTTTGTTTAATTAATTGACTGACTGATTTTAATCTGGTCTTACACTGTTGCGTGTGACAAATGGAAATAGAAAAGGAGAGCAGCATGAGAAAGGGAGTCATGAGAAATGCATGGTGAGCTACAAACTACATGACATGCTTTTCCATGTGCCAGGGCTCAGTAGGGTTTTAGGAATATCTACATCCATAAAATTTTCCTTCCCTGAAGGTGTAATCAATACATGTCACATGGTGTATTTTCTTTTTCCTATAAGACAAATGAGGGCAGAGACAGCAGCAGCTTCCCATGTTGTAACACTGGGTCTCTAGACCTGAGACGTTTTTAATGAATAGACGAGGATGGGAAAGCTTGGGAGATTTGTAGTGCAACATGTGTGTATTGATAATATGGGCATTCACCAGGAAGTCCCTGATCTGAATTTGGATGGGATGGCTGGGTGGTGATCTGCATAAAAAGCTTTACAAATATTTGGGCTAGAGAGGAATCAGTTGGGTCTTTGTCCAGTTCTCCCTGGACAAGTGTTGCATAAATCACAGTAGGCCCCAATCCCTCATTAGCAGTCTCAGCAGAGGCCTTATGTTGATTGGTCCCCTCTCACTCCCACAGAGGCCCATCCAAGTAAGTTGAGGGTCATTGGTGGGGCAGTGTGAGACAAGCTTGTCCTGCTGCTGCCCCTACTTTACCTTCTTTGGTCCAGCATATTTAATAAAAACTAAATTCAGTTAAAAATCAGGCCTTCATTTTTAAAAACCTTAACTTCCAGGGGCTGTATGTAAATGCATCTACTTTGTACATGCAAATACTGCAATTTTACACACACAAATGGTCAGTCAAATCACTGACTAGGTATTTCCATGCTCAAATACTAGATTTTTTTGGATACAGTGATGGTAACTGCCTGCAATTTAGATGTGCAAGTGCACAGATGTGTTTGCACTCAGCCCTGAGGTTCTCAAGTTTTGAAAAATAAGCCCTAGACATCAGGCTGGCTGCCTTGCCATTAATCTTCCCACAAACTGAACAGTGGAGAACACTGTGCATCAGGTGTGGAACAAACCAGGCATCAAGTCCCTCTGGCCAGATCCTTAGTTGATATAAAGCAGCATCACTTCACTGAAGTCTGTAGAACTTTATCAGTTTACATCTGCCAAGGTTCTGCTCCATTACGTTTACACAGCTCTTAGATGTGACTTAAAATGCATTCATTAGGATGCTCCTCAAAGGAGGGCTATGAAATAAAACACTCCAGGTTCTGCACAGTATAGAACACTCTGCCCTATACAAAGCATTAGGTACTCCCATTCCTCCTCATTTCTCCGTGCAGTTTAAAATGTGACTGTATTACTCGGTCAACAAATGATGCAAAAGGGTTTCAGTTTGAAAGAAGGGGCCAGAATGTCAGTTGGGTGAAAACAGCTGGATTATTGTCAAGTTTCTTTTGTGTCATGCTGTTTTGATTTCCCTCTTTATTGTTCCACAGAATAGCCAAGTAGTACAAGGCTGTTTAATAGAAAGTTGAGGGGCTGTGCATTCCTGCAAATTGTACACATGTACCTAGACATACATACTGTTTGTGCTGTGTAGATTTTTTCTGGTTCCTGAGCTGCATCTGCTCAAAGCTTCAGTGAAATTCCTAAAAGTCAGCTTGTTTCTCTGGTTTCTCTCCTCTCACCTAGAAGAGCTGTAAACCATGGAGTGCAATAACACCCTAGAAAGTTTAGATCATTTCAATCAAATCTGAAATAACTCCCATTCATTGTGGAGCTACGGAAGGCGTGTTATAGGTTCTGTTTCTTAAGTCCCAGTCCCGGTGATCGGTGACATGGTTAGGGTTAGAAGATCTTTGCTTTGCTCTTTGATTCTCTTGATGCTGTAGCATCTGAGTTGCCCCCAAGATAATCAACAGAAGCAGGCAGCTCTGGAGTAGAAGGTCTAGAAACAGCAGACAATTAAACGACAATGAGCAAGAGCTGCAGAAAGGCAATAGCCTGCTACATCATCTTTGGAATACAGCCAGCGTGTCTTCTCGTTAGAGAACACACATCTTGCCTCTTTGCCATCAGCAAAATCCACTGGAAGAAAATCTGAATGGGAAGAAAGAGCATATATGTGATGGGAAGGGGAATGTTACTGATTTCTGAAAGGGTGATCAGTTTCCTTCTATCTCTGCCTCTCCCCTTTCTAGCTTTCTTTGACATCTGAAGACTAGCTTCAAGAGAGGAAGGGGGCTTAGGAGAAAGGAGGAGGGAAATACCATAAGCAGCATCATGGCATCTGCTGCAGAAACTACTGGTTCTGCTTTAATAGCCAGAGATGTAATTCTTCACTGAGGGGACTGATCCTATTACCTGCTCTTTACTGTGTTTTTCCACAGTGGATCTCAAGGTCAACCAGCAGCTATCCCAGCCACAAACCAAGCAAAGAGGGGACAATGCTGCTTTTCCAAAATGACAACCTGTTAAACGGTCTCTGGAGACAGTCTCTTACTCTTTCCTTCTCAGTAGGGCCGTGTGAGCAAAGGCTGCTCCCATTAATTGGTTCCGTATGGTCAGCGCTGTAAGGGACATAGCGAATGCTGCTCTTTATACTTCATGCAAGCTGCTGCCAGAAATGTATTTCAAGCAGATTTTCTTTGTCATCTTTTCTAGGGGGATCCTGGACCACCAGGCCAGCCAGGGCCAAAGGGATCCAAAGGTGAAGAGGTAGGTTCGAGGCGATGCGAGGATGGATTCATGGCATCCGAGTTTAAAGCGGAAGTGAAATTCAAAGGCTGTTCATGGTTTTTCACGGTGTGGTGTGTTCATTGGTCTGTGGCTGGAAATGACCATGTAGAACCCAGCAGGAGGGCTGTGGCTACTGATTTGCATGTCCATACCCGCTAGTTTGTTGGCTTTGTGGAGAAAGAGAATATCAAGAGAATTACAGTAGTAGCAGCATGGGTGAATCCCAGGCAGGCCTTCATTTACAGCTTTGGTTTCTCCCTCTCTTTCCCACACCACTGCACTTCCTGCACTTCTCTTGCCCACAATCAGCATATCTGGGGAAAATCTGAACCAGAAAAGTCTCTTTGGCTATGTCCACACTGGCAAGTGAGTTCGAATTAAGGAAGCTTAATTCGAAGTAACTAAAGCCATGGCTACACTAGGCTTTAATTAGGTCGAATTAAGGACTTCCTTAATTCGAACTAATAACTTTGAATAGGGTATTAGAAGTAAGGCTTAATTCGAACTAACTAGTTCGAATTAACCAATGTAGCCATATTAATTCGAACTAATTTCTTAGTTCGAACTAACCAGCCCATTGAAATCAATGGGGATGGCTAATTCGAACTAATTTTTTCTAGTTCGAATTAAGCTAATTCAAACTAACTAAAATTAGTTCGAATTAGTTAGTTTGAACTAACTAATTCAAACTAATTTTAGTAAGTGTAGACATAGCCTTTCTGTCTCTCTAGCTGGGTTTGAACCATAAACATTTTCTGTCTTTAAAGCCTTCCAAATCCAGAGCACATTGTCTACCCAGTTCTTCATTGTTCCTGCTTCTTGAAGGGTCCTTATCCTCTAACTGCTCCCCCGCAACAAAGAGAATCCACCACATCTAGTGAATGTATAACAGTGTCTACTTCTACTTCCTTGTCTGTCTCAACAACTTCTCAATTCTTCTTTAACTACCGGAGACTTCATTTGCCTAAATTTAAGTGCATGACCTCATTACTCAGCTAATTCACATTTCATCCTGGAAGACTTGAGAAATTTTACGTTGGTCACCACGGTGTAACGCCAAGTAGAGTAATCTACAAGAAGTGATTTTAGCAAAGAGCTCACTGGTCCCTATATTCAAAGAAAGACGCCCTACCGCCCATAGTAGCTCTGGAACTGCTGATGGGTCTAATGAGTAACACTAGCTCTTGTTCCACACACTTGGGCTCATTTTCAGAGACTTGTCTGCAGATGGAGAAGCGATATGTGAAAGCACTTGGTTTATTTTTTTTAAATGTGTTTAGAAGCTTTGAAGCTCTATCATGCTCTGAGGCAAAGTGTTCAGTTCATACTGCGGGAGTTAATCCTTGTTCCTAGGTAATAAACCCAGGAGTATACACTTGTTTCTTTGACACTCCCCCTCCCCTTATCTGCAAAGCAGTATTATAGATTTTAGTAGTCATAGGGAGCATTTACCCCTATCGGGGGGAACTATCTAACCCAGCAAGAGAACAGAATTAGACCAGCCCTCTCTCGGTCCCCTGAAGAAAGCTTGGTGGTTGTTGGATAGTTTTCCTTGATGTTGCCAAGGAATGATGAAAGGGACAATTTTTGCATATCTTGTTTTAATGCATGCCAGGGCTGTTCAGTCCTCTCTCAAATTCATCCTGCTGCTTTATTTGTCCTCATCTGTTGTATATTAGGAAAATATAGGGCCTTTCCTTCTGGCTATTCATGCCTCCCTCTAAAGCAGTTAGCACAGAAACTCTTAGAGAACCACTTGCAATAAAACCAAATAATAATTCCTCTCCTTCGTCTGTAAAAATTGACCTCAATAAGTCTCCTTTTTAAACAGCTCTCCAACCTTTTAAACCGACTCAAATTGGATTTCCAGGTGGGACCATATTAGAATTATTTCTTTTTTGCTTTAAGGGTCAAAAAGGAAAGAAGGGGGCACACGGTGAAGCTGGCAGCAGAGGCTCACCGGTAGGTGAAAATTTAGCCTTTCCTCCTACGTCCCTGGCGCATCTGCACCTCACTCACCGATTCCTTTGTCTTTGTAGGGCTCCATCGGCTTACCTGGTCCGAGGGGAGTAGTGGGAAGGCTGGGTGAAGAGGGCTTTCCCGGAGTGGATGGAATGCCTGGGAAGGGTGGCACAGCTGGGCTGCAGGTAAGTGTGAAACGGTAGCCTTCCACAAACACTAGAGCAGAAAAGAAAGCAGTAGAAATTGACACACCCACTGCTATAGCCGAACTGCTTTATATACGCAGAGTGGGCCATATCCACCACTGCACAAACTTCACACGTGCAAACCCAGGCAGATGTCTCCATGTGGACGAGTCTGTAAATAAACTGAGTCCCAGGCAGACGCAGGATCCTGTATGCAAAGATCCATGTCCTGTAAAATCCTGTGCACGTGCGCATGCTCACCCAGCCATTTATAAACACACACCAGGCTCGCCATGCCCATGGAGAATAGATGTAGTCACGCTGCTCTGGTTACTTTCTCAACAGGGTGAGCATGCCCAGGATGGTAAGGTGACTTTCTCTATATTCTCTCCTGGGCTTGTTTTATAGGGAGAACAAGGTGATGATGGGGAAGAAGGCACAGCAGGGATGTCGGGAAAACGAGGGAACCCCGGCATACCTGGTCTCCCCGGCGCCCAGGGGCCTCCAGGATTTAAGGTCAGTTTTCACTTCCCTGTGGTACCATTTTTTATTTTATTTTTTTAAAAGTATAAACTTGAGCAGGCAGCAAGGGAGCTTATCCTGCCAGTCTTGGAGCACCCTGTTTTAGGAAGCTCACATTTCTAGTCTTAGCAAGCCTGACAAGGCACCACCGTTGGAAACACTCGCCTCCTTGGAAGTCTGTTCTGTGAGTGTCTTAGCAGGCACTCCTGGGAGGAAGCTCACACTACTAGAGAGTTGGCCCTGCTGGAACTGGTGTGTATTTGGGCAGCATTCTGAGCCCGAGAAATTGTGAAAGTCTTGTTTAGTGATCCTGGGATTTCTCACTGATTCTAGCCTGGTCCCAAGTGGACCTGACCCAGTAATGATTTAGCCATTTGTAAAAAGGGATTGTAAACGGAAAGATTCCACTGAGTTTTGAGAGGCCAGAAGAAATGGAATCAAATTATTCTTGTTTAACACATTACCATTAAGCTGTTACTTACTGCCCCCCAGCTGTCTTGAACAGAAATAACAGGCTGTCACCACTGAGGACTGAAAGCAGGGCTTTGTGCGGTTTTTTTAGATTTTTATATGCTTGTCCCATGGGACATGTGTAACCCTACAGCAACAGACTACCCAGTCCCCAAATACCCACAGATTCTTTGCTCATCCACATTCCGGATACTTGAGCTTTTCTCAATCCCTGGAACGTTGTACGGTGGGGGAGGAATGAGAGGAGTTAAGACGCTGGGTCTTGGATGCCCCTTTGTTTGTAACTTTTGGTTTAAAGTCACTGAACTGAAACCTTGGGATTAATTGGATTAATCATCAGTCACCAGCCTGGTTCAGAGAAGAGACTGAGAAATTGTGTGGGGCAGGGCAAATAGACATGCAAGGGTGTAAATGAAGGGGGGTCTGAGCCCTCCCCTCTCAAGTGCTATATTGCAACACACCTTGTACAGCTCTGCTTGTAACTGTTGGTCTTTGGTGATCTAGCCCTAGGAACACATTGGTGTCTAATACTGACTTCGTGGTATACGGGTCATCGCGCCTCACCCTTCATGATACATCCCCTATCCCAGTAGCTATTATTTTTCCACCTTGTCATATCTTTGATCCCCTGGAGTGATTTTAATTCTGTGTTCTTCATAGGGCGAAAGAGGCTTGCCTGGGCAGGCTGGCCCAACAGGGAAACGGGGTACACAAGGAGGGATGGGGCTCCCAGGAAGCCCAGGAGAGCCAGGACCCAAAGGACAGCCGGTCAGTTGTTTGTTTAAAGGATCATGTTGTCTGACTGAGCCACCTGCTGTCGCTCGAGTCCCAGCAGTGCCTAGGAGATGGAGTCCAGGGATGGACTGTGAAGGGTAAACCAGTAACTGACTCGCTCATTAGCCCAGGAGAGTCTATAGAGGTGTCCCTCTACTGGAATCACACTTCCCTGCTCCTTAGCATTCACATTTGCTCCACTGTATGCATTTCTGTAGCACACCGTTACACACTCTCAGTGCACACTTCCCAAGACTGGGCGGTTGTTGGGGAACACTGCACAATTCGTGGTGTGTGTCTCATTCCACGTTCCTCTTTTAAATAGTGATGTTTGGGTGAGTTTGGAGTTCACAAACACAAGAGTGCAACGGAGCCATGTACGGAGAGCCACTGCACTGAACAGGTGTGAATTATTATACCTCAGTGCAGACCTGCTTCTTCAGTGCTGCCACTCACACGGTGCTCTTTAAGGTTGAACAGGGGCCCAGTAGGCCAAACTCATTTCCACCCAGTCCACTTCTCTTGTCAATCCCAATTGAATTTTACAGCCCCTGCAGCTGCTAATTTTTATTACATTCCTGTTGGTGTCTATGCTACTATATCGCATCCTTAGCTCTAGTCTAGGAATTAGGGATGAATAAGATAACCCGATAGAAGAGGAACGCTGCAGGCTGCACATGGTAGGGCAGCACTTCGCAGTAAGGATATCTCCTGGTATGGTATCAATGGCAATGTAGCCATAAATCCAGAGCCAAAAATGGCGTATCATCTGCAAAGCAGATGAGATGTAATTCCCTGTGCAGATAGACAAACGTGCTAGCTCTGGTTGAGCTAGTCCCTAAAATTAGCTGCATCCCCACTGGCGGCTGGTCACCTGAATATAGAACTAGGGGATCAAGCCGGATTGAATTTGGACGAATAAAGTCACCACCCACCGCAGCTAATGCAGGTATAGCTCTGGCTCTTACATCTCCCAGCTGCTGTGTTGCCATGTGCAATGAACGTCCCTGAGAGCCATAAAATGGATCAGCTTCAGCAAAGGAAATGAAAAGCGCAGACACCACAACAATAAACCAGGCTACTGCTTCTGACTGTTTTAGTGGGGTTGCCTGGCCTAGCCTCATGGTACGTTTCAGGCAATTGCAGATAGAAGGGAGTTTTAACTGTTTAGACTGTTAAACTCCTTAGGGCCGAAATAATTTCCTGTCTGTGCCTTGTATGATGCAGAGCTCAGTACCATCAGCACTTAGTAAAGAATGCAAAAGTCTTTATTTTCTCTAATATTTCAAGATTCCCTGAAAAGAGACCAAATTAAATCTAAAAATTCTTTAATTTACATTGTCTGCTCAGTGTCTATTTGTCTTTGCAGCCAATAAGAACTTCAACTGTTTGAAATATGTATGCATGCTGGCAGGTTCATTCCCTTCCCAGGTAGAACAAGCATCACAACCAATGGGATCACTAGTGCATTTGCAGCGTGGGTAGACACCTGGCAAAGTGTTAAGATTAAGGCGGAACCCATGCAATTAAAAGTGTAGGCTGATATAGCTGTCTACGCCAGTATTGGACCTCATTCTCCTCTGCTAGGGGCAGTTGTCTTTTTTCACGTCAAGGGCAGTGCCACTCTTTAAGGATGTGTACGAGACTAATATGCTACATGTGCCACCTTCCTAGAAGAAGCATCTAAGTGGCCAAGTAGGTCTTAAGCTCCTGGCTCAAGCAGCCGAGTAAATCTAAGTCCCCTTATGTTCTCTTTGTTGGGATATATGACTGACAGATTCATGTACCAATATTCATTTCTGCAGGTTGCTACATAAATATTGATCCAGGCCTCTTGGATGAGAGATTCCTGTAACTTAGTACACATCCTCTTTTCTTCTAGAACCCTTCTCGCTTTGCATTTATTTCTGCTGCCAACCACTCTGTGCAGAGAGATTCTAGGCATTTCATTTTCTCCCATTCTGTAAGTTTCCCATCTTCAAAGCGTCTGACGAAGTGGGATTTTCTCCCACGAAAGCTCATGCGATAAATGGATGTGTTGGTTTTTAAAAGGGCCCCAGGACTGTGTTGTTTTCCTACCATGGAAGCAGTAGTAGAACATTTCCTTTCCAGGATCCATAAATGGGTAGTTAAGGTTTTTCGTGTCCTTGGAAAGTTTCTTGTATTCCAAATGGCCCTGATTTGCCAAGCAATTTCTCACTACCATGGCAAGATAAACTTCCTAAAAGCAAAGTCTGTTAGATTCTGGAATTGCTGCGCAAGAGAAGTGGTGGAATCCTCGTCAGCTAAGTCGTTAGTAACTGGGCTGAATAAGACACTTTCCCAGCTGAGAATTCTGGATGAGTCATCTCGCTTACAATTTTGTCCTCATCTTTTTTCCCAACCATGCTGAGTCACTTTGCTTTTCCACATTCTGTAAGTCTATAGTGGCCAAAGAGCTTGCATCTCAAAATATAGAAATTGGAATCCGTTCACGTGCAGACTTGTTTCTTCCATTTGTATTACTACTTATATGTATTATGACAGTGTCCACTGTGTCTTAATCCAAGTTTAGATCACACCCCAAAACTGTTTAAAGGTGATTTTTCTTCTTGAAAAGTTGAGCAGTAATCCTTGGAGGCTTTTTTAAAATGGGCAAGAGTTTAAAATTTTTTCCTGTTTTTTAAAGTTCTAAGCACATACTTTTTTATAGAACTAATGGCTGCCATTTGAAATGGGCCTTCATGAGGAGTTCTTCCCTGGACTTGGTTTGTAAAGCAAAATAAAGTTATCCGAGTTTGAAACTGTGCAAAGGTAGGGGCTGTTGAGAACTTAAAGAACAGCTCGTGGAGCAAACACTCCTCTTCACTGACCATGGCCACAACTCCCAAGCTGTACCCTGTTCCTTCCTAGCAACTTGGCAGTGGGCAGGAGAGACTATGCTAATATCTTAATTCAACTGGATGGGGAGATCTCCAATTCTCCTTTTTCAGAACAGCTGATTTCCTTTCTAAGTCCTCATTCATAATTCCAGGCTTAGAGAGAGAGAAATAGGTTGAAAAATACTTGCAGCTTTTTCTAAGTGTGATGAACCTTCTGGGGTGTGTGCTGGCAATAAAACATTTAAGATTAAATTTATTGCTCTTGGTTGCTCTTTCATTTATCTTTGCTTGGTTATTATTTCCAGGGAGACTTTGGCGAGTCAGGCTTTCCAGGGATTGCAGGCATGTTTGGGCCAAAGGTAAGACATTTGCAGGTATCTCAGGAGTTCCATGGTGTGTGTACAGGGCAGACATTCTCCTCTTGTGGCAGATGGATTATTGGGAATAGGCACGTACTTCTTGCAGTTCCAAGTTCTTTGGAGCGCCAGTGCAGACTAGCAGTGTATTTCCTTACATGTGCTCTGATGTAGGTTTCACACCCATTTTTATCTGAATATCTCATGTGACCTTAGATTTTTATTACCCAGAAAAAGAAAGGCACAACTAAAGAGCCATTCTAAGACAAAGGACCATCCTGCTTTCTATGGAATGGGGTGGATCTACAGAACATGAGGAGGCCACAATTTTAAAAATATATACATCAGGACCCTCCCATTCTTGCATACAACTGGTCACATGTATGTCTTTGTTCCAGAACAGTACGCAAAGGAACAAACCTGGTGTGCATATGCTGTCTCTCTTTCTGGGTTTATATCTGACTTTTATCCATAGGGGCCACCAGGAGACCTTGGGTTCAAAGGAATTCAGGGCCCAAGGGGACCACCAGGTCTCAGGGTGAGTTCTTTGAACTATTTTCTAATTTTAGAAGTTTCTTGCCTCCAGCCCCTTTCTGCTGGTTTTTCTCAGGACTGTCTTTGGCCCAAACCCTGACTACACAAAACGTACTGACTACGATGCTCCTCCACTTTTATTAGAATACAGGCACTTTAAGATGTTTCACTATAGATGGCGGCTTTAAATTAGCTGTGTTCCACATGTTGTTACCTGGAAGGTAATTTTTTTTTTATAATGCATGAGAATTTTCAACTGCCAGTAACAGTCTTCCCAAAGACACAGTCTCCTTGTCCATTCAGATCTTAGGATGAGTCCACTACAAGATGTGTTTGAAATATCAGTCCACTGAAGAAATGGAAGTAAAGCTCTGGTTCCAGAGCTTTATGATGGAGGGAGGACGAGAGTTCTGGGTGGTGAACGCCTGTCCCATGGATACAATAACTTAGTTCCTGGGATGGAGAGAGTATCCTCACTGCTGTGATTGATTTCTGAGGAAAAGGAAACCAGGATGATGATTTGTGATTCCCAAGATGCTCCTTAAACCATTGGACTCTCACCACCGCAGCACCGTTACTGTAGCCATTTAAAATGTCTAAGTTAATTGTGAGGAATGGAAAGAGGACAGTTCCCCCATCCTTAATGGGAGGGAAATCACTCTAGCTTTGTACGGGGCGTGGAGGCCTGTGCTAATCACCAGGATGAGTTGAGAGAATAGTATTCCTTTCTTACCCGACCCCAGATCATAAATGTCTTTTCTCACTTTCTGCTTTAGGGAAAGAAAGGCATTATTGGGCCACTTGGACTCCTGGGTCCCACTGGAAGCGCTGTAAGTGTTTGTTTTCTCTGCCCTTACTGTTAACAGATCATAATGATTGAGCGTATTGAGACCAGTTCTTGCTGCTGTTTCAGAACTCTCTGCATTTCACTTCCGAGCTATGCCCCCGTACAGCCTAAGCCCCATCTTAATTAACAGGAAAAAAATATATATTTTTATAGGAAGAAAACAACTTAACAAAAGTGCAGCTGCAGTCACTGGGGTATGGGATTCTTAAATTAGATCTATTTAAATACAGCTTGGGGTAGGAAGGATTAAACTTTTAAGAGTGATATTTTTATTTTTAAGACATGGAGCCAGATTTTGAAAAGAACTCCTCTCACATTTATGTGTCTCAGCAAGTAGAGACATTTTCAAAAGAATTTAGCACCAAAAGTGCTGAGCCCTTTTAAAATTTGGCCAAGGATCACAATGGAAACTGCTACTTTCTGAGCACTTCTGCAGCTTTGGCCCAGAGTGCCTTTTCCTATCCCAACTCTTAAAATCCAAAACGGAGCACTCGGTCAGAACTTCCTCAAAACAAAGAATGAAATCTTTCAAAGTGAAAGTGGCATCATAAAATAAGAGGGGCAAAGCACAGACACCCACCCAGGAGTTGATGTTGATGAAGATGAAAAAACCTATAGGAAAAATACAAAGACTGGTCCATCAGTGTTAAAAGTGAGGAGGGCAGAGCTGAATTAGCACTTCCAGAGAAGCAAATGGGTCAAATGCTAAGTGGCTGGTGCGGTTCAGAGCGAGCATGCATCTTGAACACTAATAGCCAAATAGGAATATATGCCCCAGAGGTGGGCGCGGTTTCCTTGCCATTCGCACGTTGTCGTATTTCAGCGTGGAAGCCGAACATTCCTTCTTTCTCCCTCCATTTGTAACCTGTGACACTTCTAGTAAGAATAGCTACCTTGTCCCTGAAGAACAAAGAGGAGTAAGATAACCAGCAACGTTCTGTTTAGAGAGACATTTGAGCCACAGGCAGAGAGCTCCCCCCCAAAAGATGTGAACCCTTTCAAATGATTGCTCTTACTAGCAGCTTGCCCGATTCTAATCATGGTCTATGCAATTCTTCAAACAGGGCCCCAAAGGAGACAAAGGCAGCCGCGGTGAAACGGTAGGTGCTTTTCCAGTATCCTTCCGGTACCAGAGCTGCATAGAAGCCTGTTCTCAGATCGGGTGCACAGAGGATGCCTGACAGGCAGCATAGGAGAGCCTTTCATCCCTCCCAATAGATGCGTTGTTTCAGGCAGTTTTACTTGGGGCAGGGTTTCCAGGGGAGACCTTTAATAAACATACGCCCCTTGCTCCTCCACATTGACATTAAAGATCCAAAGGCCTTTTTCAAATAACTGGGGGTTCTGCCATAATTTCCCTTTCCACCACTGCTGGGCAATATACTGGGCACTGGTTTCTTTCTGTCCTGAAAGGGGCTGCATTTTGATAGAGCTTCTAAACTATGCTGGAAACCCTTGGGATGAAAAGGTGCTATATTAGAGGCATGCAACCTTTGATAAACTCCTTCTGATTTTCTTCTGTAGGGTTTTCAAGGTCCAAGGGTGAGTATTTCAGACAATTATTTCCTGGCTCTCATCATCCCTGCTTGAATAAACTGAGGTACAGCAAAATCAGGTGCTGGAAGATTAGAAGGGAGTGAAAGGAACTATAAAGAATAGGGAAAATAAAAATTTGGGGGTGAGTGAGACCAGAGCAATGCAGCCAAATGCAAACAAAATTAGGAGTCTAAAGATGAAAAAAAGCATGAGAGAAGACAATATAGTATAGTAAAAAACTGCAGTGTGGGAGGGTAGGGCTACCTCCTGTCCCCAGAAGGGGTGGAGTTGGAGGACAATAAAATGTTGAAGAACTGGAAGATTTGGAGCAAGAACAGATGAGGGAAGGGCTCAACTTTTCTCTAGGGTACAAGAAATTTAATTTCACTGCAAACTGCTGACATTTTACTCACTGATGCTGTTTTCTTTAGGGTCCACCAGGCCCACGAGGACACCCTGGACCCCCGGTACGTACATGGGGAAAAGGTTCAGAGGATGACAATCCCTACTATTGAAGGTAGCTAGACTCTCTGTGCCCGCATATGGAAATCACACTGACTCCTCCAGTAGAATAAGGATAATAAATTACTTCAGAGGGGTTGAATGAACCGATGGCTGTAAATCACTTGCAGATCCTTGACTAAGGTTCAGTATAGGAAATAATATTGCTACTCTCTTTGCACTGCAGTGGAGACCCCCCAGGAAAGAGTAATATTGTCAAAGAATTTCTGATCCCCTTTTGAAATTATTCTTCATTGATCATAAAATACAGCCTCATTTAACAGGCTTTTTTTTTTATTTTGGTTTCTAGGGGCCACCAGGAATTCCAGCTTCATTTGTAAGTTGCTGGGGTTTATTCATGGTTTCGTTATTGTTGATAGTGATTGAAATGGTGACGTGCACATGTAAACATATGTGGAGCTCAGAAACTGGCAAGTACCCTGTTGTCCCAATGATGTCCACTAAACCATCCTCCTACATGGACTGAGCAGAAGATAATGCCTAGCAGGATATTGCTTGTATTTGGCCCCTAGATCTAGAGAAAAATCTAAACTGTGCTGTTTGCTTGTGCCAAGAACACTCAGCTCCTGTTACGAACAGGTCTAACAATCTCCTGTAATTCTGCTATCATATGTTCTCCCACCTGCAGCAAGGCGGCTTCAGTGCAGCTTTCCAGACAATGATGGACTCAAACACTGAGGTACCAGCATGCTTTTCAACCTACCCCACTTTGATACAGGTGCAGGCTGTTGCACTCTGTAATCTTGAGGGGAAACAGCCTTTCATCCTGCCTGGCCTGCTCTTTCCCTCAATCATCTCCATCCTTGTTTTATGTAAAACAATTCCACCTTCCTAATTGCCTTCCATGGTCTGATCCTCTACTAGTACACACCACCTGGCTTGAATACATGGTCCTGCCTAAGGACTGCAGGAGTAGGCTTTGGTATGTTAATGCTGTGCAAATCTCGAATATCTCCTTTTTCTCCTCTTTTCAGTGAAAATCTCTGTTCTCTTCACTCTCTCAATAACAGAGCACTCAAGTCATTAAGGCCCTACATCTGAACTGCATTCAAAATGTTTCTAGTCAGGTAGTGATGTGCTCTAGGTTGAAAATGCTTTGCTATTTTTCTGAAGGATCCCACTCTTCACATTGAGAACAGATGAGCCTTTTAAAGGCTCCCTCAGTTCTGCTGGGTTCTGCAGCTGGAAAAAGCAGGAGGCACCATCCCCATCATAAATTATTATTGCAAAAAATTAGCCAGTGCATGTTCTTGCCGGAGCTAGACTGGGATGCCATAAGAGGATGTTGAGTTCTCTGAACAGAATCCTCTGGGGCTCCCCTTAATGTTTTTCTTCTCCCTGTTGGGGAACAATGATGAATGCTGGGACCATCTACTGCCACGTAATGCTTCCTTCTTTTACTGTGGATGTGGGAAAATCCCAATTCAAAATAGCTAAATATAACTGTTTGCATAGTCACATCCCTTGCCTGTGTTCTCCCCCACCCCAATAACAGAAGGGGTGCATCTACACTTGTAAATTAAGTCGACTTAATTTACTCTGTGTCTACACTACATTTTCCTTAAGTTGACTTAAGCAAGCTGCTTAAGTAGACTTAAGAAAAATTAAGTCAACTTTTTAAAACCTCATTTTAAGTCGACTTTTGGCTTAAGTTGACTTTAGAAAGTCCACTTAAGCCAGTGTAGACCTGGAGTAGCCCTAAGTCAACTCTAAGTTGACTTAGGGCTCTCCAGGACTCCCCCACTGCCCTCCCTGCCGGGGGGGGGGGGATGGCACAGGGAGAGCCTGGCATAACCCCCCACAGGGCACAGCAGAGCCCTGCCCACCCTGCCCCTATGCCCTGCCAGGGTCCCTGTCCCCCTTTGTACCCAGGTACAATGGGGCAAAGGCTGAGCCCCCTGGCACTTGGCAAGGGGTGTCCCCCATGCCACCATGGACCTGTCCAAAGTCCCCCTAACCCCTACAAGTCGACCTAGGCATCCAGTGTGTATGCTCTAGGTCGACTTTGTAGAGTCCCCCCAAAGTCGACTTAAAATTTAGGTGTGGACATGCTAAGTTGACTTAAAGCATTGTTTCCTGGGGAGTCTCAAACAGCAACAGTTTTCTCAACCTCTATCAGTGCTTACTGCCATCTTCTTTTCCACAGCAGACCTATCAACATTCAGACCTTCTGATGCTAGAGCAGGAAGGAGAGATCTTTAAGACTCTACACTACCTCAGCAACCTCATCCAGAGCATCAAAAGACCCCTGGGAACCAAGGAGAATCCTGCACGCATCTGTCGAGACCTCATGAACTGTGAGCAGAAGATGGGTGATGGTAAGCTGCTCAACCATGCCCTGGGAATGATCCCAGCATGCAAGAGAGATGCATGTCAAGGGCCAATTAAAGCCATTCAAATAGGCCCTCTTGCACAGGTCTAAAGAGTCAGATTTGCATTATGCAAAGAAATTAAAAAGTAATCGATCTGCCAAAACCTTTCTTGTTCTCATGTATGGGAAACACTGACTGGTTCACACACCAATTCCTCCTCATTGCTGATTGCTCCCTTTCTTCAGGAACTTACTGGATTGACCCAAATCTCGGCTGTTCCTCCGACACCATTCAAGTCACCTGTAACTTCACCAAAGGTGGACAGACATGTCTTAGCCCCATCACTGTCTCTAAGGTACACAGTTCTACCAATCTCTCAGCGGGTCTCCCCTCCCAAGGTCAGGCAAATGCTATGTTATTAAAGTGGGATTTAGGGCTATTATAACAATGTGTGTTGATTTAAGCCTAAGGGGGTAGAATTTACTGATGCTCTGTTTCCTCACTTTATTAGTTCCTATATTGTTGGCTTAACACATTTGCAAAAAAATTGCCCACTACTCTTCCCCCAGTACATTCTAACACTGTTCTTTTTCTGTCTGAATTATGGCTGAAACCAGGAGAACAACACTGCCCCTCCTCGCGCCTCATCTCCAAATCTAGAAGTTCCAAAGGGGGGTTTTCTCCCACAATAGCTCATGCGATAAATATATTTGTTAGTCTTAAAGTGCCACAGGATGCCTTGTTTGTTTTCTGAAATCTATAGTCCACATTGATCAGGTAATGAATGCAAAGAGTCTACTAACATATGGATAGTTTTACCAGTATCCTTAGTAGTCGGTGAATATTCCAGACACGCTTCCTACAAATATTTTGTTGAATTTTTCAATTAAGTCCCTTCAGTCAGGTTCGTGTCCCTTTTGTACTCACTTTCCTTAAAAGGTTGGGAAACAGTTCAACTCATGCATAAGCACTTTCGCATGAAATCCTCTCTTCATTGACTTCAATGGGAGCCGGGTTTCACAATAAAATTTTAAATTCCCCTATCCCTGTCTCTACAAAGAGGTGTTTGCAAATGCACTCTCATCCAACTAGGGACCCGCAACAATATTGTGTATTTACTTGAACTAACCACGACACTTCTGTTATCAAAGTACTTGTAGAGAACTAGTCGGTGATTTGGGGGGTTGAATTTCTTTGTTTGTGGAATGAGCCAATAAATTCGTATCCTCTGTTAGTGGGAGGAAATGGCACTCTGCTTCCAGATCTTTCACAAACAGTAAGGGGCTTATTCATTCACTACTAATCCAGATGAATGAGTGACAGAGAGAAGTTAGCATGAGGCAAGAGCAGAGAAAGTAGAAAAAGCCGAACCATAGCCCGGTAATACTGGAAAGCCTGAATCTTTCCGAAGTCATGATGATGATGCTGTTACAGTATGATACTGTATTTCCTTATTAATTATTACAGCACTAGACTTTCCCTACAATTGTTCCTTCTCCTCCCATTATATTGCTGTCTACTGCCCCAGGAGGAGGATGGAAGCTTTTCCAAAAGGCTATTGGCACAGGGGAATAAGCAGATTCTCTGGTTCCTTTATTGCTCAGCTCATGCAGCAGCTACCGTTACATGCACGCTCCTGATAAAGGATCAAACATTCATTGGCTAAGAGCTCAAAGAAAATATACTGAGTGTGGATGGGCTTGTCAAAAGCACAAAGCCTTCACCTAACTCTGCTGCCAAAGCAGCCAAGCCCTTTTGAAAAAAATCACACCCTTAGAGCCATTTAGTCGTAACCTACAAGAGGACAATTCAGCCGAAACAAGCCCCCTGCACAGTGTGAAACCTCAAACCAATCAGCAACAGAAGAGTGATGCTTGGTGGGGTACATGCAAAGAAAGAAGTCTGCAAGAACTTAATAAATAAGCTGTTCAGAACTCAGTTGGTTTCAAGAAAACCAGCTGTAAAAGAAATCGAGCGCCCACTTCCCACCTCAAAAACACACCTCGGCTTCTCAACAGAGCTTCCCTCCAGTCCCCCGCTGAGGTCCTGCTATTTAAAATGTGTATTGGCTGGGGAGTGTGGTGAAAGTTTGTCCTGTCACACGCTGCTGCATGGCTCAGGATCAGATATCAGTCTCCAGGCTTGTTTACCCAACATATTTTCCAAGCACTGAACTTATGCTGTGTTGCAACTAAGCAGATGATTCAATAGCAGTAGGACTGGCGTTCTTTTAAACAAAGCACGTCCTGATTCTTACCTTGTGGGCTTCCTCACCGAGGACTAGGCTGGTTTGAAACTGCCATGAGGCGAGAAAGCACTTTTCAAACTTCTTGTTGTTTGAATCTATGCCAGACCAGTCCAACAGTTATTGTGCAGTTCTGACAGAGAGGCCTCATCTCACCTTGCTTCAGAAGCAAGTTTTGAACCAGTGGTTCACATTTCTTTTCTTCTACTGAGGAACCTGCCAGTCTAGTAGTACAAAGGCATCAGTCTCTGGCCAAGTCTACACTCACGACAGCAAATTCACCGCCTTCAGGTCGATCTTTCTGGCTCAATTGAGCAGTCACGAAGGCCTCCTCAATCGATCCAAAATTCAACTCAGTAAATACACCCTTTCAAGAAAAATAGTGCTGAATCAAAGGGAGGGCATTTCCTTTTGAGTCAGTGTGGTGGAGACATGGAGGTAAGTGGGCGTTAGGAAGTCAAAGGAAGATAGTTATTTTACATAGTTTGCGTATCTCCCTTCGACTGCTGCTGAAAACGGCAGTAAGTGTAGACCAGGCGTCCGGGTCTCCAGCAAAGAGAAGTAAAAACAAAACTGGCTGGTTCAGCATCTGGTTAGGATCATATTGTGCGTATATAGATATTGACAACTAAAGGGACTCCCAGGTAAAACGCTCAATCCAAAACAGTGAAGTTCAGATCTGGCTTCAAGTGCCAGCGCCAAGAGCGAGACGGAAACAAAAATGGTGTGTGTAGTACATTACAAGGGATTGCCCTGTGTTTTTAACTAGCTTACCTCATAATAGCTCTCTCAATTGCTCATTTCGCAAAGTACGAAAGTTGGGGAAGGCTGTAATGTACATTAATACACTAAGTATCTTGCTTGCACTAACTGCACCACTGTAAGCCAAGTGGGAGGGATGTATCTTAGTTTTCACATTTCTTCTTTATCACCTTAACAGCTGGAATTCAACATTGGTAGAGTCCAGATGAACTTCCTTCACCTACTGAGCTCAGAGGTGGTTCAGCACATCACCATCCACTGCTTGAACATGCCCGTGTGGTGGGAGGGGTCCACTGAGAAGCCATCAGAAAAAGCTGTGCGTTTCAAGGCCTGGAATGGACAGATATTTGAGGCAGGAGGGCAGTTCAAGCCAGAGGTGGCCACAGATGATTGCAAGGTACAGAGTCCCTACAGTGTGGCCAAAAAAGTGGCTGGAAAAAAACTCAAAGCAACCTAAGAAAAAGTAGGAGAACTGGAGATACAGTATTCCCAGTCAAGGGGGCATCATGGGGACATAAGCAACCAGAAAACATGAAATTTAGCCAAAGTCTAATTGCCCTTGAAGCATCCTGCAAGATCCAGCTATTTGCTTTCCCAGCATGACCAAAGAGAAGAGGGAAAAGAGCTCTTTAGAGCTGGAAGAGCATTAGCACAGGTGTCTGTGAAGCCCACCATGATCAATTTCCACACCGATCTAGTTTACCCAGGCATCATTTTCATTCTGCAGTAATAGTTGCTATAGGAGTGCTTAAAATAGAGGACACCTTTGCGTGCCCTTTTTCAGTGAGAGGAGTGTTTTGCTTGGAGGCAGTGTGATTGTGGAGTTAGAATAGGGAAGCCTAGAGACCCATCTTCTATTCCTAACTCTTGCCCCGGTCACAATGAGTCAGTGGCAGTCACTCAAGTCCACTCTCAAGCATCATCTCTAATTTTAGGTGCCCAACTTAGACGTTTCGTTTTCAGTGATGCAGCGTACCCATGGCTCCTACACCCTATATCACACTGCCTCCATTTCCCCAACCTACTGTGCCTCATTTCACCATAACTATGGACTAGTGATAATTTACCTGTTTCAATAGATCAGGCTTTTCAACCATATCTTGATGGAAATTATTCTTCCCCCGAGGGATCTACTCACTCATCAGCTTATTGACCCCTTCCTATTTTTTCTTCTTTTGTTCAGATTCAGGATGGACACTGGCATCAGACTCTCTTCACATTTCGGACACAGGATCCTAACCAGCTGCCAATTGTCAATATCTACAACCTTCCACCACCCAAGCCAGGGAAACAGTATCACCTCGAGGTTGGACCTGTCTGCTTCCTTTGAACTGTGACTTCTACAGTGCTCCAAGGTTTTGACCCCTTTGGGGGCGGGGCTACATGTTTAAATAGGGTCCTCTGCCCCTCAATAGCATAGATGGCTGAGCCTTGTCATTTGGATCAACCTTTGCTCTGGCAATAGAGCTTAAAGTCTTAAAGAACCTCGATCTTCTGAACTCAGCAGATTTTTCAACATGTTCTTGAAAGAAATTTTTAAAAGCAGAACCGTGGTGGGGATGCTGGCATCAGCCAAGACATGAATAGTGAAGGGGGATCAGAAACTTGAACTTGGAGGCTAGATGTGACAAGCAATTCCACACCCAAAGCTTTTTCCACAACCAAAGAAATATTGAGAGAGATCTCAAGAAGAAACCTGCAGTGCATCTCTTCGTCCTCCCCTGTTCCTCTGTTACCAAATAAAATTAGAATCTCCCTTTAAGAGCTCATCATCTTCTGGACACTGAATAAAAGAGAGATGAAGCTCTCATAAGTGGATTTGCAAGTTGAATCTGGCTGCTCTGTGTACAGGAAGCATTTTGATGTGCAATATTAAAAGAGAAACAAATATATAGATATATATTTTATTTAAGCAAAAAAAAAATAGTAAGTTCCTCCTTCAAGTGAGTTTGATCAATGTCCCTTCTCATGTGTGATGTGGAGGTGGGGGAAGAGGCCCCAGGTTGAAAGGGGAATACGGAAGGAGGAGGCAGGAAGAGATTGGTGCTAAAATAGAGAGAGAGGATGGGCTCGTCTGGTTTGTTTCTACCTCTCACTGTGAAATCTCTGGTGCTCTTAAAAAAAATGTGTTATTTTATATATGATTTTAAACTATTTAAGATGCTGAAGGTGCTACAATGCCTTGCCACAGACCCAAACAAGCCAACAGCCATGGGGACTTCTCTCTAGAATGAGAGCAAGGTGCAAGGGGGGTGGTTTGTGCTCTTTAGCTAAATCAGAGGAAATTTTTGCCTTTAACTTAAAGTGTTTAAAATATTTTTAAATGATTTTTTTTAAAAGTCTAGGTTTGTAAAGATAATTGCCTTGGGTGCCAGCAAATAGACAACACAAATTATATCTAAAGTAAGTGTGCCCTTGCATTTTTAATGGCATTTCACTACTTTATTTTGGAAGGTGGGGTGGGTACAACTCACCCAGAGAAGCTGTAAGAATTCAGTTGTAGGGGAGCCTTGAAGAGAACTAATTTGGGTTGTTTTTGTTATATAAATAGTTTTTCTGTGTTGACCATGTATATAGTTTCCTGGCCAGCTCTTCTGTATCCAGTGATTCCCTACTTGGGGATCTAACAACTGATCTCTTATTTAAAAAAAAATAGCAAAACAAGACAGTCCTTTGTCAGGACCTGTCTGTCAAAGCTGAAATTACGGTACCTTGGTGCTTCAGGACCCAACCGAGCTTGGAGGGGGTTTGTTTTGTAGAAATCTAGTATCTATATGTAAATTTGGAGTTGAAAACAGAGGATAATTATGGTAATCTTTTTATTCTACATAATTAATATTAATGTAATCTGAGCTGTACTGTATCAAATGCTTCAGTGCCTGTTTTGGAGTTTTTCATGTCTCATACGGACTATGGATTGTTTTATTTGGAGAAAAATGTCTCTTTTGTGTATTCTTTTTGCAATTGTCTTTTGTTTGTTTTTCCAGTGAGCTAAACGTTAACAAAATACTTTTCAAATACCTCAACTCCCTTTCTGGTTCTGGTGCTTCTCCTCAAAATACCTCAAGCTTCCAGCCCGGGTCAGTCACTGAGTGCCTTTCATCCCATATCTTTCTTCAGATCCTAAGTGCCTTTGTGTTGAAGATACCCTAATCTCATCTCTTGCTTGCTTCTTTCACTGCACTCACACACACGTTCCTCTGTCCCATTTCTCCCCCTCTCATCCTCTTGTCAATGGCTTTTTTTATGTTTCTTGAGATTGGAGTTTCCATTTGTTCATATTAAACTTTTTTTGAACTTTAAATAAATATTTAAAACTGAAGCAACGAACTTGGACTTTCATGGTTTTTGCTTCTTCACAGGAAATTCAGAGGGGTGAGAGGAGCAGAAATATCAACAGGTTCAAAGCTATAACAGGTGGGGCATAAATCTAAACTTAGCCCCCACACTCATGCATGGAGATCCCCATTTGTTTCAGCAGGCCCCAGAATGGGGACAAGGTTCTCCCAGTATGGCACTCATTGCAGGATTAAACCCATTGCTGTGAGCAGAACAATGTGAAGAAGCAGCAAATGGATAGACCCTTTCTCTGAAAAAGAAACCAAACTAATCCTCATGGAAGACTCACTGGCTGAGGCACTAAATCTACTATTTAGACAAAAAATACTTTACTGACCCATCAAAATCACTTACCCCCGTGAAGAAGAGTTATTCAAATCTATATAAAACAGAGCTGTGCACCACGCTGATCTCTCCACTGCTTTCCCTTCAGGTTATACGTGCTGCTAGAAAGAAAAGAAAAGAAAGCACCTAGCAATGGGCTGTGGTGTAAACGGAGTCTAGTGGAACAGAAATGTTTAAGTCATGTTTTAAAACTGTGTTAATTCTTTATTGGATGGGAACAGGACAAAACAAGTAAATTGGAGCTAGATATTAATCCAGGTACCTACTGCACCTGCTAACTTTGGCATCACTGCCTTCAACCGTTCAGTTAAGTTTGGGAAGATGCATGGCGTGGGGCAACAGAATAAGCTCCCATAGTTACCCAGATTGCAATTAAAGCTCCATGAACGCATAGACCAGTTTGGATTTTCAACAGCAGCAATAAGAGGATTCACTTCTCCAGCGACAGAGCTAGATTTCAAAAGAGGCTTCAACAAAGTTCGGGAAGAGGACACATCCTGCTTTCCGGAAAAAAGTTAGACATGGCTGCATTGCATAAATTCCCATCAAGATGAGTGACTTTTTGCCAGATAGCCGCCACTTCTTCCTTATGCTAGGTTGAATGGGAAATCATAATCACAGGCTGCTGAGGAATTTTTGCTGTAATTGCATAATGGAACGGATGGTAAACAGTTCCAGATAAGCTTTGACAACATGTCGAAAGGAGCCCAGACACACACAGACTGATGATTATGTGTGAGGCAAGTCTGCCATTATTCAGCCACAAAACGCTAGTGTTCAGGAAAGACATTTACATTTCATCAAGAAGGGCAAATGCCCACAATTAGCTACACATTCATCTACATGGCCACCAGCTTATCATCATACTGTATATCCACCAAACAAAAGGATGCAGAGCATGAGGAGTAAAAACAATTAACTCAATCTGTAGCTAAAGTCATAAGAGGGGGTTTTGTTTGGTTTTTTAAAAGTCCATTCATAGTGCACGGGCAGTTCCTTTATCTTATGTCCACAGTTGGTATTTGACAAGTGGGTCTCTGTCTGCCAAGGACTCGCTCTAAAGCATTATCTAAAATGCTTCAGAAATAGCTCAGTAAGGGAAGCTGGATTATCAGGATTTAGAGAAATAGCAGAGGAAGACAGGCTGGCTAAAAAGGCCATTTTATCAATAGAAAGCTAGATCTATTGGTCTGGTCTGAGTTCTAGTGTAATATCTGACCAGTGAATATGGCAAGGCAATCTAAACCAATGAGGTTAATGCTGTAATAAACAAAAGAGACGCGTAAGACAAGCCCCCTCCAAGGGTTCAGATACTATGGTAATGTGTGCCCATGTAAGAATCTAGATAAAAAGACAAGGCTGAATAAAGTGCAACGCTGTTCAAGTCAATGAATATCCTGGGGTGGTAGAAGATTTAGTTTGGCATTGAAGACTATGCGAGAGAGAGCCAAAAACAAAGAATAGCCGCATCTTCTATTCTCATTTGTGGGCAAGGCTTAGCACCTTCCTGGGAATGAGTTCCAGAGGGGTGGCCATGCGAGTCTATTTCAGCAAAACAAGGAGCCTTGGTGTCAAATTTGCATATGAATTCCAGTTCTGCAGTTTCATGTTGAAGTCTGGCTTTAAAGTTGGGTGTTTTTGCTGAAGTGGGTGAAACTGCAACCCTGGAATTCATATGTAGCTTTGACACATCAGGTTAGGTCTGAATAGAAACTTGAAGTGGCTAACTCATTACCAAAGGTAATTTCCCCCTCTTAACATTCTCACCTTCTCAGCTGTCGTTCCACAGTTTGACTCAAAACAACGTGTTTGATTTGCTGAAAGAGACTGAACTGACCTTGTCACTTACCCTTCTCTCCACGTACACATACACCTAATATACTACAGTTTCCAATTCATGCATCCTGTGAAGTAGGATTATGCTCACGAAAGCTCATGAGATAGATAAATAAAATTAGTCTTTAAAAGTGCCACAGGACTCCACAGGATTGAACAGAGCTATCAGCCCACCTGTAAGCCATAGTATGCTCTAGTTACAGCCTCAGCCTGCCCCCATTACTCAGACCTGAATGCAGAAGGCTGTCAAAGTGCCAATTCACGGCTTCTCTAGTCCAAGGTACGTAATTTGTACACCAACACAAAGCAGGTGGCATAGTTACACAGGGTTTCTACAACCAACAAGTGTCCTCAGGGGGTTCCTGAGCTGATGAAGAAAGACCTGTGATTAAGGCACTGGATTGGGACTCGGGAAAACTTGGTTAGAGTCCACCTATCCCACAGGCTTCATTTGTGGCCTTAATGGAATTAAGTAACTTGCCTTATTTCATTATTCCTTTCTCCTTCCCTTCTCTGTCTTATCTACACCAACTGTAAGCACTTCAAAGTAGAAACAGTCCCACTCCATGTACGTAGCATTAACACAACAGAGCCCCAATATCATTTGGAACCTGTTGTGCGATATGAATAAATAATGATTCCTCCTCTGACTGAGCAGACGCTAGTAGGGGGAGGAGGCCAACAAAGCCTAGGGGGGGCTCACCTCAAACTCCTGATGATCCCACTTAGGCAGTGATGGAGGACACACCTGACGGTCACAATCAAGGCAGCTTCCCAGAAAGGAAATGCAAAAATACACATCAACCTGGGCAAAAAAGTAGACAGTAAATGGAAGGAGCTGAAAGAAAACATAAGGAAAGAGGGCTGAGTAGTTAAAAGCTTAGCCATCATTACTGATTCATAGATTTGAATATTGAGGGGTTTAATGAAATCTGGACAGTTACAGGTGTGCAATAGTTATGCTCTTAAGCTTTAACAATAGTCTGGCATCAGCAAGGAACTCCTGAGGCAGTTTAATGGGATGTGGACATTCTGAACTAACACAGAGCCTTTCTGCCACAAACCAAGAACTATGGACCTATTATTTTTTTTCAGAAGTTTTGCAAAACAGCACCTCTCAGCAAACTGAACACAGGCCAAGTCAGGTACACGTAGTCAGCAGATTCCTGGATTCACAGTCACAGTTGGGAAATTTGAGATTTGCAGCCATGAATATCTATAAATACAGATAACTGTGTGCTGAGAGGAGACATTTCAGCTGGGGCATTCGATTCCACTGCTTCTCAAGTCCCTTCTAAAAGAAACCATGGCACTGGTGGGCACTGTAATTTTTCTTGGTTTAGCACATCTCCTTTCTGCTAAACCCCTGGATTGTGAGCCTCTAGTTCCAGAAATCATTGACAATGCTACAATATCCAAGGTAAGAGGTGCCCTTGGAAGGGCCTTAACTGCTGATGTGTATGTTCTAGCTGGGGCACTGAGCAGTTCATTAAGGACCTGTCCTAGACTAAGGCACAGCTCAGGCACGTGGGCAAGTTTAATAAAATTACCCATATACTTGGGCTTTTAATCATACATGATGAGTAGTGTTTATATCCCCTGCAGCGGGGCTGGATTAAGGTCCTTGTAGGCCCTAGGCACTTCTGTTTCGTAGGTCCTTTGGTGGATGCATTTTTATAGGTGTATCAATTTCTATGGGTAGATGAGTGATCAAAATTATCTTGAATCATTTTTTTGGCTAGCAAAACGGTATGTGTGACGTGACGATGTGTTTGTTTGTCAAAGAACGTTATGATATGGTGGTCGCTAGTATGTGCTGCCACCTTTAATTTCATTTACTTTATGAAAAAGAACAATCGACATTAACATGACTCTGCCTCTTTGTGTATACACTTGCCTATCCTTGTTAGGTATATATTTATTCAAGAAGAGATCTGCGTTACAGTTTTTATCATGCAAATAAAAAAAACATGGTCAAAACGTTTTTCATAGGCCCTTTAGTTTTCATAGGCCCTAGGCACAGTGCCTACTGGATAATACGGCCCTGTCTGCAGCTCTCCCTGAAATATAAACTACAGAATGGGCAATAGCAGGAAGTGCTCTGCAGGTTTGATCCCAGGACCTGGAGATGTCTGCATTACAAGTGATAGACACATGAGGAAAGACCTGACGGAGAACCTCATCCATTCACACAGGCCAGGCCAGAACTGGTCTGTGTGGAACATTTTCTAGTACCTTCCCCGTGCTAGTTTTAAACATCCCCAGAAAGCATCCCTGAAACCGTAGGGCCCTCACAGCACCCTACTGTTCATGCCACCTACTTTACTGGGGATTTTTAATAAACCTCTATCTGAAGTGATGTCAGGCGCTATGGAATCCATATTAACACTTTGAAGGAAGTGCCACAAAGGCAGCTAAAATCAACTTTTGTAGTCGGGAAACTATATGTTACTTTATGCAGAAAGAGGAGAAAATAAAGCAAGCATGAAGCCAAATTTATCTCCTTCCCCATTCTGTGAGCCACTCCGTGGGTTAGCTCTTGCAGGTGAAGGAAGCCGCCCCAGCCAATGGCAGCCATATTTTCTCGTGGTCGGTCCCTTGGCATGGAAGGGGAGCACTCCCCTCCCCCTTGTACCATGTCCGGAGACAGTTGCCACCCTGTCTCCTTTCTTCTGTCCTTTTTCTTTACATGTTTCCAGTGCTTAATCTGTGCCAGTGTTCGCCTAGACTGGGCCCCGGCACATCTAAGCCTGGCAGTTCACAGCCCAGCATCTCCGGCTTTGCCACAGCAGTAATGGAAGTAAAAGAAATTGTCTGAACCCCTGCACCTCATTCATTACAAATTAAGCACTGCATGTCTCCTTTTCCAACTCTTCTTTGCCTTTTGGTCTTTTGCCCTTTTTCTGGGTCCCCTCTTCCTTTTGACTTCTTATTCTTTTTTGCTCATTTACCTGTTTTGATCAGTTCTTCTCCCTATATCCACCTCCTGATAGCTCTGATTTCCCCTCCCCACTTCAGTCAGCCAGCAAAAGAACACACCTTGCTAATGAGAGTGAGATTGGGACATAGCTGCCATCAAAAGCTGAATGCCAAGCTAAATGCCATGGGAATAGAGGAGAAGGAAAAGCCAAGCACACAAGCTCTTCCCACAGGCAATACATTAAAGGCAACAGGGAGGGAAGATGAGGGATTTTCAAGGAGACACCTTCCTCTTCACCCATGGATGAGGCAGCACATTGGTTATATGTTGCTGGGGATCTGCATCTTAAACTTTCCTTATCCCCAGATCTCCTTTCTCCTCAGCATGTGGTCTCCCAAACTGGCCAAGCCCAGCCCAGCCCAGCCCTTCCCCAGTGTTTGAGAACCATGCATTCCAGCAATCCCCACTTAGAACACTCACCATCGTTTGCAGGAAAGTGGGGTCAAATGCATGGCTGGGCCTTTCACAGAGTGCCCTGATGGAACAAGGAGCCGGTTGTTGATTTTCTCTCCAGGGCAGCTTTTGTTCCAGCGGGTAAGAGACGTCACCAGCTGTGAGAAAAGCAGGGAGCAACAGGACAACGTGTCATCCAAATGACCGGCACAAAACCAGATCTATTTAAGTTGTACGTTCAAGAGAGATGCCATTCTCCTTTGAATCCGTACAGTGATTTATACAATGGGAGCCCTGATAATGCGTGGGACCAAATACATAGTACAATACAAATAAATAATTATACAGAGACAGGTTTAAATGGGTCTCCTAAAAATATGTCTCTTTTCTCTTCTTCTCATTTTCAAAGCTGCTGGGAAAGTGGTTCTACATTGGCGGGGCCTCACAGCACCCAGACACTGTACAGGAGCTAGAATCAATAAAGAACGCTTATTTCTTCCTCTACCCGAGCAACGTTCAGCAAGATGAGCTCCTCCTCACAGAAATCATGAGAGTGTAAGAACATTAACACTGACCTTATGGATAGCAATGTGCTCCCTTACACAGGGCAAACATTTACACTAACATTTCCCTCAATAGGCCCACGCTATAAGGAATTGTTATTAATGAAACAGAATGTGCAAAGTCTTTCTTGCAGAGCAACTCTTAACTATGTTTGAGGGTCCCCAATTCTCAGTGAGGCTGTCTATGGATATTATTTGCTTAGCCAGACTGCACAGCACTCCCAGCTCCTTCTCTTCCTCCTAGACCTTTCAATTCAGGGTAGTCCCTGATCTTCTGGACATCAGGCTCCAATGTTGTCTCACAGAGCATCTTAGGCCTGCACAGAATATGTCACATATCTGGACAGGGGCCTTTAAATCTTGCATCAAATCCTATTTTCATAAGTATAAAGCACTACTCTGGACACTCCAGAGATCCTCACAAAAATCTCTTCAGATTTATCTCAATTGACTGGGACAGCAGTTCTCAACCACTGTCTCAGGACACATTACTGTGTAACCACATAGCGGTACGTGTGTCATGGAGAGAGAGCTAGATTTGGCCTAAAAGGAGTGGTCTGGTGTGTCCCATAGGGTCACGACACACCACCAAGTGTGTCATGACTCACAAAAAGTTGAGAACCACTGGACCAAGATGCCAATGTAATATACATACAGAAAGACCATGTGCCATGACGTGCTGTGGTTGACGCGAGCAAGTAGTTCCCAATAACCATCAACAGAATTTAACCCAGACAGCTGCAGAGCATCACCCTCTGCAGTTACTCCCCTGATAAGTTTCTTCCCCTTTAGGAAGGACAAGTGCGTGGTGGACAACTCCAGTTCCATTTCAGTCACCAGGAACACTTCTACGCTGACCAAGAAAGGTAAGAATATAGGGGTGCTAGGGAGCAAAGCAGAAGTGTCCCACAGGGAGAATGGATTGAGTTAGGAGAGGGTAGGAAGATTTCTTCTATAGATTTCACTTCCTCATTTCTGCCACGCACATATCTGGTCCCTCAGCAGAGTGAGGTGCCTGATCGGAACCCAAAAGTCAACTTCCTTCACTTGGCAAGGAATAAGTAAGTTCCCCATCTTCAAAGTATCTGACGAACTGGGATTTTCTCCCACAAAAACTCATGCAATAAATAAATTTGTTAGTCTTTAAAAGTACCACAGGTCTCCTCATTTTTTTGGAGAGGAATAATTTCCTCTCCTCTTGGGTGATTCTTTGCAATACCGCAGAGATGTAAGGATTTGTCAGTATTAGGCTATTTCTGTACCCAAAATAGTGGCTGGAGGAAGAGGATCCCTCTATGCAATAAACCCACAGAACTGCCAAAGCTGACCTTTCTGCCACCAGCTAATGCTAGTTTCTAAAAGGATTTAGCTAGCATGAAGGGGTTATCAGCAAAGTCACACTGGTCCCCATGCCCTATTTAAACATCAGTTTCTAGGTCTGTATGACCTTAGCTTTTTACACCTATACACGGTACCACCGTATCACAGAATACATTTGAATGCTCTCATATTACACTGCTCCTAAGATCTGGACCGAATTCTCTAAGCACCCCTCATGCCTGTTTTATTGAAGGGACAAATGAAAGTTCCATAGCACAACTTATCAAGAGCAGCTCTGAAGACGTTATGATTCTGCACCATATTCATGGGAACTACACAGGGTTAACAATCTCCGGTAAGTAAACCACATCCCAGCAGCAGAAAAAGCATTGAAATCTTTATGTAACCCCTATCGACGTAGCAACTGAGCATCTCACAAACATTAATGAATTTAGCCTCACAAACCCCCTTTGGAGGAGAGGTTTGATTTTCTCCATTTTACAGGGAAGGAACTGACGCAGAGAGTAATTAAGTGACCTGCCCAAAGGCACACAAGAAGAGCCTGGAACTGAATGCAGGTCTCTCAAATGCCAGTGCCCTAAGGGTCTCACCTGCTCCCAGAACAGTGCCTGCAAGACAAAAGACGGAGAAAGGGAGGAACAGGGCAAAAAAATTAAGTAGCTGCCTAGGCTGGCCTGGCCACAAACCATGTCTTATTCTAGATCTTTGAAAGCACCATGAATGTGCTTAACAACAATTATCTAGGTCCTAGGATAAGAAGATCATGGCCATAAGGGTAATTATTTAAAGCCTCGGAACCAGTTTTGATTTTAGGAACACAGACACTCCATAACCCTTCCCACTGGAGATTAACTGACCGGACAAGTCTCTCTCAACACCACCAGGGGAAATAGAGGGTGCCAGGAATGAAGAATAAAGAGGGGCGCTGATCCTTTAGCTCAAGGGGCAGAGGAAGGTGCTTTTGGAGCAAGAGATCTGAGGGCTAGCCTTTGTTGCTGTGGAAGCCTCTGGCAGGTCCAAAGTATAATGCAGCCACTACACCTCCTCGAACCAGCTCTCCAAACGATTTTCCACAATTTAATATTTCCTCTTTTAAAACAGCCCGGACCCACAACGCAAGCACAGAGCAACTGGAAGAATTCAAAATTCAAGTGGCGTGCCTTGGACTGAAGGAAGAGGAGACATTCTATACTACACCTAAGGTAAAGATCACCATGTGGATCCTTATGAGAGTTATCCAGCCATCTTTAGAGCTTCAGAAAAGATCCAGAGCTGGGATCAAATTAAAGACTTCCGCCTGATCGCTGAGAAGTCTCTGAAAAAAGGTGATTACTATAACCCAAAACAAGCCCCATCATGTAACATCTTCAAGAGGATGCACTGCTCCGCAAGAAGAAGATATAGTGAATGGTCTAAGAAAGAAGCCATCCACTGACCATTAATGGAGTCCAACCTCCTCAACCATTTGCTGTAGCACTTACACAGGTAACCCCAGTGGAGACCTGCCTGTAGCTCAGAGTGAGCAGGAGGTTCTAAGCTAGCTGTCCTAATGTGTGACGCCAGGTGTGCATCAATGGGACAACCACAAAAATCTCTTAACCGCAATTATTATAGAGACCAGAAACAATACAGGAAAAAGCCCTCTACCTTCAGGGCCTTGATAGGAATTAAACCAGGAGAACTTTAGCAGCATAAACCCCTTGTTCAAAAGAAACAAAGTTTCCCACTTCTTGTAAAACTGACAGATACTGATCAGGTACCAGTCTGGGGCTAGATCAGAGCCCTTTCCTTCCAAAATGCCTAACCCTTGGCTTCCTTGGGAAAGCGCCATCAGATCCCACATTCACCCATCCACTCCTTAATTCTCTCAAGTCTTTTGGAATCCTTTCAGGTTTAAACATCACCATAAAACAGGGATCACAAAAACATTGAGCCCGTGTGTAATGATCCAGGCCACGCGGACCGAGGTTTATTTCATAAATGCTTCTTCCTTCCCTTTGAGCAGCCAGTTCTTCCCAGTAGCTGGCCTGAGTAACTGCTAGCTAGTTTCAATGTGCTAATGATGCACAGTACAAACCCCTAAAAAGGGATGTTGCATTTTGACAGCTTCTCTCTTCTCTTCCAGTGATTAGGTTTCATCATTAGCATTCACCTTCATTTGTATGCTTGACAAAGTTCAGCTACGGAGCAACCGTACTGTTCCTATTCCTGAAGCAGCAATAAGACAAGAAGTTCCCATCCTTGCTGAAGCAATTTAAATCTTTAAACAAAGAACAGATTGTTCTTGCTACACAGTTTCTTGCCATAGGGGCTGGTGGAGTTGACACTATTTTACTGTTTTGGGAATTCCAGCATGTTACGAAGGAGGAATTTTAAAATGCACAAGAAACAGTGTTAATTTTGCTTGGGGCTATTTCCGTAGTGGTACTCAGGGGTACTGATTACCGGCACCCTTTTTTCACAGCGATGAAGCCCTGGCTCCTGCCATCGCTGACAGCCGCAGGTCCCTGGGCAGATACCGGCCCTGGTTTTGCTGCAGAAAACGCTGTAGTATTGAGAGCACATTTTATGCACCATAATGATTTTCAACCCTTGTTCCTCTCTGCAGGATCTGTGTCCCATGGAAGAAGAACGAGATGTTGAAGTGCTGGAACCACCATTGGAGTAACTCAGGTTTCCATGACAACGTTGCCCCCACACACACACAGGATGTCATCTCCCCTGGTCACATCTGATCAAGCAATTTCTTTGGCACAAATTACGGACATTTCCATTTTCTGTGCGCTGCACTTTTAAATTTCTAAGCACTCTCTTCACACCTGCCGAGCTCAGCAAGCATTTGCGCTCAATGTTCAGTGCAGACTTTTACAAAAGAGACTCACACACTGCTCTCCGCTGACGAGTTTACTTTTGCTCTTTCTTGTCCGTCTAAAAATAAAGGTAAATCTGACTGCCAGTAACTGTTTGTTCTGTGGATATGGAACACGCAGACCTCCTTTTTTACAGCAAAGTGTTTGTACTGACATCTGTCCCTGCGAACAGTACTCGCTACCCCCAAAAAATTATACACACACCTTTAAGTATTTTATAAAGCAATTGTAACCTGGTTGAATGATTTAAAACGCGTGCGTGCACACACACACATTCCTAAGTGGAATCATAACACTTAGTGACAAATCAAGAGTTAACGGCCATTCACCACCGAGCAATGCCATAGTAATGGCCAATGAGAGCTGTCATTTTCCTCTGTGGTAGACAAAAAGGAGATGGAAGACACTTGGATATGAATCAAAATTGCAGCCCAGATAAAGAAATATAAAGAATAAGGATTTATAAGGAGATAAAGCATTTCCCTTTGTCTTATTCCCTCCTCTCCCCTACGTGGTTTTGCTGATTCGCAGTTCTGCTCCCCTACACGGGCGCCCGGAAGAGCACAGTGAAACCTACTAAGGATCTGCGCTAGCTCCCATTAGAGGTCAAGGCAAAGATTCCATTTTCCTTCAGTCAGAGTTGGAACGGACTCTCATAGCGCAGTCTTTCAGGTATCTGCTAAAAAATGAGCTGGGAGAAGGGAACGGGCAACTTAAAGATTCCCTCCCTGCTTCAGTACTAACGGTCACTTAGCCCCGCCCACTAACTCACTATGTTCACAAGTGGCATTGCACGACCTTCGGCCACATTACCAGGAAGGCGAAAAACACTCCAACGCACTGTGCTCTCAAACCCTCCGTGTATACACAAAGCAGTGCATCCCTTGACCCAGCGAGCATGAACCCTCAGGGCCATTACAGACATTCATTGAGCCAGAGAACTCAGAATTCAATAGTTTTCCGGTCACTGGAAATTTCAAAAACCCCACAACATCTACCTAGGATTTCATCGTGGGTAGTAGAGTTTTCTTCTGCTTTGAATTTTTCACCTTGCCCTACATCCAAGGTAGCTACTTAGTAATGGGAAGAAAGGGGAAGAGCAGGATGCGAAACAGGTGTAAAATAACCAGTAGACTTCCAGTTGCAAAAATGTTTGATACAGAGCTCTGATTCATTGCACATCCCTTCCAATGGCCATAGCCCTGGGTTTATATTGCACCTCAGTCCATTTATCATCAGTGCCACTTCAGACTGGCCCCCTGGATTTTATGGAAGAGGATAAGTGAGGGATGACCCATTAAAGACATATCGCAGCTTTGAACTGGCTGGGTTGGTATAATCCAATGGCCTCATCCTACAGCGTTTGTGAGTTTCACTCCCACTGAAATCCACCAGCAGTGTGAGGAAGGACTGCAGGGTCAAGAAGGTTACAGATGAAAGAAAACCTACAGGAATGGAATACGCAAGGGGTAGAAAATGCAAACTACGTTCTGGGTCACTGTCCTTCAGAGCTTTGGAAGAAATCCCGATCAGTCACATGGGAGGGCAATGACACCTATCACAGCCTGTGTGCATGTAATTGGGCCCACTCACCATTGCAATAAATGACACCGAAACTTCTTTTGCAGTGAAACCAAAGATCCACACACACAGGTTCCTCTCAGAGAAAAATGGCACATCACTTGCATTCCGCTCAAAGCCAATGTTCAAGCCAAATTAAAGATCTGTACGCAGCACAAATGATACAGCTTTTATCTAGGCTATTTCCTGGAAAGACACATTATTGCTTCATCCCCACACAAACTCCCTGCAGGCTGCCTCTGATACATGCATCTCGCAGATTTGCCGTGACGCAATTGGACAGCGGAACAGTTGCATGGAAATTGTTATACACAGAGATTCCCAACCTGAAAGGATTCAGCGCACTTTCTCTCCTCTCCTTTGAAGAGAAGCCATGGCATTAACCTGCATTGCTACTTTTCTCAGTTTAGCACAGCTCCTCAGTGCTATGCCCCTGCAGTGTGACCTCCTGCCTCCACAAATCCCAGACAACACTACAGCATCCAAGGTAAGAAAAGCCCTGTGCGGGGTCTTGCCTCTTCTGGGTGATTATACTCCAATTCCACGCAAAGGCCAGTCAGGACGAGCCACTAAGACATTGGGATTGTATGTTACAGGATGCAGCACCCAACGTTTATATCACAGAGCATCTCTCAAATACAAAACAAACAAGGAGTCCTGTAGCACTTTTCAAGACTAAAAAATTTATTTATCGCATGCGCTTTGGTGGGAGACAATCCCACTTCATCAGATGCTTTGAAGATGGGGAACTTACAGAATGGGAGGGACAAAAACGGTTCAAGTATAGGTTTAGGAATCAGGAAACCTAAATTCTCTTCTCGCCTCTTGAACACACTACCTATGCAGCCTCTATGCCTCAGTTTCCCCATTTGTAAAATGTGGAGAATATTTTCTTAACTAGCAAATAATGGAATTCCGGTACATTTTTCACCAAAATATCCCACCGCTGTATGCACCTAAGTAGTATATTATGTCACCAAATAAATAGTGAATATTAGCTGGTAGTAAACCCGATGGAAAATAGGAAAGAAATTAATCATAAAAGTTTTGACATATTCATAAACATTATCTATTCTTTTGTATTTTATAATAGCCCCGTTCTCTTTTCCCCATCATATTTCCTTGGGATCATTTTTTCAAAAATTTAATTTCAAATTTAAAGAGTTTCCCCCCAAAATTAAAGCTCTAATAAAAAAAAAATCATGTGTCAGCACTGCCAACTCAAAGTGCTACAGAGGCAAAAGGGGGGAAAAATACAAACCCACCTTAGAACAATCAACACATTCAATGTTTTATCCACCTTGAAGAATTCTCTCTTTTGGCTACTCTACCTAGTGTCAGTGAGAGAACTAGACAGGGATAAAAAGCAGGACTAGAGCAGAAGATTTGTCTCCATAAAGACAAGTCATTCATTTCCCCCCTGGGAACCCCATAAGAGAGTCCCTTATTCTCTTCTCCTCCCCTCCCCTGCTTTGTCTTGACAGCTGCTGGGAAAATGGTTCTACATAGCTGGTGCCTCCCAGTTCCCCTTTCACCTGCTGGAAATGGTGCTGATAGATAACGGTTATCTTGATGTGGACCCTACTGAACAGGAGCAGGAGTTACTCATCAACCAGCACATCACAGTGTAAGACTGTTCATTCTTCAGTGCCTTTCCCTTCTTCCCTAAGTCCATTTATGCACCAAACAATCTTATGTTATACCATAATACCCCCTTTATTCCAACAGACTTTTCAGCATAAGATTTCAATTAGCATCCCCGGAACAAAGAGAGGGAACAACGGGATATTGTTTAAGTTTCTCTGTGTCATTTTTTCCCCTGTGATGTGTGTGTCTTTCTCTCTCCCCTCACTAGTTCATGCCTAACTGTGCTTCGTCCTAATAGCACTACAAGAGTTTATTCAGTCCCACCATCTTATTATTAGTTGAGGGAAGCTCTCTGGCCTGTGTTAAACAATATGATCATAACAGTCCCTGTCTGGCCTTTGAAATCTATTGGCTTGGTTTTATTCCCCTTTCCCTTGGTTTTCCTGACATCTCCCATGGTCCTAGCAGTCCGATTAGATTCCCTCTTGCTCTCTGAACCAGCCCCTCACGAGGTTCCCTGTTTTTATATTAATGTACCAGCCTGGTCCCTGCAACACAAAGCTAGCTACTTGGACTTTATGTCCTGACCATGAATGTTCATCCATTTTGAAAACTTACCTACGAGCATTGGACTGTACTGTTGTTCACTCTGTCCCAGCCTCTGCAGAATGAATCCCTCCTCTCCAAGCATCAAGTCCTCTCAGAGTCCCGGCAGGACCTCTTCATCTTTGCCCAGCCCTCAACTGCTTGAGCTGAGGATAGACCTGCGGATAGATAGAGGCCATCAGTCTGGTGCTAAACTATCTTCTGTTTCACATATGAGACACAGAGAAGGAGGAAGAGGTGCCTGAGTGCCCTGCAGAATTTATACTTTGCATAAGTATGCCCCACAATATTCCAGTGTATGAAATATACACAGACTCTAGGTGCTATACGAAAGCATATAGGTCCCATCAACTTATATAAGCACCTTCATGGGGAGAAAATATTGGGCATTAAAGGAATCTTTAATCTATCAGAGAAGAGAATAAACAAGAACCAGTGGCTGGAAGTCAAAGCCAGAAAAATTCAAATTAGTAATAAGGCACGTGGGCTTTTTACAGCGATGGTAATTAACCACAACAGACCACCAAGGGAAGTGGTGGATTCCCTGTCTCTTGAAGCGTTCATGTTAAAACTGGACACCTTTCTGAAAGTTACTGTGCTCAGTGCCCAGATGCCGACTGTGTGATAGTCTGTGACTTGCGTTACGCTTGCGGTCAACTAGATCAGGCCTCAACAAATGTGCCACACACCTAAAGGGCCAGCACAAAAACTAAGGCGCCTGGGTATGCAGCACTGAAGGAGGACCCCCGCCACCAAAAATCTGCTGCAGCTGCTGGCACTTTCGGCAGTGTGCGAAAGAGCCTCCCCACTGCCACTGAAAAAAGCACGCCAAAAGTGCCCCCGGCAGCAAGAGGGGAGATACGCAGTGCTAACGCTGTCAGCGCCACCGGCCTTCCCTCCCCGCCCCCTGCAAATAAAAGGTGTCAGGGGGTGTTCACCTCCCTGGCTACCCCAGCACAGTTAGACACCAGGGGCTAAATCCTGGACAGCATGGCATTCAGGATTTGTTGAGCCCAGGCCTAGATGATCTAATAACCATGCCTTCTGACCTTAAAGATCTATGACTCTCAACTCCTTTGATAGAATTTGCCTCCAAGTGTCTAGACAATAGAAATCCTGGCCCTCACTTGTCTAGTTAGATCATATTCACTCTCTGTCTCTCTCTTTCTAGGGAGGATAGATGTCTCACAAACAACTCAACTTACCTTGAAATCTCTATCAATAATGCCACACTAATCAAGTATGGTAAGAATCTGATGCCAAGAAGGAAGGGGAACGCACAGAGGTATTGTTCTATCTAAACACAGAAAAGGACAAGTGGATAGGGTGGGAAGGAGTTTATATATTGATTTCTCTGGTGCCCCTTGTTTCCCATTGCACATATTGTTCATTTGAAGCCTCAGTACAGGGAGGAAACAGCTGACAGAACCCACTGAGAACTTGGGGCAGTTCTTTGCACCATTCTCAGAGAGATTAGTAGTTCTTAGTCCAGATGCTGTATTGTGAGTCTATGATATACAACTGTTTGTGTGGGACAAACCAGACATGCTCTTACTCACAAGGAAAAAGACAGGCTCCTTTTAAGGTAGTTTTAAAATCTCTCATTCTAGGCAGGGAGGGAAAAAATATGTACAGCTTATTCAAGGAAAGGATTTTAAAAAAATCTCAATCCAAAAATTAACTCCCACTCATTGGTGTTTTAAGTGTATTAACTAAATGAACTCATATCAGGCTACGTAGACCAACAAGGCAATTCCTGTGTTTTTACAAAATTATTGTAAAAAAACCCAAAGTCCTTCCCACATACAAAAGTCAGGCTACACAATGAAGGAAAGAGGGAGGATCTAGTCCATGGGAGGTATAACCCCTGACTGCAGAACTGGAGCAACTTGGAGACATTATGATCCTATCTTCACAGGTCAATTCCTGCACGTATACGGTTAATCTATCACCACCAGGTATGCAAGGGTCTTGCATAGATAGGCAAGCACCGAACTGGGCAATACAAGCCCTGAGTAGCATCAGATGTGTGTCTTCCTCACCTGGAAGGCAGACCTTGTAATGCACCTCAGAGCAGAATTTTAAGGTGGAACATCTCAAGAGAGTATTCAGGGATCTGTGCCCAATGATTCGTGGCTGAATGCACCAAGGAATCATGACCCACCTGCATATATCCATGTTAGAACTAGAGCCTAGCATCTAAAAATCTACTCTAACCGAAGCCAAAAAAAATAAAGGCCCACTGCAACTCGCATTGAAACCAACAGGAATTTTTCCTCTGGTGACTCTGCTGGGTGTTGGACTGACCCCTAGAGAAAAAGCTACAGCAGGACAGGGACTTTTCTACATGCGCTCAGATCACTGAGCAGATGGTAGCAAAACAAGTATTCGTCTACAAACAGACTAATACACTCACTCTAACATTACCAGAAAAACAACAGAGTCCTGGGGCACTTTTAAAGACTAACAGATTTATTTATCACTTGAGCCTTCGTGGGAGAAAATCCCACTTCGTCAGACGCTTTGAAGATGGGAATTTTTTATTTTTTCCTTCCATTCTATAAATTTCCCATCTTCAAAGCATCTGACAAAGTGGGATTTTCTCCCACGAAAGCTCATGCGATAAATAAATCTGTTAGTCTTTAAAAGTGCCACAGGACTCTGTTTGTTTTTCTACAATAGTCTAACACGGCTACGCCTTTGGAACTCTAATATCACCAGTTCTTGCAGGTTTATGCCGCATCTGGTTTATACAGAATTGAATAAAGTTTTCTTTCTGCTTCCTCCCCAACCTTCATTCCGTTCTCTTGAAGCCAAGAACCAGCGCCCCGTGGGGAAGCTTCTGAACAGTAGTTCCGAAGACATTTTCTTAATTCAATACCAGGCGTATAAAGAGAAGAACTACGCAGGATTGTATCTTTATGGTATGCAAACCCCATTATAAAATAACTTGAAGCTGGGATCGGAGTGTGTGAAGAAGCTTAACCCCCATATAATATTGCCTGTCTAATAAAACCACGACAGAGCAGTGTTGCCAACTCTCATGATATTTGGTGGTTTTCTTGAAGCCCCAGTTCCTGCAGTTACTTGACTGCATAAAGACCTCAGCTTTGTCTGTTTTAAATTTCTAGCCACCACTAGTTGCAAAAAAAAAAAAAAAAAAAAAAAAAAAAGCCTGAAAATGTGGTCCCATTGCACCCTGCAGGTTCAAAAACCAGAATGCAAATAAAAGACTCAAAACCAACTGATTTTGTACAATCGCACGATTGCATGCCAGACTCGTGATTTTCAAGGGCCTGCTTCACGGTTTTTTGCACACCTGCTTGGCAGCACTGGAACCTATAAAGCCCCTTAGTGGACTGCTCCACAAGGTCATTACTCGTGCCAGCTGAGAAGCAATTACGTCGGGAAGAAAGTCCCAACGGTCCCCGCAGAGTGTCTCGTCCCTCCAGAGCAGTCAGAGCTGCCCAAGGCCCCCCGAACTTCCTATGGCAGGGGCTGGCAACCTCTCAGCAGCGTGCCGGGGGACCCCATCCCCAGTTACCCGGAGTGACTCCTTTCGGCAGCACACCACAGAGAGGAGCTGCTCTGGGCGGTTTCTTTCCATGGTATCCTGGGCATGGACATGGCAGGGACCTCCACACCGCAGCTGCCCCCGAAAGAAGCCACTTGGAGTGTCTGTTGGTGGCAGGAGTGGCAATTTCTGTGGCGCCCCAGAGGATGCCGAGTGCCGCTCCGAATGGGCACGCGTGCCGGGGGTTGCCTACCCCTGTCCTATGGCATCTATCCCTCAGCCGTCCAGGGGAACTCACAAGCACAGAAAATAATGGCCGCCTCAAGTGCCTCCTTCGAGCAAGGGCCTTTTCATTAACAGAGCGGACCCTGGAGAAGCAGCATTGGAGAGCAAAGCCCCCAGCGTCATTTAGCACTCGGACCCGCGCCGGCGCTGTCCTTTGGGGGCTCGTTAGCTGAGCCCGGCGGTTCATTCCTGACCCCACATGTCGACTCTGCCGGGACTGATCCAGAACGATGCCGTCCAGGGCCGTCCGGTCAGCCCGGCGGGGCCAGCAAGTGGAACGTGTCGCCTTTAGTGCCTTTTCTTGGCTGCACATACCGAGGAGGGGAACCGGCCCCAATGCAAAAAGTGCAGCCGAGACGCCATCTTCTCCCTCCACATCCCATACGCGTTCAGAGGGAGACGCCACTTATCCTCACCTATCGCGTGAGGGGAGAGGAGACGGCACTCAGGCCCTCTCCATCTCCTCCCATTTGCATTCTCCCTCCATCTTCTGTCCCCGTACCCATCCTTACAGTCCCCTCCCCTCCCTCGGCAGGATCTCCTGCACCTTCAGACTGCTGCCCACTTGCCTAATCCCAAAGCCCATCAAATAGCCATCTTCCTAGCGGGCAGCCTGGCTAGAACGGGAAAGATGGCAGCAATCCTGTCCAAGGGCACCTCCCTTCCCCAGAGAGACGCTCATGGGGGTGGCAGCCCTTTGACCAAGGGAAGCCTCTGGCTGCCGTCCCGCTGAGAGCAATGGGAGATGGCGAGAGTCACAGGAAACGCAAATACCAAATATCGAGAGAGTCGGAAACTCTGGCAGAGAGGGAGCCACTCGCCACCAAAGCCAGTTTCTTTAATGCTGCCTGGCCTCTTTCCCGGGGGGTGACGAACCGCTGCCGAGAGCCGACGGCTGAGAGGGTGCCTGTGCGCGTGCTGCCCTCCAGAGCCAGCCTCTCCAATGGGGCTGACTGGGCTGTGAGGGGGAAACTGAGGCCTGCCCCAGAGACAGCCGAGCACGCTGACAAGGGGGGGATGAAATTGGGGGAGACGGGCCCTTCTCGTGCCGTCTCCCTGGAGCGAGCCGGGAGGGAGGCACCTCAGAAGGAGAAGCAGTGCTGCAGCTGAGGGGAAAAACTCATCTAGGAGCCAGTGCAGCCCTGGGACATGGCTGGGACTCAGTCCAGCAATTTACTGAGCCAAGTTGTTAGAGATCTGGGAGGGAATGTGCTGGCCTTTCCCCTCAGAAAAGCTCTGCAGCAGGGAGGGCCAGGGGAGCCCCCTGCCTGCCTCCAGGGAGGGGGAATGAAATCACCCCAAAGCGCAGAGGATAGGACTTCCCCAGACGGTAGGGTCTGGGTTAGATCGCAGGGCAAGCGGCTGACGTGCCCATTGTTATGGATCTGTGGCCCTCAGCACCAAGGAGAAAGGGCAGGAGTTAAAATATGGCACAACCGAATCCCCACTGCCCCAGTCCAAGGGGAAAGGGCAGGAGGACATGCCCAGCTAAGGAAATTACTCGCCTCCCTGCTCTCCCTCACGTCAACCTCCAGGAATGGGATTTCACCCCACAAGAATCACGCCCCACTGAGCTGCATTCAGGCTCTCCAGCCATATTAGCCCCAATGAGGCTCTGATGGTGATTTTAAGTAACTTGGGAAGTTCACTTCTCGTCAGCAAGTAGAGCACTGGTGACAGAGAAGCTGCAGATAAAGAGATTGAGCCTAAATGTGGGAAGCACATGTTTTAATAGAGGATTAGGTGCCCTGAAAGATTGATTTTAACAAATCAAACTTCCCACATAATTAAAAAGACATTATTTTATAAGCACAAAACATCAGAGGACTCTTTTCTGAATAAATACACACCACAGCTCTAATGCACTGAAGCAATTATGCATTAAGCATCATGCCTTGTTAATCAGGAAACGCAAGGTGAGCCGGTACTGCCTAATTAACATGACAGCCCCCCATACACACCCAGGGCAACATCAGGCTGGTCTGGACTTCAAATGTTCTGCATCACAGCACTGACCTCTACTATAGGAGCTCAAGGCACACCGCAGTTAGGTGGGAGCAGTAAGAAACCATTATATACACCGTTATCCTCTATATGAGCCAGCCACTAGAGAAGGGCAACTTTACAAGTGTATTTTAAATACCTATCCTGGGGGGAATCAAAACTCACAGCACAGATAAAGTGACATGAATGGAGATGAGAGAAAAATCTTTTACTAGGACAACCTGGCTAAGTGCATCAGAAAGGGAATGAAGAAACAGGGAGGGCAGGGAAGGAACCTGAAGAAAATTATATGCCTAAACTAACGACATGCATCCAGCACCCACTAAACTGCTCTCTAATATTTAATGCTACAATTTCTCTCTTTATAAACAGCCCGGAACCAAACCCTGAGTAAAACTCAGTTGGAGGAATTCAGAGATCATGCAAAATGCCTGGGCCTTAGTGAAGAGGAAATAGTTTATGCACCATGGCAGAAGGTAAAATTCTCTTTATGGATCAGTAACATCTTTGCCCAATCTTCAGCGCCACACAACATCGTAACTTGCAGGAGCCAGGAGGGAACAAAAGGGAACAACCTCAACTACAAGAAGTTTTATAAAAATGAATAAATAGACACAGGTGAGCGCAAGTGTTTGGTCCCAGGGGAAAATTTCAAAAACACGCAAGTCACTTTTTCAAAAGTGACATAGGCACTTAGGATCCTAAATCTCATTATAAAAGCAAAGGGATTTAGATTCCTAATTGTCTAAACCACTTTTAAAAAATGGGACTTGCATGCTTTAGAAAATTTTACCTCCAGAAAACAAATCTTCATATGATGGACATCCAAGTTCACAGAGTAGAACACTAAAAATATGTGATTTGTAAAGATCATAACCTCAACCCGACACCTCCCACTTCTTAAAACAGGAATTAAGTGCAGAACTTTAAAACAAAAATAATTATAGCCACAGATCCACCCCCTCCACTAACTAAAGTATCTCACATTTCTATAGTATCGTTCATATCAGAGTAATTTATAAAACACCACATACAAGGCACACCCCACTTTAACACTAACATGCAGCCACCTTTGGGGAGGAGTCTGGCAGCTGTTAACAGCACACAGCTACATTACACAACAGTTTAGGACCGGATTTCTCAACCCATGGGTCCGGACTCAGAATTGGGTCAAAGGAATGTCCCACAGGGCTGGCTGGGCTTGCCTTTCTGCTCCAGAGCCTGCAGTCCAGAATGCCAGCTCCACTCAGGGTTGGCCCAGCTGCCGTGACAACAGATGTCTGGTCAGGCCGAATTTGAGTGAGTGACACTACAACCCCACGGGCGATGTCACAACTCGACTCTCACAGATTTGTTCCAGTCAGGAGCAGGGCCGAACCTAGGTGCTGCTGCATTTCTGGCCATTGCAACACCCGCAGTGGAGAGCCATGCCTAGCCAGTCCCAAAACACAGGTGCTGTCCCTGTGGGGTGAGCACCAGGCAGGTCCCAACCCCACACCGGGACCAGATGGAGACTTCCCTGCAGGGCTGCACACAGGACACCAAGGCAGAGGGATAGCTCGGGCAGAGCTGAGCTAGGGGAGGGAGCACCAATCTGACCCACCTCAGCAGGCCACCCAGCCTGTCACGGGGCAATCAAAAAAAACAAAATCAGGAGTGAGGATCACAACCCCAACGTGCCCCCCCCATACACACGCTGCCTCTGGTCGGGGGGGAGCAAATACACTTGTTCACCCAGGCGCTAAAATGCCTAGTCATGACTTCGCCCCAAGGCCTCCACCCCAACACTATTTGCTGGGTCCCAACAGGCCATAGACATTTACAAAGGAGTCCCCTGAGCCCCAAAAGGTTGAGCAGCACTGGTTTAGGATGTAACAGGAAATGAAGAATGCCCAAGCTTGCTGATGCTAACAGTAGGTCATTGAGCCAGAAAGAAAGTTTATTCAGACTGGAATTTAGCTAAAAGCTACAGATTTCATTCTGCATCTGGTGGAACGTGGGAAAAGTCAGCTGAAAGACGAACTCTTTAAACAGCACATCACCCTCCTCCTCCCCACATTCATATTCTAAGCACTTGTTCAACACTGACTCAAACTGAATGACACCGAGGGGAAGTCTCTACAGATGGCAGCAAAATCGCCACCTTCCAGGTTCGAGTGAGCTGCCTGTGTAGACACACTCGATCGAACACAGAAATGGAGCGGTAACACCAGCTCTGTAATTATAGTAACACTATGCAAACCGGACACCATTTCCCGTCAGCTTAGTGGAACATATAGGGAGCAGGTAAGAAGTCGGCGAGAGATGCGCAAGATATTTTATGTACCTTGCGTATCTCCCATCAACTGCGGCAAGTGGAGACTAGGGCTGAATGACCAGCCCCACTTCCTATCCAAGTCTGGCTTTGTCTGGGTCTCCCATTCAAGAAGTAGCCCAAGGTTGCTAGAATTTGAAAGATTTGTTATGAACATGTCTCAAGATAGAGCCACCCCCTTTCCCTGTTCAAGTTAATATACACGCCTGGTCCAGAGCCTTATGTACAAACAACCTAAGGTCTCTAGGTAACTTTCTAGTACAGGCAGGCACCCTTTTCCCAACAAAACAGTGGTGAAGGAATAAATCTTACCATATAGGATCAGCTACTATCTTCTCTGCTTCTTCAGGAGTTCTCTTCATAATGAGTACCTGAACCCAGCTCCAGGTGGTCTAATTAGGCAGCTCAACACTTACAGGCATTTAGAAAAAAGCTTAGTCCCAGAGGGAATTTGAGTACTTCCACCCCAGAGTAGCACAGAGGAATTTCTCCTTGTAAATCTCCCATTTTCACATAACAATTAAGGCCAAAGGAAAACAAACAACTGAAAGCAAAGCTCTGAAATAATTGCCATTACTAAATGGAATTCAGAAAAGAAAAAAAAACAGTCTTGCAGCCTGGAGTCTGGTTTTTTATTTGTTCCTTCTTTCCCCTTTGAGCAGTCAGCTCTCCCTATGAGCCCATTTGGGATCACCTGTGGAAGTACCTACTTCTTCCTAACAAGCTAATTACACATTGCTGCAGATTTAAAGGGACAACCCTACATTTGAGTTAAATTTATGTTCTGGTAAAATCCAACAGGAATAGTCCAAGTCAGTCTTTTACTTTCAAAGATCTAATGAACAGAAGTGATTTTAAATAAATATTCCACTGCAGGGTCTGAGACCCAAAATTTTTATGGCCCTAAAGTGAAAGCGACTGTAAAAAGCTAGGACTGACTTCACATATTTTCCTTGATTAGGCTGAAAGAAATGCTACTGAAGGGAGCAGTAATGATGAGCAGAACAGGTTTTGAAATGTTATATTCTCAGTATAAGGCAGGAAGAGTGCACAGAAATAAAAAAGTGACTACTTTTGGAGAAGCACCGTCCTCCCTAGGGCCAGAAAAGTTCCATGCTCCTGCTGATTATTGGGATGTACCTGTGCCTTTGCCTGCCCCCCCACCCCTCCCCATGCACACCTCTGGTCTAAAGCATCAATATTAACGTAGTTAAAGAAACGGGTTGATAGGATTTGAGTGCCCCTTTAAAAGTACAGCTTTTTATTCATTCCTTGAGCATCTAAAAAGAATTTTACCCTTTTAAATTCATCTAGTTGAGTTTTCCCCACACATTTTAGAGAAGTTCTCAGTCAGAGCTTTGCATATACCCCTACATGCCACCATCCTTAGGGGTGGGCAGGGCCCAGGGCAAATTGCACTATCCAGCCCCCCCACTGCCAAAATGCCGCTGAAATGTGGCACCACCCCACCCAAACGCTGCATGCAGCCCACTGAACTGTGGGGCCTGGCCGGGGCGCTTGCCCCGCTCACTCCCCTCTAAGGACAGCCTGCTCCTATGGGTAGAGGGGTCTTCCAGCAGGTTCTTCAAATCATCCAGCCGTTTGCCTAGGTTTACAACGGGCTACATGAAAAGCACTAGCGAAGTCAGTAGAAACTAAAATTGCCTCTAATGACTTGTTTATATTACTCGTGCTATAGTACATGCACAAAAAGCTGAAATGTAAGTACAATATTCATATTCCAATTGATTTGACATTAGATGGTAAAATGAGAAAGTAAGCAATTTTTCTGATTCCGTAAGCAAGTTTAAGTGAGGTGAAACTTGGGGTACACAAGACAAAAATCCTATTCCTGAAAGGGGTAGAGTAGTGTGAAAAGGTTGAGAGCCACTGTCTAGGCCAGCCACATTTCCTGTGCAGGCCACAGTGGTGTGTTACTGTTACGTAAAGTTCCTACTTTATATTCCAGATTTAGAAGAACTGTTAGCTGCAGTTCTTACCCCACCCAGCAAAAAAGTTCTGTGATCAAAGATCAGCAGAATCCCGAGGGTGCCATAGGTACAGTTACAATTACGGTTAAAACGGGATTAGCCAAGGCTAAAAGCACACAGCAAGATCCAGTTGCTCCCTAAAGGGTGACTTGTTTCCTTTGGGGGCCCCTTTATTGCTGAACAAAAACTCAAGAAAAGTGATCTAGTTGCTTTGGAGATTTTTTTTTCCTGTTGCGGCCGTACTGACATCAGCTGTATTTGCTGCATATTTATCTCAGAAGGAGCTGTGCCAATGAAAGGAAGAAACCAAACAACTTCCCAAGTGACAGTCATAAGATAACCCCACTGGACATCAGCACCTGGCTACTTAACCTCTGCAGGAAATAAAAATTGTTCTTACTACTTCTGATGTGTAGTGTTGATGCAACATGGATGAGGAGAGTTGCTCTGCTAGAGAGCAGGGTTAGTGAAAAGATCACAGCTTGATTTGCTTAGTTTATTTGGAATTAATAGGCAAATTTTCCAAATGTTGGGCAAATAGCAGTAATAATGGTTGCAAACCAGCATGAAACTTGAACGTTTTTTCATTGCTGGCCCAATGCACTAAGTTTTATATTGGAATTTGCACAGCACAGGTGGGGAAACACAGAGGGCCGTATTAACATCCAACTCCCTGCTATGGAAATATTGATACCACTCAATGTTGGGATTGCCAGGAGAGGGCACTCCTGTACTGCTCTAAAAGTTACTGTACCAGTAAGTTTTTGAAGACACAGCTGGGGTCGGGAAGGAAGTTTCTCCCAGGGCTGATTGGCCTGGGCTCTGGGGGCTTTTCGCCTTCCTCTGTAGCAAGGGGCATGGCTCACCTACCAGTGAATTCTCTGTATCTTAAAGTCCTTAAATCATGCTTTTAGGAGGTAAATAACTCAGTCATAGGTTGGTGGTCTTTTGCTGAAGTGGGTGAGTGAGGTCTTGAGGCCTGCATTTTGCAGGAGGTCAGACTAGATGATCGTACTGGTCCCTTCTGACCTTAAAGTCTATGAGTAATACACAGGGGGGGAATCTATTTTTAAAACAGCTGGGTAGGGTGAGAGTCACAAGTGTAAAACTGAAGTTTACTTGGTCACAAACTTGGCTACCAGAATTAGTTACCCATTCCTAGGAGCAGATTCCTTTCTAAAGATTGTAGATGTGAATTGGAATCCCACGTCCGAAGAACTTCTGACCATTTCAAGGTCCTAGTAGAATGGTTAAGGGAAACTGGGAGATCACAGTTAGCAAAAAGAATGATATCAGACCTCTAGAAACAGCTTACATCCCCAGGAGTTCCATCATTCAGAAATGGAATTGTTTCACAATAGGTGTTCAGCAGCAGCCTGATTTCCACCAACACCAGTGCACCCAAACTAGAAATGATTGAGTAGCAGTGTCCTGTCTGTGGAGTACATGGTTACAGGCTTTCCCAGAGCACCCCCCCCACCCCCGACTGCATTAGGGGAGAACCTCACATCAGTTCAGTATTGTAACTCAACAGCCCTGTGAGGCGGGCAAACTCATTGTCCTTGAGGAAACTATGATGTAGAGATTAAGTGACTTGCTCTGAAGCTGAGCATATGCAAGCCAAAAGCAGAACTCTAATTGCCTGTGTTCCGGTGCTTAAACCCCTAAACCAGCCTTCCTCCTCTTTTGAGATGAAACCGATCATAAGAAATGCAGGGGAAAGGTGGAGTAGGCAGTTCATCCCTTCTAGTTCTAGAGGTAGGTATGTATTGAGCACTGCAATTTCAATTGTGTTCCTTCATATCTTTCCTCAATAAGGGAAGGGAGGTGTCAAGTATTTGCTATCATAGAGGTTTTTATATTTCAGGTGTGCCCCTCATGATTTCAGGGGACAGTTACAGGGCCAGCCCCACAATTAAAAATACACCGCTATCAGCTGGTGACACAGACTGGCTTAGCAACACACCCAAGAGGTCAGACTCTGACTCTGTGGGACCATCAAGAGACCATTAACTCAGTAACACCCTCCACTAATAATGCCCTATCACCAACCTTAGAGGAGCCAATCTAGGGAATGCCAACTCAACTGCTTCAGCAGACTGCAATTCAATCAGTTTCTCAGCTGCCTATGACCCAACCTTGTCTGGTTTTACAAGTGAATGGAAGTCCCTAGAACATCTGGAAGAACAGAGGGAGTTAGTGTGGTCCTTGAAGATGGTCCCCGTGGTTAGTGTACTTGAATGGTCTTCCAGGGTAGCCGCATGTAGAAAACCCCACTGCTAATATACCCTGTAAAAAGCACATCAGGACTATGCCCTAAAACCCAAATACCAATACCTTCAGTGCGCAGTGAAACTAAATAAAAGGAATTTCCAGAGGGGTAGCCGTGTTAGTCTGTGTACAGCAAAAACAACGAGAGTCCTGTGGCACCTTATAGACTAAGATTTTCTTGGGCATAAGCTTTCGTGGGATATAACCCAGTTCGTCAGATGCATGAAGTGGAAATCACAGTGGAATTACAGATCGTATATGCAGAAGAAAGATCCAGCTGTTGAACACGAGGAGCAGGATTTACCATGCTCACTGCACGGGACCATAGGTTGGTAATGGAATATGCCAGACTCATTCTCATTGCACAGGGAACCATTCAGTTCTGGTTACACTCAGGTGTTCCCTTGAATCAGGATTTTGTCAGACAGTCTCAATGTCAAATATCCACAGTGAAGGAAAGAGGTTTCAGGACAAAAAATCTGTGCCCCCAGACACTCACCCGGCACGAGCACGTCACACTCGGAGAAAGGCAGGCATGTGGTAGCTTCGGTAGACCTTTATTAAGCGGACTGTTCCCTCCATGAGGAATCTCATTAATTAGATTGCGTTCTGACAATTTCCAATTACAAAGAAAGTCACATTTTGCATTGATTTTTGCATTCTGAATATTCCCATTAGGCCACACTGGTAAGAAGGAATCACTGCACAATTTACACTCGGTCTCAAAGGGGGAGGTGAAAAAAAGTCACGTCACTAATCCAAGTATGAAATCAGATTTCCATCTGGCAAGGACAGTAAAGAGAATACCTCAGGATGCCAGTCTCTCCACACCGCCAAAGCCTGTCACACCAGGAGCAGCTGTCCGGGGTGCCTAACAAAGCCCTTCCCGTTCTCACACAAACTTCTCCAGAGTGCACATTTGTGTGAGAGGCGCACTGTAACTCAGCAGCTGGTTTACCCACTCACTCGCCCTCAGAATTCTGGCAGCTAGTGTCCAAGCGCAAGTTTCCTTCCATATTTCTGGAAACTGGCAATTTTTATCTTTTTTTAAATTCCTGAGGATTTTTTTCCCCCTCCCCAATAAAAATTCCCCATCAACCCTCTTTCAATTAGCCATTGAGACATCAACATACACAGACCTTCCATTTCCCCAGCTAGAGCTGTCCACAGGAAATCTTTTCAGTCATGCACGTGTGAGGTGATTCCAAAGTAAGGCAAGCCTCAAAATATACCATCCTCTATCTCTTGTCCCAATGAAATATTTCCTAGACAATCACCCCCCCCCCCCCCCCCATGGCTTATTGCTACTGGGAATTTCTCTTGACTGACTGGGGTCTTCCAACAACCCCCACCCCAGATGTAAAAAAAGAAGCTCAAGCTTTAGGGGGAAGAAGACACCAGTGACCTCTGCGAGTCTTTGCCTGCTGCTCAGCGGTGATGGGAAAGGTGTAACTGGATAAGAAAGTAATACAGACCGTTTTAAATAGGAGAAAGACAAGGACATGGTAATATTTAGACAAGTCTATAAAAATAGTTTGACAAAACTCTGTTAAAATAAATACAAAATAAATTATGATCTAAGCAGTAAGACATCAGTGGAATATGATGCTGGTCCATTTTGCCCCAAATCAAAAGTTGGATGAGGATCTCCTGGGCCCCAGAACCATGATCCAACAGACTGAGGCAGCCCATAGTAAGTCAGAGAAATTTTAAAGCCTTTCCCTTCCCTTCTGCCTATGAAAAGCACCTATCTGGGAGAAAAAGCCAGCAATCATCTTCAAAGCCCTGACGAAGCCCACATCCTTCCAATGTCAGCTAATATCCCTTCACACAGCAGAGGGACTTCTATCCTGGCAATTCCCTCTCCTTCAAATGGAAACGCTAACTCTGTTCTACAATGAGATCTAAAGAGAGCCAGGTAGCAGCTTAAGTGCAGAGTTTGGAAAGGATCTGCCGTCCACCCTGGACACCAGTCTGGTTCAAAGTACCATGCAGGCTGCAAACCCTTTTCCCAGGCCATGCCAGGGGCACAGCTGCGAAGATGGATAGGAGCAGTAAGTATGGTCTGTTATTCACTAAAGCCATGCATCAAGGCAACAGTCCATTTGGGGCTCTTTAGCCTTCCCTTTTCCTAATCTCTGCTGAGCAATCTGGCATGCAACAAGGCAGGTGTGCAGGCTTTAGTCTGCTGCTTCTGTTAGTAAGCGCATCTTATTAGAAGGTTTATGAGATAGTTGATCTGACCTATAAAAATAAATAACCCTAATTCTCCACCAGGCTGGCCTAAGTAACCTTCAGCCTGAGCAGAGGAACTGCTCACTAACCCCCCCCCCCCCTCGCCCCCCAAACCAGGACAGTTTAAAGTTACATTTCATGTCAGAGTCTTGGAAGCAAAACATGAACGTCTCCTGCCCAAAGAAACACATGTAAACATAATAAATAAGTCCATGTGGTGGCAGCACCAACATAAAGTTTGTACAATTTTGAACAGGTAGGAGACCAAACTGAATGGAAAAAAGCTCCTTCCGCATGTCAAAAGGTGCTACAAATCTTCAGGCCAGCAGCTCTGCTTCTATGGGTAAGATCCCCGCTCTACTAGGCTGCTGGGAACTGGCCTCAAACTGCTCTCCCAGTTGGTCCCTTGTATGCTTGAAGGACCACCAGATGTTTTAACAGAGCTCTTGAGTAGCAAGATGGCAAAGGACACCAAATCCTCCCCATCCCTGACTCACACACAACTGATTTTTCACAGCTTTGCTTAGTCAGCTTAGTGTTGACACATTCACAGAATGAGAGATGGCGACACACCCCAGGATTACACCCCAAGATTTCAAAGTCCAGAGTCCTTGGCATCACCCGGTCACCGCGACTGCACCCCTAGGGTCATCTTCAAGTTCTCATAAACCACGTAGCTGATGCTTACGGCTGGGATCACCTTCATGAAGTTGGGAGCCAGACCCCGATACAGGCCAAATGCTCCCTCTGTCTTTAGGATGTGTTTGAAGAGTCCCCTCATTGTCACCTCGGGAGCGCCCTCCACTGAAGCTAGAAGCCACAAGAAACAACAGAGCACGGATTACGGTATGTTCTAAGAAAATGCCCATCTCAAAAGGCATGGGAAAGATTTGTTTATTGCACTCCTATGAGCTCGAGATTCTTGTGCTACCCTGACGGCATAGCTACTTGACATGTGCCATCCAGCTCATATGCACGCTAGGAGAATTAAAAAAACAACAAAAAACAGCTTTGTTACTGAGGCTCTGAGTCCAACTGCCTAGGGCCAAGAACAGCACAAAGTTCACAGCACTCTTGAGCCTTGGCAAACAGGCATCCCAGAGGTCAGCTGCACAGAAAAGTAAGCTACGCCTTAATTCTGCAATGCGTCTTCCCAACCTCCCGTGACACACACAGTGAGTTCTGCACTCAACCGCATACTTGGCCGCAGTCCAGACTCTCCGCAGGAATTCCAGAACAGTTCTTACCTTGCGCCTGCATGCGTGTTCTCACAAGAGCCAGGGGATAACTGGCCAGCTGCCCGCAGGTGCTGGAGATGGTCCCACAAGTCAGAAGAACAAACACTCCAGGGTCAGCGCTGTTCACAGCATAGCGTTGTAACCAGGTGTTTTTTAATGTCTAGAGGAAATAAATCTGGTGTTAGCTGAAAAGCACGAGGCATAGACCAGCAAGAACTGGTCAGTTCAAGAAAACAAGCTAGGGCTGGAGGCTTGGGGAGATCTATGCCACGTCCATGAGAAATAACTACAGAAAAGAAGATCCAAGCTTCTTAGATTTTCTTGAGCTGCTACTGCTGCCAAACCCTCCTTGAAAGGGCAGGGGCACTAATTGCTACAAGCCTTGTGCTGGAATGATTCCCCCCAGGCAATTTATGTTACTCTCAAGGGGCATGTACTATAACTGAATTGGGAAAGTTTTATACCAAGTGTTGTGTGCGCCTGTGTTAGCTACAGGCCTGGATCGTCCTGCAAGTGAAACGTCCAAGCCCCACAGAAGCCAGACAGGTGCCATACCTCATAGACTGCCAGGTCGATACCAGCATACGGAATGATCCCTAGTATGTTGGGGATGTAGCCTTTGTAGAAGGCAGCCATTCCTTCCTTGGAGAGGATGTTCTTGGCGCAGTCCAGCATGCCTGAGTACTGTCCTGTTTTCCGCAGGGCCATTCGGGTCTTCAGAACCTAAACACACCATGAGAGCATGCAGACTGTGAATGCCTGGGACAGGAACAGCCCCAGCTAAGCCCATTCTAAAGAGACATACGCACCACCACCTCATTCAATACTTGTCCGTGCTTTGGGCACCCACTCCAAAAGCTGCCTCTAACACCCGACACAATAAGGACCACAGCTGAAATCCAGTTCATACCACCTCATTTGAGTTTCTCCACCTAATGACGCCCCATCCCCTCCCCGATGCCATGGAGTAGCATGCCAGCCGCCAGCCTCACCTCCATTGGGTAGATGCTGCTCTGGGCAATGGCCCCTGCCAGAGAACCAGCTACCAGCCGCTCATGAATTCTCAGCATTTCCTGGTCAGTGCCAATGAACCGCTTGATCTGCAGAAGCAAAGAAAGGTGGATATAGAGGGCGGCTTCTCGCAATGGTGATAGTTCAACTGGCCGGACCACATAACACCTTCCCTTCTCAGCACAGGCCAAGGAGCTATCTTCCTTTTCACTCTCTGGGCCCGGCACAGGCAGGGCGGGGACGCATGACCACCACCTCGGTTCCAGCCATGCACTCAATCCCCTCACTCTGACTTCATGCCGCCCATTTCTCCCACTCTGAGGAACTGTTCCCACCACGGGAGAGAGGAGTTAGCCCAGGCACAGAGAGAGCTCATGCCTCAGCCTGCCTAGAGGAACCATACATTTAGGTTGACTGGTGGGTCACCATCTGTTCCATTTTGGGCAGTCACTCAGGTGAAAGGACTCTTCCAACTCCCACATGGCCTTGGATCCAAGCTCAAATAGGACTTTTTCCTTACCTGCTCATAAGCCATGAATTTGATGGCTGACTCTGGCGCAATCTTCAGGACGTTGATGCCATTCCCCCGCCACAGCGACTTGGTCCCACCCTCTCGGATCATCTGGGTAAAGCCACCAACGATGCACATGTTGTTACTGCGAGAGGCGTGGACCTGCCAAGGAGGAAAGGGGAGAACTCTGATGGGTTCTAGTCCTGATTACCACAGCTTCCACGTTTCTGTAACCGTAGGCCAAAGGGCATTTCTTATGTGCCCAGAGATTCAGAGAGGCTTCAACCCTTCCCAGATAATGTTTACAAAAAGAAAAAGATGACATTGAGAGAGGGGAATTAGGTCTGACATCAGTTAACTGATTAATCCACTTAAACTCTGGTCCATCACAGAAGACTGGGGAGGGAAACATTCTTCCGCCCCAGGGAGAAGAGGCTTCTTAGCTAGAGACAGGAATGGTCACTGCTGAGTTTGCAGAGTCCAAAATCCCTGTTTTGTAATTCTGCTTTCTGACACTGATTACCCTTATCTCTGCCCTGTGATCCCGGAGCCAGCAGCCCTGCCAACGAGTCAGCTCAGACACTTTCAAGGGCAGCTGTAAACTAGTAACTCCTCTTGATCCCGTTTCCAAGGCCGGCAGGTACAAGATGGGCTACCTAGGACCAGTGCTTGTGCTCTTATCTGCTCAGCTCCTGAAGTTTTCATATCGTTGTGATGATTAACGGGCCAAGAATGGCTCTTGCACGGCTAGAAGTAATATCTGGGCTCAGACCACAAAGCTGCTGTAACCAACATGGAAGTAACGAGACTGAATCCAACCTGAACTGGCCAATTATCTGCTGCTAGGATCCAATTCATTGGACAGCGCACTAAGGAAGCAGCATGTGCTCCTTGCTGAAACAAAACTTGTCCTTTGTTTTGTCCTACCTGCATTATCACTTTCAGCCGGTCCAAGGGGGCCGTGCAGGTTCTAGACACTGCACCTGCACCTCCACCCGCAACCAGGTGCCTCCACCACATGCCCGTCTGCCTCTCTTCCACCGTGAACTCATCTGGAACCGTCAGATTCTCTCCCACATCGAAGATCTGCAGAAGAAGGAGCGAGGTGTCAAGAAATGCTTGGGTAAGAGAGTTAGGCAGCTTCTTGCCACGTCCTCAGAGGCCCCACTGTCAATCATCTACAACTTCCCATTGCTTGAATACACAATAGCAATACATAGCTGTAAAACCCGAACATAGGCTCACTATTCAAATGCTTGGTTTGTTTGCAAAGCATAGCTGGTGTGTTTGATCACACCGAATACAGGAACTACCAGTGCCAGAGCAAAGCCAACGCCCCATAAAAATGGCCAATTCTGGGTCAGACCAGTCTGACTGTATCTCACCTGACAATGGTTGGTGCCAGAAGCTGCAATGGGAATGAACAAACAGGGCAATTTTAAACCATCTGCTCCTTGCCACCCCACTCCCAACTTCTGGCGTTTGGCAGTTTAGGACACCCAGAGCATGGGATCGAGTCCTTGACCACCTGGGCTAACAACCTCCAGGAACTCTTCTTTTGAACTCACCTATATTTTGGCCTTTACAACATACCATGGCAATGAGTTTCACAGGTTGACTGTGTTGTGTAAAGAAGTTCCTTTGTTTCTTTTAAATCAGCTGCCAATTCATTTCATCAGCTAACGCAAGCACTAGGGGGTCACATGAGGGTAAATAACGCTTCCCAACTCACTGTCTCCATGCCATTCGTGGTTTTATAGGACATAGGGACCCCTTCACATTTTAGTAACTCCACTTCAGGAAGCTGGGGACTTGCCAGCTCCTTGGGTTGCCCCAGTACAGAATGCTACCATCAATGATCAAAGTGCCTAGTCAAGGGCAGTGGGGTGAGGAAAGAGATCTGAAGTGTTTTAAATCATCTGGCACTCAGTAACTCTGCTCTCATTACATATTATATAAAACACAGAATAAATATACCAAGGAAGGGCTGGTGCCTGTCGTATCAGTTTCTGGTATTGGCAGATTCTGAACTAGCAGGAACTGGTCCAAGCTCTGAGCGCTGTGATTCAAATCAACACACTCACTCATTCTCCCCTCCCTTAGAAGGTCCAGTTGTTACCCACACCAGGGAGGTCAGGAGCCATGCCAAGGATGTATAAAAAGGTAAGAGAAGCTGGGGGGTCAGAAGGCTCCCAGAGCTAGAAGGCAGTTACTGAACCAAGGAGAGAACGATGGAGATTTGATAAGAGCTGTGGGGGAGTGGCATTCTTATCAAGAAGCTGGGGAAGGATCAAGCCCGCTTTGGCAAGGAATTTTTATTTCTTTTACCGTGGAGTGCTTCCAGTACAGGATGATCTCAGGAATGTTCTCCACGGGGTGCAGCAGGTGATAGTCTCGCCACTCGTTCCAGTCAATTGTCATAGTCCCATTTTTATCCATGCTGCAAAAGTGTATTACAACCAACTGAACAAGAGACAGGTACAGGTTTCTTCCTCAACGGGGTCTAGTCCTCACTTCCCTCTTGTTATGCAGGGCCCCTCCTCTCCCCGCAAAGTAGAGGGGTTCACAGAGCAACTAGACAGTATTCCAGATATTGAAAGGTACAAGACATTGCTAGGCAACCCTCCCCCCTCCCAAGCCATGCAGCAGGTGGTGTAACACGCTTCATTTCCTCCCTCTCGACTAGCCACACCAAAGGTTTGTTGGGCCCCTTCCCTCCACAGTTAGAACAACAAAGCTCAGATTGCAGAGAAGGTAAGGAACCGAGAGACTCAAGTTACACGGGTACTTACTAGGTGACAGGACCCCAGAAATGGCCTGTCCTTATTCTGACAAACAGGCAGACAGACAGAGGGGAAGGAAGCAAAGAAAAGAGAAGAAACAGGACAAATAAGTGTTAGTGTCACATGCATAGTGTTAAGCATTTCAGTGCAGTGAGCCAACAGTCCCTCCCTAGAGCAGCAAGCTGAGGACACGGTCATGGCACAAGGGATGCTGGGATGATCACGTGTCCAGCAAAGTACCACCAAGATCTTTAACTGCAAGGCCCCAAGCTCCTGGGGTGAGAGACTAGAGGCATTCTTCTCCATTCTTTCTATGGGTGGGGAAGGAGAACTGAACTGTTCAGAACCCAGGAGAGGATAGTGCATACGTGGAATTCCCACCTCCCTTGAGGCATCTCTCATGCCTTCGGCTTGACCATTCTGTTCTCATGCATTCTGCTTGCTCTTTATTGCTCCACCCCCACACCCCCTTTGATTCAAGCATATTAAGCAAATGGGTGGCTGTTCTTCAGCCTTCATAGTGCATTACAGTTTTCAATACACAGACAATTCAAAAATGCAATGAGAGGTGGCAGGTCTGAGGAGGAAAAGCTGCAGTCAGACAGTGCGTACACAGAGGAAAGGGGAGAGAAGCTACTCTTTATATTTCCTTCTCATACCTACAAAGGAAGTATAGAAGCCAGCTGAAAACTTACCTCTTGAGGATTTTCTCAGCCTGCTGTTCAGAGATCTTGACTCCCAGGTCCCGGAGGGATTGCATGATCTCCTGGGCATCAATACGGCCTGGAAAGATAGAAGCCAATGACCTTAGAGTCATTTACCACAAGAGCCTGTCAAGGCTGACCTGCGGAGGCCAGTAATCCATCAATGACTATTAGAGTCTTACCATCATTTTTTTTATCCAAGCTCTTGAAGACCAGCCTCAGTTTTTTCTCATGATCTTGGAGATAGTGAACAAACTCCTCAAAGTCCAGCTGCCCATCCAGGTCCTTGTCTCCAGCTTTTACAATTTTCTGTTTAGAAGACATCAAAACCATCTCAGTTCCTTGCTCATTCAGATATATTTACCTCCATCTTCCTTCTTTAAGGCCCCTCTCTATGTAACACTAAGTTAGCTAGACAGATGGCAGGATGCACACGCAGCATCAAAAAAAGAGTTCCCCTCCTAACGGGCCTCAGGGTCACCCAGGGAGCGATCAGAATGGAACTGTGCCAATCAAATTGTGCGTAGTAAGAGGGAAGGGAGGAAAGGCTAAAGTGATTCCAGGCTTCTGTCGTCACAAGTCAGGCAGTCAGACAGATGAGATTACTCATACTTATGCAATTGCTATTTGCCCAGTGAAGTAAGTATCAGAGCTGTAGTAATATGCAACACTCAAAGCCATACATAGAAATGTCCAATGTCTCTGTCTGAGATTCAGAGAGAGGCACTACAACTTCAGGAGGTTGGAATCGTAAAACTCAGATTTCCCCCCTCTCAATTCAAGCTTCCTAGTTAAAGCAGAGTCCCTGCCCTTCCCCCCATGCATGAAAAGGAAAGCCACTGCTGGGAATAACCAACCCCAGACAGCAAGAGCCTGTTGCCAAACCGAAGTCCACCTCCCATGGATGACAGCAACCAAAGCTGCTGCGATGCCAGAATGAACTGGTTTAGCCGCCCGGCAGCTATATTCTTGCACAGGCGTGAATTGTGCAAGGTCCCTGGGAGACACAGATTGAACAGCAGAGGTTTCTTAATAGGACAGCAGACAGAACAGAGTGCTTACATCAAGATAGGAATCTAGCCTAAGCAACTGGGCAAAGACAGAAGACCTTGGCATACAATGCTCTCAGCCCGTTCCAGCATGATGAAATGGCACACAGCCTGCCCTGCACATGGGGGCATAGCTACTTATTAACAGAGACCGGCAGAGCCAGCCTGCACCGAGCAATAATTTGGGTCACTCGGGTCCTGCCCCACTCCACATTTGTCAGCTGCCTTACATAGTTCCACAGCAGCCAACACCAAGCAATGAATGTCTCAGTCCAGCCATGTCCTCTGCTTCCCCTGCCTTTTGGATTATAAATTACACAAATTATTTTCTGTGCAAGCAGCAGGTGGCTATTATTGTAACTGACCTCAGCTCTGGACTCCAAGCTAGGAGACCCTCTAGCAAGACCAGCACTTACCAATACCTAACTCATTCATTTCTAAGCCAGGTTCACACTGGAAGAATTTCAAATCAAGATACTCCATTTGATTTTAAATTCAGTACGTAGCTATGCATGCGTGATCACTGCATTTAAGGTTAGTGAGGTGAGACAAACACCCTCAACTGATCGATTTTGGCCCCAGTGCAACCCAGGCTCATTCCTTTCCTTCCCAAGAGTCTTAAAAAACTAAAATGCCAACCTTAACCAGAGTGACCTTAAAGCTATGCCCACTGTGCTCCTGGTCTGCAGCCAGTCATATGACTATAGGAAAGGACATAGAAGGGGCCCCATAGTCAACTTGCAGGCTAAAGATAGGCAAACACCTCTGGCTTGTCAGCAGATAAGTGTCAGTCAGCTGATTCAGGCTTCCCTCTCCCAGATAAACTCTGACCAGTTCATGCCCAGGGAGATTCACAGCCTACATAGAACTAGGAGAGCTAAAAAGCTCCCTTCTTCTGCGGCTACGTCCCAACAGTCATCACAGAGGAGACGGGGGTAACAGGAACAACCACAGTTAGGTAGTTTCTACTTGATTCAGGTTTGCTAAGTTAATTATCCAAAGATTCACTGTGCAATGAAGAATGCAAGCTGTTTCCTAAGTCTCAGCACCCAGCTTGTATCAAGAACAGGGCTGGAATTATTTCCTATTCGTGGGAAAGGAGGTAGGGTGACCAAGTCCCGATAATATCAGGACTGTCCTGATATTAGGGGCTTTGTCTTATATATTCAACTCTAATCCCTCCGCCCTCCCCCTCAACAAAAGTGTCCCCCTGTTTTTCACATTTGCTAACTGGTCACCCTAACAAGGGAAGTATGCTACCACTTCAGCACCCTTTTCCGTCATGTGGGTGAGCACCCACACCTGCCTCCTGGCCTTCAGAGGCAAACAGGAATCCCACAGCAATTTCTATTTTGTCTTCTGTTAGCAGAATGCAGTATTAGCACAGCTGTGCTTGCAACTTTAAGCTCCTCGCATTTTCCATGCAGAAAGTGACTGTCCAGCATACTGTTCCCCTGCCCTTCTTATTCCCCAGTCCGCCATGCACACAGTCTCCTCGGACACAAGCCGTCACCGGTGTCCTTAATAGCACAGCCACCTGAGGTACAACTCCCCCTCGAAGGAGCAGCACCTTGGCAGCAACACGACTGCGATGGAGTGGAGAGAGGGGGAGCGTACAATTCTAGTAAATGCCCCTCTGCAGCCGAGGCCTCTACAGAAAATGTTTGCGGGTGACGCTCTCGCCTTCCTACGCTACGAACTCCTCCACGCAGGATTTAGACAGGGCTGCTGATGCCTTGGTGAAGACGATTTGTGTCTGCTTACTCTTGCAGCTGACGATGGCTCAGCAGCACCCATTGTGAGAAAAGGCTCAAACATCAGAGCAGACGAGACTTAGATGTGCCTGTGCTGCTGCTGGCTAGTGCACAAAACGGGGTGGAGGACCAGTAATATGAAGGATGAGGAAGATAATCAGGGTGGGATTAGCACTAGGACCCCACAGAAATTGTCTAAGGGCAGATAAAGCGAAGTGAAGAAAGGAGACCCCAACCTGTTCCCTCACAGAGCCCACTAGGACAGCACCCAATTTGTCACCTGCTTTACTCAAGACCTGCTTAATTCTGCAAAGGTGAAAGAGGGGGAAACAGCTGCTGAAAGGAAGGAATATTTTGCTCCCATTTCCCAATCTCCACACACACAGCGTACCCCCATTTTTAAGAGGCAGGAGGGAGGTAGCCTAGGAAGAAAGACAACTGCCCTGGGCTGCTGTCAGCAGCCCCAGCAAAGAGGCAGTGGAAAAGATGGTGCTGGGCCATGCCTCTGACTACAGGTTTTAGCAGCAGGGGCCACAGCAAGCTTGTGTCCCATCCACTAGCGAAGCCAGCTAGTTCAGATCTCGACACACGGCTTTCTCCCTCTGGGCACCCACCCGCCTCGCTGCCACCCTGCTCCCAGCCATACCTGTTTCCACTGGCGGTAGGTAGAGAATTCCTGGGAAGGGATGAAGAGGCTCAGGCGGAAGATAGATTTGAGCTGGGCAGGGAGCCCCTTTGACTCGAAGTATTCAAACTCTGTCTGGGACTCCCCGAACACCGGCACATACAGACACAGGCAGAGCATGTTTCTGAGCCAGCGACTCTGGTGCTGCCCGGCACAGCCAGAAAAGAACCTGAGCGATCACCTCCTGGAGCCGGTTTCAGTGCGTTGGGGAAAGGAAATGCCGGCAAGTCTTGTGACACATGGGGATGAGCTGGCTGTGCTCAGCTGCCATTGGCTGTCACAGCCCGGCCTTTCTGCTTAATCGGTTTTGCAATAGTGCACAGCCAGCCAGACCCTGGCTCCGTGACAAGGCATGTGAGCCGCTCCCTTAAAGGCCAAGGGGCTCCACTTCACTCTCACCAGCAGCATTAACTTCTGTCCCCACACAATCCCTCTCCCTCCGATGCACATGTGGCACCCGCAGCACTGGGGCTGGGAGAGGAACCAATGCTCTTCTCAATGGGCTGCGAGAGAATCCAGGAGATGTTTCTGCTTCTCCCTAATGCTCCCTGGATGCTCTTTGCCTTAGATGAGGCTAGACTCTTCTGGATAGAATCATTTCTTCCCAGAACACAGACAATCGTATCGCATCCTGATTCTGGCCTTTGGACTGAAGTGACTGGATTCTCCCCTCTTCCCCACCCCCAGCAATATTCCAGAGATTTTCTCACATCCTCTAAAAGACGCCTAAGACACAGGACACTCCGGGCACCCACTGCCTTCATACCACCTTCGAGATCTCCAGCTACAATGAGATCCAAAGTCCCATGTTTAAAGGCAGCTGTGGCATAACGAAGGAATAATTGGCTCTCCGATTATGAACCATCTTCAGAGACATATTCCAAAGGGGGAGCCGTGTTAGTCTATTGTAGAAAGACAACAGAGTCCTGTGGCACTTTATAAATCTGTTAGTCAAAGCTCATGTGATAAATAAATCTGTTAGTCTTTAAAAGTGCCACAGGACTCTGTTGTCCTTCAGAGACATAGTTAGTGTTTGGGTGTTATCAGCCGGGAGCGAGCATCTCCTGTTAATGCTGCAGCCCTGTTCTAAGGGGCCTTGAGAAAAGGTGGCCAGGAGGCCTGTGGAGAAGATATATGTCACTGTGACTGAAGCCTCAGACTCAGCCTGGGAAACTTCCACGTCAGATTTTGAGACAAATTAAATTAGCCATTTATGGAGCACCAAATGCAGGATATTAAGTGGATAATTATAAAGAGGGAAACATGGGGGGGACGTTTTGTCCAGTTATGGCTTACACTGCAAGATGATCTGAGTGGACACAGTGTTTCCTCCTGGTTCTCCCATCTATAATTAGGCCCTTCATGCTTTCATTACGGGTGCACTATTGGGCTGGTCAGGCCGACACATGGGGTGTGGTGTGAGGATTGACACCTCCCTTGCTGAGCAGAGATACCACAGGCTTCGTGTGTGAGTGCTAAATATTCCCTGGCATGCGGTATTCAGAGAAAAAGCAACCGAAAAGCACACCAGGCGCAGCATTCTGTAATTGTTCAGGCCTCGTAATTGCTCCACAGAAACTAAACTACATTCTGGTAATGCAGAGGGTTAACAGGTTAGTCGAGTTCCTCCTTGTCCCTAAAATCTGTCATAAAAGGCTCCTGGAAGAGAGATGGATGCAAGAATCGACATTCAATGCCCAGCTTCTCAAAGCTCTACAATCTGTCAGCACTAGAGAAAAGTGTATTTGCTGGACTAGGTTAAACCAGCTGAGCAAACAGTTTACCTTGCTAGAGTAATAGCTGGCTAATGATTACACTCCACACTGGCCAGCCAAACCCTATGCCAGAGCCGGTTTAAAAACTAGTTCAAACATTCTCTCCCATGCACCCGTGTCTCCAAAAACCACGTTTAAGGCCTTTCCGTGGTTATTTTGGTCATTACAGTGAAATTTTAAAGTGCGTCTTTACAAGATGATCATGGAGTGGCAAACCAGCCACACGGGCCAAAAATATTTAGCCTAGTATTCTCCCCAGCTTCAGCCCCCCCAAGCTTGTCTATAGCACAGCTTTCTTAACTCCTCCCTGCGGCACCATACCCCACTGCGTCCCTTTATTTCGCTATAACCCAGCCAGGGTTAACCTCTCCCCTCAGACATCTATCTGCACAAAGAACAGGATCTTCTCAGAGGTCAGTGGCAACGGCTTGTGTGATTTACAAGCCAATAGCGTACCCCTCCGTCCCCACACTCGCTCAAAGACCAACCTCTGACTCTCTGGGTTGGGCTGATCATGGCAGACAAATGCTTCCTACAGGCCCACTGCCCTGGCTTTTCCCATCAGAGACCTCCATTGCACAGTGATTAAGAGTCCCCCCCACGCCACCACACACGCATCCTTTCTTGGGTTCCCAGACGTCATTGTCCGTCACAGCCACTTGATACAGCAGTTGCTATGACAGCACAAAGGGCTTTTCCCAATGAAATCCACCTCCACTCGCAGCTGGAGACGATGGACGAAACAATGCGATGCAGGGAATCGACGGCCACCACCCTACGTCAAACTGAGACGAGAAGAAAGGGGGCCAAGAAAGCCACTTTTAAGCTGGGTGTTCATTACAGGACAAGGAACTAAGAAAAGGAGATCGAACACAACTGGAGTAGACCGGAAACTTTATTTCTACTAAAGAAGGCAAAGCAGGAGAGTGCGCAGAAATCAAATGTCTGGATTCCATGTCAAGCAGGAAGGCTAGAGGTCTCAAAGCAAATTGCTCAATTAAGCAGAGACCTATATGACCGGGGCACTAATTTCTACATCCTTCAACAACGAAGCCAAGTATAGTAGGGTCTTTCGGAAACTTCAGCTGTGCCACCATCCAGTTCACTCTCCATACACCGGGCGATACGTGAGGTCGAGCTGCCCCATTGTTCAGGGAATGGCTCAACTGCCTGGACTCTAGAAATATAGTGAAAAGCTACACGAGATACCTACCTTAGGCCAACAGATTCTGCTGCTTCTTCACTACCACACTCTGCAGTATCCTTGCCTTCTTCCTACCTAAACAACTCCTCCTACTGATTTCCTTCCCAAACAGCAGGATGGATGAGACGAAGGAGGTAATAGTCATGCGACAAATCCATACCTAGTCTTTCCTGCAGTGAACTCCCTGCAACGTTCTCCTCCCGAGAGCAGCCCTTCCCAGGAAAGAGCACTAAACAGCATCCAGCTTCCTTTTGCTACAATGGACTGACCTTGGTTTGCCATCAAGACAGCGGCCACTTTCTTTCAAATCCGTTCATTAAACAGCACTTGGCACATAAAACAAATCCTAGCATCCGTTAGCGGGTGCAGCATCTTATTTCAACGTTAACTATGGCTCTGTGCATTCCTGTTTGCAGGGACCTGTCTTTGGAAGACCATGACCACTCCCAAGACTGCATGTCACAACACGACAATGTATCCTCCTCCCAGTCCCCGCAGTCTCAAGCCTTCTCCCTCTCGGGGGGCCTCTTCAGCTAGAAAGCCTCTTGCGGATGCCGCATCCCAAGCATTCCCAGGTGAAACGCTAGTGTTTGATTACATGAAAAGGTAATAACGGGCTGGTACTAAGGAGACCAGATGAACACAGGCCTGCCTTAACGTCATCGCCATCTGATAGCAATGCTTTCTATTTCCTCTCCCCGGCAGAAGCCTGGCAATAGGCTTGACACCCGAGGTACCTGAAGACCCGTCAGCCCAAACCTTCCCTGGTTTCCGAGGCGACATTGATGCTGCAATAAAAACCCAGCGGCACTGAATCTCAGAGCCTATGTCAATAAGTTTTGGCTCACAGGGCTCACGTTGTGGGGCTAAAAGAAGCCATGTCGACATTCGGGTTTGGCCTGGAGAGTGGGCTTCAAGACCCTCCCCACTGGCTAGTCAGAGCCAGGGCTCCAGCCCAAACATCTACACGGTTACTTGTAGCCCCACAGTCCAAGCAAGCTGACTCAAGCCAGCCGTAACCACACCCCAAGACTTGCTGCAGTATAGACATACTCCCAAGATCTAGCTCCTACGCACACGGTCACCTCCAATTTTAGTGCCCTCCATTAATCAGACTGTGGCTGAGTTTACATCAGAAGCTCCATATAGAGATGTGAAGCAGCTGCACAAGGACAACAAAGGTTCGGGGTGGGTTTCTTTCCTTTTTTAAAAAAGAATTAGCTGATTTTAAAAGGCTCTGGAAATCCTACGGGCTGGACTGGGCTATAACTCACTGCTAGTGTCAGCTAGAAAGCTAATGTGCTTTTCCATTGTGGCAGAAGTATTTGTTGGACCACCACTGATCCATGGACCAGTCTCAGAAACACTGTGTCTCACGACTGCTCTGCAAAGGAATAAATAGGTCCTGACTGGTAATTTCCTTTTACTTTGTATTATACACCACGATCCAGGAGTGAAAATTAATTGTTCAGGACAGAAAGTCCTAACAGGACACTAACGTCAAGGAGCGAACAGGGGTACAAAGAGGGCAGTTAATCATTTGTTAATTCAATACAGGCCACAGCAAACTAAAGAACAATAGCAGCCAGCCAAGGCCACAGGGGGGGAGACAGTACACGGCAAATATTTCACATGAAGGTAACTAAGCTCCAGGAGAGCTGACCTCTTCCACCATGACAGCCAGGTCAAGAGCGACAGATCCTGGTGGTGATGTCATTGGCAAGAATTTGGTGTGCACACACGGTAAACTTGCCAGCACATCACATGTCCATTGACATATCATAGGCGGGTGGGTGAAAAAACAGCCCGATCTTTCAATAACTACCGCCTAGTACACGTCAGAAAAGCCTGTCCAAGTGGAAGGAGGGGATCAGAGGCAGTTTCACACTGGAATCTGCCTCAACATCGGGCGTGTTTGTACAAAGGAAGCCATCACAGCCTCTAGCTCGCAGGCCTCAAAATATTTCATGCTTCTCTATCAGCTGAGGCGCTCGCGGCATTTTAGAAATGGAAAACAGAGGCAGAGGGATTAGGCAACTCCCGCAGGTCACCAACATTCAACAGCACAGCTATGAAAAGAACCCACGTCTGCCTCCCATAGCCTATCTTCTAACTAAACTGTGCCCTCCACGTGACCGCAAAGGTAAGTTAGACGTCCCTCAGTGCTCGGCTAAGCTCTCCCCACCCCAAAGAGTTCAAGGCAGAGTTAATTCTCTCTTCACTGAGAGGAAGCAGCCTCCCACAGTCATAGGGATGCGTCACATAGGCAAGGGATGCATGAGAAAGACATCAGCTTCAGACCCTCTCTCAAAAGGGCTACATTGGAGAGCCAGACTGATCTCCTCAGAGGCGGAGGACTCATCACTCCACACTTGCGATCCTGAACCACACTCATTCCAGGCTCCCCTCACATCTCCCATCACTTGACAGCCAGCAAAGAGGCATATATGTCTCCAGATTTCTCAGTCAGACAGGGAACATCCTGTCCAGTGAAACCAGCCCACAAATTCAGCCCTGCTTGCTCCAATCTAACGCTCAAGATAGATGAGATTCCAATCGCACCCCAGACTGTTCATCACAGTTTCAAGAACAGGAAAGGCTTTTCAACACCATCAAAACCTGCTTCCCTGCCTGGTAAACTGGAATTTGCAGCGGTGGTGCCCCCACTCATTACACCTGCTGGGAGCTCAGCTGTCTGGCTTAACATTTGTCCCTTCCCTGCTCCAATCTGCCTCACCCCCTCCGCCTCCCCAGTACCAGGGTCACTCCCTTGGTAACAAGCCATACGTAATCAGCCTTACTGCTCCTCTCCCCAGCTCCATGTCTAAAACAGAGCCCTGGCGCCCTCTCTAAATAGTTAAATAACCAACTTAAGAGAACTAAAAAATAGCACCCAGCCTATACCGTCACCTGATCCTAAGCTATTGTACATTAACATACAGCTTAACGGCTTTTGTCTATCTGCCCCAGACACAAAGACTCGCCTTTTGTTCTCCATCTATTGTATAGGCTCCCCACGCCCACTCTCCCCCTCCTCAGAAGTTTCAATCTTCATTCCAGTTCCAGTGTTCCTTTCCTAGCCTCCTTGTGTGAAGCTATTATTCTTCATTCCCAAAGTGTAATCCGCCCACCTCTTACAAACTCCAGATTTGTGTGCCATTTAGTTAATCCTCCCAAGCTCTTCTTGCTTGCTCAAAACACCCTGGTTTCTCTTGCATCTCCCAAGGCATCACTCTACATATAAAAAACTTACTAGACTATTTCCAAGACGCAAAGCGTTCTTCTCGTAACCCTTATCCAGTCCACAGTGCAGAGGTGGCGGTACATGAACCTCCCCAATAGCTCATATTACTGTTCCTTGCCTTCTCGGACTAAGCACGTTCTATCTGTTGCCAGGAGACCTTTGGATTAAAAGCTTGCTCCCAAAGAAGCTGTTTCCCTACAGAGGTGATTCTTCAAAATATTTTCCGACGAGGGAGCAGGGGGCATGAAAACTACTGACAGCTCGTAACTCTTCTTCCTAGATAAAGACATTGCCTAAGTCTCCTTTCTCTCACTGCGTCTAGCAAGCCCACACCAGCATCCCTCTCCCTCCTTCTTGCTAGACCCCCTCCACCATCCCTCCTACAAAAACCCTTTTCTCACATAGGCCAAAGCGTGCAGGCCAGCCCTTCTTCAGGAACCTCAGAAACGCCATTACCTTTGGAAAATGCTCTGCAGGTCCAACCACCAGTAAGATAGTTGGTCTCTTTTCAATGCGATCAGCCCCCCTGTCCTGTCCTGTAGTCGGCCCCTGGTCCCCTGCGTCTGGATTTGGGGTCGTCTCTCTGGCCTCATTCTCTTTTCCTTCTGCAGGACCTTGGCATATGGCCCTGGTAAAAAGACTAGACAGAAAATGCCAGAGGGTCTGCAGCATTGGTGCTCTGGTGCAAGTCCCACTCAAGGAAACCCTGCTGTCAGTGGCTGTCTGCTGCCAAGGATGTGACTGCACTACCAAGCACTCCAGCTGGAAATCCGCTCCACGCAGCAGCTAGAAAGAGGTTCAAGCCAGCAACTCCAGAGGACCAGTTTCCTTACAGACTACGTCTGCAGCTGATTCCTGCTACCGCTATCATACGTGCAAGGGAACAAGCAGATCACTGCATGAGAGCCAGAGCCCGTGGCGAGGGATAACGCTCAAGAGTCTGGGGTGGAGAAGCTAAGATATTGGGCTTTCGAGGAAGTCTGGCCAGAGACACCAAGATGCTGAGCTTAATATGAAAGCTAAAATGGACCCTTGTTCCACGCTGGGAACCTGCTCTCCCTAATGCACATCAAGAGAGCTGAAACCCTGAGTATCCAGCCTGCACTCTCACTGCAGCAGTGCCCAGCCAATCACCGCTCCCAACACTAACATGTTCATTATTCAAACCAGCAATCGTAGCCCAATAGGAGCATGCGCAACCAGAGGATTTCTTTGCACAGTCAGACAGTCCCGCAGAGAGAAGCCCTGAGTGCAGCCTCCAGAGCGCGGCTGCAATAGCCAGGTACCAACAGGACTGGAGAGGACCATATTCAAAAGATGCACCAGCTCCAGGCATCTAAATCACATCCACAACCCTGCCATGGCTTCTTTATCATGCAGAAACCTAAAAGAGGATAAGAATGAAATACACCTGCTTACGACTCAGCCACTGAATCTATATCCTCTGTCAGGAAAGCAGATCGTTCTTCAACAGCTAGAGGGGCCAGCTGTCCTCAGCCACACCTGAATCGACCTCTAAAGGGAGGGAGGGAGGGGCAGGCAGCTAGTCTGTTATGGTCTCACCAGTAGGTACAAAAGCTGCTTACTGCTGCATTGCACTTCTGACCTGTCTGTACCCTGGCCCACATTCACAAAGCCTCCTGGCTACTCCTTCTTCATAGGATCAAACACAAACAGGTGCTCGCATGGATGTGCCTATAATATTGTATCCACGCATTTAACAACAATTCAAGTCCACTTCATCGCTTATGTAATAATTCAAGTCATGAAACATTACGCAGAAAAGCAGGAGTCTAGCTCCAGTGTGAAGCTGGTCTCCGAGTCTGTAGGGAGAGAACCTTACAAGCATATCTGCTGAGTCTCAGGTGCCATGTACAGACCCTGTCACTCCACAGCGTCCCTGCCAAGGGACTATTTTTAACTGCCTCTGCAATAAAGGCGACAAGAGTGAGGTGAGGAAGTGATGTCGACTATGAAGCTGCAGGGAAAACCACGCTCTCTTACCACAGTTAAAGAATGGATCAAGAAAGTTGTTTTTTGGACTCAATTCAGAAGCCCAGTCTCCAGGAAAGAAGTGGGAAGTTCCAGAAAAGCTACAGAAGTCACACAAGGAAGATTATATTTAGCCGTTTAAAATATTACCATTGCATTACAGTAAGAGGCAGTTCTTTAGGCCTCAGATATTATGAGAATCTGAGTTGCAGATTTCCTGGCTTCTCTGCCAGAGTGATACCATAATGGACTATAACCATAAATCAAAAGAATCACTCCATACCAGACCTCTGCCTTAAATCTCTGAAATTAGCCTTTAGCTCAAAGTTTCTCATGCTCTCTCAGCCCAAGCAACGAACGTTTTTTGTTTTTTTTTAAAAAGGTTACCAACTCTGTGTGCAGCGTGAGTAAATTCTTGCAAACCAACCTTCCCACTGATGCCTAAGCCAGCAAGAGCAGATGAGGACAGAGGGCTTCTAATTGTGATGTGCTCTTCAGCAAGGCCTATTCACAGCTGAAGTTACACACCAGTATTTCCACAGCTGCTCTACTGAAGATTAACCTGAAATTTGGCTGTAATATTCTTGGACTCTCTCTTACTTCGTTAGTGCAGAGCTAAGCACGCTGCTTATCTTCAGCTAGCCACCTGTGCAAGGGATGATATCTTGCCTTGGGTGAAGAAACCTAGCCAAACCCCTTTCAGTTTCATCCTTTTAGTAAGTCAGGCCTCACTGGAATTCTTTCACTGCAAACTAACCTGTGCCTCTGCTGTATTCATAGAAAGTTTTCTAAACCCTGTGTAACAGAAGAAAGTTTTGTTCATATCAAGAGAGGAACACCGGATATTAGGGTTAGAAAAATAAAGCCAGTTAAGGGCAGAATGCTTACAGGGACATTCAGCTAGCATACAGCAAGGGGACTCCCACAAAACACCATGCTACCCAAGGCACCAAGTGAGAGTCTCTATAACCCAGTCAGAGATGCAACAAATATATTGATACCAACCAGATGTTTGCACCTCAGCGGAGAAATAAGAGCCGTACTCTGAAACTGGCCCTGGCCAATAGAACAAATTCAGTTCAATTATTAAAGAGTGGCTACAGACCAGGATGGCCAGAGGGTCAATGTTTACTCACTGCTTACGCCTATTATGGGGGGCACACATTGAGTCCAGGCTGGAGGTCCCCTGAAAGCGGGCGTGTCACATGCTGGCTCTTCTCGTTTCCATCTGCTTTTACAGTTGTCAAGTCCAGGCTCCTCAAAGGGCAAAGCAGCCAGAGGAGCAACTGAAAAGGAAAAGCAGCCAAACTAACTGCCTCTATCAAGGGTCACTGCTAGAGAAGTAGCCTCAGGAACCAGAGCCACCCATGGGACCGGACTGTCCAGGACAGAAAGTAACAAGGCCGCTAGGCGTTCTGCCTGGGGGACAGAGAGAACAGACAGGAGGTGCAGATGAAAGGAAGAGCAAAAGGAGAGCAGTGTTTTGGTTTTTTTAAATAAAGTTAGCATACTAGGGAAAATTAAAAATACAATAGTTTCCTCACTATTACTTTTCCATGCCGTAGCTGCACAGGGATGTTCTGCAATTAGGATGTGGTGAGCACGGAAAGCAGTGATTTATAAACCATTTCATTAAGATGGAGCCCACACTAGGAAAGTCTGAGACTCTGACCTATTGTGTCCCTCTCTTCTGAGTGCCAGATGAATCCCCTTCCATTTCCACCTACCCAACCCTAGAGAGTTCATTTGCCATTTTAAAACCACCTTCTCCACTGAGGAAGTTCACAGCGCATTTCAGCGAACTCATTGCCATAACTCAGAGGTTCTCACCACTGTCGGGACACGTTACTGTGTCATGGAGAGCCAGGAAGACGGCTGGATTCGGCCTGGGGTGGGTGGGCTAGTGTGCCCTGTAGGATCATGATATGCTGCCAAGTGTGTCCCGACCTGCAAAAGGTTGAGAACCGCTGCCGTAACTAGTGCACGTACCATGGGGGGGGGGGGGGGGGCCCCCAGAAAAAAGGGGGCTTCTCAAGAGGTACTGATCGGATTGCTTGTAATGGCATCTTTCCCCTCCTCCCCAGTCACCAAGCACTAGACCCCACAGCTGCAGCCACCATCTCCAGCTCCCACAAGTGACCCTGCAGGACTGAGCAGTGACTCATCTTGTTTCAAAGCTTCCCGCAGCCAAGGACAAGTGCTGGCTGGCTACAGATCAGCAACCCACTATACTGCGTTAGCCCTTTGCATTTCTGTAGGGGAGGAATTACTCTTTGTCCCCCTCCACCTTCTGGAACGGAAATTGTTGGAAAAATTAACAGGATTGTGTATGAATGCCTCAAATTCCAAAGACAGAGCCGAAATGCAGCCTGCAGCGTTTCTTGCACCAGGCAGTCAAAGCCAGACATTCTGGCCACTGCTGCTTAGGCAATAAATCCGAGTGGTGCTAAAAACGTTTTCAGTGGTGGTAATGTGTTAAGCTGATGCAGGGCATCGTGCAGTAAATACTAACTGGTCCCCTTGCTCGATACCTATAGTATATCTCTTTTTTTTTCTTTTTTTTAAACAGCTTCCAAAGAACCATCCCAGGTAGTAAATAACTGCCAACTGTCAACCGGGAGCTTCTGCCAAAAAAGGATCTGCAGACTGCAGATGAGGGGGATCGTACCAAGACAGAGCTCAGCCTCTCACTGAACAGCGAGTATTCAGTGAAATCAGATAAATCATGTGAGGAGTAAAGAGGGTGCACAGGAGATGAAACACTGCAAGATTAAAAAGCTAGCCTCTCCCTTGCTCTAGTAAGAAGGTAAAATCCCAGGCACTCAACACACAGTTACAAATTGTAGTGGGTTACATCCCAGGAACATAGCCATCAATAAATTATTCTCTCCCTTTAGCCCTGAGCCCCAAGCTTACACTCCCCACAGCTCCTGGGGTGCAGTAAGGCACAGCTCCCATTCTTCCTAAAATCCACTGCAGTTAGGGTAATTTATCTGGCCCAATATGGAAACCAAAGGATCCTGCCATTTCCCCCCTCTCATTCTAACAGACCTTGAGCTCCTATTGAAGAATCCTTTCCTGAACTCCCCGTAGGGGTCACATGACTAGCCTTATCCCATGTCTAACTTCTAAAAAATTCCTCACATTAGCACAGAATGTAAATTATGGAGACTTCAGTCACTTTATCCACTTCTGAGCTTCAATCTGGGGAGAGATGCTGTATTTCCCAAACATCCCCCCAGCTAGCCATTAGCACGAGGCAGGAACATGGCGTGTAGCGTGATTGTCACTGTTCACTGATATATCTGTAAAAACGTTACTCAGCAACATATGAGGCTGAGCCTGAGGCAGCATAGATCTCCAGCTCTCACCATTTTATGAAACTTACTCTGAAAAAGACACCATATCCTTCCTGAAACTGTTTTATAGCTATGCCCGCCCTTTAGGAGCCTGGTTTACTTTTAGGCAGGTTCTTGACTTTTCATTTCTTTTCCTAATTGGAAGAATACCAATGGGTGAACCTGCCTCTTGATCTCTTACCTGCCTTTATTTTGGTAAGTTTTGTTTTCTACCACCACACCCTGTATCAGTCCTCACTTGTAGCCAGGACCAGGAGAGCATTTTCCAAAAGCAGACAATGGGGCTTGATTGCCCAGTTCTCACTAATTATCCGTTACCCCACAGACTAGGTCCTAGAAAGGTAACATTGCCCGTGCCATATGGTGTGCTTTTTATTCTGTAGGTTCTGGTGCTTTAGTTTCCTTCTGTAGATGGTACTTGCAAGTTGGCTGAGCTGTTCTGCAGTTGCCCCTTTTGGTGGAGAATCCAGAACGTGTGTTATTCCAGCATGAACACATCCCAGGAACATGCAGAACACATCCCTACAAGCAACATTCCCTCACTATATACTGTTTACATTAAAAATTCATGTAAGAGGCATTGCTAAGCCTACATCCCACAAAGGTTAGCCTCAAGCTTAAAGAGGGGCTTCTTCCAGCTGAAGACACCTGATAAGCATCGGCCTTCTCCAAGCTGCTGAAAGTGCAGACCACAGCCATGTTTCTAACCAGTGAGATGCAGACATTGCGCAGGTGTTCCCTGACCCACCCAACCGCTTGGGGAACCTGAGCAGGAAGGAGCAATTTAAAATGTCCCATCGCAGCCACAGCAAAGCTTCCAGGTGTGCACTGATAGATGGTGACACACGCCTAGAAGCTTTGCTGTGGCTTGGGCATTTTTAATCTCTCACCACTGTTACCAGTTTTTTCGAGAACATTTTCATCAGGTGTGCTGTGTAAAGAAATTAATATCTTTAGATGTTCCCTAGTTCACTAAAGGTTGAGAATCACTGGACTACAGAGTGATCTATTTAACTGAAAGAATGTTAGAATGAAAGAAGGATCACGTCCCAATAAGATAGCACATCTGACACCCCTTACATATGGAGGAATTTCATTTGAAAAGTTCTCCCCCAGCTACTCTGAGATAGTGTGTAGCTAGCCATCTGCTACACGGTATTTATGCCTCTAGCAACCGAGATGAACCTTTGGGTGGCCAGCGCTCTGCCCAAACAATGCAGCTGAAGATTTTCACTAATGTTAAGCATGCCTGAAGTGTTGAGGAACCCCATTACTTCCCAGCTGAACTTCTCATTGGCTCTGTGGATGAGGGCAGAGTGATCAAGGCAGACAGTGAACATGCCAAGCAGTTCCCCAGATAAAGGTAGTCATAATCCAACCCTCTCTCACAGTTCCTGTCTTGACAGGGCTGATGGCCACGTCTTAATAGGACATCACAACTGCAAGATTTACCTGTCCCAAGGCTTAACACATTCCTTCTCTGCAAGGAGTTTGTGCTATGATTGAGAGGAACTCTTGACTGATTATGAAGTGTTCATTTTGGTCCCTAACTGAGGAACACACCATGAGTTTTCTATTCTAGCTATTCTACACAAGGTTTCAGGAGTCCACTTGCAGTTGGAAGAACTCTGGCCCATCCCCTACAGACCTGGTACCATGATGCCCTGGTACATGAGACCAGAGCAGAGTTCTCATCAAGCCCTCACCAACAGGAGAAGTACTCCAGTTCATAGAGATCTTCTAAATGTATTCCTGTTTGCTTACCAGCTCAACGAAGGGTATACTCAAAAGTGCTACACTAACCTAGGCTTGAAAGGAATTTCACAAACATGCAAAACTGCTGTCTGAACTGATTTAGAGCACCCACAATACCACCCCAGGATGGTTAGTGAACGGTTGGCAAATACCTCAAGGTACGCAATGGACCATAATCCATAAAAAAGAAACAATTTATAATGTATTTGTTTGAATTCATACATATTTCAAAACCCTTAGTAAAGTTAATGTTGAATCATTAGCTCACATTTATCACAGCTCTGTACATGCAGGAGAAAATTCACAGCATGTCTAGTAAAATACAGTTTATCAAACATACATTGGATTTTAGAGACAGTCGCCTGGATTAGAGAATACCAACTGGTATCATTCAGATCTTCATACTTTCAGCTTAAACAGTGGATAGAACTTGGTCATTCACCAAGCCCCCCAAATGTATGGGTACAGGTATCTTCATCCAATGGCAGATTTTGTGTGTGGTTTGTTGGAGGAAGGGGATGCACTTTATTACTTGGAACAAAATACAAACTTTCCTGCTTTCTTTGCCCCTAAGTCACTAACAATATATTTGCATTCCATACGGTTTCATTAAAACTAAACAAGGAGTCCTGCGGCACCTTAAAGATTAACAAATTTATCAGAGCATAAGCTTTCGTGGGCTAGAACCCACTGACAGATGCACAAAGCAGAAACTGCAGTTTGTCAGTACACCTAATGGTGCAATTTCCACTACACATCTGACAAAATGAATTCTACCCCACAAAAGTTTATGCTCTGATAAATTTGTTAGTCTTTAAGGTGCCACAGGACTCTTTGTTTTGTTGAAACAGAGTAACATGTCTACAACTCTGGAACTTAATGCAAACTGTAGCCAAAACATTTTGCAAGGTTAACTAATTACAGAGATAAAGCTCAAAAAGAGAGAGAAATTTAAAAGTTAGTAACAAGTGAAAATATGTTTTCAGCTGAGAATTGAAAGGAGACGGAGGATTGATGAAGCAGAAAATTCAAGGTGACTACTCCAGCTGGTAGTTGCTACAATCAAGAAGGCAAGTGATAGAGACTAACACAGACAGGAATACAGACAGATGAGTTATCTGAAAACATTTGGAAAGAGTCCACGGTGAGCTTTGAACACAAGGACAATTTTGAACTGGAGCTTGAAGCAACCAGCCATCAGTGTATTTTGTGACTGGAGCAATGTGGTCCTGCTTCTTTGTACACGTAACAAGGAGAGCAACAGAACCTGGACACTTGAATCTGGAGAGCTGGTATTGAAATCAGAGAAGAGAGTCGCCACAGTCCAGGAAAAAGGAGATGAAAGCAGTGAAGATTTCAGCACAGGAGGAACTGTATTGTCAGAGGGAACATACCACGGAGGTGAACGGATAGGCAGATTTTCTGATAAATGAGAACAGAGAAGGCTCCAGGTGATGGAATATATGGTAGTTGCAGAGAGCAGAGGCAAGCAGATGGTTGTGGTTGAGAAGGAGCTGTGCTTGACTTAATTTATGAAATATTTGTTAATTAGTCCAAGTGAAGAGGTTTTCCACCATCACAGAAGAGGCTAATGCAGACCAACAAGTTCCACCAGTTCACTGGTTCAGTTGGCTTTAATTTCAGCAGCAAAGGCACACTTTTGGAAGGATTCTCCAGCCCTGCAATTGATTATGATCGGTAGGAAAAATTAATGTTAGCAGTGTGAAAGCATTAGCAGTAAAAACATGCCTTTTTAATAGAGTTTTTTTTTTTTTAAATATATACATATACATATATAGGAAGCTTAGCCCAGCGCCATGGCCAAAATACTACTCAAGCAAGTCAAAATAGTGTCATCTGAACACTCTATAGTATCAAATGGAAAAGTTACTTTTCACTTCCGCTCCTAGAAAGCTTATATAGTACTGCACAGAAAGTGACTGGCTCTTTATTCCAAAGGTAGCTGTAATCAAGTGACAGAAAAGTGGTCCCTATACAATTAATAGCTGAGATCCGTCATGAGTATATACACAGTTACTGTCTTCACATCTCAGCTCCTGATGCAAGTACAGTATATGGACGTGGTATGTTTCATACTAACCACCGAGAATGAAGTGTAATGACTGAAATCAGTATTTTTGGATCATCCTACACTGTTCATGTGATTGTCAGACAGTGGTTTGGTAATATGTAGGCTGAATGGTTCTGAGGTAATCATATAGATAATACCACATCATTTACATTGCAACTTTCATCTGAAGGGTGCTAAAGTAATACACCAATTCCCCCAACACTGAATCACAGCCACCTCTGAAATAGAAAGCAGCAGGTATTCTATACCAGAAATATGCAGCAAAAATGTCTGCACCTGGAAGTTTTCATCAAGAGAAAATGAAGGTAATTGGAGTTTTGCCCAAGAACCTACACACACTAATGCTCGCAGCTCACACAGCACAAGACCAACGCTGTTACACAAAAATTCAGCTCCTTTGTTAAAGCAAGAGGGTTTTTAAACTCACCATCATTATAGAGCGATATCAGTCTGATCCACAGTTAAGGCTAACAATACCTTAATGCTCTCTTCCTGTCCCCCAAAGACTGAAGTAGAACACCAACCCTGCAACTGATTACTGTGGGTAGGAAAGAAGAATGCTAGAATATTTTGCTGAATCAAAACCAACCCACGGCTGTGAATTTATGATCAAGCAGAATTTTTCTGAACAGTATGAGACATCAGAAAAGGGGTCTGGAGACACAGGGATTCCAATATTTTTGCTTAAAATATAGTCCCTGAGTTTATCTCCAAATTAGTCACCGCTGACTAAGTACTGGTGCCTCTGGCTAGTTTTGAGAGAGAAAAGGAGGGGAACTAATTACAAAAATAAATAGAGGAAACAGGAAGCATTTCTCTCAGAAGTTGGGAATATTGCCATCAGAATACAATTTTAAATGAAAAGTTGAACAAAGATCTATTAAAGGGATATTTTTACATTCTTAAAGCTTTGCAACAGTTTCAGCTCTGCATCCTAGATAATGCATTTATTAGGAAGCACATACTGCTCCAGTGGATGCATTATTATGAAATGTGCAACATCCTAATACACGCTTTACAGACTTGGGATAGCCAAAAGACCATGCTTTGCCGGGAGGAGATGTTAGTGGGGAAAGAGTAGGTAGGGATAAGCAAGGCAATGACAGGAGAGCAAAGAGGAAAACATGAGCCTAGGTGAAGGGACAGTATTGACAGAGACAAACTTCACTGAATAGGCTGGACAAACTGGATTCATGAAGCCTGTTTCTAAATTAGAATCACATTACTGCCCCCAATAAACATTTCTTCACTGGGCTTTCTATAACATGGAAGTTTTCACCTCATGTGAATACATAACACACACCCACCAAAGAAAAATGTGAAGCCAGATAGAATGACACTGCAAAGGGGGGGGGGAGGGAGAAGGGGAAGGACTGCATCTCAACTGTCCAGACAGGTTTATGTGAGCACAGAATGTTCTGTTGGCTGACCCAGCACAATTCTTCCAGAGATTGAGAAGTTCAGAGACCAGGAAGAGCAGCAGGTCAGGCATTTTATGAGGGCACATGCAAATGATTTGCAGTTTGATATCAAGATTAGATTTCAGTACCTAGACTTCTCAGTGCAGAGAATCACTGGTTACAGAATCACGAATCTCACAAAGTACCTGCACAGCTTTAAGTTTCATCACAGTACCTATGCAGCTCACAAGATCATCGGGTAACTGAAGAATTCTTATATTTTGAAAAAAAAGCAAGCAAAATATTCAGGCAAAAAAACTATTAACACAAAATTATGGTTGAAGAAAATATCACTTCAGAAAAAAACCTGTGAGAACATTGTTCGTACAAATGTTAGTAGGAGTAGTTAGTGGTTCCCAACCTGTGGCCTATGCCCAAAGACACAGGCAATTGCTGCAGGCTAAAAGAGAGGTGCAGGCTCCTTGCTGCAGTCAAGGGGATGGGAGATCAACAAAGCAGTCCAGCAGGGTCCTTAGGCCCTGGGGTCCCTGCTGAAGCCAGGCGGAAGGGAGATCCGCACTCACCTTCCCCTCCTCCTTCCTACAGAGTGCAAAGTGCTCTGCCTGGGTACCTAGGTTTTGGGAGTTCCTGCTGAAGCCAAAAGGAGGGGAGCACTGTTCTCTCACCTCCCTGGCTGCAGAAGGAAGTCAATGAGGGACCAAGTTGGATCACACATGGGGCTACAAGGACACATGCAATTTTCCCTTCTGCAGCCATGGAAATGGGAGATCAACAAGGTGGGACGCAAGTCTTTAAAAACATCCTTGTTCATTTTATAAAAAATTCCAAAAGTTAGCACATTTTATTGGACTATTTCTTTCACTCTCAGAGATTATATGCTGCTAAATCATTTTGATCTGACTGCATCCATGTGTATTTATAGATGACTAACGCAAGACACCTAGGTTCTTTAGGGACACGGTCAGATCACTTGAAACTAAAGAGCACTAATATAACCAAGGGCCCTGAATTGATCCACAAAGGTAAATGCATCCTGTTGGAATCAGACAGAGCTACTGCACCTACAGGTCCATACCCTGTAAGTTTGATATCCTCAGTTATGGGTTTTACATGAAAAGAGATAGTGGAACGCCAATGAAATACCACAAAGTCAATGTATCTAGTATATGCCACATGTAAGCTATCCAAATACAGCAGCTCTGCCGAATGTAATATGCTCCAAGATGCAAATGCCTTAAAGTGTTTCGTAATAACTGATTTAATGCTTTGGAAATTATTTAATGTAATATCACATTTTACAAACTTAGTATCAAGTTTACACCAGTAAGGCTAATATCAAAAAGGGAACAGAATTAAGGCTGTTCAAGTGATCTAATCTGAGTATAGTCATTCCTTCCAAAATCTGTAGGCATCATTCCCCAAGTGGATCTTCCTTAACTGAATTGCTGAAAACTCATGTTGAGAAAATGATATTTTTTTCTGAAGTGATGTTTTCAACCCTAACTTTTCTGCTCAGTTTGCTAATATTCAAATTCAGAGATAGTAGGATAAAAGATTCCTCTAGTCTCAGTGTCAAGGGTGAATGAAGTTGCCTGGAGAAAACCTCCTCAGCAAAGCAGTGCAGATGTGTCCCACGTACCCAATCCTCCACTTAGTAGGGTCCAGCCCTCAGAGGCAGGACACTACTGGTTAACATGGTTTAAGTGCTGCCATGCAACTCTGGGGCTCCTTTCCCCCCAACAGCAAAGCTGCTTGAAGAGGCAAATTTATGGACCTATGCTGTGTGCACTACTCCCAAGTAACAGTAACTAGAGCACCCACCAGGTGCCCCAGCTGTACCCCAACATCAGCAGGGGCTAGACCAGTGGTTTTTAAACTTAGGGTCAGAATCCAATAGTGGGTCACAGACCCTCAGGTACTGGGTCATGGCACCTCCTGTTTCTGCCGCCAAGACAGGAATGCATTGCTCAAAGATATAATTGTTGGATCATGGGCATCACTGATTTTTTTTCAACTGGGTCCTGAGAAATAAACCACTTGGCTAGACCCTGAATGGGAGCTGCAGGAAAAGCAGTTATTTTAGCAAAATACTTCAGGGCTTGATTACAGCCAGACACGATCCTGTTTGTCCTGAGATGTACGAGAGTCAGATCAGGATAGCCTCTCCATGAGAAAAGGGTCCGCTTGGAAACAAAAGGGATTGAGCAGAGGGGGGGGGAAAGCATCATCACCACCACCACCACGCCCGTATCTTGAATGCTAAGAAGCCTCCCACAGGGCCCCAAACCCTACTTGTCTCTAGGGGTGGATGGGTGCAGGCCCTATAGTCCCCCCAGTACACCCACAAACTACTCTGTTAGCCCCCACAACTTTCTCCCTCTGAAGCCCCCAGCTAGCAGCTCTCCCTTCTGTTCAGCACAGGACTTGCACTCTTCAGGGGGGCTGCCATCCTCCCCCAACCCTGGGGGCCGGGGCCCACCAGCCTCCCCCAGCATGATGCAATCCCCCTGCCCCCGCTCAGTCTCCGCCGGCCTCCCCCCAGCCTGACGCAACCCGCCCCCGCCCAGTATGAATTCAGCTGGGAGCAGGCGCCATTCCCCCTCCCCGCAGCACGTGCGGACAACCCGCCCCCCCGGAGCGCTCGCGCCCGCTCACCCGCAGGTCTCCCTCGCTGCGGTGCAGCCCCAGCTGCCCCAGCCCCACGGCCAGGTCGTGCACACAGAGCGCGCCGTCGCGGTTCACGTCGAGCAGCTGGAAGAGCGAGTGAAGGCGGCGGTGTTCGGGGGCCCCGCACACGGAGCGGGCGCCCAGCTCGGCGGAGGAGGGGTGCGCGGCGGCCGGCCCCGGGGAGCCGCACGAGCACAGCACCCCGCTCACCACCGGAGAGGCCAGAGAGCGCCGCGGCGCTGGCATTCTCCCCCGGCGCGGCTCGCGGAACTGCCGGCAAATAGCCGCCACGCGGGAGCGGAACGGAAGTGACTTAATCAACGCGCTTCCGGGTCGGGCCGCCATCTTCGGGCACCCTGCGTAGCACACCTTTGAACCAATCAAAAGATAGAGAGGGGCTGCCTGTACGTCACACGCACGCCTCCGCCGCAGCCATTCAGAATGAAGTGGCGCCCACGCGAGGGTTAGGAATGGGGAAGTTGCCCGTATGGACGGACGGTTCCCATTGGAAAAATCGCGGCGGGAGGCGGGGCAAATCGACGACAGGCCCAATGGGCTGAGACGCTTAACGGCTTACGCCCGTACTAAATCTTGACAGACAGGGATGAGGGTGGTTTTAGCGCTGACGAGCAGGAGCGGCATCCAATGATCTGCGACGACGTCCCCTGGAGGCTGTTCTACCCTCTGACCGACAGCATGCTGGCTCGCGGGCTGGAACGGAGCTCAGAGGAGGTGGTGCCTCGTCTTGACAAGCAGCCCCTTTGTCTAGTAGAGCTATGCTTCTGGCGGCGGGAGGTGTGCCCTATGCCCTGACAGACAAGGGGGGGATCCAATGGGCTGAGACAGGAAAGGGGCTGATTCTGGAAGCCATTACGCCACTGCCGCAGGGCGGAGGCTGTTTAGCTGGGCTTGCTGGGGGGCCGCGGTACGCAATTTGCGTATCCTTCGCTATTGAAAGGGGGTAGCACCCCAGGGCCCCTTGGGGCCCCCCTTTTTCCCTGGCACTATAGATCACCAGACCCTTTGAGGTCTTCGGGGCCCCTGGATTCCTCCCCTTCTCTAGGCCCCAAGGCCCTCTCAGGGGCCCTATTAGCCCCCCAATCTTCCCTCCTCCCGTGCCTCTAAGGCTCCTTTAGGGTCTTCTTGGTGCCCCTTCCCTGCCCCCTTCAGGCCCCTGGGCCCCCAGCCTCTTCTCATTGCCCCTTCCCCACCCCCTTCAGGCCCCTGGGCCCCCAGCCCCTTCCCATTGCCCCTCCCCCCCTCCTCAGGCCCCTGGGCCCCCAGCCCCTTCCCATTGCCCCTCCCCCCCCCCTCAGGCCCCTGGGCCCCCAGCTCCTTCTCAGTGCCCCTCCCCCACCCTCCTCAGGCCCCTGGGCCCCCCGCCCCCTTCTGGGCCCCCATCCCTGCTCAGGCTTCCTGGACCCCCATTCCCCTTCAGGGCTGGCCCCCATCTCCTCCCTCCAGCAGGCCGACCCCATGGCCATGGCGTCACCCCCAGCCCCCCCAGCCAAGAAGCGCAAGATGAACTTCTCGGAGCGGGAGGTGGAGATCATCGTGGAGGAGCTGGAGCGGGGCAAGCACCTGCTTATCAACCACTTCAACGCTGGGGTCCCGCTGGCAGCCAAGGCCGCCGCCTGGCACGACATCCTGCGCCGTGTCAACGCCGTGGCCACCTGCCGCCGTGAGCTGCCGGAGGTCAAGAAGAAGTGGTCGGACCTCAAGACTGAGGTGCGGCGCAAGGTGGCGCAGGTCCGAGCTGCCATGGAAGGGGGCGGCGTAGGGCAGGATGGAGCCGGCGAGGGTCAGGACGGCGAGGACCCTACAGGTGCCACAGCTACCCCTGTCATACTCACCCCCATGCAGCAGCGCATCTGCAACTTGCTGGGAGAAGCTACCATCATCAGTCTGCCAACTGGGGACTGCGCTGCCGCGGATGGTGCTGAGATACCCATCGCCGCCTCCACCACCACTGTCACCCTGACCCAGAGTGAGTGCTGCCCCTGTTGAAGGTGCTGAGTCAGAAGGCCATACAGCTGCCCTAGCAATTCTCCCATGGACAATGAGAGGGGGTTCTGGTACCCCTGGGGAGCAGCTTCCATTCCCTAAGGGCGGCAAATTGAAACCCTGCCACCTTCTACAATATAGTGAATATGGTGGCACCCCTTGTAAGCCTTAGTGCTATAGAGGGGGAGGTGCAGGATATGCAGGTGCTGAAAGCCACCCCTGTTGGACAGCAAAGTCAGTCTTCAGAACAAGGAAATCAAGCAGCCTTTTGGGGACTTTGCATCCCTACATCTTTGCAACAAACAGGCGGCCCGAGCCTCCCTCTGCGGGAACAGCTAAGGCAGACACTGCTTCTGGCCTGATTCTCTCCCCCGAACCTAAGCAAGAACGGATCCCGTGGGACATTAAATGCCATTCTCCAACTCCCTTACTGGTGACTGTAAGACTCCATCATAGGATGCTGAGTAGGTGCAGCACAGCTCTCTGAGGTTAAAGCTGATGCAGGCTTGTGAGCAGGGTAGCAAATCATAAAAGGGAGTTACGGGGAGGTTAGTAGAGAAAGGAGGAACTTGAATATTGAGCACTCAAGCCCAAAATAAAAGCACATGGCACATAGTTTTCTACTTACCTGTTCAGATACCTTTCATATGCTTTCCTTCCCTTTGCGCAGATGCTCATGGTGTTCTGTCTATAAACCCAGTGTACAGGATGAAGCAAAATAGGGAACTACAGAGATCTATGTTAGATAAGTTAGTTTATGAAGATCTTCCTTGAGAAGCTTAGTTGTTCAGAGAAACACTAGTTGAAACAGCAGCATGTAGCTGTTTCCATGTTATGATGAATGAGTGAAATCTAATTTGTCTTGCACAGCTTGAGATTAATAGATTTATGTCTTTTATTGTCACTCCCAGCTCCTCCCCCAACCCTTTGTGATTTACAGAAGATGGAAGCATATTTCTGTGCCTTCTGTCTTTAGAAACTTATTTCTGCATCGGTGGATTCTTCAGCAGTCAGACACGATTGATGCCATTGCATCTCTTACTTGTCCTTTGTATCTGTTTGATCATGTAGCCTGGGTTGGGAAGTAGTATCTAGGTTTTCCCTACCCTTTTTGGCCCTGCGTTGTATTGGCCTAAGGAAAGATCTGACTTCTGTAGGACTAGCTTCCTTCTTTTTATTCTGCATGCACACAATCTTCCTGTTTTCTCCTTAAGCAGGCACTAAAGCTTGGCACGTTCACTTGTTAGTGGTGTCCTGTAAGCATGTTCACCCAAGAGCTGCAGCCTCTGACCTCTCTTTTTATTTGTGCCTAGTTCCTGCAGAGACAACTTACCATAGTCTGGAGGATGGAGTGGTAGAGTACTGCACGACAGAAGCTCCCACAACGGTTACTTCAGAAGCACCCTTGGAGATGATGGCACATCAAGCAGAGGCATCTCTGAAACCCCAGGAGCTAAAGAGCCGAATTGCCCTAAATTCAGCCAAGCTCCTGCAGGAGCAGCGAGTGACCAACCTGCACGTGAAGGAAATCGCCCAGCACCTGGAACAGCAAAATGACCTGCTGCAGATGATCCGTCGCTCTCAGGAAGTGCAGGCATGCGCACAAGAGCGTCAGGCGCAGGCTATGGAAGGGACCCAGGCTGCTCTGAGTGTCCTCATACAGATCTTACGCCCCATGATCAAGGACTTCCGTCGATTCTTGCAAAGTAATACACCCAATCCATCCGTGACGGCTGACCCCAGCCATGTGGCCCAAAATGGGCAACAAGACAGCATCATTCAATGAGATAAGGACCAACTGTACTGTTCTCTCAAAAGAACTATTTTTGCTACAGTTGGACACACTGGGACAAGATCTGCTCAGGTCACTGTAAACTGGTTCAATTCCATCCCTCTGGGGTCAAAAGCTGTTCCTGGACAGCTTTCTTTTTCTGTGATGATCCTACGCTATCTGCTTTTGTGAACTCAACATCCAGAATCGCAGCCAGGATGTGTGATAAACTCAGAACTTAGCATTATTATTTGGTTCCTTTTATTAAAAAAAAAAAAAGAAAAATAATTTTTGCCATATAGATTTATAAAAAGACAATTATTTTTATTTCTATCTTAAAAAATGACATCCCTTTCCAAGACATGCAGTCTTTAATTGACTTCTAACATGCTGAGGGTCTTGCAGTCGCATCTCAGCACTAAGGGTGCCCAGATGCTCTGTTGCAGTACAGAGAAGTTGAAGCAGTCCTGTCTCTTGCTGGACATTTGTAGAGTAATACTATGGTACCAGAGGTGGTGCAGCAATGTGGTGGAGGTTTGTGGGTGCTGCTTTTTAAGGGTGAAAGTCATTCCCCTAGAGGACTAGCACAGAGCATGTGCACAACTTAAATCCCACAGAAGTCCACTGTAGTTCTCAAAATAGTTTGTGCTACATAGACCACATGCTGGTGCTCTGCACAGTGGTGAATTTCATCCAAAGCTAGAGGAGGTGTTTTTATGTGTATATTTCAAATGTCTCATTAAGGAAATGACTAAGTATGAATTTCAATAGATAAGGTTTACATATAGGTGAAACTCCATCCCAGTGGACTAGATACTTCAGTATAGTTTAAAACCTCTGCAATATGTTGCCACAACAAGGTTGGGAAAAATATGGTGTTTTCAGACAAGTCATAACTCTGAAAGTCTTTGCTTGAGTGAGTTTGTCAGCTACTTACTATTTTATGGTTGGCGGGTGGGATTGTTTTGTATACAGTTTCTAGTTTGTTTTGTAGTTTTAAGGAGTTAGAAACAAATTCTGTTGTCTTGGCCAATATACAACTGCCTAAAGACTGTGGGATTTGGCCCTAAGACTATATGGGGGTGGGTAAGGGAGGAAATGATGCTTCACATCTTCATCCTTTTTTAGTTATTCTGGCTTTTGGGGTCTGGACCTAAGTAAGAGTCCTTGTCGTAGGAAGTTGACTTGGTGTTCTGAATGTGGTTGTTACAAATATGCACCAACTTCATACATACAAAAAATATTGTTTTTATTTCAGACGAAAAGGTTCACCTCTACATGGGTAAGAGCTGATTGATTGCGTTTTACTGTTAACTTCCTCTAGCCTCCCGCCTCACTTGTCTCCTCACTTGCCACCTCACCAATGAGTCAAAATTATGTATTAATACTTGCCAGATATTACTGTCAAAATGGAACACTTTTATGTTAAGTTTGCTGTTGAACTCTCTGCAGGGCTGAGAAGTGGTGAGTTGAAATTCATGGTGGAATGAATTTGTACAACTAAATTATAAACCCCGGAATTTATCTTTTTATGATGGAAACACTGATGGGGCCCTTAACTGGCCCAGTACATGGGATATTATTATATTTTATAACCTTCATTGTTCTGATAGTTCTACTGTCGCTTGGAAGGAGGAATAGTGAACATTGTGGTTTGAAAGCTTTGACCGATGGAAGATCCTCGACCCTTCCATTCAGTCTTCCATCCTGAGACAGGACAACACTGTCAATGGCTTTCCCACCCTGTTCACCATCTGTCCACATCAGCACAATTCGCTTGGCTTGCTTGGCTCTCAAACCCTGTGGAATCAAATCAGTGACCCAGCTGCAGTTTATATTTAACACATGCTGCATCATATCGGTTTACCTCACTTGTGAAAACAATGGGCCCTCCTTCACCAATATGAATTTTTAATAAAAATGGTTTTTTAATTGCCTTTTTCAGTATGTCAGTATTTTCCAAGGGAAAAAATGATGAGACAAGGCTGAAAAGGACTCAAAAGTCAGGAAATACCAAAGTTAGGGTTGCCCATTCCTTTTGGCAACCTTAACTCTTTCCTCTTGTATACATGCTTCATCATGTATAGTATTTAGTTTTATGATCACATTCTGTTTCTCAATATCAATACTTTTCTGCTATCTTATCGTGTAGTAACGATTGCTACTCTGTGCATGACAGACAACCATGGCTCATGAACAACACATTGTACTCCTCTACCATGAGCTGGATGAAGTATGGCATCCTAGCATAATGGAAGACAAAGTGTTGGTATTTATAAAGCATTAGAATTGATTTACATTAACTCATTCAATTACTACAACCCCTCATGATGTTTCAATAATGCAACTTACTCTAAATAGTTGCTACAGATAATTGAATGGCTAGCACTTGGAAACACCAATTTGTCTGTCACCTAAGGATAAATATTGGGCTAACTCATCTATAGCATTCAGCTGTAAATCGTTTACATAAATTCTCACTAATTAAAAAACTAGCAATATTTTAAATACAGTATGATAGGCCTTGACTAATCTATGTTTCTGGTTGCCATGGTGACCAGTTTTAGTAGCCTGTCGCCTAGCTCCACTGCAGAAATGTAATGGAGATGCGCCATCTGGTGACCAAGAGTAAAATTGCTGGTGCCTAGCTGTGCGCCAATTTTGTCCACCCCTGCAGTATGAGCTGCTTGCCTGGGGCTCAGCCCATTACCATTTACTTTGTTCATTGTAGTCCTGTGAGGAATAAATCAAAAATAGCCCACCCAAGCTGAAAACTAGATAATAAAAGGTATCCCAAGCTGTGGTTTGGGTGGTGGAGAGATTATATATAGTGCCCAACAGGGACAGAAAATGAGAAGCAAGTGTATAATACAAATGTGATTTGAGGGCCTATATCATAAATCACCAAAGCTAGGAAATGTTAGAGTACACACTGCTGGGATTCCTAGTTTGTCAGTGATATACAGCACCAATTTCTAGTGTCGGAGGTTCAGGAAATAAACCTTGACATGGTCTCTGAAAGGTGTTCAGCTGGCTGATGATGTACAGAATTTAATTTCAATTCTCTCCTGCAGATGGCACCATGTAACAGAATGGAGAAACTGCTGTAGTTAGGGATAACAGATGGCCAGTCATTCCCCTGAGATCTTAGTTCAGCCACAAGCAATCTGTTATGTATATATTTAAAATTGTATAGCAGGAGAGCACTGACCAGTGCAACAACACCAAACTGATCTAACAAGTCTTCCATCTCTCCTCCTATGATTCTATTTGTTCCCACAATTCTCTCCTTTTTGAGGCCGGCAAGCTGGAAAGAAAGAACTGCAGCAGAACACAGAGCCTTGTTTCCAAAGAAAAAGCAGGTTGACTGGGAATGAAAATGATATTGCTTCCAGCAAAAACTGAAGGACAAAGAGCTTGAATATTTGAAAATCCCTTTTTTGGTGTGCTCAGTAACGTACAGTATCTCTAGCAAACAAGTTTACTACAGAATAAAAGGGACAGACAAGCCATAATGACAGATGTTGTGCATTTAAAAGCAAAAGCATAGAAAGTTTTTGGTAAGTATATCACGTAAATATGTTTATGATTCCTATATATCAGGTGTGTATTTAAGTTATTTCAGTTTTGGTAGTTAGTAACTGGCAAAGTGATAAGAGAAGTGCAAAATTACCAGGATTGGAATTTTTGTCTAGCTATTTTTTCCCTGCACTTTTTTTTTTTTTTTTTTAAAAAGCTTAACTATCAAGTGTGTTTTGGCCAAGTTCACTCGGCGTTATATCTGAGATTAAGTTAGGTCAGGAATGAGTTTGGCCTATTGTGTTTAGCTATCAATGCAAGTCTAAGCATTTACAGCCCTTCCATTTTTGCCTGGCACTCTTGAAAGTAACTGGCAGGAGACTGTCAAATAAATGATCAGTGCTCCTTCCAAGTTGCATTTATGGCTAGCAGTAAAACCAGAGTTCAGTAAAGGTTTCCCTCACTTGTAACCTAGAGACACTTGGCTGCTTGGGTCCCAATCCTGAAAGGTGATCAACACAGTCAGACCCCAGTGCCTGCAGAATTTCATTAACTTCAGCAAGACTCCATGGGAGCATAAGGATCTGCCCATGTAGATCAGGACCAGAACCTGGGTTAGGACAGGAATGAATGAACGTTTTGCTTTCCCTTCTCTCTCACGTAAACTCTTCCCTGAGCTCTCTCTTAATAGACAAGACTGTTTCCGTCTTCCTCACAGCAATACCTGGTGATTAAGAAAATACAGCTTTAAAAGCTAAATTTTTATTATTAGGGAGATGGCAGAGACAGCAAGACTTAATGTTGGCTGAGATATCCATGGACTGCAGACTAGACCCTAAGACAGGTCAGTTACTTATGAGAAAGAAGGTAAGGATATGACCAAGGCTGAAGTAGTTAAGTGAACATTGTCTATCTTCCTCCACCTGGAATATTTTATGTATGTTTCTTGCTTTTTTCAGAGTACTTGTAAAAATGCTTCTGTGAAGCACACACATCATCCGTGAGGCTCCCGCATCTCAGCATCCTAAAAGGACACAAAAAGGAGAAGAGAACAATTAGAGCAGCAAAACAACCACAAAATCATCAAAAGAAATCTAGAAAGAAGAACAGCATATTAAATCATCCAAAGAATAACCGTGAGTAAAATCACAAGCTCCTTGTCCTCTCAAACACCATCTGAAGGTGGCAGCGCTCACTGTAACAGACCGTGGACATGGAGGCCCGAGGTTGATCTGATAGTGGCTGGAGGAGAGGTGAAGAGGGAGAGATTTGGTGACGGCCGTGATAGCATCAGCAATCTGAGTGTGATAAATATAGCTCCTGACCTACCCCTTCCAGCACATGCCCACCTCCCTGTGTAAGACAGGACCATTTGAAGCACCCACTGGAATAAATAACAAATGTGAATAGGTATAAGTAAACGTTATGTCCTCAGGCACCTGCTTGTGTGAGACTCCCAGCAGCAGTGCGGGAACTCTGGGATGAATGCAAAACTTATGAGTGTGGATTGCACCACACCATTGCAATGCACTGTAAACATAAGAATTTATCCTAGAAACATGATAAAGGCTTCAGGAACTTCAGATGCAGGTTTGAACACATCAGAAGGGACAAAGTAACAATTCTTTTATGTTGAGGGGCCTCCTATGAGGTACTTAACATATCAAAAACACAATGGGAAAATACTGAGCACAGTAAGTACGAAAGGTCGGGCAGCTGGAGATTTGGGTCCTGTGCTTCCTTTTCTCTACAACGACAGTGCCCCCATTACCAAGTCCCTTCAAACCTGGAGTAAACTACTATAGTTTCTCTGTGTTCTGAGTGTGCAGCGCTTATGCACTTGACTGGCATGGTAAGTGTGAAATCAGTTCATGGCCCTTTACTATAATAAAGACTATTAACATACAGAGCTCATTAAAAATACAAGCAGATCAAAGAGGAGCTCACCGTCTGTTATTAAATTAAGCTGAGCAGATACAAGCTTAGAGTAACTCAGTAACATAGGGTAATCCTACCTAATGAGGATAGACATACATTTTCCTTTGCACCCCTCCCAGTAGTCCTCCATGTCCTCAGCTCTATAAATGGGGTGCATCTCTGGAGTAATATAATTTGGTTTCCAAGTCTTCAGTGTTTGGTTGCTTGTCCAAATGGATTAGTCCAGTGACATTTTCCAAGGGAGGAAACTATCTACAAGGCTTAGTGATCTACTGATTGGAGACCACCACCTCCAAATTAAGTAATAGGATTAAATGGATCCCCAAATGCTTTGCACACTTTACTGACCCTATCTATCTATCTATCTATCTATCTAATTCCCCCCGCCCTTTAAATTTATCTCACCTCACATTTTCCTTGCTTTCTCATTATCTCCCTCAATCTTCTCCCCTCCTTTCCAAAACAAAGATATTTCTGTCTCTTAAAATTATTTCTTACCCATAATCATTGGTAGCCGTTACTTGGCAACTTCACAGCTGCATGTTCTGCTTGAATTCACTCTCTATTTCCTCACTTTTATATCCTGCTACTCTGTGCACTCTATTACACACCTCCATAATTGTGACATTTTGATTAGGTCACCTCCAAGGCTCCTGTCTAACCGGAACAAGCTGATGTAGCACATTCTTCAGCACAATACTCTTTTCCTTAGAAATAAAAGGTTGCAGAACTAGATAAGGTTCACTGGATTAGGTGTAACCAGAGTGGTGTACAAAAATCATCTAATTCCTTTGATATATAATCATTTTTGAGGAAGAAAGAGCAGGTGAGGTTTTAAGAAAGGATGGGGCAAAGTATGCAGAGATGTAAAAACTATGGGTCAGATCCTCAGCAAATGGGATTCCTTCAGTGTAATGGAATCATAGAGTGGTGTAGAAACATACAAATTCCCTATGCCCATAAGAGGCATCTTGGAGTGAAACAAAATGTAGTGTGCTCTATCGGCAGTTAAAATCAAACACAATTTAGAGCAGCCTTGAGGCAGCTCTAACTTGTGCCTTTGACCATATCAAACCCTGGCTTTCCTTGGAACTGGGAGGCATCTTTGCTTCACCCCACCCTTCCTTGTGTCCTTTGCTGAATATAGTGTAAACAGACCTGAGGATCTGGCCTTATGGGTCAGTTTAATGTCTGAGATAATTCCCTTAATGTATATGGATTTACCCTACAAATAAATTTGGTCCAAAGTGAGCAATTGTGATCTGCATGCAGCATGCTGAAAGTAAGGTGGTGTCAGTGGAGCTGAGAATGGGATGATGTAACCATTCTTCTCTTCCTTGTGGGAAGGAAGAGATCTTCATTTTGCACCTCCTTGAGTCGGAAGTGCGAAGGACTTGGAGATGTCATATGCATTCATTATAGTTCCTATGATGTCTTATTGGAAGTCTACCTAGTAAATGACATCTTCCCTCATCAGTGCACATCAAATCATGTTTTCCTAATTCCTAGCTCTTTAAAGATGCTAATTTATCAAGACACAAATGTGGAGTAAAAATACAGAAATACCAACGTGGAGAGTTTCAGACTAATAAAGAATCTGTGTCCCAAGAGTTTAATCCTGGTTACATGACATTTCCTTTGTGAGGCGGACATACACATATCCCTGAGAATCCGACTACAGTTGTTATGTTACAGACTATTCAGCAATTCTCTGGGCATTTTTCCAAGTTAATTTATTTTTAACGTCATGCACATTATTCAATTAATTATAAAGCAAACATTGAGGTTTTCAAGAGATGTTTCTGACAAAGCTGTTGAGTAAATATGCGTGAGAACGGCAGGGCTTAAAATTTCTGTAAATTTTAACATTCAGCCTTGTTGCTATAAACAAAGGAGAGAAGTCCTAGGGGGAGTTATTTATTAGAGTGAATCACAATAGCTATCTCTAGTACTGTACTAAAGGGGCGTTTAATCCTTTCTCTCGGGATGGAAGTGGAAACACCATCATTCTGACAGTGGACTTTAGAGAAAGCTTGCAGGAGAGATGACCTTGAATTGCTTCCAAAATTCTACAAGGAACCCTCTTCCCCCTTCATGGCTTTGCAGATTTAAAATGTCCAGCAGATTTGCCTCTTCACAATGGCATTTCTATTAAATAAAGGAATAGGAGGTGGAAAGGGTCAGTGCTCACCAATGTCTGTTGGCCCTCGTAAGCACAAGATATGAGTGTATAGGGCATGGGATACAATACCTTAATTTTAAAAGGGGTACCCCTACGTAATGCTGTGCTGGCAGGTTAATCCCCTCCATCACACTCCCCTCATAGGTCTCTGCCAAGAGGCAGGGAGTAAAAAATTAATTCCTGACCCGGAATTTGGCAATCAGTTTAACCTTGTGCATGTAGCAAGAGTCAGCATGGCAAAGTGTTGCTGCTAATCAGATCTGACGATATACTGGGGCCAAGTAAGTTTTCATGTGTTTTTTCTGTCACCGTAAACAAGCTTCATGCTGGGGAAAAATAATTTGATAGTTTTTGCTATTGTCAGCATTAGTGATTAGAGCAGTCATTCCCCAACCTGTGGGGTACAGAGGAACAGCGGGGGTGGGGGGACATGGCATAGCCCAGGCCAGCCCCCATGAAGAGCCAGGGAAGGAGTGCCACCCAGCATCACTCTGCTCCCTGCTCTTGACCACTGGCCCCTGCACTGAGACTGAGAGTGAGGAGGGAGCCAACATGTTCTATTATCGGTAAGGGGGGGAAGAGGGGAGCAAGAGGAAAAGTTTGGGGACCGCTGTACTAGAGACACAGTGATTCTAGATGTTTAATAGAAGCAATGGGAGCCAGATTTTCATCCTGTCTCTGCCCAACGTGCTCTATGACACTGGGCAGGTCACCTCCTTTCTCTGCACCTCAGGTTCTCTATCTCTGCAATGTGGGTAATAAGCCTGATTCTAGAAGGACCTTAAGCATATCCCTCACATCAAGTACCTAAGTCCCACTGATGATTGTAAGCTGGGACAGTATTTGTATTGGAGACTTGGGCCAAGACTGGATCTCCTAGGCACAACCACAATACAAATAAATAATAAATGATAATATATTTACATGCTTCAATTTAGGAGTGTGCTTAAGGACCTTCTTCAATTCAGGCCAGTAATAGTCAATGGGATCGGAGAGCTGTGTGAATTAAGGCCTCATGGATGTAAAAAGCTGTGAGAGGACTATGGATAAGGGTTATTGTTATTACCAATAACAGTTACCACGAGCCTTGTGATAGTGATATTTTTTCTTTAAAGAGCCAGGCCCTGATGCTCTAAGGTGTTTAGGTGAAATCAGTTGGAGTTAGGCAGCTAATATCTGTGAGGATCTCGGCACCAACTCCTGAAGGCACGTGATGAGGTGAGGCTCAGCTTTCCTTTAAAAATAAAAGTAACTTTCTGACCTTCACGGTTGCAGAGAAAAGCTAGAAAACATGACACCAGTGCACCCCCAGAGTCTCAAATCCCAAGAGGCAAACAACCCTCCCCCCCGTGTTAATGCTTAAAAAATCTTGGGCTTTCTAACCCAAACTTGCAGTTCGGGGCCAGTGCGCCCTGATTGCTGAACGACTAGTGACGCGCCCGTTGACAAGTTCCAAAGGGGGAGCCGTGTTGGTCTGCTTCAGCAAAACAAAGGAGGTGTCCGGAGGCACTTTTAAAGACTAACCCGTTGATTTATTGCATGAGCTTTTGTGGGTGAAGTCCCACTTTGTCAGATGCCAGGGTGGAGAAAACTGACATTGCAATGATTGCATTGCAAAAATAAATGCGTTAGTCTTTAATTTTTGTTTTGCTGCCCTGCCCATTTCCTGTCCCCCTCTTTTCCCTGTCTGGCTCTCTCCATTTTACACCTTTTTATCCCCACCTAGCTTTTCTCCTCTTCTCTCCTGCTCCCAGCTCCTCTGCCCTTGATCTGCCAACCAGGCTTTTTCCAGCCTCTACCTTTATTCTCTTCCCCACCTTACCCCCTTCTGCTTCCTCCCCCACCCTCTTGTCTGTCTTCTCTTCCCCCTTCCCTTTTCTTCCACCCTAATGATGAGGTAAGGGGATGGTTTTTAATAAGACTGACAGTGACCTCCCCCAAGCACTGAGCCCCTAGCGCGCTTCCCCGCCCCTAGCCGCGCTGTGGCAGCCAATCCGAACCCAGCGCTAGGAATCTTTCCCTTTGCTTCTGCCCAATCGGATGGCGCCGCTCTCCCCTCGGCCCTCCCCCAAGGGGGGGGAGGAATGTTGTCCGGGCTTTCGTATTCTCGAAGCTCGGGGGGGCCGGCTCGGCCCTGCCGCTCTCTACGTCATTAGCGTAGCGGGCGCACTGAGCGTAGAGCAGGCCAGTGGAGGCGGGCGGCGAAGGCTTTGCAGCGAGCGAGCAGGAGGTGAGAGCGGGGCCGCTGGCGGCTCTTGGGGCCCGGGTGGGGCAGGACCCGGGGTGCGCCTGCAGCTGTGGTCCCTGGCGAGGCCGGCAGCAGAGACCGGGCAGGGCTCATCGCATGTAGCAGGGAACAGCTGTAGGCCCTCGGCGGGGCTGGAATCCACCCGCGGGGCCGGACCCTAGTGTAGACGAGGCTCCTGCAGCCGGCCTGGAAATTGCTCCCCGGGTTTGCACGGCCGCCGCGGGGACACGGGAACTTCGCGAGCGGAGCTTGATTCTCAGAGCTAGTGGGGGGACCTGCGGCTTTCTTGGGGGAGTCCACATTTTTAAACTGCCCCCTCCCCCAGCTCTGCTGTGCCCTCCTCCCCCATTGCACCCAGATTTCTTTCCTTTTTTCCCCCCACCAGCTCAATCGTTAGCCTTGCCTGCCTTTTGTTAGTTGCTTTCAGAGGGGTGGATGCAAATCGCTAGAGAGATCGGTGCGAAACATCCTGCCAAAAGAGAGGCACCCTAGTGCGGGTGAGGGTGGCAGAAGGGGGGAAAGGGATCTTTGAAACAGGCTAACTGGATGTCTCCTTTGATTGCAATGAGGTTGAACAGAGTCTTCTCTACCTAAACAGGTTTCGGAGGTGGAGGCCAGAACTGGCTGGGACTAATTTACTTGTTTCCCTCCCGACTTGACATTTGAGAACTGGCACAGACAGCAGAGTCCTGTATAAAATTGTTACAGAAGGAGAAGCGACTTGAAACTGGGAAGTGGTAAAGGTGCTGTCACAGCTCTAGGATTTTTTCAGCTAGACTAATTCAGAATGACTTGTTACCAGGGGGTTTCTGAAGGGGGCCTGATGGACACATCCCACCACAACCTCTAAACAGGAGAGTTGCAGCTAGGGGAGCTCCTGCTGGTCCGGAGCTTGGATTTTTCCTCCCTGTTTTTCCTCCCTGGAGATGTTCCAGAGATTTACTCTGTCCTCTCCCTCCTCACCTGAAGTCTGCCAAAGCAATGATCCCACAGCCAGATCCGACCACCAAAGAGAGAAGAGGATTGTGCATTTGAGGCTGGGCAGTCATTGCAATTGAACTGAAATTTACTCTCTCAATTCTTCCACGCCTGAAACAGCTGCCAGTTCCTCTGTGTACCTGTGTGCATTTCAAGCCAGCTCCTCTCTGGCTCTGTTGTTCTGAGTTCCTGGGCTTTTCTTACTGAGCCTGCCCATGGCTTTTTTGATGAAGAAAAAGAAGTTTAAATTTCAGACCACTTTCACCTTGGAGGAGCTGACTGCTGTTCCCTTTGTGAATGGTGTTCTGTTCTGCAAAATCAGGCTGCTGGATGGAGGGGACTTTGCCAGCTTGTCTTCCAGGTAAGAAGCGCTGTATAATTCTCCTAACCATCTTGGTACTCCTCCTTTCCTGGTTAAAGTGTTGTACTGAGTTGTTTACTATCACTAGCCTGCCTCTTCCATGTGATTTTAATAGTTCTGCTGCAGGGACCCACACACCTTTTTTCCCCCATCTGGGCATTGCCAGAGAACCCTGAGTCTGGTTATTGTGGGCCAGCTGTATCTGTGTGGCCTCTGATCAGAATTAGATTGAATCCTTCACATATTTGGTGTGACATTTCTGAAAGATATTGGGGGCCTTTGATGAACACTTTGGATCACAATTCTCCCCCCTTTTGGAAAAAAGCTCACAATTCTCTCCCCCCGTCCCCCCAGAAAAAAGCTCACACACCCTACATATGAAAGAACGAGCCATACTGAAAGAGAAACTTAGCTCAGTAGAACAAACAAGGTGTCTTGTGGCACTTTTAAGGGCTAGCAAATTTATTTATCGCATGAGATTTTTGTTAGTAAATAAATGTGTTAGTCTTTAAAAGTACCATAGGACTCCTTGTTTGTTTTGCTGAACTAGACGAATACGGCTACCCCCTGGAACTTAGCTCAGTAGGAAATTGCATTTAAACGGAACAAATGAACCCTGCTCAACTTTGCTCTCCGTTTGCTTCTGAATTGCTCTCCATGGTAAGGGTTGAAGTAGCTTGCTTTGCATAGCAAATTACCATGAAAAGGATATGCAGCTGCTTGGGAGGTTAAAGTTGTTCGTTTCAAAGCCAGGGCTTATCTTTCTAAATGAAATTGAACCTCCTGTTTGCTGTAACTTTTTTAATGGACCCAAGTACTGCAGCCAGAATGTAATCGGTGATATTTGGAATACTTCTGCAGGATTCTTTTACAATCCCCCTTCCCCATTGTGGCCCGGCTTGGCTTTTCCCCCACATGTTTCAGGGGTCTCTGACCCACTCTAAGCAGGTTGGTTATCACACTCGTGCTATGCCAACCCAAATTCCAAAAGAGCTTTGGACTGGCTTTCTTACTGCCTCAGTATGCTAGAACAGCCTTGAGTGCCTTTCAAAATCTGTTTTTGTATTTACCCAAGCGTAGTTAAGTATTGGGCTCTCACTGCTGATTGGTTCCAGGGGAAACTGAGTCTCCAAAGGCAATTTTCTTGTATCACTGTATGCTGAGAGCTGTTCTAGGGGTAGGGGTCTTTCCTGGCCAAGCGTAAATGTATGGCTGTGTGTCTGAGCAGCCCTGCAGCAGAGCAACAAGATCTGATTTTGTAGAAGTGCCGAGCAATCCTTGCTCCAGCTGAAGGCCATGAGAGCTGCCGCACCTTTGGAAAAGCAGACACAAACAGAGTTCCTCTGAAGAAAACTTCCAAAAGACATTAGTCTAAAGAGGTAGCTGTGTTAGTCCAGGTCAAAGCGTCTGACGAAGTGGGATTTTCTCCCACGAAAGCTCATGCAATAAATACATTTGTTAGGCTTTAAAAGTGCCGGAGGACTCCTTGTTCGAGTTAATCTAGTTCAGCAAAACAAACAAGGAGTCCTGTGGCACTTTTAATGCCTAACAAATGTATTTATTGCATGAGTTTTTGTGGGAGAAAATCCCACAAGCGTCTGATGAGGTGGTATTTTCTCCCACGAAAGCTCATGCAATAAATAAATTTGTTAGGCTTTAAAAGTGCCTCTGAGGAAAAAGTCGACCGAAACAACTCTTCCTTGCAATTTTCTCTCCAGTATTAGATCCCTGTGTTTGGTAGAAGTATCTTATCTAAGGAATTTTGAGCTGTATGTGAACTCAGAAAGGAATTAAGCCCTTCTCTTCTGAGACCAGCTAATTCATTTGGAAACTATGCTGGGTGGACCTGGTCCCCCAAGGTGGGATTCAAGCTTCTCCCTGTGGTCATAGAAAGGTTGCAGGAGTTGAGGTTTGGTGCTACTGCCAGCCTTCTGGATTGCTGTTTTGGGGAGGAATTGGCTTTTTTGAGGTTCAGGAGTTTTCTCAGCCTGTTCAAGTGCCTGTGGAGAAAGCATCTATAATTTAAACCAAATGCATACGTTACTCTTGCTCAGCTTCATTGCTCATAATCCAGCAAACCTTGGGTTTGTCACCTTTCCCCTTGTCTCTGGTTTAACTGAAAGCACGTGGAAACCTGTTCTTATTAGAGAAGTACTAGGCTCAGTGGTATAGATTCATCTGAGCTTTTTGTCTCTTGCAGTTTCTCTAACTGTAAGAAACGGTGATCTTCTAGGAATTGCCAGAAAGTAGGGTTACCGTGTACAGAGGATCCCCAGACCTGTCTTGACTTTTAGGTTACTGCCTCTTCCATTTAACCGTGACCCTTTTGAAATTCTAAAGATCTGGGAAAAATACTAGGGGGAACTAAGAGAAATTTTTATCCATCTTGAATTTGAAAGTTTGTATGTGACTAAGAGCCTGTGATAATTGTATGTAGCTAGAGCCTGTGATAACTTCTTTGATACCAGAGCATTTCCGAAAGAGAGCGGAGTCCGAGGAGCTTGCTGGGGCAGGGCTTCTGTTATCAAATGATTTGATATGAAGGAGAGTCTCGTGTTGCTGGTTCATTGTATTGCATTGTGGAACAGCCATGCACAACTTGTAAGTTCTGACTATCCTTGGCAATCAAACATCAGATATTCCCTTCTGTAGACATTTTTTTTGTGACAGCTGCCAATGCACTCCAACTTTTCTGAAGGAAGGGAGGAGGAAACAGCATCTGGATAGGGAAGCCTGTGTGCCACAGGGAAGATTTACAATGGCTTTTAAAATTGGTTTAGCTGAACTGGTTTTAAAACCCAGAAGGAAGTGTCTCCAGAATAGGCCAGGCTTTGGTGTAAAAAGAGCACTTTGGGGGTTCCAGTGAAAGAATTCTTTCTTCCAGAACCTGATCTGAAATAGAGACTTCTCTGCCAGTTGTTGCAATGGCTTTTTAGTTAAGGAATCCATGGACCCGAGTGTGAAAGGTTTGGTGGGGGTTAGAAGGGAGACAATACAAGATCGGTCACTTAGTAGCGTTAATTAGGTCGGATTGACTTGATCAAGCAGTTTAATAACCAGAACTGTGAGTAAAGGAGAAGATAAAAAGCTTTATTCCCATGTCCCAGCAGCATATCCCTGTTCCAAGTCCATTCTAGCCTGAGCTGCGCAGACATGTTACTGTCCCTGCCGTAGAGTTGGAGGGAGGCCAGCCGGGTTGTGGGGCGTGTAGATTCCAGCCAGAGAATGTTAACTCCCGCAGTCCGGAACCCCCTCCTTTCCCTGAAACCGTAGCTAGTAGCTGCTCTGGCAGAAGCAGAAACAAAACAGCCTACCTAAGAGGGGAACCTGTCCAAAACGCATTAAGACTTAACGCGCTTAGGAATTCAGAATATCCTGGAAAAGCTCCGAGGCCCGTGAGCACTTCCAGCTGCTTTGACGTTCTCATTTTCAGAAGTGTGCCCTCTTCTCCACGCTAGCTGGCTCAGTGGTCTGCATTAAACCTTGACTGTCCTAAAGTATGAGCTTGAAAATGGTAAATTCCTTTTCACATTTTTTCCCCTTAAGTCCTCTCCTCATGCATCCTGGAAGGGTCCTGTGAGGATAAACCTTATCTTATCAGTCTCCATTTGCAGTGCGCTGGCAGAATTACAGGCTATTGTATCTGTGATTTAGTGCTGTCTGGTTGGAATACGGAACCTGGTGTTAAGGGAAACGCAATTGAAAGCCAGGCATAGGGCAAGCAGGTGCTGTGCAAATTTCCCTACACACCTCTACCAACATACCTCTGTTAGGGGACTTTCAATGCCTTGATTAGTATATATCACCCCTGTCTCAGAGCGCCTCCCAAGTATTCAAAGTAGAAATAAAGAGCAGGACATCCAGCATGACCTATGTATTCATGGCAACCCGTCTTTCTAAGCAGATTGAGTGCTGCATTTATTTTTCCCCTTCCAGCGTGTGTACCCTCAATCTTAGCCCTAGCAAGAGCCTAATTTAGAGGTCTGTCATGCATAGAGCACCACAACCAACCAGAGGCGGCCTTTGGCTATTGGGGGCCCTAGGCGAAGGCACATTGCGGGGCCCCCTATAGGCCTGTGGGGCTCCGTATAGGCCCACGGGGGCCCCCTGTCACCAGCCCCAGCTCCCCGCCGCCATTCCCAGCCCTGCCCCTCCCGCAGGCCCAGCTCACTGCCGGCCCCAGCTTCCCCCCACCAACCCCGGACGCAGGGGCCAGCTCCTCCGCCTGCTGCCAACCGAGGCAGACCGGCTTTTGGGACAGGCAAGGGGGCCCCTTACAGCTTGGGGCATTCACCTACCCCAAAAACCGCCTCTGCAGCCATCTCTCTATATGATAGGGTCCGGCTGAGTCTTATAGCCAGTTGCAGGTGGAAGTAGACTTTCCTCGGGGCTATGGGAGCAGACTGACCCTAGAAGCTGCCATCAGTAATGAGTTATTCAAAATAGACAGTGTCGTGTTGCCTCCACATTGCCTGAGTTGCGCGATAGCTGAAATCAGCACCCCGGTGAGGGGCCGTTGGTTATAAGAAAGCCAGGAGACAGTGTTGTCTACCTCTGGTGGAAAGCGGCTGAAATGCCAGGTGCCATCCACCTGCTGCTGACGCTTCTGCTTGGGTGGTTTCGCTGGCTCCCCCGATAGCCGGTGTTGACTATTATGAGGAAGAAGGATTGAGCTTTGAGGGAGTCCGCAAGTGGTGACTGGAGGTAGAATTCTTATCCCGACTGACCTGCGTTCGGCCGGAACTGAGCCATTTCGTGGCGTTACTGTTCGTTTCTGAGGCCCTAGAAGTGTAAAATCTCAGGCACTTAACCTTTTAGAGGCACCAGTAAATTCAGTGGGGGGGCTCCTACTTTCTTAAAGACCATCCTGGTGTAGCATCTTTGTTTGGTTTCCTCTGTGCCCCTCGCACTTGAAATCTAGCTTAAACCACGGAGCCAGTTTTCTTCCTCTTCCTTTCTTCCACCACTTAACATCTGTTCATAGACAAATTGAAATGAAAGAGTTGTGACCTGGGAAGAGCTGACCACCTTAGGGCCATCTGGCTCATTAGGAGGCTTTTTAGTGCTGTAGGTTGGGTGAAGGAAGTTGCTGGTGTGGAGTCTTATGACTTTCAGCTAAATGCTGTAGGGGTGTAAGTTCATTTCCTCTGCTGACTGCGGCATGCACAGACATACCCCCAGGGAAACAGAAGGCAAAGTAGCTGGTGTGTGGAGACGCATTTGGTCCCATGGGAGTTAGGGTCTGTCTTTCTGTGCAGCCGTGACTCTGTTTCTTCTTATGGACCAAGAATGTGTGTGCGTTCGATAACTCCTCCCCACAAAGGACAGTGAAGCACTTTACAGTTGTACTTGTATGCACCACTAAAATGCAGCTGCCTCTGGGCCTTGGGCAGCCAGAGGGAGATGGGAACGTTTGGAACAGCACAAGCCTCTGCTTTTATAAAATGTACTAGGAGATCTTCCGTGTCCTCACAGAGAAGCCACGATGCTTTTTTATGAAGGTCTTGTCTGAAAGAACCAAATGTGGGAGGTTACTTACAGTTCCTCAGGATGGGGAAGGGCTGACTCAACCCTGCTGAGATTTAAACCTGTTTCCATATAGGCTATGTACTTACTACAGACTTGTCCCACAATAAATTTGTTGCAGGACAAGCAAGTGTTAGAGCTCTAACGCTTTCCCCTGTCCACACAGCACTCCTTGTAATGAAAAGGGGCGTTCACACGCTCCTTTGAATTTTCGTTACAAGGAGCAGTGCATGGTGGGCACCTATCCCTTTGGGCTGGCAGGGGGGCTGCTTCCACCCCTCCTTCCCCCACAGGGCTGCCCGGGATGTTCCCTGGGGCTGCCCTGCCCCGCTGGAGCCCCACTGGGGGGGCAGGCTGTTTCCCCCGCTAGCGGGACTCAAGCCACAGATGTCAGGGAAGCCCCAGCCCTGGAGAAGCTCTGCACCAGCCAGGCTTCCCCAGCGCTGGGGCTCCGAAGCTGCCGCCAGCTTGAGCCCCGCTGCTGCTGAGAAGCCAGCACTCTTGGCGGCTGGAGCCCCGCTGCCCTGGGGAACCCCCAGTGCAGCGGGGCTCCAGCTGCTGAGGGTCCCAGCCCCGGGTAGGCGGCTCCCAAGGAGGAGCCGCCCGCCCGTCCTTCAGCCCCACTGACTGCCCAGGCAGCTGGCAGCTGGGCTCAAGCTGCCCGGGGTTGGGTGCTCCTGCTCAGGAGCCACCAGCCTGGGTGTCCAGTCCCCCCCAGTGGCAGGACCTCTGCTACTTGTCAATTTCACGGCTCTGCTAGAGCCGTGAAATTGACAAGTCTGACAGCTCCAGTGTCCCAGAGTGGCCTCCATTGGCATTCTGGGACGTTTCCGGAGGCTGTCAAAAGTGCAAAGAGCGTACACACTTGTTTAGGTGGTTTACCTGTTGCGCGGCAAGAGGGCTGTTGCCGCACAACGAGCAAGATTGTAGTGTGTACGCTCTCAGCGTTATCGCGCGGTAAAGCTGTAATGTGTACAAGCCCACAGTCTAGGTATATCAGACTTTAAGTTTAGGGAATTGCATGGTCGTCCTCCATAGATGGGCCCTGCCAGGAACAAAGAATCTGTTCCAATGATGGGAAAGAAGATGGGTCAAATTCTGCTCTAGGTTATTCCTTGAGAACCCACTGATTTCTAAGGTGCTGGGGTCTGAGAGCAGAACTTGGTTCTAGCTGTAGGGGAATCATCCCGTATAGCAGAGCCAGGCTTGCTTCATCCCAACACCCAACATCCCAATGTGCAGCAGGCTGACTTGTGAAGGGCTTCTGCTGTAAGCATAGCATAGGGACAGAAAGCTCTGTATATTACTGAACAGTGTTTTCAGCTACTGGCTGAGGAATACCTTTGGGAGGGCTTAATGGAGGAGGGATTTTAATGCAGCCTAATGGAGACAATGCTCCTGTAAGACACAGCTCAACTATTCCAGGGTACCGTCTGCGTAAGAGATAATACCAGTGTGTGCACACGTTAAGAGTTAGAAAACAATATAGGGAGGATAGACAATAGAGAATAGCTCTCTTCATCTGAGGTTTGAAACCCAGTGGAGTCCATGAGGTAGGGAAAATCCAGGGAACAAGACCTACAGAATAAACAAGGAGTCCTGTGTCACTTTTAAAGACTAACAAATATATTTATCGCATGAGCTTTCGTGGGACAAAATCCACTTTGTCAGATGCTTGAAGATGGAGATGTACAGATGAGTGGGAGGAAAATAAATGCAGGGAAGTGTAGGTCATAGGATCAGGTCAGACTGTTACAACCTGGCTTACACTTCCCTGCATTTATTTTCCTCCCACTCATCTGTACTTCATCTTCAAGCGTCTGACAAAGAGGGATTTTCTCCCATGAAAGCTCATGCAATAAATAAATGTGTTAGTCTTTAAAAGTGCCACAGGACTCCTTGTTTGTTTTGCTGAACTAGACTAACATGGCTCTCCCTTTAAGACCTGCAGAGACATCTTCCACTGACAGGGTGGGACGGAGAAAGCCAGTGCTAGAGAAACCAGGAGGGAGAAATAGAGCAAGACACGTTGGCGAACTGTGATGTGAGCTAACTGTGAACAGACAGGTGTAATGTAACTCTCCAAGCTACTTTGGAGCTGCTGTATGTTTGCATCGCATTTTCTTTCCCAGCCTTTGGCACCTGCGGCATCTGACATAGAGAAACTTCATTCTGCACCATTGCCTAATGCTGAGCCGGTCTGTTCCTGCTGTAGGTCATCCGTTGCAGAATTCTGTTAACCTTTTGCAAAATGATGTTAAAACTTTCCTGTTATGCAGGCTGTATCCTGCTATGAAAAGTCAGTCCCAATGGACTCCATAGGGCTGACTTCCTGTCCTGCCTAATGCCTTTGAGTTGGAGTGTGATTTTTATTCTCTGTAACTGATGTGCTGTGAAAGGTCACTAATTGAGCACCAGTGTTTGCTCTGCCCATTAACATTTAGCAACAGCCTTTCCCACAGGACTTGAACAACCCAGATCTCAACAGTGGCCCACTGGAAACGAATGCTCTACGTTAAGGGCAGGGCCGTGGTGTTTAAGATGTTGCAGTATTTTCCGTCCACTCCATTGTGGATTTCGACCCAGTGCAGGTGAAGAGAGGAAGGCATTGAGTCCGAAAGTTAAATAAAAAAAAAAGTTTGTAGCTACCCTCCTAAATAGAGGGGAAGTGATAACCAGCTTTTTGGTTCACCTTTGTTCTTCATGAATTGTAATCTGTTTGAACCATACACGTGTGCCTCTGGGGCCCTGTGATTTTGGTGCACATCTATTGGTATTTTAATAGGCTATAATTTGCCCATAGCAAGCTGTTCTAGTACCAGCTTCTAGATAAATACCTGGAGGCTTATGTTTATTACAGGAAATTGCATCTGCTATTTGAAACCTTTCTGGGAAAGAACACCCACTTCTGCTTTTTGAAATCAGAAACCGCTCTCACTTCTGGGCAAGTCTTAACGTTGGCATATGCGATGAGCACCTCAGGCATCCAGCCTGTCCGGTTGCTGACTGGAGAAGGTCATGTCTGTGGGAAGATGAAGATGACTGTGTCTGGATATGCAATCTCGTCTTTCAAACGGGATTTGTTTGGCATTCTTCCTTGTGAGTCCCTTGCTCTGTGCCACTAGAAAACTTAGACTTTAAGCTGCTTTCAGGTGAATGAAAAAAGTGGTTTTATTGCTTTGATGGTCCACCAAATATTAGCCCATAAGCCACGCAGTACCCTTCGCTGATAATCCTGTTTTTCTCTGGTATGGGCCTAGGACCTCAGATCACTAGTTTAACTCTTACTGTGAGAGAGGTCAGTGCCTTGCCCCACCCTGGCATACACCATAAAGAAACTCCCTTTCTTCTCCTGTTGACTCTCACTCTATGCACCTGCTGGCAGGCATAATATCTATCGCTGTTGTCACTGAGTCAGAGAAGTTAATGCCTCTGGTACAGTGCAGCTGGGCTGTGAATCTCATTTTCGTGCCTCCCTTTGAGAGGCACTTCCCACTAGACAAACAGTTGTGCTTGTGTTCGCAGGATGAACAACGTTGTTGTTGGAGATCTGTAGCTTGTGGATAAGCGTGGAGGGACTTGCTCTGCTGGAGCTGAATTTGCTGATTCCTCTGGAAGTCTTTGTTTTCTTGAGCTTCTCGTGTGGTCGCTCCTAGATGCGTTGACGTGGCTGAGCTGAGGAAGGATGAGGGAAGTGAGGAGGGGGAATGAAAAGGAAGCCCAAGGAGACCTGAGGTCTGGAAGGAGGCTGCAGTCTTGGGGAGACAGGATGTTCTCGATACACCATAGCAAAACCTTTCTGTGGCTGGCATGGGTGTGTTCCCTTTCAAACACCAATAGCTGAGCTGAGAAAACATCAGGGTTATGCCTTCAGTGTGGCTAAATTTATCAGTATCGTAGGTGATGGGGGGCCTTGCCAAGGTCCTATGTCACAGCCTGGGGTGGGAATGAGTTAGGGAAGGAACTCTGGCCAGGCTGGGCCGTGTTGAAGGGGTGGAACTCTAAACAAAGGGACATCAGTTGTCGATTGTTCCGCAAGTCAAAAGAAGGGTTCTGCCATGCTGCTACCCTCAGAGAAGTTGTGGGATTGTGTTCTACGGGGGCTGAAATCAGAAGAGCGGGAGCATTTAGTAGGATCTCTGAGAGGTTGAAGAGGCAGCCTCCCCACACCTTGGATCCACACACTTGTCCTGAAATGTGCCCTCAAACCAACGTTGGAGGCTAGAAGGCTCCCTTTGGGACGTACCTTTTGGTAAAGAGGCATGTTAAGAAATGTTTTGCCTTGCCTTCCATCCCTTCTCTGAGCAACACAAAATGCAGGCAGCTGTGCTTCCAAAGTGTCTTCTGAGTGAACAGTTGCATGCTGTTCGTGACTGTGGAGCCTGGCCCACTGGCCCTGCTCTAAATAATCTGGCTCTAGTCTTCAGGCAAGGAGAAGGTGTAGCATTATTATTAACTTTTCTGTAGCTGTTAATCAACAGGAAATCACCTCTCAAAACAGAGTGGAAGTGGGTTTGGGGTTTGTGTGGTGGGGAGATTAAATGCACGTCAGTTCAATTTTCAAAACAGAGCTTCAGAAGCAACAAAATACAAATATTTCAAGCAGCTCTCCACTGGGTTTCTGATCAGTGACTATCTGTGCTTTAATCAATAGACACGCCAGCCCCGCCACCCGGGTGGGAAAACTGTTCATCTGTACGTCTCCATCTTCTAGCATCTGACGAAGTGGGCTTTTCTCCCATGAAAGCTCATGCGATAAATAAATTCGTTAGTCTTTAAAAGTGCCACAGGACTCTGTTTGGTTTTGTGTTGCGTATTTCTAAGTGGTGTGCTTGCACTGTAGTAGAAGGAGGCTTGATGTCTGACACACCCCTTATTTCAGTCCTGTAGCTGGAATGCACTGTGCGAGTAAGACTCTTAAAGGCTTCAGAGGCTAAAATGAAGTTTGGCAAGCCTTTCTGAAATTGCTTTACCTTGCAGGCACTGGGCTGAACTTTCCAGGACTTGGGTAATGGCTACAGCCCCCATTACAGCAAGAAAGAGTGTTTGTGTCTTTGGGCCTGGTGGGTTCACTTCAGGATGGATTGATTTCAATCAACTTTCATCTTAGTTTGCATTTGTACTCTTCAGTTATTTTCTTAGAGAACTTGATTCTCATTGCTTGATAACTATTCAAACCTCGATTTGCAGTTCAGTATTGTCTTTACATTAAATTTGATGCTGCTTTTTTTTATTTACTAACCAGAATACACTAGATTTATACACATTTTATTTAAGCATCTGTGTGGCTTAACATGCATTTATTGAGATAAGTAACTTTGCATTATGGTAGAAAATGGTGAATGATGGTTTTATTTACTGGATAATTTATTTTTTTTTTAACTCCTGACTTGTGTCAAGCTGCATTTGGATGGAAATCGGAATTCAATTAAATTCACACACAGAATTATTTTCATTAGTTAAGTAAATCTACGAAAAATTTGTGTTGAATATTTTTTCTTAAGTATATCAATATTTCTTGTGAGGTATGTAGCCATAGTTAGTGAATTGAACTGATTGGTGGCCATGTCCTTTAAAACAAGTAGATCTCATCCTCTCAGACTGAGTTTATTCATGAGATTGAAAGAGGGAAAACAAGACTTCCTGCTCTCAGCTCCCAGTCTATGTGTGAACTTTAAATGAACTAATTATGGAACTAAAGTAGCTGAATAAACTGAAATGAAGACAAATAGCATTTCCTGCAACTGCAGAAAAATCTGCTGCTGTCAGAAACTGCTTTAGCACGTGAACAAACTATGGTACCAGGTGCTAAGTCAGTGACATCCATCATTTCAAGGAGCTAAATCTCTAACTTCAACAGTGGTCTGACAAGGCTGTATTCTCAACTTCGTTGTTTCCGTCCAAGCTGTGGCTCACGTGAGGCCACCCTAATGGGTGTTCCAGACCTAGCCTGGGAACCATACTCGTGAAACAACAACGTGGGGCATCATGGATGGTATAGTGCAAGGTTGTTGATTCCACTCGGCGTCAGCCGGAGTAGCCTTTGATGGAAAACTCCCACAGCTAGAGGAAGTAATAAGGATCCCTGAAGACATAATGCTAGGATACGTTTAGAAAGGTGTTAAGTCTAGAAATAGCTTTCTGCAGCTGGAGATCTTCTACCAGCCCAGCCAGGAACACAGGTCTCTTGTGCTCCCATTAGATGGGTCTGGCCTGCAATGTGAACAAGCTTCCCGCAGATGTGGTACAAGGCAGCTGCTATCTGCAGGAGGTTCTCTTGGCTTTTGTACTGTGGTGTTGTTTCTGAGGCCTTGTCTACACTGCAGAGTTTTGTTACAGACTCATAGACTCTAAGGTCAAACCAGTAGGATCATCTAGTCTGACCTCCTGCACGATGCAGGCCACAAAACCTCACCCACCCACTCCTGCAATGAGCCTCTAACCGATGACTGAGTTATTAAAGTCCTCAGATCATGATTTAAAGACTTTAAGATACAGAGAATCCACCAGCAAATGAGCCGTTCCCATTGCTACAGAGGAAGGCGAAAAACCTCCAGAGCCCTAGTCAATCTGCCCTGGGTGGAAATTCCTTCCCGACCCCAGATATGGCGATCAGTTAAACTCTGAGCATGTGGGCAAGTCACCCAACAAAATATTCTCTGTAATAACTCAGAACCCACCCCATCTCCCTTCCCGTCATAGGCCACTGGCATATCCGCCACCAGTGATCACAGATCAGCCAATTACCAAACTGAGCAGTCCCATCATATCATCCTCTCCGTAAATTCATCAAGCACAGTTTTGAAGGCACTTATGTTTTTTGCCCCCACAGCTCCCCTTGGCAGACTGTTCAAGAACTTTACTCCTCTGACGGTTAGAAACCTGCGTCTAATTTCAAGCCTAAATTTCCTGATGGACAGTTTGTAACCATTTGTTCTTGTGTCCATATTGGTGCTGTACTCAAATAATTCCTCTCCCTCACTGGTATTTATCCCTCTGATATATTTATAGAGAGCAATCATATCTTCTTCTTGACACAAGTTATACCTATGTACGGCCACCCCTGTGATTAAAGCACCATTGCACATCCTCACTACGCTCCTTGCGTCGGTGAAGTGATTTCAAATGACCAGTTCTTGCATGGATGCAGGGAGAGTGCATTGTGGGTAGCTACCACGCTGTGCAGCTGCATAGAGGATGCTCTGAGAAGGGTCTTCACAGCATCCCATGATGAAGTTTCACAATCCCGTGTTCCATGGCCCTCCTGTTAGTGACACCTACTTTTCACCTGCCCTGTCAGCCCCGCTGAGGTTGCTGAACACAAACACTGGAAGCTCACAGAAGTGGGGGGAGAAAAGTGTGTGACAGGCATGTGTGTTGGGGGACATTGAGACTCTGTCTCTTTTAAGTTCAGACAGCAGTCAGAAGCAACCAATCCTGAGGCCGAAGCTGGTGCACAGACAGCTGGTGTCCGTCCCCCACCCTCCCATCCGTCTCCCACGTTGAGCAGAGACCTGTACACCAGGAGGAAGCGGGGGACACCGCAACATCAGCCCCTGCCTCCCTCCCTGACTAGAAAGCACATCAGGAGTCTCTCTTTCCCTCCTCCTCCCACAACAGCAGCCCATTCTGCCTGTATGCCTGCCGTAGGAGAGCAGGATCGATTCCCTCTGAGTTCTCCCGCAGCCTCGTCTCCCCACAGACTGAGGAAAATGATCCACCGCTTCCCTATAGTCCGGGCAGGAGTGCATCTGCTACCAGCCTTGCATGCTTAGCTGAACAGTGGCTGTGAGCTCCACGCTGAGCAATCTCAAAGCTTCCCGGGGCTTTGATGGGGAGGGGCGCTTGCCTGTGTAGTGGGAATGCGGGGCAGTGCAGCAGAGTTCAGTGAGTGAGCAGAATGGTCACGGTGGGCATTGTGGGATGGTTCCTGGAGGCCCAGTTACCACGTCTACCCGTGACGCTTTGTCACTCTAACTTTTCCACCTCTTCTCAAGGTGTTTTATTTCGTTGCCAAAGCAGGGGATTTATGTCCGCAGGTGGAGCACAGTCGTGTGTTTGCCATCACCGTTTTCTCGCCAAAAACTGACTTTTGTTAACAAAATGCTGTTGCCTAGAGCAATCTTGGATAATCCGGGCAGCTTTTCCTGACACTGGGTTTGATTTCAGGTTCATTACACGGATACTTCCTGCACTGAAGACTTGAGCCATTTCAGTGGCCAATGAAACCCATTGAGTTGGGTGGAATTACAGCAGAGGTGAACTTGGTCGTTTGTGTTTGTCATTCTGGGTTTTTCTTCATGTCAGAGGTCTGTTTGTGCACCGAGTGCTTTTCCTTGTACGTCTGGTGACGTAACAGCAACATCGTATATGCTGCACAATAGGAATATAATCCGATTCTTCCCTGTTGAACTCTACCTTGCAGCCTTTTTCAGCAGGAGCTGGATTTAGTCAGCAAGAAACTGACCCCTAGAGCACCTCCAGCAATAACTGTATTTATGAAACTCTTTATGTCCAGGCTGTTCACTGCTACCCTACTAAATAGTCCGTACAGCTCATAGAACTGAGCAATCACTGCAGCACATCTTTATTTTTGCATCCCTCTTCACTACTAGCAAAATATTGCTAATAGATCTGCTCAGAAAACTGAGATTCAATCCACTTTGTCCATATTAAGCACAGACACGGAGTAGTCACGTAAACCGCTTGTAGAGCCTCAGGTGAATGGTTTCAAACGCTTTCCCCTGGTCTCTTTATTCTATTGAAATCATGATTTGCCCAAAGAAAAATCAGTGACAGAGCGGAGATTAGAACCCACAAATCCTGACCCCTGAGAAAAGTGGTTGGCAAACTCTTTGGCCTGAGGGCCACATCGGGGTCTAGGCAGGGACAGGGAAGGGGGAGCAGCCACTACACCCAGCCAGGGCAGGGCTGCTGGACCCCCCATGTGGGGGGAGAGGGACAGCCGCCGCGCTCAGGCCATAGCTCAGGCCACTGCATGCAGTGGGAGATGGTCAGGGGGAAGGGGTTGGGACGAAAGGGTGGAGTGGCTGCTGTACTCTGGCCAGGCGCAGCTGGAGAGCTTGATGAAAGGATCCTGGGGGCAGCATCCAGCCCCCAGGCTGTAGTTCGTCCACTCCCGACCTAAGATGTGTCTTCATTGTGGGATTAATTTGTGCTCTTAATCAACCCTTCTGTCCATGCCAAAACCCTTCCGTCTGAGTTTGGCTCTTTAAACTATAGTTATCTGGTCTGGGTAGGCGGTAGGGGTATAGGCTACAGCTTGTGTGCCCCTTTCATGCAGGCATGTTCTCCCCCCCTTGCAGTGAGGACCCAAGCTAAGACACTCAAGTGCTGATAGTCCTCCAGTGCCTTCCCACAATTCCCCCCATGTGTTCAGAGGGACAGACAAGTTTATGCACAATTCAGTGGGAGGGGTAGTATAGAGTGAGTGTGCTTACTGTGGCACAAAAGAACATGGGCTCTACCCCCAGAAGGGCTAGCTACACACAGGTGTGTGCAGCACCAGCGAGAATACAGTAACACGAGTGTGGCTGCACACATCTAGGCTAGACTCACCTGGATGAGACTATGCCAATTACTGGAGTCAACTCTTCAGCAGAGACCCTAATTTCTTGCTCACCACGCTAGCCCGTCTGAATGTGCTCACAGGAGAGCAGCCTTGGTGTGGGATTTCATCATAGACCAGTTGGAGCTGCAGTGGGAGAAGGGTTAGCGTTTCACTGGATAGTGGTCCGAGTTCAAAAAGCCATGTTTCCTAATGTTGAATGTACTGTACATCTTCTATCTCGGTAACCGACTCTCACCCGCCCAGCATCTCTCGGGAGTCGTATCTTCTCTGAAACTACAGCGTGAGCTCAGTTTGCCTGACTTTTCTGTTCTTGTGACATTTCTCCACTTGGCATGGATCCCTGGCCTTTGACCAAAAGCAGTTCATGTTGTTTCTGTAGATGTGGCAACAAGACCTTAGAGTTGCTTTTTACCTCTTCTCGGGCTTTATATCTTTTATATCCGTCTTCTCTTCCAGCCTTTATCCTGCCTACACCGCCCCTTCCTACAACCTTTGTCCTGGTTGCCATATTTTCATTAATGACTTGGATAATGGAGTAGAGCGTGTGCTTATAAAATGTGTGCATGATACCAGTCTGAGGGGGGTTGCAAGCACTATGAAGGACAGTATTAGAGTTAAAAATGACCTTGACAAGTGAGTGCTTGTCTGAAATCTGCAAGGTGAAATTAAACAAACACAAGTGCAAAAGGAATAGCCAAATGCTCACGTGCAAATTAGGGAATAACTGGCTAAGTGGTGGCACTGCTGAAAAGACCCTGAAGGTAATAGTGGATTATAGTGAATGTGAGTCAACAATGTGGTGCAGTTCCAAAAAAGCCAGTATCGTTCTGGGGTGTATTAAGAGGAGTGTTATATGTAAGACGCGGGAAGTAATTGTCCCCCCTCCATTCAGCACTAATGAGGCCTCAGCTGAAATGCAGTGTCTTTCTGGACACCACAATTCATGGGGACGAGGTAGATAAATCAGAGAGGCTATGTCTACACTTGCAAGTTAGTTCAAATTAAGGAAGCTTAATTCAAATTAACTTAAGCCGTGGCCACACTAGGCTTTCATTAGTTCGAATTAAGGGTTTCCTTAATTCGAACTAACAAATCGGATTGCTTAGTTCGAATTAACGGTTAATTTGATCTGTTAATTCAAACTAAGTCAAATGTTAGTTCAAACTAACTGCTTGGTTCGAACTAATCGGCAGATTGACCTTCCTGCAACTGACTAATTTGAACTAAGCGAGTGCCCTGCATGGCCATGGCTAGTTCGAACTAGCATTCTAGTGGGACCACGCTAGTTTGAATTAACTTAATTCGAACTAACTAAAATTAGTTAGTTCGAATTAACTAATTCGAACTAGCTTTTGTAAGTGTAGACATAGATAGAGTGTCCAGGAGAAAGCAACAAAAATGAGAAAAGATTTAAAAAACCTGCGCTGTGAGGCAATTGTCTTGGGAAAAGAAGGCTGAAGGTCCCCCTCGGATACGTTCCGAGTTATTACAAAGAGGACGATAAGTTGTTCTCCATGCCCACGGAAAGTAGGACAAGAAGTAATGGGCTTAATCCCCAGCAGTGGAGATTTAGGTTAGAAATAACAAACAAATAAATAAATACATAAACCTTTCTAACTATAAGGATAAGTGAGTTCTGCAATAGGTTTCCAAGGGAGGTTGTGGAATCCCCAACGCTGAAGAATTTTAAGAACAGTTTGGACAAACACCTGTCGGGGACGGCCTGTGTTTACTTGCTTCAGCACAGGGTGCTGGACTTGATGACCTCTTGAGAGCCCTTCCAGCCATTGATTTTTAGGATTCTGTAGGTTGTAAGCACCTCGGAGCAGGGGCTGTAAAGTGTCCTGCATGTACACCTTACTGCTATGTAACTTCTGTGAGTCTGTGTTGGAGTGTTCCCCCACCTCCTTTCCCAAAGAGAGTGGTGGTTCCACCTGACTTGTTCTGCAAATTTGGACCTTTCCGATTTCTCTCTCTGGTGTGTAACTATCTTCCCTTAATTCCTAATGCAGTGGAACCTCAGATTTATAAACACCGTAATTACAAACCGACGGGTCAACCGTGGAACCAGAGTACGCCATCTGGCAGCAGCAGAGATGAATCCCCCAAATACAGCACAGCACTGTGTTCAACGTAAACTACTAAAAAGAGAGAGAGAAGCACTTTTCTTCTGCGGGGAAAAGTTTCAAAGCTGTATTAATGTTCAGTCGTAAACTTTTGAAAGAACAAAAAACGTTTTGTTCAGAGTTGCAAACATTTCAGAGTTACGAACACCTTTTTCTATGGGCTTGCCCATCAGCTGCAAGTTATTTTTCTGAGGTTTAGCAAACAATGAAAGTGCTGACATCTTAGCATATTTCCCTTCTAAGCTGGTTTTCTTTCAGGGGTTTCTAGATGTCATCAGCAGTTATGGATATTTTGTTACAGTTTATACCTCCTGTCTTGGTCTGTGCCCTGGGATATCATATGCAGAGTACTGGAGGTCATCTACTTAAAGGGGTGTTTTGTGTGGGTTGCAGAATTGTTTGTTTACGTGCCTGTCAATTAGAAAAAAACCTGCTGTCAGGAAGCCTGACTCTGGACAAACAAAAATGAATTCTTGTCCATCAAATAAGCTCCTAATGTGCAGTTAGAAATTCTGTTCTGCATTTGTAACTATGGGTTGATGCCCTGGAGTTCCCTTTACCATTCACTGTAGCTGCGGTCACAAATCCTCTGACTGCAGTCTACTCCCGTCAGAACTAATGACTGTCTCAGAGAGTAGTAACTGGCAATAAAAAGCTAAACTTAAGGTTGACTTGTCACATTTAAATAAAATTGAGGCAGTGAAACACCCCCACCCCCCATCCTCCCAGTGTAATGATAGAACAAGGTGCTTTCTTATCTCTCTGGGGATTTTTCAGTCTATTCATACGGTGCCATGTTCTATCACTTTCTGGTTCTGTTGATTTCTGCTCTATGACCTCTTCTTCACCCGCCTATCCCACCCCGGCACCGTTCATTCTGCTCCGTTCCATAGAGAAGTCTGCTGCTGTTTGTGGCCCATCTCGCTTTCTCAGCCGTCCCTCCAGTTCCCTTGAATAACTCCTTTCCTAGGGCTGTTCTTCACGGGTAGCAACAAATTCACCGCCATCAGATTGATCTTCCAGATCGGATCTGTGAGGACCCACTCAGTCGAGCGGGAAGTTGATCCCTGAACACCACCCCAGCAATTGGAGTAGCGCTGGGATGAAGGAAGGGCCCTCCGTTCAATTCAGCGCAGTGGACATGCCAGACGGAACAAAGTCAAAGGGAGATACGCAAGTTATTTTAAGTAATTTGCATATCTCCCTTCAACTGCTGCTGAAAACTACAGGCAGTGTAGACCTGCGCCTGCTCAGCTTCCACGACACTTCATTCCTGCGCTCTCCCGTTAAGCAACACAGTCTGGTGATGCTCATTTCTTTAAAGAGCAGTAAATCAAAACTGGCTTCCTGGTTCGATTTCCTTGAAAATCCCAGTGAACCGCAGAAGAAACAGAACCATCCCAGGGAGAGGGGAGAATTAATGTTCATAAAAGCACTTTGAAGATGTATTTGTCATAGCGTAGAACTTACCAAAAGGATTACCCTAACTTGTTGAACAAAACGTTTAGCATTTGTGTTGTCTGTGGGCAAGGTGCCTTAAAGAAAAGACATGAGTAGCTTGGTATTAATGTGAGTGGCTGAATGGGCAGGGCTGGATGTTTAGGAGATGTGAGTAGGCATGTTTCTTGACTGCACTTGGTGTATGGGTAAACAGGTTTGTTGGGAGTGCACGGGAAAGTGAGTTTTGTGAGTGGGTGGATGTAGTGACCCATACCAATGAACTCTTTACATAAAACACTGCTTGTATCAAACAATAAAGATTGGGAGAAAATCCCACTTCGTCAGATGCTGTGAAGATGGGAAAGTTACAGAATGGGAGGAAATTAAATGCAGGGGAGTGTATGACATAGGATCAGGTCAGGCAGTAACAGCAAATCAAAATATGTGCTGTTCCCCAGTGTTTGAATCCTAACACCTATTTTGATTTGCTGTTACAGCCTGACCTGATGCTATGTCATACACTCCCCTGCATTTAATTTCCTCCCATTCTGTAACTTTCCCATCTTCAAAGCGTCTGATGAAGTGGGATTTTCTCCCACGAAAGCTCATGCGATAAATAAATCTGTTAATCTTTAAAAGTGCCACAGGACTCTGTTGTCTTTCTACAATAGACTAACACGGCTCCCCCTTTGGAATTTGAATAAAGATTGGCTTTTACTCAGTTTTCTCTGAGTAACAAGGGTTTACATCATCTGTCTCTGAGCCATCCTTTTTCCACCACAGCTGTTAACATCTAGTCCATAACAACCCGCTTTGTTCGTCTCGAAATACTGGCGTTTTCAGGGAAAGAAGCATGTAGCTGTGAGCAGCTGACATTTAGCTATTTAGTTTGGCTATTGTTTTAATGAGTGACGTAAACTCAATCATAACGGAATGATTTCAGTGTGATTCAGTATCCTTTCTGTCCAAGACAGACAAGCTCTGGATTTAAATTGTTTTTATCATTAAGAGCTTGTATCCACTACCACTTGCGTATCACGTCACTTAGGGGTGTAAATGAGCCACCCCAACCAGTGTAAGTTACACCATCCTACGTGGACAGGAAAAGAACTCTCCACCAGACACATTTCACTGGCACCCTGTGTATTCCAGACTTCTTCACCTTAGATTTCTTACCACATCATGTGTCCATAGTTTTCCACAGGTCAATGGCATTTCTCAAACTACTGGGAAGTTCAAGGAAAGTTTGTCCCAAAGCCTTAAAAATTGTTGGCCATACCTTGCTTTCTTCCATTCATCGCCTCTTTCCGAACACACACATTCCTTGGAGGAAGGCTGCCTATAAAGTAACCATAGTCAAGCTAGTGTCCCCAGAGCAGTTTTCTTCCCAATGGAGAAACATGTACAACTGAAAGGAGGCAATTCCGGCCATCCTATAATGCTCCACTTGTATGTTAGTTTTCAGGAATAGCTCCTTTATGTGGCTCTCCTAGGCTTGCTGCACAGGTGTAATGAGTGCCTGTCTTCATAAACATACTTAAATTTTATTCAGCATTGGAGGCATAGTAAGCACACAGGAAACAGCCACATGGCAAGGTGATATGGAGACAGAGCAGTGCGGATTTCATATACCCAATGACAGAGAAGCGTAAATACAGCGAGAGAAAGTAAACTGCCCAGATTCCGAATAGCAGAATTTGGATCTGGCATGAGAAACCAAAGAGTTGCGTGGAGCTCCTTGCAGAGTTCATCTTCTCCTGGTGTTACTTTAGATCAGTGTGACTCAGCAAACGGTCCCTGGGATCTCCCTGATAAGGTGGAGGAAGCTGGGCCCTGGTATCAAAGGTTGAGAAATGCAGCTTCAGGTAACCAAGCACCATAGCTGCTGTGTGAAGAGGCTGGGATCCGGGGTGGGGAGGTGGCTGTGTGAGGCTGCCATCACTAAAGCAGTGGTTTAGAAAGGTTTCAGAACCTTTGATCTAATAATATATATAGTATAGTTTGGGCTGTAACCCAAATTAAACCCCTGGTTATGTCTAGAAATTGCTTCACTCGCCACTGCTGTGCAGCTGCTGTTTAGCAACCGGAAAACTACACACCCGTGTAAGATGGGAACTGTGTGAGTAGCAACTTGCATTGCAACTGCGGGGAAATGTAAGTAGGTGCAATGTAATCTCCCTGTCTTTGTCAGGTCCCTGGGGTTAGCTCCCAGAATGCATCCAGAAAGTGCTGGATCCTCTTTAATGACCACTGGTGCTGAGGACATCTTTGTATCTCCTGTCATGTTCTGAGTCATCAGCATCACTCCTTCTTGTAGTATGTGGTTGCTCTTTGAAAATGTGTAACCCAGCTAGTAGCTCTGCTTACTCTGAGCGCTGATCACCTGCATTCCAAAACCAGGGATGCCTGGGCAGGTAAAGACCATTTATTGGCATGTTTCTACCTTCTCCTGGAACCTGAGAGTGGGCGGGACAAGAGAGCGATACAGCCATCAGTGTTAATTGGTGTTCCCGAAGAAGCATCTCTGCCTACCTCCCTCTCAGTTCTTTGGAGAACATAGGGACCCATCTGAGGTGTGGAAAGCTGGGGCACGAGTGTGTCTGGGATGGAAAGAGAACTTTTAATGAGTCTGGAACATGAGTGGACGCTTTCTCCGGTCCGCACCGTACCAGATGTAGCAATTTAGCTTCTGACAAAAAAAGTTGGTTGGGATTTTCTGTACATTTTAAATAGCAGAGTGTGCCTTGATCGGAGCACGCTGTACCTGATTTGAGTGTTTGCAGCGGGCTTGCTGCTGCTATGCAACCTCTTAATGTACCAGCCACTGATGGTGCGGCTTGTTTGCCATTTCCTTGCGCAGAAACCAGACAGGCTGCAGCGTTTCCTCTCATAACGGTTGCATGCATAGTAGCAAAGATATCCCCCCGCAGTCCCTGTCTGGACACTCATCCTGCTGAGGGCCAGATGGAGGGCCCTGACTTTCTTTTTTGTCTTCAGAGAGATGCTTTTTTAAGGACACCGTGGTCAAGATACGTGTGAAATCATCCGTTCTACAAAACTTTCATGAAGTTTGTCATGAAGCCTGGTGTTTGATAGCTGGTATGAATTTGGCAGCCTAGTAAATAGCCTCCTGTGCGTTTGGCCGCTGCAGACATCACAGCACCATCTGACCTCATTCGTGTCTAAAAATCATTTCCAGTGCTGTACGTGGGTCACACTACAGCTATCCCTGACTCAGGGAACACAGGAAAAACAGGTGTCACCTGACCCAGTTGCATCATTATATTCCTTAGCGTAGAAGGGACCTAATGCTCTTACTCTGACAGATTTAACCCTGGACTGTCTCCGGCTTTAGCCCAATCGAGGAACGCAGTTGGATCCCATTTACGGCACAGCTTTTGACAGTGTCTGTAACAGGGTCTTCTGGCTTGGATTTAGCGTTAGTGAAATTGTGTAGGATTTATATGTAGGCATCCATCTCCTGGAAGAGCTGAATCTCATCCAATTTTCCTTGCAGCTCTGAGGAATGCTTTTGTTCCAGCTTCCTCTGCCTTGCTGTACCAGCCATCTCCACTCCAGAGAAAGAGAAATAAATATGTGGAGAAACATGGCAAATGGTACAATGAGCTGCTCCAACCAATCAGTCACATTTGTTATAGGAATCCATGGTGGGAGTTGGCTGGCTGACCTCTTTAAAATGATTTCATTAGCTTGATCTGACTTGGCGTGGAGAGGGTAACATCTTAGTGCTGTCATGGGAGTGTTACCGAATGAAGCCGTGAACCGGTAAACAGGTCACAGAGTACTCTCTGCTGTGGGCACACAGACGGGGTAGTGCTGCTTAGAGCAGCCAGGAAAAGGTTTCAAACTAGGAGCAACTACTACAATACACTGACTGTGAGCATCATGAAGAATAATAAAGCTCGGCTCCTAGGTGTGGGAGGCGAGAGCGCTGAATAAGGAGCTCTTGCTCATGAGGGAAATATTTGCACACAGCATCTAATTTAAGTTCCAAACGGGGATTACAGAATGGGAGGAAAAGAAATGCAGGGAGGTGTAAGTTCCCCATCTTCAAGCGTCTGACGAAGTGGGATTTTTCTCCCAGGAAAGCTCATGCGAGAAATAAATGTGGTGGTCTTTACCAGTGCCCCAGGACTCCTTGTTGGTTCCATCTAAGTTAACAGTGTGATAGTTGGGCGTTCCGCTTATCAGCGTAAAACTTTTCGACATTTAATACAAAACGTGTTGCACTATTAAAATATCTGTCATAAGAAAGGTTTTTGGGGTTGTTTTTTTCCCTGAAGTGTTTGTGCAGGGAAAATAACTGTATAACACTTCCCAGAATAATAAGTGGGGAAAATCAAAGGAGGCAACCATTTCATCTAGCAATATACTTACTCTCTCAGGATTGAAGGCAATGTGAGACTCAGTTTTCCTTTAATAATTAAAGGTCTGACGGGGATGAAGGCATTCCACACATTCTGCAAAGAACGGGCACTTATTGTATGGGCTTGGTTTGGTTTCCGTTGTGAGAATGGTATAATTACTCTTCCTGGCTAAGTATATACCATTTCCAAAACCCACTCTGTGGAGGGTCAGAGCGTGGCTGGCAAAGGCTCAGGTTTCTGGGGATGCAGAATGGAGCACACAGTTATAGATAGCTACTAAAGTAAAACCTCTGAAGACCCAGGGACGAATCTGAACCTATGGCCAGGCGTTGGTCTGAATCTATTTCTGGTTCCTCAAGTACAGAGTAAGCTTTAAAACTGGACACATCTGTTTTAGGCTTGTTGTTCTGCATGTCTGCTCTGTGATTAGAGTTGTGGGGGACACCTCCCTTCTCATCTCCTTGCAACGCTTCTGCTACCTCGCTGGTTCTTGCGTGTTGTTTTCTAATTGTACACGTGGGAGTAGCCCAGAGCTAAATGCGAAACCCTGGGCTTCTTCGGTCAAGGCCACCTTTAAAACGCTGCCTCTATTTATCTGCCTAGTGACTGTTTGGTACCAACAGAGGTCTGCCACTGCATCAAACACCCAGTCTCTCCCAGCAGTTCAAACTCTCCTTTTTGCCTAGAAGAATTCAACTTTAACGATTCATTGGGCCTCTCGTGGTCTCCTTTCTAATGATTTTAAGGGCTTTCTTTTCTTTAAGGCCTTGGCCTTTTCCACCATTACACAAAACACTCAATCCAAAAAAGCAAACCCAAAGCCTTCTTATCTCTTCGCGAAACCCGTCATTAAGGCCAGGATGGTAAACACCTTGAAAACTGCAGAATGCATAGGATTCATAATGATAATAGAATGATTTCAACCAATGGCAGGCTCAATCCACAATTAATACTGAAAAACATTTAGTATTGTGCAACAGTTCGTTGTATCAAATCAATATTGATACCGTTTTCTAAAGTAAGTTCCTTTTAAGAAGTGTTTCAGCATCTCCCTGGTCAAATGTTATTGATGGGGTTGGTTTGACTCAATTATTCCACTCCAGTGTGACAAATACAAATGACAGTTAAGAAAAGTAATCTGTACGTTCTAACAGCAAATCTTGCCAAAGGGAAATGTCAGCCAATAATCCCCCAAAAGATTTATTAGTAGCCTTAGATATTTGACACGTTTCTGAGCTGTGAACGCTGACACACCAAAGCTTAGTCATTCAAAATGTTTGGTTGGACGGGTGAGATTTTACTGGTGGCATTACTTACAAATTACAGATTCATTGGTTCCAAGAAATTATTAAACCTAAATAGCATGAAAATCCTTTGCCTTCCCTTTGAGAGCTCAAGTTCAGATTTCAGTTTGCCTTCTGCCTTTTTCCATTTCAAGCATCTGAGGAAGGGGGATCCTACCCACAAAAATTCCAATTGGTTAGTTTTTAAAAGAGCCTCAGGACTCCTTGTTTGTTCTGTGCAAATGATACTAGTCCCACGCTGGCCCAGCACTGCTCCCTTTTGAAAAGGAGTGAGGAGCTGTAGTGTTACTGATGCAAAATGATGCCCCAGCCCCAGGTGGGTGGAGTGATTGCTCTGCATACCGTCTGTGAAGCACTTAATTTAGATGAAAGAATGCTTAATTTGCCCATCTGTAAAATAGGATTATGCCCATCTACTTACCAGTGGGGTATGAGGATTAATGTTTAAAGCACTTAGACTTCTTTGGGTGAAGTGTGACATGATTGTGTACGACACTGGATCCTTTTTCTCATTGTCTGTGTCGGTTCTATGTGACTTTCGAGAGGCAGAGTTCTCTCTCTTCCTTTTGTTCTATAACCTGATTCCCCAAGTGGCCTTTCATTCACTCCTGTGAACCTGCCTTGAAGTTTTCAGGGCTTCCACCAATCCCAAATGTCTCCCTTGGATCTCTGAAGCACATATGGCATTTTTATATGTCTGTATTTTTTGGCTTGCCTGGATTCCTTTCTGATCCCATGCCCAGCGAATTTTCCTTTCTGACTCTCAGCACTCATGCTGCCTGCCATCAGGTCAGGTTTATGACCTCTCATACCTTGGAGTGCGTTGATTTGATTCTTCCTCCTGTCCCTTTTTAAAAAAAAAAAACTTCAGTTCTCTCAATTTGGCTGATGCTGAGCGTTCTTTATTGTGGGAAAAGCCGTTCAGTCCCTTCCAAGAGAGGTGCCCACCAAGACGTGGAGTAGTGGTTTGAGCATAAGAGTAGGAGCCGGGAACTCCTGAGATCTAATCTTGCATAAGACTCTAGGTTCCCTCTGTGACTTTGAGGAAATCACCAGCCTGTCAGTTTTCCATCTGTAAAAGGGATGATGCAGCCCTCTTTGGGGGCAGGTATGGGATGATTAAGTATTTTTGAGCTAGCAGTTTCCAGCCTGTGCTCGGTCTCTCCTGGATTTCATTTTGTACAAGCTACACAAATGAGAGGCTACTCAGACTTCACCTTGAAGTGTGGGTCTGGCTAGCCCTAAGTAGAAGGTTTTCAGGCTGATGTTGAAGCTATCTCATCCTCACAGCTCTGATCTCATTAACTTGTGCTATGACTGGGGAGAAGGGTTGTTTTTAATAACTAAAGTACAGCGTGTATGTGGTGCCCTCATTCCTTTCTTTCCAACCCCTTCTGCACTCTGCTAGGAGATGGGCAACGTGAATACAGCAATGAATAGCTACAAATGGTGAAATCTCTTGTCAGAGATTCATTGCCCTGGAGCCCAAATACACTGAGAATTTAATTGGCTCAGAGGAGAGGTCTGAGCTGTAAATAGCTCAGGCTGGGCTTCCTGGCTTGCGGAGGGACAGTTGATAACGTAAGCATCAGGGCACCCTCTCTGCATGGATATCCAAACCCTCTCCACAAGCTCACGTGCAGCCCCAAGCCCCCAGAAAGAGAATTAGTTCCAACCCCCGCCTTCCTTTGAGGGCCAAGCAAGAGGCAGGAATCCCATTCTGAAGCTCCTGTCCACTAAAATAAAGCAAGTCTCCCCTGTTGCCTCCACTTCTCACCCTTCGTTTCGTTCTGTGGCTCAGGCTGCAGTAACTCGGTTAAACGCCCTTGTAGCTTGGATTAGGTAGGAGGCTTAGAGGGCCACTTTCCTCCATCCCCAGACTGTCATGGGCACAGATTCTGCCAGTCCAGCACCATCTTTCTCCAGACAGGGCCAGCCTCGGTGGCAGCTGCACATATCCCAGAGTAGACCAGGAGCACACAGGATCTTTAGCTGGCATGGTCCCTGTTTCCTGTATGGATGGTGGGCTCCCCCTGGTAGAGCACGCGAGAAAAGTTGCTGCACCGTGTAGGCAGAGTGCTTGCCATGTAAGGCATGTGGTTACATTTGTGTCCAGGGCCATGCGCTGGCCGAGGCAACCGGATGGGCTAGAAACCAGTTATTACGCTTGAGTGTAACAGAGCTGAGCCCCCATCCACACTGGGCAACCAACCAGCTAAGCAGGTGTGGCTAGAAACGTTTAACCACTGTTCCCAAAATGTGCTTAAAGCTCCCAGCAGAAGAGATGTCGTGTGTGTAACTTGGACTGGACCCTGTCTGCTGGCCAGGGGGAGTGTTGGTTCAGCACCGAAATAACCAGAACGGTGTGGGATCATTTCTAGTGGGAGTGGATTAAAATGCCATGTCAATGTGGCTTTGCAAACCAGGCTTCACAGTAGAAAGTTTTGCAGCTGCGATTGACTTGATCAGCTCTGTATCTTCCTTCCAGGCTGCTCTTTCTTGATTTTGTTCTTTTCCTTTCTCCCCCTAGAGAGGAAGTGCAGGAGAACTGTGTCCGCTGGAAGAAGAAATTCAACTTTGTGTGTAAAATGAGTGCTAACCCTGCCACAGGCCTCCTGGATCCCTGCATCTGCCGAGTATCCGTGCGTAAGGTGAGTGCTCAGCCTCCGTTTCTGACATGGGGGCATCTCTGGGAGCCGGATCTTCCATGGTTGCCGTATCTTGGAGGTGTGAGGATGCACCGATGTTGAATGATAAACAGAAGCGTTATGCTTGCGTTAGTTGAATGGAAGATAGTCAGAGTCCTTCCTTCACACCCCATCCGTCCTTCAGTATTTGAAGGGGAGACTAAGGAGGATAGAACCCGAAGTGCCTGGAAGGCATGAAATCTTGGGAGCCTGTTCTAGCATTGACAGTTTGGTGAGTTTTCCTGTTCCCACAGTAATGCTGATGGCCCCTTTTCCTGTTTTTCTTATTTCCCATTACAGGAACTGAAGGGTGGAAAAACCTTCTCCAAGGTAAGAGCAGAAAGTGTGCAAGCGGAGTAGACTGCTGTCCTGTGTTCGCTCGGCACCTCAGGCCCATCTGCCGAATAGCCACGAGCCGGATCTCTCAGGAAGCAGGGCCGTGTTTGTGTAAAACAGTCTTAGGGATGAGCCCTTGGTTGGAGTTGGGGACACAATTAACTTATTAGTTCCCTCAAACTGAAAGACTGTGCCTGGCTGGGACAGACCCCACATCCCATTGAATGTTCTAGAGTTGGGACTGGTCCAAAGCCACTGACTTGCACATCCTTAAACTGGGGGGAAGTTCTGAGTCAGATGTGAACTCTGCTGCTCAGGGCCATCTCTGGGACACACAGAATGTATCTGTATGGAATGTAGACTCTCTTGCCCTGCGTTCCCTAGAATGTAAAAACCAGATGGGCCACAGCGAGCTGTCTTCGCTGACCTTAGCTCTGCAGCATGGGCCTTAGCTTGAAGCTCTTGGTACAGCAAGATGTTCATGGAGAAGCGCTGTAGACTTGGAAGGGAGGAGGAAATTGATCCAGAGAGGAGTTTTATTGGGGGACTGATTCCTTTCTCCTTCCATCAGTCATGGTACGTCTGAGACCTCCTGCACTGCAGGAGAGGCAATGGTCTGTGAGTCTCCATCCCGCAGTAGGACAAGGAGGGAAGCAACATTGGTTTGGCTTGAGCATTGCGATGCCACACAGAGCCCCAAGCCAGCAGCTTGCATGCAAAGGCTGGTCTTCGGTGTATGTGAAATGAGTTGAGAGTCGTGGTTCCCACGGGGCAGGTGTTCTTGTTCCATGAAAGCCCCGTCACAGTGTTCTCTAACGGGCATCTTTATTGGCGGGGTCTGAGACCAAGGATGGACTCTGCTTTGGAGGCTGAACTAGGCTCTTACCCTCGCATGTGGATTGAGGCATGGGGGCGCGGAAGCTGTTGCTGCCCACGCTGTTCTGTTCTGTGGCTAATTATGAGCCCTGTCTCCAGGGCTGTCAGTCTGTTTCTCACTCACCAAGTGGACATTTTAAAAAAAAAAAAGCTGCTCTTTCATTCCGGAGAGCTGCATGGCCAGCAAGAAAGGCGCACATGCAGCACCTGGTTGGTTAAATACATACCTGCCTATTCCCCCTTTAATGTAGGGCCTGAATTTTTCCCTACCACTTGGAAGTGTTTGATTGGAAGAGTCTCGGAGGGTACGGCACTGCAGTTACCCAAGCTTTTCTGTGGGCGAGGCCATACCCCCTCCCTTACACACCCCTCTGATCCAAGCACTTGAACCCTGGGCTATGTGGCACCACCCTAGGATAAAAGATAAAGTCCAAGTGACGCTCTTATTTGGGCTTGTTACCTGCCTTCTTTGCAGTGAGGCTGTAGGGCAAAGTGATAATCATCCAGAGCCTTCCCACAAGTCCTCCTGTGCCCAGGACAAATAAATTCTCCCCAGTTTCTGGGGGAATCGTAGCGCACCTTAGTACAACACAGTCTGCCCCAGAAGTCCCAGCCACACACAGGCAAGTGCAGCACCACAGAAAACAGTGGCTGTGGCTGAGCTCTGCAGTGAGGCGGTTCCCCCTGGGCCAGGCTAACCCGCACCAATCACCCGAGCCAACTCTGCCGTGAAAACCGACCTAAGGTTAAGCAGGGGTCTTGCGCGGCACACCAGGTGTGGTGCCCACATCAGCAGGCTGCGTACAAATGGCAATCTTTCCTCAACCCCTGGATTTTTCATCTCTGCAAACTTGTCACTGCTCTGTGGAGCGAAATTGTGTTGTGGGGCGAAAGCGGTGGCCCAAACAAATAGGATATCGCGGGAGCTCTCCGAGTGCCAAGGAGGACCCTGTGCCCTTGTGAACGTTCCCCTAATCCTGCTGGGACTCACTTGCTGATACTTCCAAGAGGCTTTGTGCAGAGGTCAGAAGTCAGCTTTCCATAGACCTTTGGCCTTGATATTAATGCCTTGGGGAGGAGGACCAGCAGTGTCCTGGATCTGGGCCAACGGGATGTGCTGTTGAAGTGGAAACTTTTTTTCCCCTCTTCTTTTTCCTGAACCGGATGAAAATGCTGGCAGCTGGCTGGAAAAAGGAGGGAAACTGCTCTGAAAAGTTACAGCTGAAAACATCCTTTCGTTGAGGGTTCTGTCCTCCTGCGGCTTCTGCCTTTCAGCAGACCCCTCCCTGCACTGGGAGTCTGCTTCCTGGAAAAAGTTCCTGGTCCCGGCATGCTGTGTCAAGCTTTACATCACCTGATACCATTGCAGTCTGTGAGGACCAGCCACCTGTGTTCTGGGGGCCGGGGTTTGTATCTGTGCATTCGATGGTGAGGTTTTCAGGCTGGCCCCACACCACTGTAATGGTAGCACCATGGTTTAGTCATGGCTGTGACCTCGGATCCCCCATCCTGGGTTACACCAGTATCAGCAATACCCACAGCCATTCTCCTCCACCCTGGACCCCACTAGTGTTTATCTCAACCAGCAGAAAGGCTAGGATTTATCCCGACCTTCTACCACATATCAGAACAGCTGCCTCGTCCACACTGAAATTTTTCCACATCTTGGGCAGTGGTGGGAAGCGCTAACCACATGTCAGTGAAGATAAGGCCTTGGGCTCTTGTTCTCTCATCCCTGAAATTTCTGCCTGTGAGGCTGGGCGTTGATTTGTAGCTTGGTGTATTGAGAGCGCTGCAAAAACACTGACTTCCTGAGAGGGGATTTGTGTGTAGATGAGTGGGGAGAGGAGCTGCTTTTCTGTTAAAGAAGAAACTGTCCTCTCTTGTCACTTTCACCCCACTTTCTCTCTCCACTCCGACTGTCCCTGCATTCCCCTTGAAGGAGTTGGCCGGAAGAAAGGAAGTGTCTCTGGGTCCCGTTGCCATCTCCTTTGTATCTTGACCATCAGATAAGTCCCATTCTCCCTTCTGGTCCCCTTTGTCATCCTTATAGATGGCACATTGCCGCTATTGTTTATAGCTTGGCGTCTGCTGGTCCAAATACAACATTTATGCAGTAGTCAGTAACTGTGATATACGGAGGCACTGTAATCTGCTGTCAGCTTCCAGAAACGGCGAGATAAAACCCCAAATCCCATTAGAATAGTGCTGACCCAGGCCCCTAACCTACCGGTCCATCACACTGTAGGAGGGTATACCTGAGTTCTGCTGCCTTGTCCTGGGTTGCAGATGGAGCAGTGGTTAAAATATTTTCGGGGTAGGGAATTGTACTTGGCTTCTGATTCCCACAGCAGAAGGAATAGCATTGTCCCTTTCGAGTGTCCAGCTAGTTTCTCTTTGCCGCTAGATAAGAGTCAGGTAGATACAAGGGAATTCTGAATTGAGCTCTACTCAAGTGTCTTCAGTTCCACAAAACCACATCAGATCAGAACGTGCAATCCTGAACACTGCTAGGTCACTTTCTTTGTAGTTAAGGTCTGTGCCCCCTCCTCAGAGAGCCCCAAGTATCCCAGACCTTCGAAGGACCAGGAGTGCAGAGAAACGTAATTGCTGCTTTATGATTCAGCTACTTTTCTTCTCCTGACCTATCAACACACTTGTAACATGTGTCTGATTTCTGTTGCATTCCCTCCTGTCTGCTCTGCTTTTTATTTGTTTTTCCATTTTCACTCGCCTGTCATTTTCTTCTCTAGTTTATGAAAAGAACTGAGAGTTAGAGAGACCACTGAAATCTCCCAGAACATTCCTCCTCTCTCCTGTCTATCAAACCCTCCCTTGGCTGGCTAACCATTAGAGGTGTGAGGAAACACTGTTCCAGGTGCACCTCGTCCTAACGGCTAAAATCCAGGGCCTGTACCAGCGTCTCATGGCCAAAGAGTTTTATAGCTGGATCTCTACAAACTAAAATCACTTCTGGTTTGCTTTGATGGTCTGGTTCCTGTTTCTGAGAAACAACGTGTCAGTTTCATTTGCAACAATATCCTTTCATCTCTCGGCTCGCAGTCTTCACTGGGTTCGTGGCTGGCAAAGTACAAAGAGTGCCTTATGTTTGTGTATGCAACTCTTTTTCCCGCATCATTGACCCAGTGCGTTCCACGTCCTTAATTATGCAACAACTGCAGGACAGTTAACACTGTCCTGGCCAGAACTACCCCTGTGTTTCCTTCCAGCCTACAGAGGCTTCCTACAGGCTCCTGAATGTTCCCTTTTCTCCCCGATTAAGAATGTGACCTTTTCCATCCTCGAGAATAGATGCTGACAGGACTCCAGCGTGTCACCTCAATTGTAGAGTGGCCTGCACAGGCACATGCATCTGTCCTGCACCACAAACACACACCCTTCCTTTGTTCTGTGTGTGATGTGCTGTCTCTTTAATGAGCTGTTTTTCCTGTTTTCTCTTGGCCACAGCTGGGTTTTGCTGATCTGAATCTGGCAGAATTTGCTGGCTCTGGATGCACTGTCCGATGCTGCTTGCTGGAAGGTTATGATACCAAGAACACCCGGCAGGATAATTCCATCCTAAAGGTACATAAGCCATGTCCACGTGGGAAAGATCCTAGAGTTCAGTGCATTCTTCAGAAATCCCACCTGAATTTGTAGCACAGAATTTTGTGCCCAGCTCTCCCACTTATATCTTTGTGGGCAAGGATGTTTAGCAGAAAAACACCTTTCCAAAGGCAGACTGGAGACAGATAAACAGTTTCTCACTGCCACAGACAACAGTTGCTCTTGGGTTGATGTGCACAGCAGCTATGTAGTTAAACAGTGGCGTTCTAACAACATCCTGTGTCTGCCCACAATGCACTCAAGGCTTTCTTCCTGCTCATACAATATTAGAACTTCTGTAGCGCCATCTCCCTGGGAAGGAGATGCTGATGTGTCTTGGATATAAGGGTATAGTGCAGCTTTAGTGGGCCAGGGAACACCTTAAGTTATTAATTACTTTACATGGAACACCTGATGAAAACGTTCTTTTAAAAGCTGGTAACAGTGATGGGAGATATAAAATGCCCCATCCAAGCTTCCAGGTGTGCGTCAATGTTAGCCACCATGCACCTGAAAGCTTTGCTGCAGCTGGGGCATTTTAAATAGCTCCCTCCCCACTCAGCGCCCCGCCACCCCCTCAACGGGGAGGGGTCAGGGTGGGTCATGGAACATCTGCACTATCTGTGACCCACCAGTGTTCCCCAGAACACCGGCTGATGAACACTGTCGTAGTGGCTGAAATAATGCTCTGCAGCCTCCCTCAAACTTACTGTGCAAACTCCTGATTCCTAGATTCCCCGATCACAGGACCGAGTGCTGATATCCCCACTGATGACTGACTAGTATGGTGGAATTGGCAGTTCCAAATGGTCCGTTTCATTTCTCTCTCCCGTAGGTGACAATTGGCATGTTGCTGCTTTCCGGGGACCCCTGCTTCAAAACGTGAGTTGTTGGGTCATCTTCCCCTCTAAGGGGACCTGTTGCATTTGCAGTATTTCCTCCTTATTGGAGAATGATTGATGGGGTTTTGGCCGCCAAGAATGTTCCCTGAAGGGTGGGGCTGTGTGTGCAGAGCTGGCTTAGATCTCTGATAGAGCCCAGTGATGTACAAACTTGATCATGTACGTCTACCTGTGGATCACCTAGGCAATTTTACAAACCAGTAAACTTCCCCAAAAGGACTGTAGGAAAAATGCTTATAACTGGGAATTTGGACTCCTGGATTGTGTCCCCAGCACTGCCAAAGACTGCATGACACGTGCAGTTCATTTTCTTTCTCTGTGCTTGCTCACAAAATGTTTTAAACTGTGTTTTGAGGTACACAGATAGGTGTTATAGAAGTGCCAGGTTACTTCTGGACGACTTAGAATTAGTGATGTCTGCTGCTTAAAATACGTTTTTAAAAATCCTGACGGTATTAAGTCACCAAACTTGTCAGACAGGTAGTATCTATGAATGAACAGGTGACATGAGCCAGGAAAGAAGACCTGCAGGGGACTTCCCAAAATGTGCTCCCATTCTGGCTTCTTTGATGCTTTATGATGAAAAAAGGAAACTTTTTTTTTAAACAAACTTTTTTTAACCTTAAAAATATAAAGAATATAGTCTCACTTTCTCTCCTCTCCCCTCCTCTACCAGTTTTGCTGAAGAACTTTTTTTTTAAGGCAGGTAGTGATGGGAAGTGGTCCCACATAAATATCATTTTTACGCTTTAACTAAAGATATTCTTTTCCCCAGCGTTAGACACTGAAGACTGTTAACAGCAAACCCGAGTTCTCAATATGAGCTGTAGCATTTTGTGAGTGGTAGTAATCAATCTTGAGGAATTGGAGAGAGATTTCACTATAGAAAACAAGGTCTTTGAGAGCCCCAGAGTAATCCTAACGTTGTTTTGCAGTATTTCCACAGTGATGTCATGAGAGAATGCATGAGGACAATGAATCAAAACCGCAACAAATATATTGCACTGTAATGTTGAAAAGCCTTGTTTTAACTATATGTGCATCTCTCCATGACTGTTCAACAAAATAACTTCCTTACTTTTCCGGCACACTCCTTGGGGTTTACACTGAAAATTTTGCTAGTGTAATAATGTCAGTTACAGGTGTGACTTTTTAACAACATATTTATATTGACAAAAACCCAAGTGTAGATGAACCGATATTTGCAAACATTTGCTGGTATATCTTATTTTGTTTGGGGGAGCTGATATAAGCTGTTCTTGTAAAACACTCTTCTATGGGTGTAAGATGTATCTAGACTAGGAGGGTTCACTCCATCTTTCAAATACACTTTTTTTCATGGTGGTTCCAAAGATTTTAGATCTTAGTGGATGTTTCTGGTGTCTGTGTTTTTAAGAAGGATATTGGAAAAAGTGTAGAGGGCACAGAGGAGAACGAAAAAAAACCCCAAGCCTTCCAGTGAGAGAATAAACGAGCGCTATCTGTTTAGTTTAGCTAAAACATTGAGGGAGATGACTTGATTACAGTGTATAAATAACATTGTACGGAGAAAAAGCAGGAACAAAAACGAGTGACTGGAAGTTAAAGCCAGGCAAATTCAGCTTAGAAATAAGGCACACACTTTTAACAACGAGGGGGATTAAACCCTGGAACAAATTTATTCAGGGAAGTGATGGATTCATCTCTTAAATTTTTTACATCAAGATGCTTTTCTGGAAGATATGTGTGAGTCAGTCACAAGTTATTGGGCTTAATCCAGGGATATCTGAGTGAAATTCTCTGGCCTGTGTTACGCCAGAGTGAATGAATTTTATGTTTCCTTCTGGCCTTAAAAATCTGTAAAATAGTCCCATTTTTAAAAAGTTACCAGTTGAGAAGGGGAAAGGTTTTTTGTTTCTTTTTAAATCTCTTGCTAGTTCTCTGATCAGAGTAGTCTTCTAAGCTAGCTGAAGACCTGAATTTCCAATGTAAAAAGCAAGCAGAAAAGCAAAGGTTTTGCTGTGTTCCTTGTTGACAAAACTCTGGCGGTTTTCCATCCTTCCCCATACAAAAGCAAGAAGGGGAATGGCCGTTTTGTGAGTCGCCTCTTGACGTTGCTGGTTTTGCTTGGGTGATTTCTGTGTCATGCCCTGTCTTCCCCATCGCAGGCCTCCTTCCACAGCCAAGTCCATCGCCATACCAGGACAGGACTCCTCCTTGCAGTTGACCTGTAAGGGCGAAGGAACTACCAGTAATACAAGCAGCTCAGCCACTATTGGATCCGTACGTCAGGCCAAGCCGAGACCCACCATTCTCAGCTCAGGTACAGGCCCTCTCTCCTCAAGAACAACACAGCACCTCGTTGTTCCAGGGCTCCAGTTAGCTGGCTCCAGCTGGAGGGTTGTTAACTCCGCCTTGCTTGTTCTCCTTCACCTATCCTGGTGTCTTTGCTAATTAAGAAACCTCCAAAACTCTCTTAAATGTAGCATGAATCTCTGCAGTGCATGGATTTCTGTCATTCCTCCGTCCTGCCCAGGATTTACTCGATGCGTATCTTGCAGTCCTCTAAGGTGCCCATCGCTGTGGTCCCTTCTGTGGTCAGTTACCCGTAACGCTCTTCCAAAGGGGGAGCTGTGTTAGTCTAGGTCAGCAGAATAAATATTTCAAGACTAACATGTATTTATCGCTTGAGCTTTCATGGGAGAAAATCCCACTTCATCAGATACTTTGAAGATGCTTCGAAGCGTCTGGCCAAGTGGGATTTTCTCCCACGAAAGCTCATGCGATAAATAAATGTTAGTCTTTAAAAGCGCCTTAACACTCTTCACCCCTCTGCTCTTACGTTTGCTCAGGCTGATGTTTAGAAAAGTTCCTCTGCCGCTTTTAGCACTTGAGGGTCTGAACTCAAGTGGCCTCATTCCAGCTGCCGAAGCAGAGTTTGTCGGCTCCATTTGTCGAGGGCGTTACAGACTCTCATAGCTTCAAAGCAAATGGGGTCCAAATGTACTGGACAGACACACATTGCACCAAAATCTGGAGTTACCCACTTCACCTCAAAGAGTCAGAAAAAGATAAAAGACAGGCTTACATCTTTACCCAGAGACAAAAACACTCCTTACAAACCTTCCACGGAGGCGAGGTGGTGAAATTGGGACGTTCCAAGGTAGCGCCAACCCTTCAGCCCACATTCAGAGGTGATGTAGATGATGAAACTTGCCCCTAAGAAGGTAGAAGGGTGGGGGTTATAGTAGGAAAAACAACTAAGAGGAAGGAACAGCATCCTTGTTTTCTATTGTACAGCTGTCTGTCCTGATTCAGCCTCACCCCTGGTCTGACTTCCAGGCTGAAGTTCATCATAACCTCTGAACCAGGCCCTACTTCTGACTTGTACTCATGTATGTGAGGGGAAGATGGATTCAGAGCCTTAGCTGGCAACCCACTCGCTCTTGTCAGCCTGTCACAAACTCCATGCGTGTCACGACGTGATGGGGCCTCCCGCATCTTTGTTGGTGCTTTGAGAATCCTGCCCTTTTCTACCAACATCTGTCCTGTATTATGGCTGCAACAGCCCTCTGGGCTGCTGTTGATCTGAGTAGTAAAGAGCCAGTAACAGCACCTGGGGTCTCTTGTATGGCATGCACCAAGCTGGCTTAATATTTTTCAAAGGTATCTTTCTTATGAATAGCTTCAGATGTGACCCATCATCTCCATGGGCTTCAGGGATTGGAGGTCCCTGCTAATTCAGGAACTGGGGACCCCTTCAGCCACTGGAAAGGGTGACCATTCCCACACATCCTCTCAATGCTACCCATTGTAAACCATCTCTGGCAGCTGCTAGCTCTTTGCAAGTGCAGAGAAAGACTTGGCCAATGGCTTTGCACCCTTCCAGTTGTTCCTGGACTAATACAGTACCATTCCCACTGGATCTTTCTGCAGGAAGGGCTGAACGGACTGGTAGAGAGCTAATCTGAGTGCTCCATTGTTTGGCAGGTGTTCCAGAGGAACCAGACCAGAATCTGTCCAGTCCAGAGGAAGTATTCCACTCAGGGCATTCGCGGAACTCCAGTTACGCCAGTCAGCAGTCCAAAATCTCGGGTAATTGGTGACCTGCTGAACTTTGGCATCTGCCCCCAGGAAGGTGCAGATCGTCAGATCTCCAGTCTGTTTTCCTGTGGCCCCCTCCTCCTCCGAGAGTGATTCACAGCCAGCCTCTGACCTAGAGCCACTATTGAGCTTTGTTTCTGAACTTCCATTTCTGTGGTGACCTGAGCTGTGTAACCCTCTGCCTTCACGGATGGAGGCTCCTCTCCTGCTGAGTGAGGCTTCCCAGCCCCTCCCTCCGCCCCCCCTGGAAATTTGGCCATTTGCACTGAGCTGCTATGGGACGGGAGGCTCGGGCTGTAATGAGTCTGTTTCCACAGGTTACAGCACGGAGCACTCACGCTCCTCCAGTATGTCAGATTTGACCCACCGCCGGAATACGTCCAGCAGCAGCAGTGCGTCTGGGGGGCTCAGTTCGACAGTGGAGTGCCATGAAGGAGAGCGGGAGCACAGACTAGACAAGCCACCTCGCCCCCCCAGACCAGCCATCCTTCTGGATAGATCCTCCCGGTACGTAACATTATAAAGCTGATCTCTCTCTGCTGGGGGGAGTTCTAGAAACAGGATCCTTTTCCTTTGTGGCCTCGGGTTTGCTTTTGCTGTAATCTGAAAGAAAGGGGCTACAATTGAGGGACAGAACAAGCGATCATTCCCTCTGAAGCACCTGGGACTGGCCGCTGTTGAAAGACAGGATCCTGGGCTAGAGGGATCACTGGACTGAGCCAGCATGGCCGTTCTTATGACACAGCAGTGTATGTGAGAGCGTGAGGCGCTGAGTCTCTTCTCCCCTCCTCTCCCAGAAGGAAAAAGGATTCGGTGGAGAGTCACCCGACCTGGGTGGACGACACCAGGATTGATGCTGGCGACATAGTGGAGAAAATTATGCAGAGTCAGGACTTCACAGATGTCAGCAATACTGAAGGTGAGGTTATTGGGCGATGAGAAGAGAAGGGTTCCTGCTCCTCTTCCAGACGTAACGATGGTGCAGCCTCTCTAAGCCCAAGTCTGGCATCACCCGAGGTTGCCTCCCATTCGCCTGAAAGTCGCCATTACTGCTGGAAGTTTCAGTGGCAGGTGCTTTAAAACAGCAGTTCTCAAACTTATTTGACCAGGGGCCCCCTTCTTCTGGTCTGTGGTCATTAACCCTCCCCATCTCCGGTACATATACCACCACCCAGCTCTGAAGGCAGGGCAGAAGGCATCAGCTGCTGGCCGGGCACCTGGCTCTGAGCAGCAGCACAGCAGGTAAGGGAGGTAATGTGAAAAGGAACATTTGTCAATATCACTTTTCACAGCAGACTTAGCACCCAGTTGCCACCCTTCCTTCTGTGCTGCAGCTGCCACCCCGGGGCTGACAGCCGGAGCCTTGCTGGGGGCAGGACAGAGAGCCTGGGCCCAGGCTGCATCCCAGTGAGGGATTGAGGGAGAGGAGAGCAGGCTCGGGTAGCTGTCCTCTTTCCTTGGCTCCCAGCCAGCTCTTTATTTGCACAGCTCACTCCTCCCTTGACAGTTCCTCTGTCTCCCTTGAGAGAAGCATTGCTGTAAAGGGACCCCACTGATGTTCAATTGCATTTCTATCTGAGAACAGCACATACCTGCCACTGTTACAAGTAACCGTGAGGCTGGAGGCAAAGAGTCCTTCTCTTTTCTGACGTTTACACATGAAATGCTGTCGAAAGGAGTCAGTTTCACTGTTGCTGATCGTTGCATCACCCTCCTGTAGAGCTCTCCTGGGCACGCTTGTCCCCTGCCACTGTGCAAGAGGGGGCTTGCTAGTAACAGCAGCGCCAAAGCTGAAGAGAAAGCAGGGTTGATGTGTGCTAAGAGAAGGGAAGAAGGATGGGTCTAAACATACTGGCCTGACGGAAAGGTCCTTTGTGAATTCTGCAGAGGAGAGACGAGCCTTTTCAATCTCTTTAAAAGAATTGGAAACCCCCCACTCCCCCCAAAAAAATGTTCAGTTTAAGGAAAATTTCAAATGACATTCTCTTATTAAAAAAAAAAATTAAACTAAATTAATTTTCTTCCCTATTATATGAACCATGTCTGAGATTTATTAGAACTCTAAACTTTAATCTAATTTGCTGTTCATTGCTTGCACAGTTCCCTCTTTGCATTGGGTGATAAAAACAGAGTCTCGTGCTTCATTAATGGCTTTGGGCTTCACTCTTGGTGGGAAACCCAGACTGACCCAAGCATGGTTCCTGCACAATGGTGTAGTTACGTATGAGATTGCAAATGCTGCAGGGGAGTGTTGCCTCTGTGAGTATTAAAGCCGTGCGAAGGACTCCTTTCATTCCTGGCACAGTTTAGAAGTTAAAAACAAAACTAATATAACCATCAAAACCACATTCATTAAAATTTGTTGCAAAGTCTGATCTGCTGTCCCCCCATCCCGGCCCTTGGCCCCCTCCGCGACCGGCGCCCCGGGTCTTTCTAAAGTCGGGAGAAGCGAGGGAGTTCCAAGAGGTATCAGAGGAAGAGTGTTCACAGAAACAGAATGGAACTGGATATGTTCCCTCACTGACCACTGCATAACATGGCCAGTTGGGGACATCGGGAACACCGTCGGGGACATCTGAGGACCGGAGACTTTGGATTTCACTCTCTTTTCTTCTCTCCTCCCATCTGTAGATAGTAACCTGCGGTTGTTTGTGAGCAGAGATGGAACAACTACATTAAGTGGAATTCAGCTGGGAAACAGGTATGGCTCCTGGAAGTCTGTTGGACATCGTGGCTCTGTAAAGTTGGCCAGCTAGTTCTTCGTGCTTAGGAGACTTCCCCCTCATGTCAGGAGAGATTTCTGAAGATCATGTGATACATGATGATGTTGTTCCCACATTAATACGCTTGGGATCCCCGTAGTCACAGGATGCAGCTGTGCGTGTGTATTCAGAGCTCAGCAAAAGCTTGACTGAGGTATTTGAGCTTGGCTGCTAGAACGGGGACAGAGGGAAGGTGTCTAAAGCTCAAAACACTCAGGGGCAGTTGGTCAAGCTCTGCTTTCAAAGCCTGCTCTGTGGCCTCCTGCTGGATTATAGCAAAGTGAATTTAATCCGTTCGCAGTGGCCTGGTTAAGAGCTCGTTTCCTCAGTGGGACCAGGGACGACTTATTCAGTACAGTCTTCAGAGGTGCCTTAATGCCTTTTCAGTGGCGTAAAGCCTTTTAGGTTCACGAAACCTCACAAGCGCTAGGATAGGTAGAGTTCGGGGTGAAGCATCCAGCAAAGTCACATGCCAGGACAGGAGCGCTAATCCTTTCCCTGCTCTGTTAGACAGCTTCCCCTCTGGAGCCTTTCCAAATGTCCTCTGCTTAGCCTCTTTCATCTGCCTCTCTCAGGAAGGAAAGGTGTGTTACCACCAGCTGTCTTCACAGCTTTTGGATGTTGATTGCCATTGGCTGCCTGGCTTTTGTTATGCAGGCATAGATCCTGCCAGGGTGGCTTAGGTATTTCCAGTGTTTTCTGGATGGAAAACATTCCTGAGTTCTGGGCTCTGCACAAACGCTTCTGTATGAATCTAACGGTATAAACACAAGAATTTGTTCTCCCCTCTCCTCCTGCAGGGTCTCATCTGGAGTTTACGAGCCAGTGGTGATTGAAACCCGTTAAATGTGAAGAACAGGGTAGACCTGCTGGAAACAGCCCCCCTTCCCCCCCCAACCCATCTTCTGCCACACGGATGCCAGTCTTTACCTCTCTACATGCAACATTCCAGAAGGGATTTCTCCAGACCCCTCCCCTTACATTTGCACTGCAGAACGCCTCCGAGACCATACCACTCCTTAACATGCACTTCTCCTGACTTGCTGTTAACTCTCCTCCCTCCGTCCCCATGCTTCCTGATGCCCCTGAATTCCCTGCAGATCCAAGGGGGTTCTCTGGAAGCATTCTCTCTGCCGGAGGATGTTCCTGCCTCCCCCAGACTCTCATTCCACACATTGCTCCCTTACTAGGGATTTCGCAACTCCTGTATCCCCAAACCATTGGGTTGTACCACTGTGAACTTTTCAAACCACTGAAGGGGCAAACCAGTCTCAACACAACCAGAAGAGCAGCTTCTTGGTGAAATGATGAGCAGGCCACTGGCAGGGTACTTTATTCCACTGATTCTGCATTGTGGAGTGGAAGGAAATTTCACCTCCTGTAGCAACATTTGACTGAGCAATGAATCAAAAAAACAAAAAACCCAAACCCCACAGTCATCATAGGAAACAGTTCCCAGAAACACATTTCAGAAAACAAGCTAGCTGGACAGAGATGGAACTGGACGGTAAAGGTTAAATGCTATCGCTATGGCATGGAAGGCCATTTTCAGCTGTTGTTCTCAGCAGGAGCACTTTAGAGATTCCAGATCTACCCAGAGGAGGCTCGCAATGGCCGTTCCAGAAGAGGAATCTGTGCTCCGTGGACTGACTCTGACTCGGATCACTGAGCCTGATGTGGGCCAGCCTGCCTTTCCTGGCCCCAGAAGGGAGCGCGTTGGTGCTGCTGTCTGCCCATTGTGGAGTAGGAAAGGAATCTTGTCATCCTGGCATCTTCCCTCTGGGCCAGAACAGGGTGTGCGATTGGTTGTGCTGGTCTCTCCTGTCATGGCAAGACTGGCTAAATGGTTGTCTCTCCCAACCAGGGCCAGTAAGGGAACGGTTTCTGGTTGGCCCTTCTTGCTGTGTGAGAAGGGAGCCATTGGCGAGCCAGTCCCCTCCTGGGCTGGGGAGAAGCTTTGGCGAATGCAGAAAGAAATAGCTAAATCACCGCCACTTTGGTGGAGTAGAGCCCTCCTGTTTCATTTGCCACGGCAGCCCTCTCCCTCCGATCCTGGGGTGTGAGCTGCCCGTCTGATACAACAGGCTTCAAATGCCGCCGTGGTCGATCTTTTCACGACGGAGCTTTTTCTAGTTCGGTTTCTGCAGTCATCTGAAACTTGAACTGCCCTTTTTTCCTTGCAAGGGGTGGCAGGAAAGAGGGGAGCCTTTTTCAACCCTCACTTGTAGATTTCTCCCAGCAGCTGAACTACGGGCGAGACTCTCTGGGGGTTCCTGCCCTGGGTTGGCTGTGGGCTTTCTGCAGCCCTTTCTGTACAGATGCTTTCAGCCTATAAGCTTATTCCTGTTTCGTGCCCGTTCCTTTTTTGCTGGTGTCGTGTAGTAGCACTCGGCGGCCATGCACTTTGACTGACAGCACACTCCAGTCACTGGCTACACACATGCGCACGTGCGCACACACACAACTCTTCTGTTTAGTGAGAAGAAAAGATTTGTAATAGCTCTTTCTGTTTTCCAAATCCTTAATTATTGCTAAGACTTTTTCAGGACTAGCGGCTGGATCTCTGGGTAGCTAGCGTGCATGTGGAGGAACTGCTGGCAAAAGGAACCCAGCAGCAGATGGCAAGACTTAAGGAGCCTGAATTTTTGGTCTGACTGGCGCAGGCGTCTTGGACGAGGAGGAATCTGTGAGCGGCGTAGCTAGGCTGGCTCTAGCTATTTATGCCACAGACCCACCAGCTCCTTTCCTTGCTTACTGTAGTCTGTGCAGACAGCATCTTGGCTGGGCACTTCTTCTTTCCGCGTACCTTCCCCACAGAGGCCGTTAATCTCTGCCTGGGTCTGTCAAACCTGGTTGAATGTGGGAAAGAGCTCCTGGCTGGGCCACAGCCTCATGAGTCTGTCCAAAGCTAAGATGCTTTCCTGCTTACCACCGTCCCCTCCCCACTTGGGTTGGGACTGGCTAGCAGGTCAGTAAGCTGGCTTAGGTAGGGTTGGCTTTTAGCTGTTTAGGACTCCATGGGTTTGGAGAAGGGAGAGGAAAGCAACTAATTCTTCCCCTCCAGAACTGCTGCCAGAGAGGCTGGGTTGGCCAGCCCTCGAGGCTCACATTGGTGCAGGCTTTCTCTGTGGCCATCCACAGGCAAGACACTCTCTGGGCTGTTTTCACCGGTGTGGAGCACCCACCACTCCATTGACCTCAGTGGGAATATGCTGCATGCCTGGAAATTGGATTCTAAGTGGCTGCAACCTCACGGCAGCAGTTCAGGGACTGGAGAGGAGACAAGTAACACAGGAAGGAGTCCAATGCCAGCTCAGTGTAGCTGCTTCCCTCTGGTGTCTATCTTGTTTTCTCAGCAACGGCTGTGAAGCAGGAACCTTTGTTCTGGGCTCCCATTGGCAAGAAATCCAGGGACGTTTGCTATTAGACGTGTCTCAAAACACCCTTAGAGACAAAGGGAGGAATACCTCCATCCAGGGAATCAAGAGGAGGAGCTGGTTAGCTCTCAAGAAACTGTGTCCAACCCACCATCAGCCTGGCAAGTAATCCTAGCCTCTGATCCCGAGATCTTGGAGAGCTGCGGCCTTTCTGGAATTGCTGTCTGGCTTTATTTGCAGCAGTCTTGACAGTTTTCTGACTCTTGGTCTTGTTCCCTGGTAGTTATTGATGACTTTGTAGACCCTGGTTTGTAGATACCTCCTGTTTTGACTAAGAATGCAGCCCGAGTCATCTGGAATGTGTGAACTACAGCTAACGTCTGAACAGAGCAGGGCCCAAACCCAGAGAAAGAAGGGAGAAGTCTTTCCAGATACTACACCAAATTCCAGCTTCATGTCGTCACTCCCATTTGATGCCCAACAGTCCGCCAGCCTGGTGCTGCATGCGTGCTTTGGAGCATCGAGGGAGACAGAGCTGGCCCTGGGATCAGCTAGGCAGCTGGTCTGCTAGCTGTCTGGAAGCTCTGTATTTTGCAAGCACTTTTCTCTTCGAGGCATTTCTGGTATTTGTTGCTAGGTAGGAGGCTGAAGAATACTGTGCAAGTTTGTCAAACTCAAACCACTGGTTAGTTTCCGTTTTCTTTTTCCTTGAAGTTTCTTGAATTTGTATAAACCCAGCAGGCTGGTATACTTCGATTGCATTGTGGTGTTGCCATTTTCTCATTGGTATTTTATTCCTGGGGGGTAAGGGATGTCACTTTTCTTCCCCCAATCAGCCCCTTCTCAGGGGATCCAGAAATGAACTAGGCAAGGGAAGGGCCCTCCTTGGTGAGATTTTGCATCCCTGGTCTCTGGTGCGGGAGAACAGGACCGTTAAGATGGGCTGACCTGGGGAGCAGAGCTGGTTTCCCTCTTCGCCCTCGGATCACAGTGCTGCGTTGGAACGGCCTGGATTCCACCTTATAGCACAGTAACACTTCAAGACCTTTCTATTTAGAAGCCCACCGCAAAGTGTGGGCTCGTCAGCATAACTTTTTCTTTTTTTTCATTTTTACTAACGGTTTTTTAAAGAAACTGAAGAATTGTCTGGCCAGGGCAGATGTGAAGGCCATGATCGTGACTCAGTCTAGCCCCTGATTGAATCAGGGAAGGAGACAGGCTCGGCTCTGTCCTGGGTGGGAATGGCAGAGGGGAAAGGAAGACGTCCGCCTCCATTCTATGACTGGCACTTTAACTGGGAGCTTTCGTACTGGCCTGATTGCCAGTAAGGATGGCCAGTTTCCTAGGGAAAGCTTAGCCCTTTGAAACGTTTTCCTGGTTTTAGAGTGTTCCTAATTGGGCTGAGACCTGAAGGAAGTTGTTGCATTAAAATCTTAATAGGAGGGATTGCTTTTATTTTGTTGCGTCGCTGTTTTAAATTCATGGCTGTGCAGCTGGACTCTGCACCCACGAACTCCTGGGAAACCTCACTCCAGGTACGTTTGAAACGAGAGTGCCCAGGCGAAAGGCTCCCCTCCTGGGGAGAGGGAGCTGAGCAAACTTTCCCTATCCCCATTCATTCCTTTGCTGCCTTACCTCAGGAGCTGCTAATTCACTCCTCTTCTCTCCCCCAAAACCACACTGAGGGAGTTGCTGCTCAAGTGATTCAGCCCTGTAGACGGGGCTGGTCTCTCAGGGCCTGTCCTCACAAACACTGCGCCTGGTAGCGGGTGTTTGTGGGGCTTACAAGCCACCACCTCTACCTAAGGGGCTGCTCCTACCCCCCACCCCAGAGCTGCATTTTCCATCAGCCCTCCTCTGCAGTCCTCACCCAGCCTCCTCCGCAGTTCAGGGAGCTGTTGCTCCTTCGAGGAGGAAGCAAAGAAGACCTGGGAAATCACAGGAAGCAGGTTTGAGCTGGAGGAGTGGCTGGTCCTCTTTGCCTTGAGACCATAAGAAATAATGTTTGTTAGAGCCCATATTTTTTCATGTGGGGGAAAGGGGAGATCGTGTTTTATTCTCTTGAAAGTGAAATGACCTCTGATCTTCAGAAGAGACGCGCACTCAATTTATATTCAGATGCTATAGAGAGATTACAGATATTTTTGGAAAGGGAATGGGTCTATGCAAATGTCCAAAATTGCTTGAAAGATATAGTTTAACCTTTTTTTTTTACTTTGAAATCTAAAAAGAGAGAAAAATCTAATGTTTTTCATAAAGCAGAAGTGCGTCTAGAAAAAAGTTACTTCCACTGCTCTATTTTGATGATGATTCTTGGAAAGCTTGTGGGCTGGAGGGAATGACTATTTTTCACCGGTTTTATCTTGCTCCTCTAGTTTTTCTTGTTTCTTTTCTAATGGAATGCCGTGCTGTCTTTGATTCAACAGATCGTGTCTGTATTTTCTGTATCCGGTTCCTAATGTAGAGAAATAACAAATATAAGAGGAAATCAATATAATGTCAAATGTTGTTATGGTTTTGGGTAAAATAAAGGTTTTTTTGGTACTTCACTGATTGACTCTTGGCTGTTTTGCTTGTCTGGCGGGTGGGCCCCCCCCCCCCCCAACGCATCCCTTAGCATTTCTTAATCTCCCTGCTGAAGAAAGTGAAGCTACATGTGTGCAGTGCCGAGCATAGTGAGCTCCTACATGTCACAAGTAATTAACCCATGGAATCTCTCCGTGAATTCTGCAATAGCAGCTAATTTATGAAGGTTTATTTAGGAGAACTTTCCCTCCATTGACAATTACTGGAGGGGGTAGGAAAGGAAATCAAGGGGGTTGCAAACAGCACACGCCCAGCAGCAACGTGGAATGGATCCCCTGAAAGGGAGGGGAGGCGGCTTTCAGTCTTGAAGAGGAGTGCAAGAAAGAAGCAAAGCAAATCTGAAGTGCCTGAGCAATACATGCGTAGGGAGTTTGGTTTGGTTGAATGCAATTACCACCATCTTGCCCTACAAAGGAGAAGACCCTATGTCCCTGCATTGGTGCTTGCTTTTGTCAGGAAAGGCAACAGGCTGAGGTTCCCACACTCTGGTCCGTGGCGCATCTGCTAGCCATCTGCAGGGATCTGGCGGAACACGTAATGCTGTGTCTCCATTTTAAAGGCTGAACTGCAGCGAAGCCGGGAATCTATTCAATAGAGGGCTAATGTATGCCGCTGCTCCCCAGCCATACTCGCAGAGCCCCCTCGGATAAAGCCAACAGGAGACTTTCTGCTGCGTAATAACACCACCTCCCGGCTGTTGGCATCGCTTCATCTCCACTGACGGATTTGCGGCGTAGCTGTGTCAGCTGGGAGGGGGGAGGGTGACCTACATAGCTATTCTGATCAGGCTTTGTAGCATGGTCCTGGACCCAGTATTCCTGCTCCACAGAGGTAATTTACGTAGCCACCACAGGGTAGTCGTGGGAAGGGAAGTGCCAGCTAGGGAGATGTACTCTGCTGTACCAAAGTATTGGATTGGAGCTGCACACTCAGCGTGACCAGATGGCAAGTGTGAAAAATCAGTTCAAGGTTTGGGTGCTAAAAGGTGCCTGTGTAATAAGGACTGGCCTATAAAATCGGAACTTCTGGTACCCTGGTTAAACTCAGCAAAACTATTTTGCTTCATCCTCCCCCCCAAAAGTCTCTCTCTATAGAATCATAAAATAATAGGGTTGGAAGGGACCTCACGAGGTCATCTAGTCCAACCCCCTGCTAAAAAGCAGGACCACTCCCCCTAAATCACCCCAGCCAGAGTTTTGTCTAACCGAGCCTTAAAAATCTCCAACAATGGAGATTCTACCACCTCCCTAGATAGCCCATTCCAATGCTTCACCACTCTCCTAGTGAGAAAGTTTTTCCTAATATCCAACCTCGATCTCCCCAGCTGTGATTTGAAACCATTGCTCCTTGTTCTGTCCTCTGTTACCCTCGAGAACAGCCTAGCTCCCTCCTCTTTGGAGCACCCCTTCAAATAGTTGAAGGTTGCTATCAAATCCCCCCTCAGTCTTCTCTTCAGTAGACTATATAAGCCTAGTTCCTTCAGTCTCTCCTCATAAGTCATGTGCCCCAGCCCCCTAATCATTTTCGTTGCCCTCCTCTGGACTCTTTCTGATTTGTCCACATCCTTTCTGTAGTGGGGAGTCCAAAACTGGACACAGTATTCCAGATGCGGCCTGACCAGTGTCGAAGAGAGGGGAATTATCACATCTCTCGATCTGCTGGCAATACTCCTACTGATGCAGCCTAATATGCCATTGGCCTTTTTCGCAACAAGGGCACACTGTTGGCTCATATTCATCTTCCCGTCCACCATAACCCCCAGGTCCTTTTCTACAGCGCTGCTACTTAGTCGATCGGTCCCCAGCCTGTAGCAGTGCATGGGATTTTTCTGTCCTAAGTGTAGGACTTTGCACTTGTCTTTGTTAAACTTCATGAGGTTTCTTTCGGCCCAGTGCTCCAATTTATCCAAGTCTCCCTGGATCCTGTCCCTGCCCTCCAGAGTATCTACCATTCCCCCCAACTTGGTGTCATCCGTAAACTTACTAAGCACGCAGTCTATTCCATCATCAAGATCATTAATGAAGATGTTGAATAGAACCGGCCCCAGGACCGATCCCTGGGGCACTCCACTCGTTACCGGTTGCCAACCAGACATCGAGCCATTGATTCCTACCCGCTAAGCCCGTTGATCTAACCAGTTTTCGATCCACCTTACGGTCCACTCGTCCAACCCATACTTCCTTAACTTGCCGATGAGAATGCTATGGGAAACCATATCAAAAGCCTTGCTAAAGTCAAGGTATACCACGTCAACGGCTCTTCCTGCATCCACAAATCCAGTCATCTCATCATAGAAGGAAATCAGGTTGGTCAGGCACGATTTGCCCTTGGTGAATTCATGTTGACTGTTCCTGATCACTCTATTTTCCTCCAAGTGTTTCAGGATGGATTCCTTGAGGACCTGCTCCATGATTTTCCCAGGGATTGAGGTGAGGCTGACCGGTCTGTAGTTCCCCGGATCCTCCTTTTTCCCTTTCTTAAAGATAGGTACTATATTTGCCTTTTTCCAATCCTCCGGGACCACCCCCGTTCGCCACGAGTTCTCAAAGATAATGGCCAGCGGCTCTGCAATCACTTCCCCCCCGTCACCACCTGAATCTTTTAAATCCCACCTACTGCACTTCCTGCTTCACCTACTGGACTCCCTCTGATGCCACCAGCAACTTCAGCTGGCTGTGAGTCAGGAGTAATGCAAGACACTGCGTTCTTTCCTATTTCTTCCCCCGGGGAGGCGAGGTGGATTGAATGAAACCTTAGTGATTGGAAACCACCAAGTGGAAAAGGTCAACTTAAATCATTATTTCTAAATAACTTTTCCATTTCGACTTGTTTTCTAAAGAAAGGTGTATTTTCATTGGCGGATACAAACAATGTGTTTACCAACCACAAAATAGCCATTGTCCTAGATTTGGCACACTTTTTCGCTATCCAACAGAGCACCCTATAACATACATTTACTTAAGCAATTATGTAGCTTAATGTTTTCAAATTATTAATTGCACATTTTTATACGTTAGAAAAGGGTGAGTGAGTGGAGTCATAGATACCATTTGAGAACTAAGCCAATGAGGTAGGGAGAAGCTATAAAACAGGCGTCTGAGCCCAGGTAGGCTCAGTGGACCTTGATGTAGTACATGATGGTATCAGAGGCTGGCCCCAAATCCAACACCTGCGATGACTTTGCCCATCTTTTGTGCCTACCAGCACAATCCCTGACCTTCTTCCCCCTCCCCCTGGGAAGTTTCTGCTCTTACAAAACTTGGCCACCAAAAAAGATGCTTTATCCTTCATTTGTTCTTCACATAAAGGCTGCTTTTCTAACTCCAAGTTTGTATAGCGGCTCATGGACTCAGCATATTTGTGTTTAATGTTTAAAGAATTTGTAATGCTAGGCTTAACATACTTGGTATTAAAATCAGAATTCACTTTAAATGGGTTTATTTTTTTAAAGTATTTAAAAACTGCTTTAAAAAAATCCAGTTTAAATGAAACCTAATTTTTGTATCCATCTTTCCCAGGCTGGGGAATTAAATGCAAAGCCTGCATTAATGTGATTTAGGATGCATTCTTCTAACTACGTAGAATATTTAATGTAGGCAGATCAGGCTGATTTTGATCCAGCCAGTCCGTTTCAAGATGTCACTCTCATTCAATGGGTTCTCAAAGACCAGCTGTTCACAGGAACTGAAACCAGATCAGAGCCTGGCTGCTCCATAAATTGCTGCAGTTTGGGAGCAGTTTAACAAAGGGAAGTTCACCACTGGCACTTGGTGTGTGATCCAAGATCCAGGGGGAGTGAGGCAAATTCTGTTCTGTTTACTCTGTAGGTCGGGCATTTGCCCACATTTCAGCACCAGCGTTCTTAATTTACTAGTTCCTAGAGTACTGTGCAAACAGGCACTAATGAATCCCCATCCTTGGGGTGGATCCTGTAATCTGTAGTTTGTGCTTTTAGGTGCCTGTCTATTGTGCACAATTATTTCTAGCACAGAAGTATCTGGAATGTTGTGCTAGGTAGGGCACGGCCGGGCAAAGTGCAGCAATGTACATGCTATTCCTCAGCGCTGGCCCAAAGGTGGTTACAGTCCAACTAGACAAGACACGTAAAGGGTGGGGGAGAGGTGAGGAGTTCTCTCTGATTCTGGCCTCGTGAGCTAATGGGATCCTGGGATGCCTAAACAGGAAAGCCCAGTAGAGGAAAAATAATCTCTCTAGTCCTGTTTGGCCTTGCTGCTGGAATCCTGTGTCCTGTTCTGGTGCCCACGGTTCAAGAAGGATGTTGATAAATCGGAGAGGGTTTGGAGAAAAGCCCACGAGAACAATTAAAGGCTTAGAAAACCTGGCCTGCCTTGTAGCGACCAACCTCAAGGAGCTCCCTCTATTTAACTTAACAAAGAGAAGGTTAAGAAGTGACTTGATCACAGTCTCTAAGTACTTACATGGGAACAAATATTTAATAATAAGCTCAGCGGTCTCGCAGAGAAAGGTATAAAAACTTTGCAGGCTGGAAGTCAAAGCTAGACAAATTCAAACCGGAAATAAGTGGTACATTTTTAACAGTGAGTAATTAACCACTGGGAAATGAAGGAAGAGTCAGGGTGGAGTTTTTTAAATGAAGATTGGGTGTGTATTCTGAAAGGTCCCCCAATGATTCCTGGAGCAGAGGTTCTTTGGCCTGGGGTACACGGGGGGGTCAGACTTGGTGATCACAATGGGCCCTGCTGGCTTTAGAAGCTATGAATGTGTCGTCTAGTGCGGGTAAGTCCTGAGTAGGCCAGAGAGTGTGGAAGGACACTAGTCTGGGGGCTAGGACAGACACACACAGCCCCGAGGAGGGTGAGCCAAGGTCCAGTCCCCCTAAGCCAATCGCTCTTTCATTAGTTACCAAATGGGAACAGCCTTATCTGGAGAGAGATGGGGAGCCCTGCACCTAGCTATGGCTAGCTGTGTGGTTAGCGCACTTGCCAGAGAGAGGGGCACCCCCTGTTCAAACCCTCTCCCCCCCAGCGGAAGGGGAACTGAATCTGGATGTCTCCCGTGCTAGGTTACACGCTGGCTGGTGGGTGCTGTATGGTGTCTCTCCCCACATTGACTCAAGCTTTGTGGATTGCAGCCAGGTTCCTGGGATTGCTGCTGCGTCACCCAGCACTGGGCTTTGCTTTCCCCTCAAGGCTGGCCTTGTTCCTAGGAGGTAGGCCACCCCCTTGGGTCTTCCATGTCGTCGCTGTCCCAGCCTGCCTCTCTCCGCCGGGATGTTGCTGGAAAGATTGGCCATATCTTAGTCTTTGCTGCCTTTTCACACCTCTGCCTTTAGCAGTGGATTTCCAGCAACTGGATTTACTGTTTTCCATCTGAGTAAAACAAACAAGGAGTCTTGTGGCACTTTTAAAAACTAAAAAGATTTATTTATTTATCGCATGAGCTTTTGTGGGAGGAAATCCCACTTCGTCCGATGCTTGAAGATGGGGAATTTACAGAATGGGAGGAAAATAAATGCAGGGAAGTGTAAAAGTCTGACCTGATCCTATGACTTACAGCAAAGCAAAGCAGTTGTTTAGATTCAAACGCTGGGGAACAGCATATAGAGGAAGGACAGTTTTGAGTAGGTTCTGCCTTGTGCGGTCAGAGAGATTGACCAGGAGGCTGTTTGTCGCTCAGGACACCAGCCAAAGCTGTGTCCGGAGCCAAGGCATTTCTGACCTCCAGCTCCACACCATCCATAACCTGCTCTCCTTTTCTTTGAAGTGTTTATCTCTCAGGATGAGGGAAGAAGGTTCCTGTCTCCCCCCCATGGATCAAAGAGGCGCAAGCTGGAGTGGGGAAAACCCAGACAAAGTCCTCTTCTAGTTTCCATCATTTAGCTTCTCTGGGAAGCCAGGCCCATCTGCTGCTGTGAGTAAGACTTTGTCTAAAACTACATGTGAGAAACGACCTGGCCCAGCTATTCCCCAGGTGTCAGCAATCTCCTTCTTTGTTTGCTGAACTAGACCAACATGGCTATTCCGGAAGAAAAGTGAACACGGTGATGTGGAAGGGAAGTCATTTTTCTGAAATAAAATAACTTATTTTGGAATAGTATCCATAGGGACAGTAGTACCAGAACAGCTACAGAGGAATATTTATTCTGCTCCAGCTACCCTGGGAAGTTTCCCCCATCTAGACAAGCCCTTAGGCCCAGCAAGAGCAGGCAAGAAGGTAGCAAGAATGGAGCCCAAAGACCCAATTAGACCCTGGAATGTGCACACTTATCTTTCATGCAGATTCCTTCCTCAAGCCTTCAGAGCCAAATTGAAATCCAGCCAAATTCTCTGGTATTTGTGACTTTCCTGTGTTAAGAAAGAAGAGCTTTAAGCATTTAACTTTTTTTAGGGAAGGAAGAGGCTCCCTTGATTCTTATCTACACGTAAGAGCATTTATTCTGTTTTCTTGCAACAGCAGGTAGAGATTTATCTTCAAAGCCCTTTACCAACATTAATTTAAACCCATTAACCATTGTCAATTACCTCCACCCCCACTGTTCTAATTTCACTTTCTGTGAGGGGCAGATTTCTTACCTGGGCTACGTAACTTGAGCCAGGCTATGTGCTGTAAAAGTCTATAAGCTCAGGGCTTTGTTGAGTTTGGATCTGGTCCGAAGTCATAGAACAGACTTCAGAAAGCAATAAAGTAGAGATCACTGTTAACAAGAAAAGTTTCAGGATTTGAATGAAGTTTTTTTCTCATTGGTGGGCTATTTGAAAAGCACTCACTCCGTCGCCGTTATTTAGGCGTTTACAACCCTGTCGCCTCACCTGGAAACTGACAGCACTTTGCCAATGATAATTGCTTGGCCTAGAATGTAGACAGACTCCTGGTGCACTGGCTGATCACTCATGAAAACCTGGTCTGGGAGATTAATTAAATCGCTACACAATAGATCAAACTCTTCAATCAGCATAGGCTGTAAACTCAAGTAGGTCACTGAATGAGTTAACAAACAAGTTTAAACAGTTAGATTGTGTGTTACATATAAATGGCTACAGTTAGGGTTCAGTGAATGTTATCTATCTGCCGATCTGCTGTTTCCACATGAGCTTTTTTGAACTCTAACTTCATCTCCAGCTGGGTTTTCATATCCAGACTATGTTATATTTAAGAAACTCATGGCTTAATGAGAGACAGCCCAGGAAACTCTGATGAGATACTCAGCTTGTGTGTAACTATGCACAGAGTGATCTTGTGTCCCAGCCAACAGCACAGTCTGGTTCCCTTTGGAAGTAAATATTTTGTTCAGGCTTTTCAAACACATTAAATTAATATTCAGTTTGCAAGGGATAGCAATGAAATGAAGTCTGGAGTGACAGTGAGTAATTCCTGCCCTCCTAGATTCCCTGCCCCTTGCACATCTTGGTATCTGGAAATGATGATGCTTTTACATCTGACTCAGTCTTCTCTGGTTCTTCTCATACTCATGGAAATCCCCTGAATAATTCCTTGCATCTGTTAGCTCTTCTGTAATTAATGCCTTGTGCAATCTCCAACCTGCTACCCAGCTTTGAGCCATCTTCCTGTTACTGTTTGCAGCTTGTTGGGAAACAGCAGCTAGTTAGGGGGTGGGAGACTCGTTTTTCCATTTTGGATGTGCCCTTCAGGGGGAGATTAAGCAAAAGAACTAGTAGATCCCGTCAAACTTTAGACCTCAATCCTGTTTCTTATTGGTGGACAAAAAATGGGATCAGAGATCTGTGCTACCCAATCATAGAATCATAGGGCTGGAAGGGACCTCAAGAGGTCTAATCCAACCCCCTGCTAAAAGCAGGACCTCTCCCACTAAATCCTCCCAGCCAGGGTTTTGTCTAATCGGTCCTTAAATGTTTCCAACAATGGAGATTCCACCACCTCCCTAGATAGCCCATTCCAGTGCTTCACTTCCCTCCTAGTGAGAAAGTTTTTCCTAATATCCAACCTCGACCTCCCCAGCTGTAATTTGAAACCATTGCTCCTTGTTCTGTCCTCTGTTACCCTCGAGAACAGCCTAGCTCCCTCCTCTTTGGAGCAACCCTTCAAGTAGTTGAAGGTTGCTATCAAATCTCCCCTCAGTCTTCTCTTCTGCAGACTAAATAAGCCTAGTTCCTTCAGTCTCTCCTTGTACGTCATGTGCCCCAGCCCCCTAATGGTTCCCTGAGGGAGCCAAAATCTGCTTTTCTGAAGTCCAGGGTGTGTGTTCTGCTTCTTTCCTTTCTTCCTTTGATCAGAATCCTGAATTCTACCATCTCATGGTCACTGCTGCCCAGGTTGCCATTTACTTCTACTTCCCTTATTAATTCTTCTCTGTTTGTGAGCAGCAGGTCAAGAGGCGCAAGGCCCCTAGTTGGTTCCTCCAGCATTTGTACCAGGAAATTGTCTCAGTGCTCTCCAGAAACTTCCTGGATTGCCTGTGCACTGCTGTATTGCCCTCCCAGCACCAGGGTAATTGAAGTCCCCCCTGAGAACCAGGGCCTGTGATCTATGGACAACTAGCGGAAGTTTCCAGAACGCCTCATCCACCTCCTCCTTCTGGTCTGGCGGTCTATAGCAGACACCCACCACAACATCCCCCTTGTTGCATTCTCCTCTAAACTTAACCCACAGACTTTCAACCAGCTTGTCTCCACTTTCATAGTGGAGCTCCGAGCAGTCATACAGCTAGGTGCTACTCCTCCACCTCTTCTTCCCTCCTGTCTGTCCTGAACAATTTATATCCATCCATGGCAGTGCTCCAACCATGCAAGCTATCCCACCACGTCTCTGTTATTCCAGTTACATCATAGTTCCTTGTCTGGGCCAGTACTACCAATTCTTCCTGCTTGTTTCCCAGGCTCCTCGCATTTGTGTTCAGGCACCTAAAATACCGGGCCGATCGCCCTACTTTCCCCTGTCAATTCTCTCTCCTGTTGCATCTTCCTCCTTGCATTTCCCCACTCACCTCGGGTATTAGGGCTTCATTAGGACACCTAAGACAATCTAGCAGAAGGTGATGGTGTGCCTTTCTCCTGCATCATTTGTCACTTGCAAAGGTGCCGTTCTATTACTGTTTGCTAATGGGGGTCCAGAAAGATTCTCTTCAACGCGTGTTGATCTAGAGTGATCTAAAGGCCTCTACTGAGTGTGGGTGTATTGAGCCTCTCTTGTTTGTTATTTGTGTTGCAGTAGCAGCTAGGGATACCAGCCATGGACCAGGCCCCCACTGTGCTAGGTGCTGTACAAACAGAACAAAGAGACGGTCCCTGCTCCAGAGCATGTACAATCCAAGTATACAAGAGCTGGAAACAGACAGGGGACTACAAGGAAAAAATAAGACTATTGACTTCTGTGACTTCCTTTCCCACAGTGGCTCCCACGCTTAGATCAATCTTGGGGGGCCGCGTGGGTGGTGGTTACTCCACTACCTGTCCTCTCATGGGCCCCCCCTTCTGCTGAACTCCTTGATGAGGCTCCTGTTACTGTGGCATGGTGCTCAGTCTGTAAACATGCACGCTTTTGGCTTTTCAACACTTGTGGCGGTTCATCTCTCTTGTCAAATACCGTGGGCCTTTTCTGCTCTGCCTGGCACTGCGCAGAGCCACTTTCACAGGCGCTGCACCATTTGGCTGCACTCAGGCTTTCACCCTTGTCACACAGACTCTTGGGATGCAAGCAGATACTGCCCCAGCCCTGTCTGAAGAGTCTATCCCTAGAGGTGCAGTGGTTAAAGTATAATTTGACAGGCCCCAGAACCCTCCTAATCTCCGGGCCCCCTTCCCGTATTGTCTGGGCCCTTTTCAAGCACGTGTGAGCCCCAGACCAGGTAGGCATTTGCAATCACTTCTCAGTACCACATGCATCGGTTATCACTCCATAAAAATGTTTATAATTTTATATGGCGTTTGTCTATAGCAATTATTGTCACAAACTAGCAAACTCTGCATAACACAATAAGTATTGTGATTAACAACGGTGGGGCGTAGGACCTGCCAGCAGCCAGGGCAGGGTGGAACATGTGTTCTGATGGATTTTTCTATTTTTAGGGGGCCCGGAACTCTGGCTCCTCAAATTTGGGGGGCCTGGAACTACATTCCAGTGCGTTCCCCCTTACTTTAACCCCTGGGTGCAGGCCCCACAACTCCCTCTGTTGATCTCTCCTGTTCAGTCAGGTCCTGCACCTTTCTCCCCTTTAGCCCACATTCCTTCCTGTAATGCTGCATCTCTCCCTTTCCTTCCCTGCCCTGCCAGACTCCAGGCTTCAATGCTCCGGCAAGGACAATGAGGAAAAGCTGGACTCCTGGCCCAAGTCTGGTGAGTAGCTTCTTACAAAATCATGTGGGTTCTGTACATACAGCTCTGCCGGGAGCTGGGCCTCTGTCCAACGTGCACATGGGTCTATGTTAGGGCGGCCAGATAGCAAGTGTGGAAAAATTGGGATGGGGGTGGGGGATAATAGGTGCCCATGTAAGAAAAACCCCTGAATATTGGGACTGTCTCTATAAAATCAGGATATCTGCCATGAAAGCTCATGCGATAAATAAATGTTAGTCTTTAAAAGTGTCCCAGGACCCTGTTTGTTTTCCTACAATCCTATGTGTGGGCAAAAGACCACTCAAGGACTGATGCAGATATGGAGTGGATGGGTTTTTCTTGCGGCGGAGTATGGGACTCGCCTGTTTGGGGGAGTCAATGGGGGGCCACTGTCGCTTTTGGTTGGCCAGATGCTGTGTGTGTAAAATTAATCAGAGCCAGTCCTGAAAACAGGAACTTGCCTGGCTTCCTGGGACAGCTGCTCCCCCTAGTGCTGGGCTATCTACGGGCTGACTAGGAAATGCCCAGCTAACCTTGACTGGTTAGGGCCCAGTCCTCTACGGGGAAACCTCCAGCTCTCCTGTGTGCCAGGGAAAGACACCGATCCCTCGCCAGGGCTGATGGCTTCATGCTCCTCGTAACCAGATGCCAGAAGAGATCTGTGTCTCCAGCCACTCTGGATCTAAGCAGAACTTTTGGGGCGAAGTGAGGCTGCTTCTAGAACCACCACCTATTACTTCTTTGCTGGAACTGGGTGGGATTGGGGGCTGAGAGTCTGTCTGAGACACTCTCTTACTGAACAGACAGGAAAGGGCTACAGGATCAATACGATGCCGCCAGGCGCCTCCATCGCAGTGCAGCGACTATGGGGGCAGGCGCAGGGACTCTGGATGAAAATCTCCAACCTGTGTAGGTTTGCTGGGTCTGAGGCATAGAGCAGAGAGCTTCAAACACAATGAGCCAGAGTCTTCAAGGGGCTGTTGGGCTGGGCTAGAGACAGTCATGACTGTGTGAAGGCAGCTGGTGCCCAGATACCAGTCGAATCTCTCCCCAGTGCTGCAGAGTGTGGTGCCCGGAGCAGCCCTCTCCTTTGCCTCGTACGCCCAGGCACCTCCCTATGTCTATGAATTGGTCTCGGTCATTCCCAACCCACGCGTTGGGCTTCTTGGGCCCCAAAAGCCAGAGCCGGTTTTCTGGTGGAGGAACCCCAAATAGACAACTTTATTACATGGCCTTTTCCAGTGTCAGGGCTGAATTCCATGCTGGAATCTGTCAGCGCCTGCAGAGAATGTGGCTCTACACTTCTCTTCTGGACTAGGACTGATCACCCGTGTCACCAGTTACACTGGTATAATTACATTGGTAGCTTTCCCCATGTACACAAGCCCTAAGGCAGAGTATTTAAAGAGTCTAATTCACTGCTGGAGAAAAGGCTTGGTAGGTAGGTAGGTAGGGGAGTGGTACAGCTCAGAGCTCTTCCTTCCGAGAGAAGTGACACAGTGTTTTGCTGAACTCTTCTTTCTGGGCAAGGCAGGGCGGGGAACATCATCTCTCAAGGTGTCCATCCTTCCCCTTGGAGCCTGCTAATCCTGCATTTTTGCCTCCTCCTCCCTCTGAGTTTTGGGATCCCTTAATGTCCATGCTAATTATTTATGGTGTGACTATACCAGTGCGCAGCATTACTGTAATTACAGTGGGACCTCAGAGTTATGAACACCCCACTCTAAAATGTTCGTAACTCTAAACAAAATGTTAGGGTTGTTCTCTCAAAAGTTTTACAACTGAACATTGGCTCAGTACAGTTTTGAATCTTTACTATGCAGAAGAAAAACACTGCTTTCCCTTTTCCCCCAGTTTACTTTTAGCACAGTTCTGTAATGCATTTGTTTGGGGGTGGGGTGCATGCCTGCTACTGCCTAATTGCACACTTCTGAGGAGGGGTGTGATTGACCAGTCAGTTTGTAACTCTGGTGTCCATAACTCTGAGGTTCTGTTGGTAAATTTATTGGTATCATGTTGGCTGTAACCAATATAGCGTGTGGCTTTATCCCTGGAGCTGGTCTCCCTAGGAGAGGAAACAGAAAGGATTGGGCTGGGTGTATCTTGAAATTTTCTAAAACAAATCTGTGTCTAAGTTGGCCACAAATTCTTTCTGAACTTTTTTCCGTGCTGCCCAGCTTTCCACCAGTCACTCATGATATCTTTCCCATGTTGTCTGGGACTTGATCGAGGCAGGGTAAACATTTCAAAAGCACTCAAGTGACTCAGCTTAGGTCTCGCTGCTTTTCACCTACACGTGAATTTTGACTTTACAAAAATTAAACCCGCGGCCCAGTTTGAGCAGCAAACGCCCCTTTCACACTCCCCATTTCAAAGGATTTAGGGGTTTACACGGATTCTTGTCACACGGTGCACGATGCGGCTGTGTCGGTCACTGCACCAAAGAAAACAGCTGCACACCCTGGGCGCCCCAGAGCCTGGAAAGAGGAGGACAAGGGCAAGCCTGCAGCTTTCATTGCCCATGATGCAGTGGGAGAAAGCCCATGAAAACTACATCCCCCATGGTTCCTTCCACTGAGATTGCAGGAATCAGAGTCCAGAGTGCTAAACCCACCTCCTAGAATGCCCTGGGGAAAGGAGCTACATGGAGACTACATCCCCCATGATGCCCTGCGGGAATGAGTCACTCAGAGACTACATCCCCCATGATGCCCTGCGGGAAAGAGTCACTCAGAGACTACATCCCCCATGATGCCCTGCGGGAAGGAGTCACTCAGAGACTACATCCCCCATGATGCCCTGCGGGAAAGAGTCACTCAGACTACATCCCCCATGATGCAATTGTGCCAGGACCACTCCCGTGATGCTGCGAGGCGCGGGTGGCTTATTGGCCGGCTGCTCCCGTCCCGGAAGTGTCTGGGCTGAGCTGGGGTTGCGTGGCGGAGTCCGTGCCGGGGGCCGTCACCATGGTGAGGGGGGCGAGACCCGGTCCCTGGAGGGAGGAGGGGCTGCTGTGGCTGATCCCGGCGGCGGAGGGGGGCAGGACACCTGAAGGGGTTAAATTCCCTGGCCAGCTGTGGGGGGGCACGAAGGGGTTAACTTCCTGGCCAGCTGTGGGGTGGAGCACGAAGGGGTTAACTCCCCACTAGGCAGGCATGAGTTTGGGGTGGAGGGTCATTTCCTCTGGGGGGGCCTCCCTTCCCTTCCCCAATGTGAGGGGTGCTGTGCTGCGGGAGCTGGACCATTCATGGGGTGATATAAAACCCAGGATCGTGTCCAGAGAGTCCCAGGCGCAGGGTTAACCCAAGTGTCCAGGCCAGGATCCAACTCCCCCCACCTCCCTTCACTCAGGTGCCCCTGGCTGTGGGATTCCCCTTCCCTTCTTGTCTTTAGAAGCATGGTTTCTATGTTCCACCCCAGCCATGGCTGCCTTTCAGTGCTCGTGAATGGGTTGGTGTTTGAATCGTATGATCCTATGTGGGCTCCCAAAGAAGCTGTGTTAATGGAGCATCTAGGTGATGAATTGAAGCACTCGTGAAATGTGAGGTGTACGAGACTCAGAATCAGTGGACCTTGGGAATTGATTGGGCAGCCAGGTTGTAATTCCACAACTTAGAATTTCGCCAGGATAATGGAGTTGACATCCCAAGTTCCTTGGGCTCATTCATGACTTCAGGTGTTCACAACCTTGATTTCCATATCATTCAAAAAAAGGGGGGGAGGGGAACCCCAGTAGCGCAGTGCCTCAGGCAGTGCTGATTGGAGCAAATCACCACTAACGTTTCTGGCAGCTTCCTTGGTTTTCCTAGAAAGCCTCCCTCCATCTGCTGAATTGCTGTGACACTGTGTAGCTTGAGGTGTGTAGGATCATAGTGCAGGGGGACACAGCTGCAGGGTCTGAGAAAATGTAACTGCTTCAGTCATGGGTGACCGTGTGAACCACAAGCTGACGAGCGTTTCACAAAGGCACATCTGTCACTATTGAAGAACAAGAGGGGATGGCATTTCTGGCAAGTTATTTTTGCAGAGTATATTTCCTTTGTTGGCTTTTGTTCCAAAACTGCAGTGGCATATCTTCATGGTCAGGAGCTGACAAAACACTGCAGCCTAGAAAGGGTACATATAACTGCACCATTATTTATATCCACGACCGTAGCACGTAGGAGTGCGAGTCATGGACCAGGTTCCCAATGTACTAGGCACTGTAATATAATACTCAATTGTACTTTAAATGTCATTGAGCCATTTGTATTGACGACAAAACATTTGGAGGATCTGAATTGTTTTGACTTGTTACTTTTATATTCCAGGCCACAGTGATGGACCAACTGGTTGGATTTGGCTTGGTAGCCTTCAGCCTCATTCTCTTTGTTTACTACACCATCTGGATTATTATACTGGTACGGATCCCCGCACACACTCTGGTTACTGCCGTTTCAATGGCTTCACTGTTGTGTTTGTTTAGACTTTCTTTAGAAGTGTTACTTGTTTGTCTAGGTTAGTGCATACTGAAAAGTAATGACTGAAAACTCTTGGCCCAGATTGCCATTCAGAAGCTTGATCATTTGAACCATCACCCAAAGCTCGATGCCTAAATATAACTATAGGACTGTCTCTCACAGTGTACCTTAACCGGGGTAGATAGACAGATTTGGATAAAGCAAGAACTGTAGTGTTCCACCCAGTTGAACCTTCACCCAAAATAGTTCTAGGGTTTTCAAATAAGGGTTGTTCTCCCATTATTGCTCACTTTCCTCTGGAAATTCTCCCATTATTGCTCACTTCCCTGTCCCACCTGTTTTCTGGTTCATGTGCAAAATTGTAGAACTGAAATACAATGGCAGTCCATTTGTATGAGGTCTCCAGGCCAGTAAGATGCAGGAAACATAGAAAGTCATACAAGGAATTATCTTTTTTTGAGCTTTCCAGACCAGTTTTTCATACTCGAGAGTTTCCTAGAGCTTTGGATTGGCATCTGAATCCCTGGCAGCTTCCAGTCCAAGCTCTGAATGTTTTTGGGTTCCCCCTCTCTGAATTCAGAAGTGTATTATTCTGTTGTTACAAACCCTGTATGCTCGCCGAATGCTAGAGTGCTGCATCGGGGTTATCGGGTAGCAATGGATATGGGTGCAAAGTGCCCTGCAGTGTTTAACTGCACCGGGAAACCATTGTGAAGTGGAGAAAATATTGTGACTTTTCAAGAAAGGGAAACGTGAAACCTGCCTGGGGATAAGTGGTTTGTTCAAGCCCAGACAGTGCGGAAGTGTGTGGATTAGAACCCCTGAGTTGTTTGCTTCTGTGTTCAAGCCACTAGACAGCAACACTTTTGACATCCTGGGGTGTCACATGCTTGCCACACTATCATGGGCGATTGCACCTGTTCAGCTGCCCTTCGCTTATTACATTCTTTCTCTACGGCTATAGCTAAAGTACCTGTTGCACCCTAGTCTAGCCTATGGAACAGGCGTGTTCTCTCATTACTCGGTTAGCTTTCAAGTCTAAGGTCAATTGTAGCTCTTGAGGTTAACAGTCCTGGCATTATAAAGCTCCTGGTGTTGGAGAGTTGTCTTTGTATTGCCCAGCTGAGTGTTGCCCATCATTTTTGTTTCCTGCAGCCCTTCATTGACAGTGATCATGGGATTCACAAGTTGTTCTTGCCTAGGGAATATTCGGTTACCATTCCAGTGATCGCAGGACTCTTTCTGGTGCTCTTTGTAGGTGAGTCACGTTTCTGTCTCATTCTGATCTCTGCAGGGTGGGAGCCTGGAATGAGAGTTGGTCACTAACATTTCAGCTGAGGGCTGACAGGACTGAATTGCACGTATCAGTGGTGTGAGCTTCCTTAGAGCAGTGCCCTGTCTGTGACTGGTTTTCCACCAACGTGAGATTCTGCACAGTGGAATTGCCTTTGTCTCTTCTTCTGTGAAGGGGTTCCATTTCTCTCTGTGTGTTTAAAAAGTGGCAGCAGCTGGATTTACTCAGCCTCCCTCTCTCTTGTGCTAGGGGTCTTTGTCATGACTGTGATGTGGAAGAACCGGAAACCTGCAAAGAAATCAGACTGAAGGCAGCGGGATGGGAGAAGCAGAGAGAAGGTGTCCTGCCTGCAGCGCCTGTGCAGAGCCAAGACTTTCATCTGCGGAAACAAACGGACACTCCCCCTAAGACTCTGTCACGTGCGTGAAAGGACGCTGCATCTTGTTGGCCCTTTCCTGCTGCCTGTACCCTGAGACTTATATCCAGCCGTAGTTTACAATTCACTGCCCAAAGGGAAGCGAAAGTGTCTGACCCACAGGACTCCTCTAGAGAGGGACCAGACACTTGTCCTAATACCTGTACCTAGGTCAGGGTTAATCCTAGCAGACTGATGGCTTTGGACTCTACATCGTTGCACTGTGTATCCCGTATTAAGGCGATGCTGCTGTGACACCCGGCAGCTCCATCAAACAGAGGGCTCAGATTTCAGTGACTTTCCTCCTCTCTGCTTGGGGCCTCTCCTTTAGTTCTGTTGGTTCGTGTCTTTCATTTTTCAACTAGTTGTTTTGTTTGTTTTTTTAATGGATCCAATATGTGGAAAAACAAGATAATGGATAAACAGTGCTCATGGGGCAGGTCAGGGAGAGATCTCCTTCCCCATAGACCTGGAGGAGTGGGGAAACATCAGCAGCTTGTATAAATAGTGTTATTGCTGAGGGATCACATTCCACCCCAGTCCACCTGCTCTTCCTTATCCACACATAGCTTTCTGTCATAGTCGGTGGAAAGGTGGCTTCTCCACCATGCCATGGGGAAGCCACAAAAGTTATAGCCCCCTTAATGCCCCTGTGCAGAGAGATGAGGCCCTTGCTGTTATGGGGGAGGCGTGCCGCTGTTCTCCATGCTGCTGTTCCGTTATACTCGGTGCACATGCATTGAATGGGGTTGGAGAAGACGGTCCTGCTCTGCTGGACAGCTAGTGATGATGGAGAGGATGGGTGCTTGGACGCGATCCTGAAAGGTGGTATTAATACCAGTGCAGTGAAGCCATTGGCCCTTCTTCGTACCTGTGAACAACTTCCCACATTCCAGGTTGGCATAGAGCTGGGAGGGGGAAGAGCGCGTGAAGCTGGGCTTTTTCTGTGCTTCAGCCTGTTTTCACTCCTTATCTCACTGACCTACTTCAAACCCTGTCGGGAGAATCCTGGTGGCTCTGTTAGAAGAACTGGAGTCTCTCAATAAATATTTGTAGGATCTTTGTCTTTGTTCTTGCACTGCCCCAGACAGATGTAAGGCAGGGGGGCGTAAAGTGACACTAAGGTTTGCAGAGCAAATCTTGCCATCAGATCAATGAAGCAGAAAACAGCCAGCATGTAACCTTGGGAGCACAGTGCCGCCTCTAGAAAAGGGCCTTTCGGGATGTGTCTGTTCTCGCTCTTGTCATTCTGCTGTTGAGGCTTGTCCCTGTATCACACCATGGTTTGCTGCATGCTAGGGAGCTGGGTATGTGGTATGGAAACCCTCTGGAGCAGGGTTAGGGGGCAGGATGCCAAGGGGCAGCATGTTGTGAATGGGGATGAGGGTGCAGACTTGTAGCTGTCCCTGGAATAAGCTGGTCAATTAAAGTGAAGAGATAACATTACCATGAGTTGCATTCAAGGATTTAGAGTCTTTGTAGCATCTCATTTTCCTGGCCGGTCTGCTAATGCTTTTGAGATGTCAGCACCAGAGCGCCGTCAGGGCTGGCTGAAGTGCCTGAGGCCATTTCCTCTGTCTCCAAGGCGCCAGTTGCAGGAAGATAGGTTCTCTGGAGCTGTGCTTTCTGCTGTATCGTGCTAGAGCCTGTCAAAGAATTAACCAGCCGGGAAGGAAACCTGGGAGCAGCATCTTATGAGACAAAGGGCAGCACGAGAGGGGCAGAAAACTCCAAGGAGAAGATTTGGCAGTTGCTGCTCAATCACAAATGTCTAGAACCAGTTCACTGACTCGCCTTCCATAGACAGGAAGGGCCTGGTGGGACTCCACCAAACAGTGCAGCAGGAGGGGACTCGGGCCCTTACAAGTCTCTTAGCTACCAGCTGCAAGTCCCCCAGGGTATAACAATGATTTTTCAGATGGGCAGAGTCACTGCGGAAGGCTGCTCTCAGAAGAGACCTGGGCTGCCCATCCGCTCAGCTATGCTGCAGTGGTGGCTCTAGAAAGGCTCAAGTTTGATAACAGATCACCGCTTGCTCCCCATGTGCGACAGCCCCTTTGCTCTGGGAAGCCTGTGGGTGGCTCTTTAACCAAACTCTTTCCTTCAGGCCTGCTTGCTGCTGCTGCTCTGGATCCTTCCTGTTGGGGTTGGGCTATGGCCTAAGAGCTGCCAGATTCCAGCTGGGATGTTTCTATTTAGAGATCCAAGGCAAAGGCACCCGCGCTGCCCTCAGCTGCCTATGCCCTTCCCCCAGCCGGCTGAGACTGACAGCTCTGTGCTGAATGAGCTCTGTGTCAGGAGTGGCAGGGGCCGGGCAGTCCTACATCCCTCCATTTTCTTTCTGCACCACCACTGCTCCAGCCCGCTTGCTTCCCTTTCTCATGAACTTCCCCGTCTGCACTTCTCTGTCTCTTCTGTCCTCCGCAGTGGAAATATGAGAAACGGCAGCAGTTCCCATGAGCATGAAGTCACTCCACCACCCAGGCGCTTTGGGGAAATAGGAAGCAAAAAGCCTCATCTCTTAGCAACTCTGGGCACCCTCCATAGCCTGCCAGCCTTGGAGCTGCTGCCTCTCATTTCTTGCCACTTGCCTTTGGTGATCCGCTGCTTCCAAATTCCATTCCCTGTGTCTTCCAAGCCCAGCTCCTAGGATGCTGGAATAGTCCCAAGGAATCTGCTTGTGTCACTGGAACAAGGTCAGAGACTTTCCCCACCGTTTTCACCCAGGAGTCTCCCAGAGAAGGGCAAGTACGAACAGAGTGTGGCATCTGAGCTAATGACCGTGTGTGTGTGTGTGTGAGAGAGAGAGAGAGAGAGAGGGTGGCATGTCTGGCGAGAGAGAATGGTCCAGCTGTCAAATGGGTCTGGTGAGGATGGGGAGGGACTGGAGTCTGTAGGAGGCCCCCAGGGCCCACGGACTACTGCCTTCCAGCAGGTGGTCTAGGTTCGGGTGAAATGGCCCAGACTATGGGGATTCTCTTCCAGGAGGAGCCTGTCTCCTCTGGAGTGCTTCCGCCAGCATCTGCACAGGGTTACACTGGTGCAATGTGTTTAAAAGAGAAACCTCTGTCCCTCGCCAAATGGGAAAGGTGATTTTTACCTCCTGAAAAATTCTAGAAGCAGCAGATATGACGGCTTGCCTGAGGTGAGGTGTCTGCTCCTTCCTCGTACAGGAAGGAGGCTCAGGGCCACCCCCTCCCTCAGGGTTTGGAGAAGTCTCCGGACCAAAGCCTAAAATAGCAGCTCTGTCCGTTGAGGGTTAGTCATAACAACAGGAACATCCTTATTGCTTTGGACAGAGGCGGAAAAAATCTACACCCATGTGCACAGACCAACGCCCCCTGTGCTTTCCCCTAGCCATGTGCGGCATCTGTTGAGGTTTTAAAAGGAAGATGTGGTTCTGGGTTCCTCGCTGCCTGATCCTTTCCTGTTACCCTCTGCTTTCTCCCCCTTCCTGCCAAGCCATGGCCCAGCTGATCAGTTTAACATTAGCACGTTCTGAGACTTTCCCTGACAGAGGCTTTTCATGGACCGGATGAGCCCAGCAAAGGGAGAACATTGTATTCATTTTGGTGGAAGAAGTGGCCCCAGAGAGGGTCCAAGAGATTAGCATGACTCTTGCACTGCCTAGTTAAGTGTGACTCAGGGTTTCAAGTACAGAGACCCTGGCCTGTCTGGTCCCATGACAAACGCCCTCAAAGCTCACATCAAAATTTGGAAATGTATTGATTGGGCTACACAAGAGAAGGAGAACAAAACACACAACATTTCAAAAGTGAAATGGTGTGGTTCTGTGAAACAATTGATCAAAACTTACCTGATCTGAAAAGGGACTTTGGTATCTCTGAGATGGTACTGCTGTACCGCAAAGGAGAAATTATGGCTATTTACGAAGCAGAATTACAGAAGCTGGAAGATTGGATTCTGAAGTCAGCATCAGAATAGCAAGAATGGAAGAGACAGTCTGTAGGAATAAGCATCTGATAAGAAGTGACTTAAATCTGAAGATGAAATTCTGACTCTTAAAAACTTACATTTGCTCTGTATTACATTACTGCTGTGAAACATGGATATTCAATCAATCAATAAACTACAATCCTTTGAATTATGGTGGCATAAGAGACTTCTGGAAATAACCTAGCTAAGTTAGACATGTAACCAACGAAAAGGTATTGGAAATGCTTGGAACGCAGCAAACCCTCCAAGTCAGAGATTGTATGAAAAGAAAGATTTAATCTGCAGGGCACATTTTAAGAACTTCAGCTAGCGATGCATGTTTATGGGCACTGGAAGGGCCGATGGCAGAAGAACAAGAGACAAAAAAAGATGTTGGAGGATGTGATATCCTGGGTGGATCAAAAAAACTGTTCATCCACAACAAGATTAGCAGAGGATTGTACAGAACGGGCTACCTTGGTTGCAAACTTCCAGTAATGGAGATGCCACATGAGATTTTTTTCAAGCAATCTCTCTTAGTGGGGAAGAAAGAGTCATTCTGTTGTTCAATTTTGAGTTGGCCAATGTGAATGATGGTTACTTTTTCTGCTGATGACAACAGAGATACTGAAGATGAGGAAAGAAAGGATAGCAAACATGGAGAAATACAGCGTTTTGTTGGCTCGGGATATAGAGTAGCTGGTCATTCATGGATGTGCTCTGGGCTGGCAGATCGGCCATGGCATCCGTTGCTCTGGACTCTTGCTCACTTCCCCAACATGAGACGTGATCTGGCTGAGCTGGTCACGTTCCCCTTCTTCGTAGTCTGTCTCAGGCTGGGCAGAGCTGGTTGGGGTACAATCCTGTAATGCTGGTGCCATACAGTGCAGGTGGCTCCTGGACCAGGGGAAAAGCGCAGAGCAAGAGAATGAGGACCAAGAAGAAGATAGCGGCTCTGGCAGAGAACATTCAAAGGAAGGGAACGTAGAGCAAGATCTCGCATGAGGTGGGGATCCTCTCTGGTCCTGTGGTGATGCCCAGATAACCTCACAGGAGGCTGGGCTGGAAGTCCCAGAGCTCAAGGCTCATAAATGAAGGATAAGTTCCAGAGGGGTAGCCCTGTTAGTCTGTGGACAACACAAACAACGAGAGTCCTGGGGCACCTTAAAGACTAACAGATTTCTCTGGACATAAGCTTTCGTGGGCTCCCACCCACTTTGTCACGTGCATCTGACGAAGTGGGTCGGAGCCCACGAAATGAAAGACAGAGACTGTGGAGCAAAACAGAACTGTATTGACTTTTGCTTGAGGGAAGTCCCCTCATTCGACCCCCACCTCCAACTCTTTTAAAGGATCACAAAAGGGGCTGATGGGTGACCCACTCCCTTATTATTTTGTCCATCAATTACCCGTACTATCCGACACGCCAGTTCTGGTCCACTAATTCCTGATTCCATCGTCCTTTTGTTTACCAGCCATAATCTTAACGCAGATCTGGGCTGGTCTCCGTAGAACGTTCTGTTTGGCTTAACCCAGTCTTTGGTCCTCTGGTGTCCCTTTCTCTGTCCACACAGATTGCTCTAGGCTAGGTGACTGTCCAAGTTGGGTGACCTTTCACCCACTGCTTGTCAGCTGAGCTCACAATCATTCTGTGCCTGCCAGATCACAGGCCTTACAGCAGCTCCTGCGGTGGCACCCTCGAAACAGGGAAGGCCTGGGCTGGGGGCAGGAGGGAAGTCCACTCTCACTCTTTGAAAGATGCCAGCCAGGGAAGCAACCCTGGCCTGTTCCTCCTAAAGATCCTAAAGGAAAATGAAGAAAACTTGACCATTGAACTCGGGAAGCTGTGAGGAAAACCCCAAAAGGAGCAGGTTGGTGAAAGAACCTGCATTTGCTTGAGGGTGAAAGCAGAGGACAGTGGGAACGTCTCCCATGAGCATTAGGGGAAAGAGCTCCTCTGACTCCTTGGAGATCAGGGCATGGCTGTGAATGGCAGGAACCAGGAGTGGAAGTTACTCCAGCCCCAAGTCTACATGTGAGCCCATGCCTCAGCTAGTGGCAATCTTTGAGGGCTCCGGTTGGGCCGGGATCCCTGGCTCCTTGCCACACAGAGGAAGACACGGCCTGTCACTTCTGTGTGCTGACAAAGCTGGTCTGAGGCGGCTGCCTGAATGGCTCCCACAAGGCACTTTTTGTGGTGCTGCCCATCAGGGCCTTGTCTCCGCTCAGCTCGTTTCCCGCGGTTTCCACCCGCCATGGAGCTGAACTGTGGTAACAGCAGAGGTAGAAAGGTGTCCTGGCCGCACTCCCAAAGACCAACGCTGAGCAGGGTGGGCAGCAGCTCTTCGGGGGTAGCACTGTCCCTTCCACAATGCATCTGAGTGTGTACCCGACACTCACAGGTGACCCCCTTCTTCCCAAAGCAGGAGTGGCCAGAGCCATTGGGACTGTAGCCTGCCCTGCCCTGCCCTGCCCTGCTGCAGATGCTGTTCCTATTGATACAATACAGGTGTAAGTACCCAGTAGACTGGAAGGAAGGGTTATTCGGGTGAATACAGTAGCATGTTGCCTATGATTTGTGGCAGGTCTTCCCCTGAGGAGGAGCCCAGTCCTGTCTGTCCCTGGGACTTCTGCACTAGCCTAGAGCCTGTCCAGCCTCTCCCCTGGCTGGATCTGTCACCTCTGCCCCTCTGGATGAACTGGGCTCTGGAAAGGGCTGTTGTTTGGAGCTGGGAATCTGGATCTGGCTTCTGTTCTCCAGCTGGGCCCCAAACCTGTGAGTGACATCAGGCCAGTCACTTCCCCTCTCTGGGCTTCAGCTCCCCGCAGTGCTAAAGGGAGAAATAGTTCCTTGCTCTTTGACTGGAGTGCACAAGCCAGGCACAGGGGTTATTTGAAGGCCTGTCTTCCCCACAGTATGAGGTGATGCTTGGGCTCCAGTCTCCATCCCGACTGTCCTGCTTCTTTTAGTCAGCCTGCCCCCACCCAGTGAGATCTGCCCCCGTGTGGAGGAGTCAGCCAGCCTGGGTCCGATTTTCAGAGCTGCTGAGCGCCTGTGGTTTCCTCTGATGTCGGTGGGAACTCCAGGGTTCTCAGGACTTCTTACTAAGCAGGGCACTTTGTTTGAAATGCTGGACCAGGACTGAGCCTGCAGAGGTAAGCTCCCTATACGCCCCTCAATCCACAGCTTTCCCGGTACCCACAGGGCCGTGATCAGAATAATGAGGGGCGGTTGGCCCAATGCTACGGGGATAGGGATATAGCCCTATCATGGTCACTAAGCCTCTACTTAGTAAAGTTACTGGTGCATCCGCCATCATCCAATGGGAGAAAAGAAAATCTCTTGAGGGCAGCAGCCTGCCCTTGGTTCATCTGGCACATTGTCCGGCAGCTGCATACACAGCCGGCTGGTCACCCTGTTTGCAAATCAGGCTCTGATGCTGTGGTCATTAACTAAGCGTTTTCCTGCCACATTGAGACGAATGGGCCCTTCACCCCCCCTCTGAGCGCTGTGGTCCCTGGCTGGCTGCAGACTCAGGCAGACAGAACTGTGTCACTTACATGCCAGTTACTTTTGGAAGATTTTCCTTGTACTGGCTAGAGGCAGCCATGTTTCTTTACTCTCGCTTGCAGTGGTGGGCCACTTCTGCATTCCAGAGGAATGCCCCCATGGGCTTTAACGCCTCTGGGCTAATGGCCTGAGCACAGAAGTAGGAGCCAAGACTTCTTGCATTCCAAGGCAGGGCCCTGAGGACAGCCGGCTTGGCAAGTCTCTCCGCCTGTTTCTCCCCAAACCGGATCGGATTTCCCTCCTCCAGGGGGGCTGCAGGGATGGATGTGGATGAAGCCTTGGATGGTGGCAAGTGCTGAGGAGGGTGAAACTTGGGCAGCTCTTTAACCCTGGGGCTCCCCTGTATCCTTTGGGGGACCAGCCCCCGTGCGTGGGCAGCTGGCCACGGCCTCCTCCTCGCCCCCCTCCCGCTCCCTCCCCCTCCCTCCGCCGCATTGCTGGCCATGGGGCCAGGCTGGCCGGCTGCAGGCAGGCTGATGTCACCCGCTGCAGCGGTGCAGGGCGCGGAGCGAGCAGCCTGTGCCGGGCCGGCCCCGCACCCCGTGGGTAGCAGACGCCGCTGCTGCTGCAGGGCTCCGGACCTGCCAGCCTCCGCCGCCGGCAGCTGGAGGGAGCCTGGTACGGGGCGATCCGCGGGGCGAGAGGATGCTACTTAGGCTGCGAGCGGCCCGTTCGCTGCCGGGAGCCAGACCCGAGCTGCCCCCCACTCGGGGCCGCATGTCCAGCGCCGTGCACCGCGCTCACAGCTGGGCGCTCCCGGGACCCAACTAGCTGCCCCCTGGAGGGTGCCACGTGACCGCCTCTCCTTGGCGGGGAGGGGCAGCTTCCCCCCAGCCAGGCGGCCGGGTGGGCCTGGGCTGCCCTCCCCCAGCACAAGGGGGATTGCCGGGATCTGTCTGGGCCATTTCCGGTCGGGAACACTGCAACCGCCTTTGCTTTTCTCCCCCAGGGACTTCTTCGCTGCTCTGAGGGGCGGGGTCATCTCTTGGTTGTGTTTGTACAGCGCCTAGCACCCTGGGGGCCTGCTATGACGGGCCCTCGGCACTCATGTCAGAATAATAGGGAGGAGGAGCTAGGGCTAAGTTAGGAGATTCTGAACGGAGAGGGAAATTGAGGCTATTGCGGAGTGCGCTGTTCAGCCGCAGCTATCCCAGTGTGACCGTTGGGTCCCGGAATAAGAGTCCCTGTTCCGGAATTACGACCGAGCTCACAAAGCACAACGAACGATTCCAGAAGCCAGTGACCGCGGCTGCAGAGCACAGTGCCCACAAGGGGTGCTGCCCTGGGAGAGCTATGGCGCCCTAACCCAGAAGGGGACCCCGGGAGGAGCTACAGGGACTCCCTATGAAGATGGTGCTGTCGGTTACACGATATATTCATGCCAGCAATGGCACTCGCGTTGATTTCAGGGAGAGCAGGCCCCATGGCTCGGTAATTCCCCCTAATTTGCCTCCCTGAAAGCTGACCGCCATGAAGTGTTGATGGTATTCGTCCCAAGGGAAAGACCAGCGCTAGCCCATGGACTCTGGTTTTCCAACTTGTCTCCCAAAGCCAGTCCCGCTGGGAGCCACCCAGCACTTGTCCTTTGGAATCCAGACTCGCCCTGCTTGGTCCCATTTCCCTGCTGAGCCCTCCCGGAGCCCGCTCAAGCCCATCTTCCAATCTGGGTTCAGCTGGTGCCCTCGCACTGATCCATACACCGTTCACTGAGGCAGCGTAATCTCTCCAACAGGTTTTTCATGTTGCATTCCCCACTTCATGCATGCATGCTCCATCTAAATGTGCTTTGTCTGGTGGCTGCACCCAGGGACCGATCATTGCGTCCGATGCTTTTCTCTTTGTGCAGGCTGGTTCCCGCCGGCATGGCTGGTGTGCCCCGTGTACTACAGACGTGGGCGCCTTGGTAGGAATCCTTTGTGCAGGCTGCACCCTCCGGAAGCCCACCAGAAAAGTGAGGCCTGACCTTCAGCGAGAAGTCATGGTGAGTTAGACTGTGTTTTACAGAGGGTCTCAAACTGGTCTGCAGGAGTTGAGTGGTGACATGTGGTGGTGAATGGGAGATGGGGAGGCAGATCCACACAGTGGCAAATGGGAGGGAGGGTGGGGCAGTGCAACAGCCTCTCAGGGTTGATACATGCAAAGTAATGCACGTTGGAAAAACACAATCTCAACTGTTGCGTGTTTGAATTTAATAGTGATCTGAGCTTGTCAAATAGCAGGCGCAAATGGGATTTATCTAATCAAGATTATCAGACAGAGATTGATGCAGTACTCTGCCAAATACAGAAGGAAGAGGTGCTTTGCCACCTCCGTAGATGGTGAAGAGAAGGTAGTTAGTCCCTTCCTTTGTGCTGATGGATTGCTGACAGCGTTCATTCCCTGTCTAACACCCCAAACCTCTGTCCTTTTATACGTGGGAGACAAAGAAACTCCTTTTTGGAGGGAAAAATATCTACTCACCATTATTGGTACCATATGTTCCATTTTCCTCATTATTAATGGAATTTCTTTTATGATCCTCAGTTTACTTGACTGATGAGCAAAAAGAGTCTCTAATCTAGCCATTATTACTCACAGCTGTGACTACCGACTGCTTAAATGACTAAAATCCCTTTCAATGGATCATTATTTCAGCCATCGCAGAGCCCATCTGTAATAACACATATACCGTCTCAATCACTGAGTTTTGTTTATAACATCCGTCTGCAGACACTTTTTGTTAGTTTGGGAGGGTCTGGTCCCTGGATGGCTGGCTATTATTTATAAGATCAGTGTAAAAAAGCAGGGTAAAAAATTATACACATTTCATCATTGAGTTTATTGTCCCTTTGCCCATTAAGTGCAAGTAAAGGACAAAGAACTTTTTAGTTTCAGTATATAAGGCAATAATAAATATATAGATACACAAAATAAAAGGACATGCGGTTATCATATAAAAGAATTATGAGAGATTAACATACACAAATAATAAAAAGCTAATATCTTCTAACATAACTATACATACAGAATGATACAGGTCTAATTTAGCTGTTACCACACAAGAAAGAGATCCTGGAATCACTGTGGATAATTTTCTGAAAACATCCACTCCTGCAGAGGCAGTCGAAAAAGCTAACAGAATGTTAGGAAAGGGATAGATAATAAGACATAAATTATCATAATGCCACTATATAAATCCATGTCCATGTCCACATCTTGAATACAGCCTGCAGTTCTGGTTACCCCATCTCAAAAAGGATGTATTAGAATTGGAAAACGTACAGAGAAGGGCAACAAAAATGCTCAGGGATATGGCATAGTTTCCATACGAGGCAGGATTAAAAAGATTTAAACTGTTCCACATTAAAGAAAGATGTCTAAGGGGGAACGTGATAGAGCTCTAAAACCATGCATGGTCTGAAGAAAGTGAATAAGAAAGTGTTATTTCCCCTTTCCCATAACATAAGAACCAGAGTCACCCAGTGAAATTAATGGGCAGTAGGTTTAAAACAAACAAAAAAAAGGAAGTACTTCTTCACACAACGAACAGTCAACCTGTGGAACTCACTGTCTGGGGATGTTGTGCAGGCCAAAAGAATAAGTGAGTTAAAAAACCAATGAGATAAGTTCATGGAGGATGGGTCCATCAATGGCTGTTTGCCAAGCTGATGAAGGATGCCACCCAAAGCTCTGGGTATCCTTGACCCTTCTGCCAGAAGCCAGGAGTGAGTGACATCACTGGATACTCGTGTCTTGCTCTGGTCTGTTCACCCCCTTTGAAGCAGCTGGCAGTGGCCACTGTCGGACAATAGGACACTGGGCTAGATGGATCATTGGTCTCACCCGGTATGGCCATTCTTATGTTCTTATTAATTCGTGATCCACATTCTCTGAAAAGACGGGCAATCCCCAGGTCTTTTATAATATTCCCCTTTGGCCCAAGCAGTCAGCCAACTATAGGGGGCCTTGCAGGGTTGTTTCTCTTAGGAGATAAAATTAATGATACAAGTCAGATCATTTCTTTCGCATAATCTTGTGTATTTACAGAAATGCACGCACAATCCTATCTTGCTGGCCACAGTGGACATAAACCACAGCCAGCAGTTTCCTTGCCCAGAATTCCCCTGGTCTGCCACTCCAGGGAGCTCTGTGCCCAAGAAGCCCTGTGGTCTCTTGGCCTCCTTTCAGGGTTAGACTCACCTTTGCAGCTCCACTCTGGCTGCAAACTGATATCCTAGTCCCTGTGTCTGCAACCAGGGAAGCCCCTGTTCATCTACGTGGGCTCACTCAGACCTGGTCATGTGACTCGGTGTCTTGGCTGCAGCTGAATTCACTCCCCCCGGGAAGCCCGAACGGGTGAGCTTGGAACCCCCCCTTGGTTACTGAGGCACGTGATGGTCCTGGGGCTCCAACCTCCACTGGTGGCAACTGATAATGTCTTTCAGCAGAGCAATAAAACCGTTCCCTGCCTGACCTGCTTGGCGCTGAGTCTTCCACACACACTGCTCCTGTCCCCATGAGGGTGGGGTGTTTTGCTCTTTCCCCAGGAGTTCAGATGTTCTCAAGGAGTGAAATTCCAACCTGACTGAAGTCCCTGAGAGTTTTGGCGTCGAATTCAGCAGGTCAGGGATCTCACCTGTGGACCTGGGGAGGAAAATGTTTTCCCTTCGTTATTTTGTCTGTGCTGGCTCCTACGGTCACATCCCAGCTGGAGGAAGTTTACCCTTTTCGGTCCCCTGGTACTTGCTGTTGTTTCTCTCTGAGCTCCCCCCATGTTGCCAGTCATCTGTCTGCCCTCTTGATCGTTTCTTTAGAGGACCATCTTCCTCATTCCTTCAAACCTCTTCAAGCTCAGGTCCCCTGCCCCTAATTGTTGGGAGCAGGTTGGCACTTCTGTGCTCCCCTTTCGGGGTGGAGCACCGCTCTCTCCTCCAACTCCCCAATGGCGCCTTGTCCCCTCCAGACCGACACGCCGGAGAGCACGACATGCAGGAGGTCTCGCACGGGGAAGCGCAGGTTCCTCTGGAAGCTCCGCCAGAAGTGGAAGCTCCTGGGCCTCTTTGAGATCGACAGCGAGCACGAGTTTTATGGCTTGACATGCATGCTGAAGGTGGGGCTCGCGGCTGCCATCCAGGAGGCCATTGACAACCCGCCCGTGGTGAGTACCTCCTGGGGTTAGGATCATTCACCTCCCCAGCTACCTGTCTGTCTGGCAAGACTCTTCCATGGCGTTCTCCCCCAGCATGGAGCCACTGTTGGGCACAGTGCTGTGGAATGGGGGGCAGCCTCCACTCCGCCCCATTGTGATCCTGTTCTTCTCTCTGTGTTCTCCCCCCAGTCAAGGGTCCCAAAGTGCTTTGCATCCTCATGACACAGAGAGGGGAAGGGACACGCGAAGGTCCCAGGGTGAGGCAGTGAGACAGCCTCCTGCTCTAAGAACGAGACTGTGCTCCCTCTTTGGAGAACCCTGAAGGACTGGCGGGAAAAGCTGCCCTGGCCGGTGGCACAAAGGCTCTGCCAGGCTGTGCCAGACGATCAGCGCAAATAGAATGCTTTGCAGGGAATGCCTCGCCCCCCAGGAATGGGGGCAGCTAGTGAGCGATCTTATGAAGCACAGGGTTAGCCCAGCCCCAACAGCATTCCCATGACCTCCAAGACTCAGTGGATGTTGTGCAGAGAGACCCAGCCTCTAATCTGCTACCTCGGTGGAACTCCATTCATTTCCCTGCACGTTTGGACCAGATTGGACTCTGGCCCACCCGGGGCACTAGCGGGGGGCACAGAGAGACCCAGATGGCAATAGGCCTTTAGTGAAAGGCCTGTCGACTATAAACCTGTTTGACCAGAGGCTGTAAGAAGCGGTGTCCTTAGCAAACAGAGAAGTCTGTGCGAGGGGCTCAGGGCCGGCAGTGAGGGGAGCCAGAGAGGCAGTAGGTGGGTAGACGGGGGGTGATCTATTGTCACACCCCCTCCTGTGTCAGGATGCTGGCAGCTGGCTAAGAGTGGGGAGAAGAGATAAAAAAAGGCAGGAGTGACCCACGTCAGTTCCATTCACAGCCGTGGGGCAGAGCAGGGGAAATGAGGGGGAGAGGTGGGGCAGGTCAGGTGCAGGGGTGAGCCCAGGGGCTGGCGTAGTGCCTCTATTTGCCATTGTGTTTGCTGCAGCCCCCACGTTTCCAGTCTGATTGCAAGGCCCCACAAATCATGTCACATCAGCTGCCCAGCTTCGTGCAAGGGACCATTGAGAAGGCTGGCAAAGCGGTGACCGTGAATGGAGGAGACTCCCCTCGCAGTGCAATCACTCCCTGTCTCTCTTTCCCTGCCAGGATGCCGTGAGTGACGCCGACTGTAGGGCGGTGCTGAAGCAGGCCCATGAGGTAGGACCTCACCGCTGCAGGGGAAAGCACAGGCCCGGGCAGAGGCATTGGGACAGCAGGCCCCGGTCGCTAACATTGGCTTGTTGCAGGGTTTTTGAGCCATCACTTGCTGTACCACTTGAGCCGCACGCCCTAACCATACAGCTGTACCCCAGGTCCCACTGGGCGCCTCTCCACACATCTATCTGTTCCCTGCTTACTACTGCATCCACCACACATGCAGCTCTCCCCCCACCCCACATCCAGACCTAGCCACACCGTCACACAGAAGCACATCCGTACCACCTCCACCTGTGATCGCTGTCTAGCAACCCCACGCTTGCAGTGTCTGTAGCTTTGAGGAGGACCAAGATGCTGTTCCCGTTCCCAGCCCCGCTGGTCAGCAGGTGTCTCTTATTCTCTTTCCTCTGCAGCTGACTGGGAGAGGGGGGGTGAAAGCAATTGGTAGCTGAGTGGTGTGTCAGGTAGCATGGTGCTAGAAGCTGGTCTCAGCTCTTGCTCCTCCTGCGTCTCTACAGGGCTTTGAGATGCGGACGTACGGTGGCCTGGCCTTCGCTCACTTGAGGCACTCGCTGGGTATGTCGGAGAAGGAATACCAGCTCTCCCTATCCTCCCACAGCTCCTATCTACAGTTCATCAGTAACTCCAAGAGCAAGGCCGACTTCTTCCTTACGTGAGTCTTCTCATGGGTGTGGAGCAAGGTCTGCGCTCTCTGAGAGGTCAGTGGTCTAGGGCAGTGTTTCTCATGGACCGGCACCGGTCCCTGAGATCTCCCTGACACAGTATAGGGAGTCTGAGATCTCCCTAAAACAAACAGAGACCTGTGGCACTTTTAAATAACAGATTTATTTATCGCATGAGCTTTCGTGGGAGAAAATCCCACTTCTTCAGAAGCTTTGAAGGTGGGAAACTTACAGAAAGTGCCACAGGACTCTGTTGTTTTTCTGTAGTAGACTAACACGGCTCCCCCTTTGGAACTTGACATCATAAGATCAGGTCAGACTGTAACAGCGAATCAATTGTTAGGATGCAAACGGAGTACAACAATTAGCAGGGCCAAGGTAAGCAAGATGTGCTGTCGTAATGGGAGAAGAACCTATACTGCTGGATTATAGGCACAATTTGGCTGCAGATCTGTTAGTCCTGTGCCTTTCAGAACTGACTGCCTAAGTGAGCTGTCAGTCAAGAGGATAACGTGCCACTGACTAGAAAGATCTGTAGTGATCAGAGCTCACCCACCAGCTGACCCGTATAACAACCAGCCCTGAATGCACAGCCTCTGCTGTGATCAAGGGCACTGTGTGAGCCCTCTGTGCGCACATGCAATGGGTGTGTGATGCTGTGTGCACTTGGCAGTATCGGGGGAGAGAAAGAATACATCTGTGTTCTGGAAGATTCCCCTTGGTTACTAAGTGTGGGTTGCATTTGGGCAAGAAACACAGCAGATGAGTCAGCCATGAATGGTGGGGGTGATTGCAAGCACTGGGAAGGATCATGCTTGTGTCTGTGTGTCGGGACAGCATACGTATGGGCGTGTGGTTTCTCTCCACTCCCTGGGTCTGGGACAGCCTGTGGGAGCCTCTAGTATCCAATATTCACTAGGAAGGGCCAATACTAAGGTGCGGAGGAGGCCAACGCAGCTTCTGTTCTGGGGCATCCTGGCGATGCTAAGAGGGAGACCTCTCACCGGTCTGTGTGTCCGGCACAAGTCTGAATGGTCCGTTATCATTGCTGGGAGTCAGGGGCATGTGGGCAGTGTGCAAATATTCTGTGTGTCCTACACGTGTGGGAGGCTGGACATACAAGAATGTATCTGGGGAGCTGGGAGTGTCCTAAACCGTGCCTGGGTCTGATCAACAGGTGGGGACCCTCGCTCCCCCATCCTCATTAACAGCCCTGGCGTAACTCTCAGCCTCCCTGTGCCATAGGAACAACAAATGCTTTTTCCTGAAGACGCAGAGTAAGAGAGAGATCCGGTTCCTCCTCTCCAACCTGCCCAAGTACATCCAGCACCTGGAGAGATACCCCCACACCCTCCTCGTCAGGTTCCTGGGTAAGAGTCGCCTCCGACGTGCTGGGGGAAAGGCTGACGATGCTCCATAAACTGCAGGGGGGAGAATCCGAGCTAAGACAGTACCTACGGGGGGCGGGGGAGAGGAGGAGCTAGGGCTTTCTAAGGGGGAATGTGACTTCGCCCATCGCTTGTGATCCTGCTAGAGCCGCGTCAGCGCTCCAGACTGTGGAGGGTCTTTGTCTGCAACAGGTGGGTCTGAGCACTGCCCGCCCCCTTGTTGGCCGTACTGGGCAGAGCCTTTTGGGGCTACAACCGTGCTTAAGAATTTTTTTAAACCCAGGTTGTGAGGCCATTGTGCCCCGGACATGGTGCTCAGCGTTCCGGCTGGTGGTGCGGGTGTCAACGCCGCCTGCTGGCCAGACTGCTGTTCCCAGTCCATGTTCTCAGCTTTCCTCTTGTCTCCTCCCTGCCAGGCGTTCACAGCATCATCGTACCCCAGGAGAAGAAGGTAGGTTCCAGCTGCCCGTCGGAGTCCGTTTCACACACCACCGTCCCCGTCCCTGGTGCAGCCAGCTCCATCTCTGTGCCGGTTTCTGTCAAACCTCTTCTTCTCTCTCCTCTAGAAATACTTCATCATCATGCAAAGCGTCTTCTACCCCGATGAGAGGATCCTCCAGCGGTGAGTTACAGGCCCCGGGCGGTTCCTCTCAGTAATAATGTCCTGCGTTTGTGTCTCTTGGTCCTTCTGCAGGATTCTTTCACCACTGGCCCCAATGGAGAGACCGGCAGACGTGTTCCCGCGGGTTGTTCTGTTGTCTTCTGTTGCTGCAGCCTTGGGTTTAGAAACCTCGGTGCTGCACAAACAGTATCAATAAAAGGTGGATGACTGTGTCATGACTGCAGACTGCATGGGATATGAACCAACTAATAGACATGAATGTTTCAAAGGAAAATTACAGAGCACTGAACCCTTTTTAAAGTCACGGGACTGTGCAGTCCGATGAGAGACTTTTCTCCCGCTTCTGACCCACCTCTGTGACAGGCAGTCCCAAAAATCATGCCTAGGGTAGATTTCATACGGGGATAATCAGGTTCAAGGTGCCCTCCAGGAGTCCCCTGTCTCAATTGCCATGTGCAGGTACGACATTAAAGGGTGTCAGGTGAATCGCTGGACGGAGCCCGCCCCCGAGGGCAGCCAGGTCATCGTGGTACTAAAGGATCTCAACTTTGAAGGAAATTTCATCCACCTGGGTGAGTTCTTCCCTGGCCAAGGCCTGGTGAGGCAGAATGGCCCCTGGGGACAGCTACCCATTTCACACTGTCCAGCCGTCTGCCATCCAAGCTACCCACTGTCAGCTCACTCATCTTCTTCTGGCCCTGTCCATCAACCTCAGCCAGCTTAGCTAAATCTCCTCAGAGATCCCAGTCTGGGAGGTTGTGAAATAACCGTAGGCTGGTGGGTGAAGGTGAGAGAGAGATAGCCCACCTTAGTGCCAGAGAAGGGTGCACGACCCATGTATCTGATGACTTACGTGCTCTATCCACCTAAAAAGGGACAATATCCCCTTCCTCAGCCACCTTGCCAGAGTGCCTCGGGTCTGAGCTGAAGGCGGCCGCCTCTGAGGACAAGCCAGTCATTCAGTCTGTGTCCCTGGCCTGTGTGGGAAGCCAGTTTGCCGTGTGATCTGGTTTTACAACAGGGATGTCAACTCACCGGGAGCCACTTGTCATAACTCCCATAACCCGCCATGTGGCTCCTGGCTGTTTAGCTCAGGCTGTAGAGCGTTTCTGGCTGGGCTTCCCAATGCCTCCCCCAGCGTGTCAGCCACGAGGATGGTGTGATTGTTACAGCTGCTCAGCGTTGTGGCCCAGCAAATCTCAAAGTGTCTGACTTGTTACTAGGACCCAGCAGGGTTAGCGCCTAGCGACACCCAGCTGAGGACCCCAGTAACCCTCCGAGTCAGGGTTCCGCTGGTTCCCCTAACTGGCAGCCACCCTCTCCCTCCCCTCTGACATCCCTTATTCCCTTGTGAGCTGGCTGTGGTCTTTGCTGCCCCTTGATTTCTCTCTCTCCCCGGCATCCACTGACTCAGGCTGATGCCTGGCTTCCAGCTGCACTCATCACTCCTCCGCCAGCAGCCGTTTCTCCTCCGCCTGCAGTTTCATCTATTCCTGGGCCTGCTGCCTGGGACCATCCCACCCCTGCCCAAGACACCATCTCCTTAGTCCCCTGCAGAACTCTGCCTCTCCGTGTTCATCTCTCTTCCCATCCCTGCACAGCCCTTCCCCTCCCTGGCCCGGGCTCTCAGGGTGTCTTTCAGGCTCTCTGCTCCCACCTGCAGGTCAGCAGCGCTCCTGGCTCCTACGCCAGATGGAGCTGGACACGCAGTTCCTGAAGGAGCTGAATGTGTTGGATTACAGCCTGCTGGTGGCATTTCAGCCCCTGCATGCAGACGAAAGGGGCCAGAACCTGTCCTTCGCAGACATCATCTTCAGGACCACCAAGTGAGTGAGTGAGTGGCCTCTGCAGGGAACTCCCAGCACATCGGGGAGCACGCTGGCCCTTCCCCAGCCAACCCTCTGCTTCCAGGCTCTGCCCCCAGCTGCCATGCTGCTTGAGGGGCGCCTGCAGTGTGCTGGGAGCCCAAGGACTCTGGGATGGGGGCAGAGCCCCTAAGGGACACAGCTGGACTTGGTGTTGCAGGCCCCGATTCTCAGTCACTGCATTCCTCCTCTGTGGCCAAGTGGGAGGGCGAGGCAAAGGGGATGTTAAGCCACCGCTGCACGTGACATGTCTGGGGGCTTTGCCAGGGCCTGCTTAGCCCCGGGGTCACTCACAGGAGCCTCCGAGCTGCTCTGCTCTGTGCTCTCTTTCCCATGGTGCTTGTGAGCCCTAGGAAACAGAGACCGTCTGGAGTCTCCAGGCACACCTTTTCCCTGGCTCCTGATGCACTCTAGGCAAGTAGCATAGAGTTCTTATCTGAGCTGTTTGCTGGCCAGGGAAGCCCTCTCCACTGGGGGAGGTTCTCAGGGACCCTTCCCCTGCCAAGAAGCTTAAAGGGCTTTAGTGTATGAGGATCAGGCCCCCAATCCATGACAGCAGGTGACTGAACCTCAGGAACCTGTCAGCTTCCAAGGAACCAAGTCAGTGGGGAATCCTCAGACCAGCTGCTGGTTCCTATTGCTCTGATCTGTGGCATCCCCGAGATCTCACCCATCCATGGGCCTGGCCTTTCCCTGCTGCAGGTCCTTGACCAACCCAGAGAGCTCCCTGCGCACGTCTGTGTCGGGGATGGTGGATGAGGAGTCTGACATTCTGGTGTCTGAGATGGGAGGAGAAGCCGACCTCTGCCAGCTGCGTGAGCTGTACTCCGGGGCTCAGGACCTGAGCCTCCAAAGCCTCGTCAAGTCTGACCCTGATCTGGCCCGCATCCTGTCCCAGAACCGACGCCTGCTGCCCAGATCCAAGAGCCCCCTGCACTTGCTGGATGGACCAGAACTCCGCTACTTCATGGGCATCATTGACCTCTTCACTGTTTACAGCTTCCGCAAGAGGCTTGAGCACCTGTGGAAAAGCATCCGGTACCGAGGCCAGACCTTCTCCACCGTCAGCCCCTCCGACTATGCCAGGCGCCTCTGCCAGTGGGTGGAAGCACACACCATATGACGGGGGCTCTGCATTGGGGCTGCAGCTAATAGCAGCTGCCCAGACAGCCCCACTCGCACACTGGGAGTGTTACAAGCCAGACGGTGCTGCGAGCTGCCCGCTGCTGAAATCTTGAACCGCCAGGGGGCAGGCTCAGGGCAGCGTCCTGGGATGAGGAAGGAAAGCACGTTTGTGGCATCAGAAGTGCAGAGTCGGCAGGGTTGCGATCACGCAGGCAGCTGGCCTGCAGCCAGCCACCATGGGGATGGGGTGCAGCGTTTGAAATGCTGCAAGCATCCGAGGAACCCAGTAAATGGGGAGTCTGTGAACCAGCTGCCAGTTTGCATTGCTCCCATGGGGGTGTCTGGGGTGCGCCGGTTTGCATCATGGGTGGCGAAATAGCCCCACCAAAATCCATTCCCGATCCCCAATTGGGACGACGATGGTATCGGAGATGTGTGAGGAAGGAAAGGGATGACCTGATCTCCCTCGACTTCCAGTTCCACTTTGATCCCCTGTCAACTTTACCGAGGGCAGCGTGAGCAGAATGCCATCTCCAGGGGACCGACCTGGGATTCAGGGGTCTTAAAGGTACCCAATGAACCTGAAGCATGGTGGGAAGCTATTGACGGACTCAGCAGCCAGATCCAGTTTCTGCACTGAAGCAGCATCTAGGGGAGGCAGCATCTGCTTTTCTTCCTAGCTCCATCAACCCTATGTCCTGAGCTCCCCGATATATGTTGGACTTGTCTGGGATCAAGGGCTAAGCTCCCGAAATCCTCCTCTCTCTGCTCTCCAAAGCCACTATGTCCTCCTGCTGGATTTTTTTTCTTTTTTGCACTCCCTGATTGTCTCTAAAACTGGACTGTGCAGCAAGCGGAACTCCCTGTGTTAGCTTGTCTGGGAATACGCCGTAGGAATGTCAGAAAGTTGTCTAGCGAGATCACAACCCTCTGCCAGGAAAGTTCGGGGCCCTGAGAACGCACCTTGAGTGCTGATTCTCCGGGTCGGCTTTCAGTGGAGTCAGAACAGCTGTTGTCATGGTAAAGCGTTAACGGGTCGACGAGCACTAACATTCTGACATTGCGGTAGCCTGAGTCAGAAAGGCCATCCAGCAGCTGTTGAGCCTGCTGTCCACAATGCCGATTAAGGGATGAAACCAGCGGGATTCTGCAATCCGCAGGGAAAACCAAAACACAAACCTTTGGCTGGATTTCTGAGGCCTCAGAGCCCAACCAGAGACTTGTTGGGGGTCACTGAAAAGGAAAAGAACGCTAGGGGGGAAATCTCTTAATCAAAACAAATCATTTTAAATCAGGAATTCCCTCCTGCAGTCACTCATGAGAATGCAGCTTCCTGGCCTTGTCCAGCTCGGAAATTCCATATTTGACCATGATTGATATCTGACACAGCGCCCCCCAAAAAAAAAGTTCAAAGAGCCACTGCATGGAAGAGACAATAAGACAAGGTGCGGGGAGCATGCTGCTGAAAGTTGGGGTGCTTGGGTTCTATCCCTGGCACATTGCTCTGTGCCTCAGTTTCACCATCTGTAAAATGGAGATAAACATATTCATCTGCCTTACTGAGGGTGGGGTGAGGCGTCATTCATTAATGTCAGTGAAGCACTTTCAGATCCTGGGCTTAAAGGCATGTTACAAGGGTTTGGCTACAGACAGAAGTTACAATAATTGACCTTGAATCACTTTATTTATATTGTGGTGGCACCTGGAAGGGCAAGTCCTCATCATGAACCAGGATCTTACTGTGCTAGGTGCTACATGGCATATTCCTGCCCCAAAGATCTTGTAATGCCGATACATCTTTGTGTTTGGACACACTACTGTCACATCTGGTTTACAGCACTTTATTACTATTAACGATGGCTATAAGCTAGGCTTACACTAACATGAGCGTCCACACATGAATCTGCACCGGCTTAACCAACGTGGAATCAAGGTTTGCAACTAAAAAGTCAGAGCACAATTTTCACCATGCAGTGGGTTTGGTTTGAACGCCTGATTTGATCTGATGATGCATCCACTTGGATGCCCGTGAGCTGTGTATGAATTATTGTCATCTGCCCCATGTTTCCTGAACTGCTCTTCATGTTGCAAATCCTGAAGGCAACTCAGGGAGGAAAAGAAACAAAACAAAAAATCAGGGACTCTGTCTTTTCATAACTGCTCCTGGCTACTGCAGATGTCGCAGCAAGGAACCGAGACAAAAATCAGACCTTCCTACTCCACCTGCCTAGAAAGGAGAAGGAACCTGAACAGGCTTTCTAGTGACCTTATGGATTTAAAAGTCTATTAAGAACTTTCCACACACACACCCAGCACCCCCGAGAGTGACTGCCTTTCAAAATGGATTTAAATGAATGAAATTAGCTGGTATGGGCTTAGGCTGATCATCTTCCATGCCCCCAAATCCAGCTGGAGTCAGTGGACCATCTCAGGGGACATCTCAAACAAGCTAGCAATGGGAAGGGTGGTTTCCCTGCTAAGGCAGAAGGCTGAACCCCAGCAGATCTACCACAGACTTTGCTGTATGCTTTGGGCCTCAGTTTCCCCAGCTGTGAACTGGGGATGATGCTAACTCCCCTCCTTCACAGACACAGAGTGAGGCTAACCTAACTGGGCCAGTGGTCAATTTGCCTCATGAATGGATGTGCAGCGTTGTGAGATCCTTGCATGGGAAGCCCTAGAGGAAACCAAGATTTACCAGAAAACGCACCCAGGGGGGAAATCCTTCCGGTCTGGTGGGACCAGACTAGAGGGCCTAACGGGGCTTTCCCACCTATATTTCCACTGGGCTCAGAGTGTTTTTAAACCCGTTCTGAGAGAAATGTAATAGCATTATCGGGCTCCACAAGGAAACAATAACGCCTGGCGTTCAGTCCCCTCTGACTGTGCTGCTTGGCTAATGGAGGCTGCATGCTCCTGACAGTCACAGCTTCTTTCCCAGTGACCAGAGCTGCACATTAAAGCAGATGAATGCTGCCAGAGCTGCCCAAGCCTTGACCGAGGAGATGTTAATTTCTTTCCCCCCACTTGGGTTCAGGGTTTACAGAGAATGGGCTCAGCCCTGAAGCATCGTCAGGTGTCCCATCCCACCCTGAAATAGCTTCTGCAAATGGTGCAGGGGAAATGATGCAGTAAAGGTCTCAAGCCCCTGAGTCACTTGTTTTCTTCTCTTTTGTGCGAACCAGGAAAGGGGTTTTAAACTGTAGTAGCAGGATCTGCAGCAGGAGGGTGTCAGGCCAACTAATGATTTCTGTGAGCTTAACCGCTTATTTGCGAGTTGGCCAAATCCCTCAGCCCTTATTGAGTTAAAACCCTCGCTGAGAGTCATGGCAAATGAGTAAAAAGGCTTCAGGATTTAGTCCAGGAATATCATAATTGTGTGTATGAACTCTGGCACAACTGCCCCACCCCCATTGCATGGCTGAAAGAATAGTTTTGAGATGTACGTCTCAGCCTGTGGCTGTTTTCATTGGAAAAGCTCTGCTGAAGCTAATGCCGAGACATTGATGTAGATCATAAGAACAGCCAGAGTTACACTTGGGCTTGGCCGAATTTGATTTTTATTTCTTTATAATATCAACAGAGACCATCGAGGTTTATTTTTCAGCCTTTTTAAAAAATGTTGATTTAAATTTTCACGGTTGTGGGAAATTATTGGGGGAGGTGTCAGACAATGATGATTTAATGGCAGCAGATGTTGGGATTCAAAAAGTTAAAGCATTATACCATCAAAACTGAAATTGTCAACATCATGTGGCAAAAATATGAAAAATAGATCCTTAAATCAAACTGGAATAAGTTCTCAAGCAGCATTTTTCTTACTTTGCCAGTCTGGACATTTGGATGATCATCGGTGGAAACATTTGGGGGGGGGATTCCAAAAGGGTAGCCATTTTAGTTTACTGCAGAAAAACAAACGGAGTCCTGTGGCACTTTTAAAGACTAACAGATTTATTTATTGCATGAGCTTTCGTGGGAGAAAATCCCACTTCGTCAGGTGTCGGGGGATGGTTGTGTGTGTGTGAGAGAGAATGATGAAATTGATGTTTATTGACATTTACTGATAAAAATCTAATCCTTCCGTGCCTACTTACGCAAATTTCTAATGCCTCATTCATCAGGGCATAAACCAACCACTCACTGATGGAGATTACAAAGAAACATCCCTTATTGGGATAATTGTTCATTATGGTGTATCTTGCACCTTCCTTTGACACTTCCGAACACGGTTGTCCAGAATCTCAGATTCTGATCTAGAGTAGCAGTTCCTCTGAGCTCATTTAAACCAAACGTATTTTAAATGAACCATGCACTTCCCCCTGCTTCTGCTTCTTTTTTCACTTTCTGAATTTCTGGGCATGGCCAACAGAAATTAACGAAGTCAGTTTCTGTTTCGTTTGTTCAGTGGTACTTTCAGGACTGGCTTGCTGGGGAACGTGTATGTGGTTTTGAATAGTTTCCATTGGATTTCTAATAAATATGGATAACTTCTATTAGAACTGGCCAATGTTGGGGGGGGTGGGGGGGGGACAATGGCAACATGGTTTTTTAATTTATTTTCCTTTTGTTTTTCTTAATTTGAAAAATTCATTGTCATATTGAAATTTGGACAAATTTCAACCAGCTTCTACATGGGGTCAAAAAATGGGGGTACTATTTAATCAAAACTGTGTTGACATGTTTCCTGCCTCCCCCAGCTCCCAGTTCAGAATGTTACTGAAATTTCTAAATGTGAATATTTCAACTCTCCCTTCCATCGTCCTCGTGTTCCAAGAGAGCTGATTTTAACGAAATTCTAGACATTGGGACCAATTGGAGCGGACTCCAGCCCGACAGAGGAGAGGGGCCTGGTAATGGGCCATGGACCAGTTGCGTTTCTGGCATTGATTTCAATCCAGCCCACATAAGTAGTGACCAGAAGCTGTTACGCACACTTTGTGAAATGCATTGGCGCTCGCACTGCATTTCCTAGGAGACAAGCGTCCGTATCAAAGAGCAGTCCCATGTTGGCAGTCACAGCTGAGAGCACACAGGTTGGTAGTGGTCTCTCACATCACAAGTTGCTGGAACAGTAGGGGAAACTTGTCCTGCTGCGGCCTGGGGATGAAGAAGGGTCATCGGTCGCTGAGGGGGTCACCTGTCACCCGACGACATTCACTTCCCGCTGCATTTCAGGTACTTACCTCAGAACGCCCTGCATTGGCATCATTGATCCCAGTTCCACGAAACAGTGGGACTGCCAGCTGGACCAGCTATTAACAAGTCAATAAAGCAGGTGTTGCGATGCTTCCAGTCGGCGGGTTCTAAATACATCTAAAATGTCCTGCAAATCTTGGCTTTTGTCAGTCCTCTCAGTGTGAAATACCACACTAGCTCACTCATATGGGGGCAGGAAGGATCAGACTAACAGAATGAGGCAGGAAGAAATATGCCAGGATTTATAGCGTAATCTCTGCTTCCATAAGAGATTGCTTTACATGACATGTTTGCAGCATGGTTTCCTTTTTAGCATAAGAGGGACCTGACCAGTGCCCTTGACCCCTTTATGGTTCCACGTAGGCCGTCTTCACTCATCTTGTCCCCCACCACATTGTATTTCTACGTGGCTGAGTCTCTTGTGGACAGTGATACATCCAAGTGCATTGGCCTCAAGCCACACGGGTGATGGTGAGGGCCATATGCTATCCCAGTGCCCCCGGTGATATGCAGTCCTGGCCCTAGGGCTGTGTTTCCCAAACTAACGTGGCCACGGAACGTTTTTGGGCTTGGAATATATTGATGGACCACATACGTGCTGGTCCGGGGGAGGGGGAGGGAGAGGGTTTCATCCCAAAAAATTACCGCGTGTAGTGCCACACATATTCCTCAAAAGTTGGTTTAAAAGTCGTGTTTCGGCACGAGTCGCATAACAGCAACACTCTTCTGAAAGCATTCTAAGTCTGCAATCTAAATACGATTCAAATGCCTTCGTATTTTTGAGACACACGTCATTTCCTAGTTAATATTTTAGAAGGAAAAAGATCTCTAGCATCAAAATTTTTTCACAGAAGACCTATTCCCATTGCAGGGAACATCGGTGTTCCGCGGAACACACTTTGGGAAACCGGGCCCTAGGGCATATGGCACGGAGTTTCCAGTTGGACGCCTCTGTTCTGATTCCCTGGCAAAAGTGGCTGTAAAGAATTCATTTGGCCGGAAGAATTTTCCCCAGGGGGTTCAGTCCTAGGGGGAAGCTATTATGGCAAGGGGGCAGGTTTGGTGCGGGGGTTCAGGGAAGTGTGGGTGGCAAGGGGAGGGGGAGTGGGGCACGGCAGCAGCAGTGGGAAAGAAGGGGTGAAGCAGCGATATCAGGTGTCCTTTAGTTCTGAGAAGGAGGAGGAGGAGGAGGAGAAAGACTTGGTAGCAGTGCCAGGGTGTGGCAGGACTGGCTCCGGAGAGGAGCTTGGCACAGATACTGGGGAAGAGAAGCTGGCATGGGAGAAGGCGGAGGAGTGAGATGTCAAAGCCAGGGCGTGGCACTCGAAGCAGGTATCAATGCGAGCAGGGGACTGGGACTGGGACTGGAGGGGGATTAATGCTGGGGGGGTCAATGCCAGCAGAGGCTGGCGTCGGGAGAGGGGCGGTGATGGTAGTGGTGGGGCTGGTATCAGAGGGGGATTAGTAGCAGCAGGTGTATCAATGCGGAGGCATCGATGGTGGGGGTATCAATGCTGGTGGGGGGAGGGGCTGGTATCAGGGGTACCAGTGCCAGAGGGAGGTTGGCATCGATGGGGGGTAGGTAGTGGGGGGCTACCAATGCCGGTGGGGGGGTTGGTTTCAGGGGCAATATCAGAGGAGTCGGGAGTTGGAACCAGAAGGAAAACAATAACGGGGCACTGATGCCAGTGTGGGGTTGGGAGGGGGGGTTAGTAAATGGGGTTTTTTGATGCTACGGGGGGGGGTTGGTAGCTGGGCTATTGATAGCAGTGGGGGGTGGTATCGGG
>ML685804.1:5446515-5462911 GCA_007922175.1 Pelusios castaneus
GGGGGGTATCAATGGCAGTGGGGGATGGTATTGGGGTGGTATCGGGGGAGGTTAGTATCGGGGAGTGTCGCTGGCAGTGGGGGATGGTATCAGAGGTGTTGATGGCAGTGGGGGATGGTATCAGGGTGGTATCGTGGAGGTTAGTATCGGGGGTATTGATGGCGGGGGGGTTAGTATCGGGTGGTTAGTATCGGGGGTGTCGATGGCAGTGGAGGTGGTATCGGGGGGTATCGATGGCTGGGGAGGTGGTATCGGGGGGTTAGTATCGGGGGTGTCGATGGCAGTGGGGGATGGTATCAGGGGGTTAGTATCGGGGGTGTCGATGGCAGTGGGGGATGGTATCGGGGGTGTCGATGGCAGCGGGGTGGTATCGGGATGGTATCGGGGGTGTCGATGGCAGTGGGGGATGGTATCGGGGGGGTATCGGGGGGGGGGAGGGCGGTGGGGGTGGTATCGGGATGATATCGGGGGGCCGGGCGGCAGCGGGGCGGGGCGCGGCGCGGAGCGATGCCGGCCGGGCTCGGGGGCGGCCCCGATGGTCGGCAATGGCGCCGGGAAGCAGCTGATCGGACCCGGAACTCAGGTGCCGCCGCGGGTCCGTCTCTCGCCCCGGGCCGGGCCGGGTTTGGCAGGACGGGGGCGGCTGGGCGTTTCCCTGCTGCCCGGGGTGGGGGCGGGGAAGCTGTGGGGCTGGCACCGTCCCGCTGCCCCGGGTGGGGCGATGTGGGGCAGCGGCTCCTGCTGCAGTGAGTGCGGGAGTTTTTGCAGCAGCCCGGCTGCCCCGGGTGGGGGCCCTTGGGCCGGGGGGGCAGCGAGAGACACCCCATCTCGGCGGCATCTCTGGAGCACATCGGGCCCGTGCTGGGTCCCGTCGGACTGAGGAGCTGCAGTCACCGCCCCTGGGTCCCTTCTCTTGGATGCTGCTGTGGGGTTTGTCCGGATTTGGTGCTCAGCAGGGCCAGGGGCCTTGGCAGCAGAAAGGAAAGCCCTGTTGAAAACTTTGCTCCTGTATCTCTTGGCCAAGCTCAGCGGCAGCCGTGCATCCGCCTCCAGCCTCTTCCAACCGAGGATCTCAAAACACCCAACAGACATTGATGAACGAAGCTTCATTGCGCCCCTGCAAGGCAGGTGAGCCCGTGTGACTCTCAGGGAAACTGAAGCGTGAGGCTTGCCCGAAGTCACACCCTGGGTGAGCAAAAACAGCTGGGAACATGGTCCAGCCAGCTGGCTCTGGCGGAGGTCCATAGTACCCTATGCAGCAATACTGTGCTCTTTAAACAGCGGTGGGCAAAGGGATCCCTGCATTTTTTCACAAGTGTTTGGAGGTTTAGTAATGATGTAAGACGTGACTGAGCGTGGATTGCTCACAAAGTGTATAAAGCACCTTGAGGAGTAAGGGAATCCTCCGCTGGGCAGGTTCTGTACAAGAGCCGTGAGTTTGTTATCTGTTAGCCTTGTGATGTCTGAAGTGAGAAAGATATGCAATGAGATATCTTCCAGATGGCAGAGGCTGCAGAAGGTAAGGCTTCACGCCAACAGTGAGGAGGTAATGCGGAGGTTTAAAGAGGAGGCCTGAGCTAGGTGAGCGGTGGGGTGGGAGATCAGAGAATCACAAGGCGAAGTTGACGAAGGATTTCAGAAGGAAGGAAAGCAGTTTTGAACAAGATCTCAAAATGAACAGGGTTGTCAGAGTGATGGTTCTCCAGACCAAATCTCAGGGGGACCATATATGGTCTCACGCACATACTCCTTGGGATGCCCCTTTTGGACGGACTCTGCTCAGAAGTTTATTTATTTTAATATGAATCTCATTGCTTTTTGTTTTCTTTGCTAAATGTTTATTCTGTTGCCAACTAGCTAACCCATCTGTATTTTGCAGGGCTCAGTCCTTGAATCACAAGCAAACCTGTATCAGATAAGACACTGAAGCATGAAGATACTTGTAAGTAACCATGTCCCCAGAAACAGTGATGGTCTCCAACCCCTCCTCCAAGATGCTGAGTTTAGGTCCCTAGTGATGGTGGCAAAATGGGATTATAGGGTGCAAAATGTTGCAGAGGGAGAGGAAAACTAAAGGGTATTGAGCATCAGGTCCTTAATGGATGTGAGGGTGCTATCTATATTCCAGTTGATCAAGAATCTTCAAGGACAGATGGCGGAAATATACATGGTGGCCTTATGGAAATGTTCCCCCTCTCTTATTCAGTGGGCCGGTTCTGGAGTTTTTGTGCCCAAGGTAGAGTAGGAGAAAGAACATATGGGGAGTCCTGTGGCATATAGGACAGTGACGATCTGCTGGGATTCCCTGAGCAGTGAGCCACTTGCTGTTTTACCCTTTCAGCCTCAACAAGTGAGAACTTTACTGCTGCTGAGCTGTACGTCAGCTCCCCGACATACCAGCTTGTCTGTCTTGCCAGCAAACTCCGCCAGGCCAAACCTGCCCTCGCAGGTAGCAATCCATGAACACTCTGTAGGGCTACGCCCCTCTTCTTGGCGCACCCACAAAAACATACCCGGTTTGCTGCTCCTTCAGAGAGAGCACACAACAGCTTCCCTTGGTTTAGCAAAGAGTGTTTCTATCAAAGCACTGAGCTGCTTTCTAAGCAGAGAAAAGTAAGTTTATGAATAGGTTTAAGTGATATAAGGAAGGACAGGAAGGGCTCCAGACCAGCACGAGTAAAATGACGCTCCTTAAATCTAAAATTCATCTTAACAAACTAGTGTCTCTCGTGCAGAGCGGTTTTCCTCACCAGTCTTCCACATTTGCTACCTGCTGGGCAGGGCGTGGCCTGGCAGAGTCCTGGAGAGTTTGCTGGCAAGGTAGACAAGCTGTTGTGTCAGGGAGCTGGCATGCAGCGTAGCACCAGCAAAGTTCTCCCTTACTGAGTCTGAGAGGGGAAACACACATCTGGTGATGGCTCCTGAAATGAATTTCCCTGTAGAAATGGGGTTAGAATCCCATCTCCAGGCTGGATCTCCTGTGGGACGGCAGGCCATCCTGCGGCTGCAGCAGGACTTAGCCCTCTGAGACCTACCTGCAGGACCAATTGCTCTCCCATTACTGCAGTCACTTCATCGCAGAAGAGCGCGGTCCCTTCCAAATCTGGCTTTGTTGCCTGGCACCGATCAGTCTCAGGTCTAAGCATTAGGCAAAAACTCAGAGCCGATGTTTTGCAGGAGAGGATGGTCCATCTCCTTTGTCCCCATAGTTTATATGAGTAAATATCTATTTTGATAGCTTTCCTTGCTACGGAGCCCGCAAGGGGGTGGTAGCCCGGCTAGATGGGCGGATGGCCCCTTCTGGCCTTCTACTCTATGACTGTATACCAGCTCCTTGGCACAAACTGTCTGGCCACGGCCTTATCAAAGCCCTCCTTAGAGCTCCGCCCTGCTGTGCGGCCGACAAGGCGCTGGGCAGGGACTGAGCCCAGACCAGATCACTGGTACCACTCTTCCCTCACCCTGCCACGTCTCCGGGTGTGTGTTGTGTTCGCTCGTGGCCTTTGTTTGTTGCCTAGACTGAGCCGTGTGGGGCAGGGAGCCTGGCACAGCGGGCCCCGAACCCTGACTGTGCCCTTATGCCCTTTATTTGAGTGTTTGTAAGAGGTCCCAGGCTGACAGCCCAGTGGCTGGGGTCCTCAGCACAGGCTGTGCACATGCGCCCTGACCTGGAGCTGACAGTTCATTCTCCGGGGCTCTTGCTCCTTGGCCACTCTGCTGAGAGGACCACATAGGACCAGGCTATGTTGGTGGCTGATCTCCCACTTTAGCTAAGCCACGGTCACTTCCATTGCACCCTCACTGTTCATGGTGCTCTGCGTGATGCTGATCTGCCCCTCCGTGGAGCTCTGGACAGAAGCCACCATTACAAGACAGGAGCAGTGACACATAGCCTCAGACTTTTTAGGGCTTGCCGTTTATCAGCTGTGCAACTGTTTCTTACTAGATAGGAAGTGAGTCATCTTGAGATATCACAGTCGGCCATTGGGGTTTACCGAGCACGCTCCAATTTTGTTGTGTGACCCAAGGTTTCACGTTCGATGGTGAACACTGTCAGTCAGAGATTGCAGTCCTGGTCCCGGTTGGTGACTGACAGCTGAGAAGGGACAGTGAAGCTTGCCTGCCTTGGGACCGCTGTATAACTAACCCCGGGCGATCTCTGTTCTGAGTGGAGGAGAGAGATACAGGATGGAGGTAGCAGGCTGTAGCTCTACACAGGGACGTGCGGAGAGGTGCAGTGTGTGCTGGTGATCACAGCTGTAATCCCTTGTCCTCTGCGTGGTGTGTCCTCCTGCACCGGCACAAATGCTTCCTGGATTTCGTGTGCAGATATTCTCTGAAAGGGAGTGTTGAGTGGGGAGTAGAAATGCAGATTTCTAGGTCTTTTCCTATGAACCTGCTGTGCGACCCCCGGCAAGGTGCTTAATCTTCCTGCACTTCAGCCTCTGTTTTTCTGTAAAGCACGGGTGATGTCCTTGTGGGAGTGCGATGAGGCTGAACGCATGGGGGAAGCTCTTCAGGTGAGCAATGTTGTGTGGGTTTTCAGAAGGTGGAGGAGATGTGGCAGGCCCCGAGTGTAGAACCTCCCCTCTGCCTCGGTCCATCTCACCAGCTTTCGAAAATCATTGCTTTCCCCCGAGCCTTCCCTGATGCGATCACAGCTGACTCCATTTCCTTCCCCTCTTAGCCCTTGTACACACTGTGGATCCCGCTACGTATTTAGTTTAGAACAGCCGGGTTTTTTAGTTACACTATATCAAAGCGTCTCAACCTGGGGGTGACAAACAGGTGTTGAGGCCCCTGCAACCACCCTCCCCTTCCCATCCTGCTAGAGGGCAGTGGTCTTCCTTCTGTGATAGTGCCCCCCCCCTCCGCCCCACTATTGCAAAGGAAGATCACTGCCCTTGTTTTGCAAAGTGCCCGCAGCGTTCAGCGCACATTAGCCATAGTACAGCGAGAGCTCCCTGCTCTCTCTAACACGGTCACCCCCATTGTTGCCGTGGGTTGAATTCTCAGCAGAGAACCCTAAGCCCCCATTGTCCATGCGTTGCAGGTCCGTCTGTTCGTAGCTCTGTCTGCTTGTGCTCTGCTCTACATCCTGCTCTGCTCACACTTCTGCCTGCAGCTGTGTTCACTCAGCTGTCAGCGTCTGGAGGAACATGAGCAGCCCTTGGCGATGGTGCCTGGAGCCCTTAGCTTCCAGGGGTACAGTCGTGTTCCCGATGGAAAGGTAGGTAAAAGGCCCAGCGGAGAAAGAGTTGGTAGTGATCAGAGCAGGGGCCTGGGAGTTGGGACTCCTGGGTTCTGTTTGGAGTGTTCCTAGGGCGAGTCACTACAACTGACATTGCCTCAGTTCCTCCATCATGAATGAAGATAATAATGTACCTGCTTCCCGCAAGAGTTGAGGCTTAATAGATGGATGTTTGCCCAGTGTGTGAGGCTCCTACGGTGTATACCAACCCCCCCTTGGCTCACTCACAGCATCAGGAAGCTGGCGAGCGTCTGCTGCCCCTATCCCGGCACAGACTCGAAGCAAAACTCCTCCAACATCTGGAATAATTGAAAACACCCTTTGCTGGGGCCCTAACTTAGAGCATGCTGCTTCCAGATTACGGGGGGGCACCAGGCAACAATTAAAAGGAGTCAGGGGAAACCACTGTTTTAAAGCTCGTTCTGGTAACATGGCTTTAGCCCCTTTGTAGATGCAACTTGAGAGCAACTCCACACTGTACCAGCCATGGAGGGTTGCAGGGAAGGCGGCTAAGCGCAGCGCAGGGGAGGAGTGGTGAAAGGAGATCTGAGAGGCAGCAGTGGCTGGCAGCCCAGGTGGGATTTGTCAGGCAGGAGAACGGTTCTGAATTGGGTTTCAAGACAGACAGGAAGCCAGTACAGGTGATGAACGGGTGCCTGGAATGAAAATGTACTCTGATCCCGCCCCTTGCAAGCCAGGGGCCTTTCCTGGTCCCTCGCCTTTGCTAACGGTGAGTCTTGCTGCAGCCATTGGTCAGAGCTCCGTGTCGCCAGTGCGCCGTGGTCTCCAGCTCGGGTCAGATGCGGGGATCACGGCTGGGAAAGGAGATCGACCGAATGGAGTGTGTACTGCGCATGAACCAGGCCCCCACCAGTGGCTACGAAGAGGACGTGGGGACGAAGAGCACCATCAGGGTCGTCTCACACACCAGCATCCCCTTGCTCCTGAGGAACCAGTCCTACTTCTTCAAGCAGTCGCGGGAGACCGTGTACATCATCTGGGGGCCCACGAAGATGATGAGCAGGGAGAAGGTGGGGATGACCTACAGGACTCTCCTGAAAGTGAAGGAGATGTACCCCAGCTTGCAGATCTATACGCTGACTGAGCGGAAGATGGCTTACTGTGACGAGGTCTTCCAGAATGAGACGGGGAAGAACAGGTGAGTAGGTGCCTCACTTCTTCCCTCCCTGCTCGTAAAGTCGCAGGGCCTCAATCGACAGGGATTGGGGTGTAGAGCTTTCCTCCACAAGATTATCAGTTCAAACCCGGTGCAGGTCAGTAGTGACCGCGAGTCGTTGCCCTCCCCTTGGTAGGGAGGATGTGGTCTGGTTCCTGATCTCCAGGTGTCTGCGGCACACCAGTCTCCATTGCGTTAGGTATTGAGAGTCCCCCTCGCCGGCAGACACAGCCGAGAGGCCAAGAACACAGCACTCGCTCAAAGGAACACGGTTTGCTAGGGGACCTGAGCGGGAGGGGGTGGCAAGAGAGAGCTTCCGAAACACGTGCATCCTTTGTTGGTGGAGTGTCCTCCCCCCTCTCCCCCCGCCATGCCTGCCTGGCATTGAGGTGGTTCTTCCGCCTTGATTGCAAAGGCCCTTTGAGGAGAGGTTGCCATGGCCCTTTCCGGTGGGGGAGCTGACAGAGCAATGAGCGGAAGTCGGGGGCACGAGTCCTGGAGGGGATTTTCTCGAGGGGAAGCCACAGCCAGATTATTAATACCAGGCTTGCATGTGTGTGCGCCCACGTGATGTCCATGTGCAAATGCTAAACTGTCATGGCCGGCGGCTGCTCTTAACTCCGCTTCTCATATTTTCTGGCCTTGTCTCGTTTGGGCTCTATGTGGCAAGAGGGAATCCTAATTCCAAGGTCTTACCTGTTCTGCTTCAGCTGAGACCCTGTCAGCTGTTCCCAAGGACTGAGGCCCAGGCCTGGCTCGCTCCACTGCTCACTAATTAGCCCCTGATCCTGCCAGGCATTGACCACCTCCTCTGAGGTGCTGGATGCTCTCAGCATGACACAGGGCAGGGCCCAGACGGGGATGGCGTCAACTGGGGGATCTGAAGACTTTGCTTTGGTGCAGTTTAGGCTTTCAGCGCTTCAGTAGCCAAAGAGCCTGTCTTCCTCCCTGCTCTGTTTTCCTTGCCCGGCTTTTCTGTTGGCTGTTCTCCCCACCCTCACACAGGGTTGCTTCAAAGGCCCTAAGCACACCCGTGAGGCCCCCCAGTCTGTCCCTCAGCCAGGGCAGGATGTGCCTTACATCCATGTGTGGTCTAAGACACTAGTTCACGTTTCCCTCCCACGGTCCGTGTCCGTTCCTCTCTCTGTCGTGCTGGGTGTGGCAGCCGGTCCCCTCCAACTCTTGCATTGTGATTTGCAGGATGAAATCCGGCTCCTTCCTGAGCACAGGTTGGTTCACCATGATCCTGGCGATGGAGCTGTGCGAACAGATCTTTGTCTTCGGCATGGTCAGCGACAGCTACTGCAGGTACGGCCGGCAGAGGCGGGAGGCTTCTGGGGCGCCAAGCACGTCTGGTCATTAGGACAAGGCAGTACACCCATTTCACAGTCTTCTGTCTGCGAGGGCGTCACTCCCGATGCCATACAAACCCTATCCCCAGAGTAGTCAAATTCCACAGGACTCTGTTGCCTATCCCCAGAGTGTTAGCTAAGGTCAGTAGCAAACAGGGGCACAGGGAGGGGTGTATTAGGAAGTGCAAACAATGCATGAAGTGGGCAGGCACAGGGAGACGGCTCCACGCAAGCAGGAGCTGCAGAAAAGGCCCTCTCACCATTAGTGTTGAGATCAGGAGGAAAGGTGCTGGAACGGAGAGAATTGGACCCTGAGCTGGGAGTTCATCAGGAATTTTTGTAAGCAATGAAGCAGTTAGGAACAGGGACCCTGAAACGAACAGGGAGCTGGGAGCCCTGACTGCAGAAGGGACGTGGCTCTGCTCTGTGCGTGAAGCCCACCCCTGCTGGGGACTGCAGAACTGGGACATGGTAATGTCATGGAGGAGGGTATGGTGGGAATTGAGGCCCAGGGCAATGAACCTGTGGATGAGGATTTCAGAGGGGGCAGGTCTCTCTGTAACAGAAGGAAGCTGCCACTTCCCTCGCACTGCCATCATGCCCGCGGCGCTGAGCTAGCTCTTGTCTGCTCTGGTTGGCAGGGAGAAGAACCATCCCATAGTGCCTTACCATTACTTCGAGAAGAGCAAGCTGGACGAGTGCAGGATGTACCTCGCCCACGAGAGAGCCCCCCGGGGTGGCCACCGTTTCATCACCGAGAAGGCCGTCTTCTCCCACTGGGCAAAGAGAAGGAACATTGTCTTCACTCACTCCTCGTGGGCAGGTGGGTAGGAGTGTGGGGCCCATGCACTGCTCCAAAGGGAAAATGTTCAACTGTGTTGGTCCGCCGATGGGAATCCTGCGGAGTGGCACAGGGCGCTGGCTGGGGGACTGCACTGGAGAGGCAGTCCACGCATGGAATGGATCTGCACAGAGACAGACTTGGCGAGAGGCAGAGTATCCTGGGAAGCGTCGCGTGCTGGAAAGGCTCCCTCACCTGAGCTGCTCTAATCAGCAGGTCACACTGGCACACCTCAGATCTGGTGCGGTGCCCGTCCTTTGCAGAGTCCCTGCCACCTGCATAGGAGCCTTGATGTGCAGGTCACAGCGTCTCAGTGGGTCTGAGCTCAGGCTGTACAGGATCCTTCCCAGATGCTCAGCTGGAAGGAAGCCGAGAAAACCTAGAGCATCATTCAGAGCATCGGGGCTTGTGCTGTGAAGAGCCTGCCCCTCTACTGCTGCAAGCACTCCTCCACATCTCTGCAGCCCCCCAGTGTTCCCCACGCTGACCCTAGGACCTGTCTGTGAGAGGTTTTTAATCTTTGAACCGTGATGAATATTTATAGAAGTGTAGGAATGGAGGGACCTTGAGAGCTCTTCAGGCCTGTTCCCTGCACTCAAGGTAGGTCTAAGTATTACAGGCCATCCCTGACAGATATTTGTCTAACCTGCTCTTAAAAATCTCCAAGGACGGAGATTCCACAACCTCCCTGTGGCGATTTATTCCAGTGCTTAACTGCGCTGATCATTTTCCTGAACTGCCCCTGCCGCAAGTCAAACCCATTGCTTCTTGTCCATCTCCAGAGACTAAAGAGAACATTTTTTCTCCCTCCTTTTTGTAACAACCTTTGATGTACTTGAAAACTCTTATTGTGTCCCTCTTCAGTCTTCTCCAGGGTAAACAAACCCAGGTTTTTTCAGTCTTCCCTCATAGGTTGTTTTCTAGACCTTTCATCATATTTATTGCTCTTCTCTGGACTTTCTCCAGTTTCTCCACATCTTTCCTGAAGTCTGGTGCCCAGAGCTGGACAGATTGCTCCAGTTGAGGGCTAAATGGTGGGGAGCAGAGTGGAAGAATTTAATCCAGTATTAAGCATTTCCATAGTTATGTTCCAGTGCGCTACAGATCTTGGAAATGTGGAGTCACTCTGAGGTTTAAGCCAGTGTCTCTTGAGGTGAAATTCATCAGCCCTTTCCACTTATGCCCTAAGAGAAGGCTTAGGCGGGTGATCCAGGGGAAAGAAGGACTCGGGGAACTTGGACTCAAATCCCAGCTCTGTCATGGACCCCCCATCTGAGCATGAGCAAGATACTTAGGACCTGATCCAAATCCTGTTGATGTCAACAGAAAGGCTCCCATTTAGTCCAGTGGGCTGTAGCTCAGGCCCTCGTCTCTCCAGCTATGTCCACACTTGCTAAAATTAGTTTGAATTAGTTAGTTCGAACTAACTAATTCGAACTAATTTTAGTTAGTTCCAATTAGCTTAATTCGAACCAGCAGGGCCACACTGGAACATTAGTTCAAACTAAGCAAGCACTTGCTTAGTTCGAATTAGCGATCCCCATTCATTTCTATGGCCGATTAATTCGAACTAAGAAATTAGTTCGAATTAACATGGCCACATTGGTTAATTTGAACTAGTTAGTTCGAATTAACCCCTTAGTTCGAATAGCCTATTCAAATGTATTAGTTCAAATTAAGGAAGCCCTTAATTCGAACTAATTAAAGCCTAGTGTAGCCATGGCTTTAGTTCGTTCGAATTAAGCCTCCTTAATTCGAACTAACTTGCCAGTGTAGACATAGCCTCCATGTCTCATTTCCCAGTCTTCTGGTTGTATGTCGTGTTCGTTGCTCCCAGCCGTTGTCTGTCTTTGTCCGTTTCGATTGTAAGCTGTTTGGGGCAGAGACTGGCTCTAACAAGCACAAGGGGGCCCTGATCTCAGCTGGAGGCATTACAGCTCTCCCAGCCGTACTATGTCCTGTGGGTGGTGAAGCAGTGCGCGGACTGCGGGCTGGTGAATCACACCCACGCAGAGCCAAGTGGAAGCAGATGTGAGGCTTTGGGTGCCTGGGTTTTCGCTTCGTATGAAGAGAGAGAGGAGTGGAGTGGTGCAATGGTTTCTCTTGCTGTGACATGGCTGAATGGCAGCGAGGCGCCTGTCCTCCAGTGGCAGGTGCGGCCCAGGGAGAAAAGACCCCTCAGTCCCCGACTGACCTACCACTCAGTGAAGCCTGGGCTCAGGTGTTGCCTCATGGGCCAGCAGACCATAGCAACTGTCCAAATAGTTCGTCTCATTCTGTGTGTCCCAGTGTAGGGAATTTTGACCTGGGGCCAGGCCCCCACCTGTGGACTCCACTTGTACCTTGCTAAACGTCCGCACACCACATCTTTCAAAGTAAGGTGTGTCTGCCCTGCAGCCCCTGTGACCCTAAAATCCAGGCCTTGCAGTCCAGATACACTGTGACTTGTTCTAGACACTGTCCTGACCTTAGTAAACATGACAGCTTTTTGCCAGAAAAGCGGGGTCTGTTCTGGTTCAGTATCGGAATAGCATACCATACATTTCTATTGCACTTTTCACCCTGAAGGATCTCCAAATGCTTTTGCAAAGTTTGTATAGCTACAAGAGCCACCTCATCTCCATATTGAAAATGCAGCTACTTCTGGAGTGGAATGCTGTAGCTGTCCAGCAGCATGTAACAACACTCCCAGACAGTGGTTTTCAAGATGGGGTCCACAGGCAATGTTTAAGGGGTCCACACAAGGTGGTCATGACCACAGAAGCGTGGTTTTCAATCTGTTGACAATTTCCAAAAGGGTCTGTACCACCAGTCAACATTGTTTCGGGGTCCACAGGAAATGAAGGAAGATGCTGTATCTAATTTAAACTGGGGCAGAAGTCTAGTTTTATATGGTCTGGAAATAGAGCATGAGTACGATTATTAAATAATTATATTTGCATTTCCTTCAAATCCTCATTGGGGGTTTACGCTGTGACAGCTATGAAAGAAATTTTGCAATGTTCATCTTACCTGGGCCACACAGTGGTTGGTGGCCACCTGCGTGGAAAGCCCATCCTTGTCCAGCACACTGTGCTGTGGCCTTTTGAAACCAAGTCTTGGTCTGAAAAGGCCCCTCAGCGTATGCCGGTCCTTGACCTGGAGCAGAGCGTGGTCGCGTTGGAGTCCAGGCTGGAAGAGACAGCCCAGCTCCACCAAGTGAGGAAGGAACGTTTCCTTCTGGTCTTCTGGCATATGCCCTTGGAGTTCTGTGCTGCCTTCATTACCAAGTGCCCTTGGATTGATACCAAAGCAAACATACTTAATAAATCTATTTTTAATGCTGTGATCACTCATTATTTGTGCAAACTGGGCAGATTTATCCAGCTGGACGCACTCCTGCTCAGAGAAAACTCCCCCTGCCATCCTGTCATACCATTCTTAATTGCTGTACATTTTCTTCTCTGGGATTCAAAGCATGGGCACAAAAGAGCTCTTATTGCATAAACTCTGGCTCTTTGCACATGCTGCTCCCTCTCAGCCGTCAGCCGGGCTAGGCATTTCCCATAATCCACGGGCAAATGGCTCGTGGAATCCACCTAACACAGCAGAGGTTTTGTTCCCTTTCTAGTGGTTATGCCACATAAGAGATTTGAGTCTGCTACTACTTCAGGTTAATGGGTCCTTCGGTCCAACAGTTGAGACTCGTGTTTTTAGATCTGTCGGTCCCAGCTGACCCATCCAGGCACGTGTGCAGGTTTAATGCCCCCGAGTTTATCCCACACTGATGTTGCCAAGTCACCTTAGCTCCTGGATGGAAACACCAAATTGCAACCTGATCCTATGTCACGCTGCCGCTGGCTCTCCTGGCCCTTGGGTTAAATTTAAACAGATATCAGCTGCGGATTGCAGAGAGCAATCCCTAGTGCTTCATGGGAGGAGGGGGGAACAGAGCTGCTTGCTCCTCTCTCACTTCTCCCTCCTGTCCCCCTTCTCGGGCAGAGGCTGTTGAATTTATATGGGAAGAGCAACCTGGAGAAATGCTAATTCTACCAAATCTGCTGGTCTTGGAAGAAATTGGGAGAGTCCATGGCTGCTGCTTCAGCATTACTCAGCAAGTGCTGACTTCCTCACGCAAGGGGAAAGAATGTGCCATCCATGGAGGAACAATGGTAGCTCACCCACTCAGGGCTGGATCCTGCTCTGGTTGAAGTCAGCGGCCAACAGACTTCTTCGCTCACAGAGGGGCCTGATTCTGCCACGGTCACTCGCTGACCAGCCACCTAATCCTGAGCAGCCCTGCTGAAATCAGAGCACCCACCCCAAGAGTACGCTTCCAGGCCCCAGGAAGGAAGGCGAGGAAAATTGTAAGAAACTCCGGTTGTTTGTATTGCACTGGTCGTAGGCATTGCAGCTGAGATCATTTTCTGATTGTGCTAAGTGACACTGTAGTACATAGAGGGAAGGCAGCCCATGCCCCAAAGAGCGTACACTTAAATACATTAGACAAGGTGGGGAAAGGAAGCATGGGCGCTGAGGAGGAGCGAGCTCTTTGCCTGTCAGTTTATAGTAACGCTACAGAGTTCCTGCAGCATTTGCCATTAACGATTGGCTGGGTAACCACTGACAGCGCGCCCAGCACTGTAAGGGTTACAGGAAGCCGTGGAAGGATCTCAAAGTCGGCAACCAATTGGGAGGTAACAAGTTCCAGAGGGGTAGCGATATTAGTCTGTGTGCAGCAAAAACAATGAGAGTCCTGTGGCGCCGTAAAGACTAACAAATATCTTTGGGTGTAAGCTTTTGTGGGCTGCAACCTACTTCATCAGATACATGGAGATCCCGGAGTTCAGGATCATCCCCATTATTTCACAGATGGGGAAACTGAGGCCCACATTGGTTAATGTTCCTCTTTTAGTCAGGGGCAAAGTGCAAAATGGAACCCACCCAGGCGTTCTGACACTCCATTTCTTACCACTGGCTCACGCTCCCTGCCAGAACCAGGAAAAGCACTGGGTGATACTATCTCAGCCTAATCTGCCATGGCCTCCTAGCTGTTGTACCGGAGTGGGGGTTAGGAGAGCTGGTTCTGTTACTGGCTTTCCCACTGGATTCCTGGGTGACCTTGTCCAAGTGACTTTTCCTGCTGTAGGCCTCATTTTCTCCATCTGTAAAATGGGGTGACCTCCTTTGTAAAATGCTTTGAGATCTATGGCTGCTAAGAACTAAGGATTCTTATTAGAGAGACAAGGAGGGTGAGATAATGTCTTTTATTGGACCAACTTCTGTTGGGGAAAGAGACAAGCTTTTAAGGTACACAGAGCTCCTCTTCTGGTCTGGGAAAGGTACTTTTTAGTGTTAGAGCTAATAAAGATTGTTTAGCATTAGTAGTTAACACATACTTTAAGAGGCTATTCAAGATAAAGTGGCCCATTAAAAACCCTGTAGTCATGGCACAAAAAGGGGAATAGCGGTTTATAGATTGTTGTAATAAGCCACAAATCCACTGTCTATATTAAAACCAAGATTTTTGGTGTCTAGCAAAGTTATGAATTTAAGCTCCTAGGGCTCATTTTTCAAAGTGTTGTGCAGGTTTCCTTAGAGGCTGAATCCTGTCAGGTGAGATATAGAGTGATTGCTTTGTGGAAAAAAAGAGTTCACCCACAGGGGACAGGGTGTTTTTGTCTTTTATCATTTTGCTGTGTGCTTTATTTCAAGAGCACAGTGATTGTCTGGTTTCACCCACTACTTGTTATAGGATTCCAAAGGGGTAGCTGTGTTAGTCTATTGCAGAAAAAGAAAAGAGTCCTGTGGCATGTTTAAAGATTAACAGATTTATTTATCGCATGAGCTTTTGTGGGAGAAAATCCCACTTCGTCAGATGCTTTGAAGATGGGAAATTTACAGAATGGGAGGAAATTAAATGCAGGGAAATGTATGACAGGATCAGGTCAGGCTGTAACAGAGATTTGATCTCACCTTCCTCTATGTGCTGTTCCCCAGTGTTTGAATCCTAACATATATTTTGATTTACTGTTACAGTCTGACCTGGTCCTGTGTCATACACTCCCCTGCATTTAATTTCCTCCCATTCTGTAAATTTCCCATCTTCAAAGCATCCGAAGAAGTGGGATTTTCTCCCACGAAAGCTCATGTGATAAATAAATCTGTTAGTCTTTTAAAGTGCCACAGGACTGTGCTTGGTTTTTTTCCTTATTATAGGGGCTTTTAATGCACTGGATGAGGTACCTCACCCACCGTGTCTCTGTAATGTCCTGGGACACCATGGCTACATTCACCCTGCATGCAAGAAAGAGGCAGTCAGCTATTAGGGTTGAGTTCTCCTTGCATTTGCCAATGCATGAATACCCACATTAGGGACGGATCATGGGTGACGCTCTGGGCTACAAACTCCAGTCCCGTGAAAGGCCAGACAGGCCCGTTCAAGTCTCTAACAAAGTGATGCGGGGATCGGTCTGTTGCTAGCATTGGCTACGCTGATATTGGCACTCACATTTCTGCCCTCCACCTCCCGGTCCCCGACCTCCCACACAGCGCACGGGAGAGCCAGGTAGCAGATCCAGAGGGAGAGGAGGCGTTGAACTAGACACAGGGCAGGGCTTTCCCAGCAGGACAGGTTCATTTTGACATCTTCATCCCTCCAGTGTGTTCCACGCGTATGAGCTGTGCAGGGCTGTCATGGCAACTGCTCACACAGACAGTAACCAAGGTGAACACACAAACAGAATAGGGCTGAGGAGCGGGTTGCCACAGGGAGCAATTTCATACCAGCTAGGCCCAGGGGCTGCACTGTGCTCCGCCCGGGCAGAGGCCGGCTGGGCAGGATGACCATCACCCTGTTACTTAGCCCCAAACCCTCCAGCTGTAGGCAGAGAGGCCCCCACAGGTGTGGGAATGGGGGAGCTGGGTCCAGCCCCTGTCCTCCCACAGGGCAGGCTGGTTTTATAACGTCCCAGCTGATGAGTGGGACCACGTTCCTTTGTTAGGCAGAGCGGACCGATGTGGGCAGTGAGCCTGCTGTACGGTTACGCCTCGACAGCTGGCCCCGCACAAACAGGGCCTTTAAATAACCTCCTGGTGCCCTGAACACCGGTGAAGAGCGAGGCCTTCAGACATGCCCCCACACCCTGCAACCCATTGCTCCTGCCTCTGGCTAGACAGGGTTGTACTCGCAGGACCAGAATCCCCCCTGGTGCCGCGTAGCCAATCCTTCCCTGCCTCGGGGAACACACTTCTCCCTCTCACCACCAATATGGGTGTTTGGGAGGAGGGCGTGTGGTCTGATGGTTCCAGCCAGGACTCCTGGGGTCTATTCCCAGCTCCGCCACTGATTCTTATGAGACCTAGGCAAGTCGCTTAACCGCTCTGTGCCTCGGTTTCCCAAGCTGCAGGACTTAACTTGTAATGAAACAGGGCCGGGGCTCAAGCCATCTTTCCTAATCAATGGGGCAAGCCCGGACACCCAGCCATATAGGTGAACCAACTAGGCGGTCGTCCAGGGCGCCAGGCTTTAAGGGGCACCAAATTAAATGGAAGTGATTTTTTGTTTCTGTTTTAAAACCGTATCTATTAATGTTAGCTCTTACAACGGGGGAGGGGGCGCCAAGTCATAGTTTGTCTAGGACACTAAATCCCTTGGGCTGGCCCTCAGGTGCCCAGGCTGTGCACGGCCCAGCCTCGGGGTGCGGCGCCCCAGGGGTTACAGGGGTGCTGTGAAGCTGGTCAGACGGAGGCCGGGCAAACCCCGCCGTCCTTGGCCGGGCATTGCTCCGCTTGCT
>ML685804.1:5462921-5486458 GCA_007922175.1 Pelusios castaneus
GGGAGTCCCAGCGAGCAGGGCAGGGTCTGGCCGGGCGCCTTGACATCCCCGGGGAAGGAGGGTGGCGCAGACACTGGCCGCGCGCCTTCCCCCGGCCGGTGTGGAGCCGGCAGCTGGCGGGGCCCCCTGGCTGCCCCATTCCCAGGCCGGGGAGCGGCGCTAGGACCCGGGGCGGGCTCGCTGTACCGGGCGCCGGCGGGGGCTGCAGCTGCAGCGGGCTCGGCTCCGTGCGCTCGGCGGGGACCAGCGGGGGCTGCACGGCCCGGCCCGGCCCGGGAGCGAGGTGCTGGGCAGCCCCCACCAGGGAGGCTCCGGGGCCGGGCGGGAAGTTAGGGGGCTGGGCAGGGCGAGCTTGGCCCGCCCCTTCTGCATCCGCCCCGGGGCTCGCTCGGGCACGGTGCCCGGGGTCTGCAAAGCGGGCTGGGTTCCGCCGTCGGGGGGTGCTGGGGCGAGGGCAGGGAACCCCCCCGGTGGAGCGGGGAGCAGGCCCGGGGTGAGTGGGGAGGGAGTGGGCTTGATCCCGGCTGCCCCACTTTAGCCAGGGCGGTTCCTCCAAGGCCGCCCTGCAGATGAGACGGGGCGGACGGCCTTGTTCAGGCGGAGAGGGGCAGCTCTTTGGGTTTTTCCCTCCAGGAGAAGCAGGCGGCAGATGGGATCCGGGCCCCCCATGGGGCAGGGCCTGGCTGCGGGCAGAGATGTGACAGAGTGAGCCCCACCATGGAAGGGAGCGGGACACTCTCATCGCAGCCCCCCGGAAGGGAGGGGAAGACGAGGCGAGACCCCCCCAGCCAGGCGCTCAGCTTTCTGCAGATGAGAGGTAAGGAAAGGGGAAGCTCTCCCGCTCCCTCTGCTCCGGCCGTGGTTAAAGTATAATTTGATGGGCCCCACAATCTTCCTAATCTCTGGGCCCCTTCCCATAGGAGTGAAATTTGTGGGGCCCGGGAATGGCGTTCCCTGGCGTTCCCACTTACTTTAGCCACGGTGCTCCGGGACCCCTCCTCTGCGATTGCACTTCAGCGGCCTGGAGGCACCTTGCTAACTCTCGGTGCCAGCTGTGTTGCTGGATGCCCAACCCCAGGCTGGGGGTGCCGAATCACTGCCCTTGTGGGGGGCACTGAGCACTTGTGCCTCTTCTTTCCTCTGGCCATTTGCTCTCTACTCCTCCCTCTTGCTCACTTCAGTAACCCTTGTGGAATCACCTGCACTGGGGAGATTCAAGGCCCAGGCACCCACCTGTCAGAGGCCAGCCAGGGAGAAGGAATTTGTTCCTATCCCCCATGCAGCGGATGGGGAGAATGAGCAGTAATGACTTCCTAGAGCTGCTTTCCAGCCCCAGCGATTCCCTCCTTCTCTCCCTCTGCCTCCCTTCTCCTCGCACCCAGGCAGAACATTATCCATCCGCCTTTGATTTTTCCTTTCCCATGCACAAAACGTTGTCTCCCAGCCCCTCAGCTGTGCGGGTGAATCCGGGAGGGAGCATGATGAGGGAGCAAACTGACTCTGTGTAGTGGAAAGGCGTAGCGTTAGAGAATGAATCACGCTCACTGAGAACTGACAGCTTCCCACACCAGCCGAGGAAGGATATTATGGACTCCAGGATAGTTCTGAGTGCCAGAGGTGCAGGGGGAACAGGAGGAGGAGGCGGTAGAAGTGCAGACCTCCAGGTGGTAGATGCAGGTGGCACTATGCCTGCATTGGGGGTCAGGGAAGCTTTGGGGAGTGTGAGCTTTGCCAGAGTCTGTCCATGTCCCATCCTGCTCAGATGCATCCTCTTCTGGTGCGGAGCAAGGCCATCCGTGCTCAGGGTGTGGTGATGGCAGTGGGTGCCAGCCAAGGTTAGGGGAGAGCATGGCTATGACTGCCCATGGTCAATTGGCTCAGACTCCCTGGCGCGGCAGGACCACCTGCCTCCATGCTCCCAGTTGGAAGCCCCTGTTCCACCTGGTTTCCCAGTCCTAGTCCTGACTCTGCCTTCTGTGAGTTGGCAGATGACCCTCCCTATGTCCTCTGGGATTGTCCCCAACTTGGGCCGTTCCTCCTTCTTGCCAACAGGCAGGTGAATTTTGTCCCTCGTGCGACGTGGCCTTTGCCCATCTGGCACCTTTCCCCAGCAATGACTGTGCAGGAAAGAGTTACAAGGAAATCGCATCAGCTTAGGGGTGGGATCTGTCTGCTAAGTACATCCCCTCCTTGGGCCTCAGGCACCTTTGGGTCACCTCTGCAGCTGGGGCTCCCAGGCTGTCAGAGATTAACTTCCCTTTGTGCCTGTGCGTTTGTAGTGTTATGTTCCACCCTGCCCAAGTCAGTGCGGAAAGAGGATTTTTCCAGATGCTCTAAGTCCCGAAGAAGGGAGATCGCAGTAACTCACTCATGAGGACTTCAAAACCAATTGGTTAGGGCTGTGTGTGGCATGGCTCAGCTGTGGAACAGCAGACCCCTACAGCGAATGAATGAGAGCCTGTGTCCCCCCACATGCACTTGTTTGTGTGGGAGGGAAAAAATAAACTCTTTAGTGCTGTATTGCTCACCACTGTGGGCTGGCGTGAGCTGGGAGCCCCTCTGTGAAATGAGTTAGGAACTTCTCAGTCCCAGGCATCCACACCTGCAGCAAAGAGTCGCTGTCAGACTGGAGCATGGAGACTGGGTTACCCTCTGCTGCTGGGATTTTTGCAGGACTTTGGCTCGTTGGCGGGGTAGCAGGGCGGAAGCTTGCCCTGCAGCTTCCTGTGCTGGGGGACGGATAGAAGACCCTTCTCCCAGACTAAGTGCATCAGTGGGGCCACCAGCATGCCTCTTCTCCTGAGCTTGCGGGGACCTCTTCTAGTGCGAAGAGCGGAATCTCAGCCTCCAGGCTGAGCTGGCCAGTGGAGGGAGCCGCCGCGTGCCGATGGTGCGGATGGAGATAGGGATGTAGTCATCTGCCCACCAAAAACAGGGCTGAGACCCACCAAACTGTCTGTCTCTTGTGCATGCCTGGCCCTGTTACCAGAGGGTCTGGGTGCCTCACCGCCTTTCATGCATTTGTCCTTACCGCTCCCCTGTGAGGCCAGGCCAGGCTGTTACCCTCTGTTACGACTTGAACCCAGGGCTCCCATGTCCTAACCTAGCATCTGCATTTCACACCGGCCACCAAAGAGCCATCAAATGTCATCAGCTGTAAGTCACTATCACCCTAGGCTGGATTCAGGCTCCATGAAAAGCTCCCTGAGCCAGCCAGCACTTTCCTTCCAGGCCTCCACACACGTAAAACGAACTGCCTGAGCCTTCTGAGACATGGCTGGCTGCTTTCACTCCTTCCCCACTTCCCCAGGTCTTTGTTTTAAAGGGATTTTGTGTCCTCGGAGAATCCAATCCCCTTAGAGTGGCTGGGTTGATGCGATAATGGGGTAAACATTGTCCCCCAGCAGGTTTATGGCCCACGATCGGGTATTTGTTTGACTGGATTTCACTGAGCTTTACGGGCAGGAAAATAATCTGCTCTGAAGCTTAGCCAGCCTGCAGGATCGCACTGGAATAAGCAGGAGCAGGGGAGCAGGGTTATGCTGGGGTCTGTCTCCTCATTTGCCTTAGGAGACCCCCTTCTTCCACCTGCCTGCCAGGGAATGAGCCTGGATTGGAGACTGTGGGGTCTGCTGAGCAGCTCTAGCACAATACGTTGGAGAAAAGCCTGTTCTGAACTTGGGCTCACTTCTCCAGCAAAAGCTGAGTAAGGGACAGCTGACTCATCAACCCCACTCACTCATCAGGATTATTGCGCCCTTCTCTTGGCCCGTCACTGTGGGGGGATCACAGAGCCTTTTATAAACATTAATGACTGAAATCAAGTCTCCCAACCCTCCCCCTGTTCTTATGGCAGGTGGTATTGTTAGCCCCAGTTTACAACTGAATCCCGGGAGATCCAGTGACTTGCCCAAGGTGTCATAGCAACACAGGAGTCCTAGCCCCCAGGCTCAAGCTATAACTGCTGTGCTTTGCTGTTATGACCCATTATGTAAGCTGATTTTCTGTATGGCTAATCCGGTTTACAGAGCACTGCTTGCTTTCCTCCTGAGAGATCTCCCCATGACCCGCAGCCGTTCTGGGCCAACAAAGAGCTCTAAACATGTGCCAAATTGTGCTTTAGAAAGGTGACTGATTTTACACCCCGTGGTGTGGGTCCCTGCCCCTTCCCTCCCAACCCCAGGCATTTAATTAAATGGTGTAGCAAGAGTTGCTGCTTCCTGGCAGCAGGGAAGTGTGGGAGATCCACGCTCAGGTCAGAGGACTCAGTGCTCCAACTTAGGGCCTGACTGGTCTTGGGAGATGGGGCAGGAGGGAGAAGGCATCCTGGGAGCAGTGTTCATGAAAAGGGCCATTTAGTTGCAGAGCCCAGGTTGAGGGACATGAAGGACCAAAATCAGGGGTTGGGGAGAGATAGCAACACCTAAAATCTTCAGAGAAGGCCCTGAGCTGTGATACACTGCAGGGCAGATGTTGCACATCTGAGAAGGCAGCAGGGTGCCAGAGGGCCTGATTCAATGCTCTTTGCAGCCTGTCAGAAGGCTCCCCTGTCTTCACTGGGCTTTGGATCAGGCCAGGAGAGCACCGTACATCAGCGTGGTTTGTTCGGCCCTTCGGGCCCCTGTACATGTGCCCAGTTCAGCCCGTTTGGGGCAGATTTGTGCTGTGCTGCTGTGAGCTCGGAGCATGGTGGGGTGGAAACGGGCACCGTGGCTCACCCTGGCATGTATGTGAGGAAGGGGGCAGGTCGTTCGGGGAGTGACCATGCCTCTGTCGTCCTGTGCAGGTGCTCAAGTGATGCTGAGGAAGACTCGATGGTAAGGTTGGCAGAGAGACATGAGTAACAGCACGGTAAGTCCTCCCCACGAAGCAGCCCCACTGTCCTTGTCCCGAGTAGCCGTCTCCCAGGCCCTTGGAGGGACTCATGGAACCATCTGCCCACTGAGTCCAAGCGCTTTGTATCTTCAGACCATTCTGGCATGGATGAGTCAGTGCTCTACGTGGCCCTGAGGGCCGGATGGTCTCTCCCCACATCACAGGGGGAGGAAGCTGAAGCCCAGAGGTTAAATAGCTTTCTAAGCACCTTCCATCCTTTCCAAGTCAGGGCTGGGCTGGCCCGTTATCTGGCACAGGGACTGAGTCCGCTGGTGGCAGTTCCAGGAACTGTGTATGGCTTTGCTGGGATCTCCCACCTCCTACAGTAGGAGAGTGTGAGCAGGATATCCATGGTGGCAATGGCTGGACTTTCTCCTCCCCTTCGGAGCTTGCTCTGTTTGGCAGTTCACTGACTTCCTGGCACAGCGGTGGAGGTTAATGTGATTTTTCTCTGGGTTAGGTTTCGTTTCTATGAAGCAGTGGCCACTTGTGCTCTGGGTCCAGGGCAGCTGTGTATGTAATTGCTGTGCTTTAACCCTCGGGATGTGACGTTCAGATGCTGTGGCTGTACACGCTTTGCAAACAATCCAATAGACCCGCCTAGCCCCAGGTCATAGGGGGAGCCAGTGGTCGGTGATCCAGGCTGTTCGGCCAAGTCCGTCACTTTGGATGGGGGAAAGCCAGCCCTGACTGAACCGTGACCTTCTGAACTATCCTTCAGCCTCTCGAAACAGGGGGCATCAGCAGCACTGGGTTTTTCATACCAGCCTATTGGAAGAAGGAGGTAGCAGAGGACAAGGAGACAGGGTCCCAGCCCAAGGACAGAAACCCAGGGGCCATCTTAGCAGACCCAGTCTCAAGCAAAATCTCCAGATTTTCCCTCAGGTCAGGTCAGAGAGGGGAACACTGCCTGGTTTCCATCCGAATCTATGTATCTGCCCAGGTTCCCATGAGACATATGGGATCTCACCTGAGAAGTGGGGGTACCCTGCAGTTCTTGCTGGAGATTCATGGCGGGGAGGCTCTTGCTTGAGACAGTGGGAGCCCCTGGGGCTCATTAGAAAGTCTCTGGGCCTTGGGGAGCTCGGCCAGAGTTTTCGAGTTCTAACCAAACTGGAAAGTGCTGGAGTTTTGCCTGGCTTCAGGTTCCCTAGCTCTGACTCTTCTCTCCAATTCTTCCAGCATTCATCTCTTACTGAACAATGAGCACCATTACCCTTCCCCTCCTCCACATTCCCTCCCCATCACCGCTCCCGTACATTAGTACCAGGAAGGCTGCTGGCCAGCCCCAGCCCTTGATGTGAGGGGTGACACTCTCCGAACCGTCAGTGTAACCTCACCCAGCCTGCCTCCATCAGAGCCGTGTAGATTCATCACCGTCAGTTTTTCTGCATTCTGCCCACCAGGTGTAGTAGCCTGAAAACTGCTCTGGGTCCCAGGCACTCCCAGGGCTGTGGGGTAAGAGAAACTGCCACTGAGATCCAGTGAGACTTGTGTGTCCTGCACTGGGAGAATACTGCACTTGCGCTTTAATCCCAGCCATGACCTTGGGCAAGTCACTAGGGCCAACATCTCCAGAAATGCCCAGCTCCAACTAGAGACATCCAAAGGCTGTTGCTTGATGCCAATGAGTGCCCATTGGCTTCCGCGGGAGCGGTAAGTGCTCCATATTTCTGCAAATCAGGCCCACAGTGAGACAGGTGGATACCCAAACCCAGTGGCCACCTGGAAAAATTTGGCCGTAGCCTCTTATTATTTGGTTATTTCATGCTACATGACAGTAGCCCTCAGGGGCCCCATTTGGGGTCAGCGCCCCATTATGCTGGGGGCTGCAGAAAGACTCAGCCCCTCTTCCAGAGAGCTTCCTACCTAAGAAAAGAGTGCAGTGCCTTGGTTTCCATTTGTAAAACAGGGCTAATGCAGCTGACTCTGTTCACAGGCCTGAGGTGAGGACTGACTAACCAGCGTTTGTGAAGCACTGTGCAGATGGGGCCCTGCAAGAAGTCCTGAGAAGCTGTTGTCCTCCCCAGTAGATCCGTGCATGGTTGGAGCAGGTGCACCAAGTTATGGAGTTCACAGCACATCATCTAAGTCCTGGGGAAATAGTAGCTGGGCAGTAACTTCCATCTGCCCTGTTGTGGGAGCTGGATTTCATTGGTTGCCACCTCTAGGTTACTGGCCCACCCTGTTTTCAAATGCACCATGAAATCTGGCTGACAGGCTGCGCTTTCACTGGAAAGGAAGCAGGGAAGTAAAGAAGCCACACCCTAGAGTCCTTAGGTCTCGCTATCTGAAAACAAATTAAGCCTGAGGGAGGAGAAACATCCTTGGCTAACATCCATCCGAGGCTGTGGCTCAGAAGGCAGCTGGCGGGTTACTGATCATCTGCTGGAGCGTGGGTCCCTGTGCAGTAACACATAGCTATAGCCTATTAGCCTTTGTTAGTTTCCAGTCAAGTGAGGCAACTCCGGGGGGGGGACCTTCCTGAGGATTTTTGCCTAAGATCAGGCCACCTATTCCAATGGAGAAATGTGCGACTTCCTTCCAATGTGTGATCCGGCGTCAAAAGGCCTGCAGGGTGAGTTGTCTGGGTTTTTTCCCTCCTCAGGAGGCAGCTGGTGTTCTCTTTCCTCCATGGTGAGTGCTGATGTTCTGTGTGCCAGATTGAAAGGATGTTCCAGACGGATGGTGGAGTGACTGCTGCTGAAATGGGGCAGTTGGATTGTTGGGAGGAGGAACCTCGTAGCGAGCTAAGAGGGGAAGGGAAAAGGTCAACAATAACCAGATTAAACTTTCCTCCGTGGCTTAGCCCACGCTACGGTATGATGGTATCATTCGGTTTTTGTATGCCATCTCTCTAGCCATCTTTCCAGCCAGCCCTCATCGCTCGTGTATCTCAGTGCATATTTTCAGTCCTTGCACAGGTAATGCTCCTGGCTGCTTCAAGGGGAGTTTTGGCTGAGTTAGGCCAGTTGTTATTTGTGTTTTTGTAATGCCTAAAGGCCCTGCTCTGTTTGGTGTTGTGTACACACATAAAAACAAACAAGGAGTCCTGGGGCACTTTTAAAGACGAACAAATTTATTTATCGCATGAGCTTTCGTGGGAGAAAAGCATCTGACGAAGTAGGATTTCCCCCCACGAAAGCTCACGCGATAAATACATTTGTTCGTCTTTAAAAGTGCCCCAGGATTCTTTGTTTGTTTGGCTGAATGAGACTAGCACGGCTCCCCCCTTTGGGACGTACAGACACATAGTAATAGACGGGCCCTGATTGAAGAGCTTACCACTGAATTTGAGATCCGATACTTTGAGTAGAAATTTCCAGAGGGGTAGCCTGTTAGTCACAGAGAATCCTGTGGCACCTTATAGACTAACAGATTTTCTTCGGCATAAGCTTTTGTGGGCTATAACCCACTTCGTCTGATGCATGACAGATTGACGAAGTGGGTTATAGCCCACGAAAGCTTATGCAGAAGAAAATCTGTTAGTCTATAAGGTGCCACAGGACTCTCGTTTTTTGCAATACATTGAGTGAGGGTGACCAACGGGGTTGTGATTGAGTCATCTGAGGTGTCCTAAACTCTCCAGCCTGGGCCGTCTCCAGCCGTTTTTCTCACCCTACTGGATGTGATACACGAGGCCCTTCCTGAAACTTGGGGACAAGACTGTTGCTTCCAGCATAGGTGGGAAAGGAGAAAGCCCAAGATACACAGCCCCTGCTCCCCATTTCATATCTTTTGACCATGTGCTTCATGGACATTAGTCCAACTCCAGGCGTCTCCAGGTGGGCTCTGCTGAGGTTGCTCAAGATCCCTCTATCCTCCTCTGCTATCGCGTGCAGCTGAGTCATCGGGCTGAGCAAACTCCATTGCATGGTCCTGTGCAATTGTCATTATATTGTTTGGATTGCAGTTACAGCTCCCTTGCAGGATAATAGTTCCTTAACACTCCCTAGGCGGAGCCACCGCCCTTATAGAAGTGACTTGAACTTACAGCATATTTCTTTTATCAGCCATACAGGAAAATCTCATCAGAACACTAATGAGACACATTCGACAGCATAATGGGTTTTAGCAGATTGTGGCCTTTCATTGTGTCCATGCCTGTCTTTCTAACATTATGGCATGCTTATCTTACATGGCAGATTTAGCATGAGTGATTACAACCCTACGAGAACGAGGAATATGGGCTTTACAGGGTTCAGTCTGTCACACGGGTGTGCTCTAAAAACCCATCGAAGGCCATGGGAATTGGAATGGGCTATCTAGGGAGGTGGTGGAATCTCCATCTTTGGAGGTTTTTAAGGCCCGGTTAGACAAAATCCTGGCTGGGGTGATTTAGTGGGCGTGGTCCTGCTTTTTAGCAGGGGGTTGGACTAGATGATCTCGTGAGGTCCCTTCCAACCCTATTAATCTATGATTCTTTCCATCGGCTTCAGTGGACTTGGGTCAGGCCCTGAAGGAGGGAATGGGGCAGAAAGGACCTTCTGCAGTGTGGAATAGGGGGAGGAGGCGGGCGAATACTCCGCCTTCGAAAACCAGCATCCTTTCCTCTGTTACTGGTAATGTTACACCGCACCAACTTTGGAAAGCTCATTCCACTCACAGCCTTTTGCAGGGCTTGGTCAGCGAAGCCATTTTGATTTCGAGTCTGTTTCACTTCTGGGCGCTCACATAATCTTGTTGGTGTCTCTGGTTCTTGCGGGGGGTCATGTTTTATCATTTTTTAAAAGTCCACATGTTTTCACTGAATTTCAAAGCAAACCCGACATTTCTACTTGCATTATGTTGTGTCAACACAACTAACCTCCTCTTGTACAATTCAGCAAGATTTCACTCCTGCACAGAACAGACTAGTGGTTAAGATCCTTGTCCTACAGCTGGGTCCATCCACGCGGAAATTATTTGATTTAAGGTAATGGCTAAGGGCCCCTGTTACAGCTGGGTAGAGCAGACAGTTGGGGGAGCACCGGGGAATGTTGAGATGGTTAAGAAAAGAATTCATTCCACAGAATCTCAGAGGAAAAACACTCAGAAGAAGCATATCTGTAGAAACGTTAGATCAGCGCCGGCGCAGCAGCCTGACTGTGCTCCCCATTCCCCTCAAAGTAGCCAAATAAAGAAAACAACTTAGATTTTATACAATGGCCAAAGATCCTAGGGATCCCAAAGGTAGGAAAGCAAGGTTAAAAACCAAACCAGAAAAGGAGGAGAGAAGGCAGGAAACTAGAAAGCAAGAGGAGGAGGAGGAATTGGTAACGAAGGGGAGTCTGAAGCTGAAAGGGAGGGGCAGTGGCCGCAATCGGATAATACGTTGTAGGAGGTCCTGGCAATGTTCCCACTTTGGCTTCGTCTGCATCTCTGTGGGTGAGATCCTGCGCAACCAGATGATCCACCATGCCACCAGCGACAGGAAGTGGGAGCTGATTGCAAGATCATGGCCAACGGGGAGCCGGCCCTGCCCTGCAGATGAGATGGGGCGGGCAGTGTAGACGCATCTTACAGCAGAGGAAGGGGCTTTTCCATCACCGTAGGAAATCCGTCTCCCTGTTGGCCCAGCTTTACCTGCACCGGGGGTCGGCCGGTGTAAACCAGGCGAAAGCACTGTCATTATAGGAAGACAAGAGTGTCTCTGAGGACCGGATAGGCTCATAACCTCAGCCAGATTCTCTGTCTGTCTGTCTCTCTGTGAGATGTGGTTTATTCTAAAGCATGTGGGGAGAGGAAGCACTTCTGCTGTCTGTGACAAATATCTTCCCAGGTTCCCCCCTGCTTTACAATGAGACCAGCAAGGTCCCCACCCTTTTTGTTCTTTGGGACCACCCCAAAACCTTCGCCAACTTCACACAGGGACCCAGGCTCGACTGGATCTTGGAGATTGAGCACGTCCTTTCCCGTGAACTGCTGTCTGTTCTGCCCTGTTCGGTGCACTCCTCTCCAGGGCCATCAGCCCCCAGCAGCAGCTCTGATGCGGCTGTGATGGTGCAGCACGTGGCTGCAGAGGCGGACTGGAAGCTGCAGGGTCTGTCTCCTTGCTGGGGTTTTGCCAGTGAACCAGGGAGGGACAAGCCGTCCACAGTCCCAGCTGCTTTTCTGCCCCCAGACTGCACATGCTCATTGCTCCGCTCTGGGCAGCTGGTGTCTCTTAGGAGCCTGCATCCATCCACCACCATCAGCTCCTCGCCTTTATTCCAGCCTCCCACCAGGCCTGCCTCACCTCCCGACAATGCTGCACAATTAACCCTTTCATTCTAGTCTCTCTGCTGCTGCAGCCCAGACAGACCCTGGTTACGCAAAAAGCGTAACCAATTGCTGGCCGTGTGATGGAGAAAATCACAGTGCTTAAAGCAGCTGCTGGGTTCCCTGTGCAGCCAGGGCTGGGTTATGGCCCAGTAAAGCTGGACAAACATTCATTTAAAAAGTTGCCCTTTATCAAATGTGCCCTTCACATCCCTCTGTGTGTCACAGCAGAGATTGGGTGCGGCGCTGGGGACAGCCTTGGTGCCTGTCAAAGGCCATGGGGGTGTTTGTGCTCCTGAAGCCCTTTGATGTGGTGTTAGCTGCAGGGGTCTTGGGCATCAGAGACAGCGGGGAAGCTAGAGAGTGCTGGGAGATGTTGCTTCTCCCCTAGGGATGGAGTGCCGCGATTTCCAGGCAGCACTGATTTTGGGGCGGTGGATCCAATGTGGAAGACCAGTGGCCTGACAGTCAGAGGCTCTCGGTGCTTCCAGAAATCATGCCCATGGTATTTTAAGTCGGGCACCTAAAATCTGTGGCTCGTGGGGGCCGTCAGCTGGAATCCTGCCCAGCTATTGCCCAGCAAGGGAAGGGAGGAAGGAACAAAGAACAAGTCTTGTGAAGATTAGGCCTGAGCCTCAGTCATTTATCTGAACTCACTGCAGAAACTTTGCCAGTCCCCCTGGCTGCCCTTTCCCAAGCTCCTTGGAAAGGTGGGACAGTGGGAGACACTGCACTGTATCATCTCTGTCTCTTCTGATTCTCTTCTCTCTCCCGACCCCAGCGCACTGCCATCTTTGTGGTTCTCTTTGCTCTGATCATGCTGTTGATCATCTACAGCTCAAACAGCGGGAATGAAGCTTTCAACTACACCGCCCTGCGGGGGAAATCCCACCGGCCCCCCAACCTCAAGAAATGGGGGGTGAAAAGTGGATACTTCCCCATCTACGGAAACAAGGTATGGCAGGGCCGACCTCAGGTGAGCCCAGGTGTGGGTCGCGTCTCAGACTGACTCCTCGGTCTCCGGGGTGAGCCCTGCAGGCGTTTTAAACTGGGAAGGGAGGGATAGATCGTAAATCACCGCAAGAAACCTAACATTCTAGGAGCAAGAGCATTCTAATGCAATAGGAGCATGTATGGCCATTGCTTTTCCGGCCTCCATACGGCTGCACCCTGCCCAACATATATATATATAGAGAGAGAGAGAGCTGACATGACGCAAATTGCATCAGCCCAGCTGGAAAATAAACCTTAGTGTTTCAAGCATGGAAGCACTGCCCATTACCTAGCACACAGGACTGGGAATTGGGGCTTCTGGATTGTGTTGCTGACTCTGATTCCAGCTCAGTCACTGGCCCTTGGCAAGTCCCGTTGGCCCTCTGTGCCTCCACTCTGTGAAACGGAGGCCATAACGTCCGGGCACGGTCAGAGGGCTTGTTACGGGATCCTCGGCTGGAAGGTGCTTATCAAAAGCCAGTGTGTGAACTAGCCGGTAAGCATGGAGCACTGTCCCCCGCTGCATGGAGCCAGAACTCTGTCCCATAGGCATGGTGTTGCTGTTAGGATCTCCGGGACAGCCATGCATTTAGAGCTGGGTCCTGCTGCGCTAGGTGCTGTGCGTCCACAGAGAGACAGTTGAGACAAAGAGCTTCCCATCTGAATAGCCACAGGAAGCGTTACTGTCTTCACAGACTGGGAACAGAGGCACGGAGAGATTGCAACCACCCACGGTCACCCAGGGAGTCAGACGGAGCCAAAAACTGAACCGAGATCTGAGTCCCAGCCCAGTTCCCTACTTTCTGTCCCCTCAGAGAGAGCCCCTGAGAGCTCCCGTGGCAGAGGCTGTTCTCAGTGGGGAGGGTGCGCAGAGCAGTGACTGTGGGGAGGTCCTCACTCATGATGGTTTCTTCCCCAGACTCTCAATTCCCACTGCCACCAGTGTGTGATCGTCACCAGTTCCAGCCACCTGCTCGGGAGCAAACTGGGCTCGGAGATTGACCAATCGGAGTGCACCGTCCGCATGAATGATGCCCCCACCACCGGCTACGAAGTGGACGTGGGTAACAAGACCACCTTCCGGGTGGTGGCTCACTCCAGCGTCTACAGGGTGCTGAAGAGGCCGCAGGAGTTCATCAACAAGACCCCGGAGACCATCCTCATCTTCTGGGGGCCACCCAACAAGATGCAGAGGAGCCTACTCAAGATCCTCCAGCGTGTCAGCATGTCCTTCCCCAACGTGTCGGCCTACGCCATCTCCCCTGCGCGCATGAAGCAGTTTGATGACTTGTTCATGGGAGAGACCGGGAAGGACAGGTATCTCAGAGCCCCAATCCCACCCTGGTGTCTCACTGGCCACCCCATCCCCATGGGTCTGCCCCTGCTAGAGTGCTGCCAGCCTGGAGAGCAGAAATGGGGTGGGAGTTGTGTGCAAATGGGAGAATCAAGAATGAGGTACTGATATAATTCTGTATCTTTCCCCCTTCCCCTAACTGGTCACTCCCTGTCTTTCCCCGCACTTCTCTCCATCCTGCACATCTTTCCACCATCACTCTGCTCCTGGCAACCCTCCTCCTCTTCTTCTCTCTCTCCATCTTCTCTCCCTTTCTCCCTACCTCCGTCTGCTGCCCCTCTGCCATCCCCTGTCTCAGGGAGAGATCCCGGACGTGGCTGAGCACAGGTTGGTTCACCATGGTGATCGCCGTGGAGCTGTGTGACAAGGTGCATGTTTACGGGATGGTCCCCCCCAACTACTGCAGGTAAGAGCCCCCCACCACCACCCTCCCGGATCCCAGCGCTTGCCCAGCGGCTCACCATGGACCTCTATCCTCTGCAGCAGGACCCCTCACCCCCCCAAGATGGCGTATCACTACTATGAGCCCAAGGGCCCGGACGAGTGCACCACCTACATTCACAATGAGCACAGCCATAAGGGCAACCACCACCGCTTCATCACGGAGAAACGGGTCTTCGCCAGCTGGGCCGGGCTCTACAACATCACCTTCTCCCACCCAGCCTGGGCCTAGGCGCTCCGAGGAGACATGGAGCCATGTGAACGCCCAACCCAGCAGCTGGTGTCCAACGGGGAGAACATCACCTGAAGGGAAAACCTCTCGGATTAACCCAAAGAGCCAGGCTGGGCTCTGAGCGAGGCTGCCCAGGGCCAGAAGGACTGGGCGAGGGCAGGAGGGGGCTGGCGTGGTGCCTGGGACCTGAGCTGTAGCTCCAAGGCCCGGGGAGCGCAGCTATGCACTGGGAACCCCCCCAAGCTGCGCCTAATGCACATCACAGGCTCCCTGCTTTGAGGTCACCTCGTGCCCCATCGGCAGTCGGCTCAGAGAGCGAGAGCGGTGGAACAGCCGACCCCTTCTCAGCGCTCTGGCTGCGGGCTCTGGTTTCACCTCTCTTGGTCCCTGGGGAATGTATTTCCGAGGTGCGAGGGGGCGTCTGTAACCCGCTCAGCTCTACTAAACTAGACCGAGTACCCAAGTGGGTGCATCTACTGCACAGTGCAACCCTGCTGGGGAAACGGCCGCCTGTGTCCCCAGGTTTCCAGCAAGGGTCCCAGCCTGAGAGAGAAGAAAACCTGAAACTCCTCAGGTGGGTCTGCCATGGGGCTGGGGAGAGGGTGCGAGGCTCATTTAAACAGGTTCTCCGAGCACTGACCCCCAGAAGTGACAGAGCCACTTCTCCCCCGAGAGCGCTGCGCCCTGCTGACGGCCGCTGGAGAGTGCTGTGTGGCTGAGTCCCTGGGCACCTGCTTAAAAACAAGGGGGCCCTGTGGAGTGGGGGTGTTGTCGGGGGGTCACTGGAGGGGTGTTGAGTGACAGTCACTAGCAGGTGTGTTAGGTGGGGCGGGGGGGTATCAGTCTGTATGGGGCACCATTGCCCATACAGCTTCGTTGGTTCCCCACTGTAGAGGGCACTGGATGAGGGCCGAGCATTCCCTCTGCTCCACCTCTAGAAACTTGGCACTGCCAGCTGCCCTGGACAAACCCAGTCTGGCAGCCGCCTGCCAGGGTGTTTGCTGCCCTACCTCCATTTTCACCAGCTGGGGGCTGGTCGCTGCCCTTCTTCAACCTCGCTGGTGAAATCTGTGGCACATGGCCACACTCGCTGCCCCCACCGAGACTGTGAGTTTTTAAAGACACGCTGCCTCCCCCCACATCCCAAGCTCTGTCCACGTGGGCTGCAGTGCCTCCATTCCCTCCCGCCCCGCTCTCTGCAGTGAGATGGATGCTCCTCTCTTTTTTCCTCCTGGGTCAGCCCATTTCCTTTGCCTCCCCCCCAATCACTAAGAGACTCAGAACCCAAACCCAGGTGCCCGGGGCTGATGGAGGACAGGGACTTGCTCCCTTGGATGGTCCCATCAGAGCCCTGCCAGACACCCTGGAGGCCATGGTGTGAGACTGGTGCTTCTCATCAGCTTCCCCTTACCTCCCGGCACAGCCTGGCCCTTGGAGGGAGCACATGATTGGCCTGAGCTGCCTATGGGGGATTTGTAGGTTTCGTACTAGCTTGTTTTTCCTCTGTCCCCTGTAAAAGTGCCTGGATGCCCCAAGAGGGGGTCTTCCAGGAGAGCGCCAGCGGATGGGACGAGCGCTTTGTCCGACTAGAAGTGACAATCAATCCCCTTTTGTATCTGAGTCAAGAACATAAAAAAACCTACCTAAAAGCTGCGGTCTAGAGACGGGGCCTAATCTGAACCATCTCCCCGCCCCCCTCATCCTTTGCTTGTAGGATTTTCACGTTCTGGATCTGAATTTCTGGCCCACCTCTAGCATTTCTGATATGCTCTGTTCCCCCTGGTGCAGCTGGCCAGGCCCACTGCCGAGTAATCTGGTGGCTGAAACCTAAGCGCTGCACTGAGCCCCCGGCAATAACTGAGTGAGTGCAAGGCTGGGAGACGGGAGCCCCGAGTTATGGGCTGTAGGGCAAATTGCTCATCCATGTCTTGTTTCCCTAGCTGGACAGCGGGGATAATGGAAGGGGGCTTGGGAGGCCCGGTTAGTTGACTTTGCGGGTGTTTTGAGAATTCTTCTCTTTGATCAGAGCACAGCTGGGGAGCCCGTTCTCACACAAGGCCGGGCCAAGATGTCCCTCAACACTGGCCCCAGCTGTGTGTCTTTTCGGCTGCCCTGCAGAGATCTTAGCTACTGGCAGGGGCCTCTCTCAACATGTGGCAGTGGTGCTCCCTGCTGGTGTCCAGGATACAGCGTCATTTGCTAGGCTCAGTGTTTGCATGGCTTTTCCGTTCATATCCTTTTCAGGGCAGTTCCTCTTGAAAGTGTTTTCCTGCTGCTGCTTTTTGGTACCATTAGTGCTCCCGGGTCTTGCATCTCATGTCTTGCATCTCTCCACTTTCCAATGAAATGGCTGCACCGGGAGAATGAGTGGCTATGTGATGAGCGCGAGAGCAGCTAATCCTGTGGAGATGGACATTATACCATCAGCATCCCACAGGGGTGACAAGAACTGGCACAAACAGATCAGTGCAACTTTTTCTGCCGCTTCCTTAGTTGTGTCTCTGCCTCGAACCCTGGCCCCTGGGTCTGCTATGCCTGGGTTACTGAGAGCTCTTTGAGTTAAGGCACTGAGACGTGATAGCAGACCGCATGGGAGGGTGTCTCTGTGCATGCTGAACGTGGCTTGTTCTGCGGACACACACGGCAGAGGGAGCTGAGGGGACCGTGGGTGGGTGTCAGACAAGGCTTGATTCTTAGTGCTGGATTCCCATTCCCCTGCGCCTTGTATTGTCATTTACCGCAGGGTAGAGTAGGTTTGACGTACTCCTGTTCGGGGCCGGTGTTACTCTGTTCTGCGGGAAATGACAGCTCAAGATGCCGGCATGTATGTAGATTAATAGATTCAGGCCTTCATGCATCTACTCCCACTCTTTCCCTCTGTCTCCCTCTCTCCTATCCCCCTCTTATCTCCTCCATGTCTCATGGCCACTTTCCCTCTCTGCCTTCCCCAGCAAGTCAGGGGCTGCAAGGAAAGTGCACGTCAGCTTGGTGCCATCACGCACTTTCTAGTCACCCACCAGGTTGGATTTTGCTCTTCCCTGGTCCTTGGCAATAGCTGCTGAAAATCTCCAAGTTTTTTTAAAAAAAACAAACCCCCAAACACTGCAGTCTTTTATAGTAACAGCCCCAAACGGTGAGCCAGATCCTCACTTTGGCACAACTCCCCCTTGCAACCAGTGGGGTTTTTATCTATTGCAGGGCTGCAGGATTGGGCCCTGGAGTAACTGGGCAGGGAACTGGTTACAGCCCTGGGACCTGACTGATCACACATCCACCGGTGTGAATCAGCAGCCAGCCTGCTGAAACCAAACCCATGTAAAACCAGAGTAAATGAGGACAGAATCCAGCCCTGTGGCAGGAGAATACAGCAGCTTTTTCTTTGAAAATAAAGCAGTGGGAGATGGATGTGATGGAGGGAGAACCGTCATCTCACAAGGCTCATGAGCTCTGCTCCACCTCCATCGAGTGGGTGCACGGCTACCCACCCAACACGTGGAATTCTTGCCCACGTGCCTGAGGCCATGGTGGCTGGGAGCGGATCCTCCTTTACTGACACCCACAGGTGAGAATGACCCTGGAGCATGGCTAATATCTCAAGAGGCAACTCTCCCCCTGCTCTTTGAGAGGGGGGTGATGGCAAAGTGGTGGGAGGGGGGCCTTAAAACTTACAAATGTCCCTTGGTGGAGGAAATGCCATTTCTCCACCACCCCACAGAAAGCCAGGCAAGTCTATCCACTGACATGAACAAGCTCTGTTCTTGGTTGCTACAATTAATGGAGCTCTGGATTTACACCAGTGCGACAGCATCGTCTCGCCCCTGGGATCTTCAAGACATGGATGTGAACTGGGCCCAGCAACATGACCCGAGCTGGGATCTAGCTGTGCTCAATGGTGCTTACTCTGGCACCCTGCAGGATGGAGCTTTGGAAAAGACGGGTGCACGGCCAGTGGAGAAAATCCTGGCTACCCTTCTGCACGACGGCTTTGGAGTTGCTTCTGTCCCACCGCAACCGGGACCTTTGCGGGTGTTCAAAGGGACGGTGGTGAGATGTTTTCAGTGGGGAGCGGGGGCTTTTTCTGGTCCTTGTATTTATATTGGTTTCCGAAGATAGTTCTGTAATATATTTTTTAAAAACACTTCACAAGAAGCAGGTGGAAAGAAGCAGGGAGCCACAGTGCTGCGGGAAGGAGGCTTACAGGCATCCTCAGCTGGATGCCTGGTACCTCCAGCTTCACTGATGTTACTTCCGATCCGCCATTTACGTCAGTGGGCGTCAGCACTCCTGTGTGCCAGGCCATGCCTTCAAAGGGATCTAATGGAGTTAGGTGCCTAACTGAGCTTGGTTTTCAATAGGAGATAGCTATCCCGTGTATTTAGGATCCTTTGGAAACCCCAGCCATCACACCTTGAACTGTGCTGGCTAATTCTACCAAACCCAATTCTGGAGAATGGAGTAAAAGGAAATAGCCTCTTTTGCTTTGATTTTTTTCTTTGCTGCTACTCTGCTGTGCTTCTGTAAACAGCTGATCTGTTTAAAACACTCTGTGAATGATCATCTGACCGAACTGTCAAGTCGATGGTTCGGGTAGCTTATATAAAGATCAGTCACATCTGAATATAAAGCTCCATTGACAAAGGATTAATAAAGGACGACTAGATTTTAGAAGCATGTTACGTACAGGGGTAGCATGTGTTTCTAGCAACCTGTTAGGCTCTGAGATGAACAGCAGATTAGCCATTTATGAGAACATCTGTTAATCATTTATTAACCCTTTATAAACTATCATTAGAGCCTTAATAGAAATTGTGAGCTAAAAATCTGGATGATAAGTTAACAGCGTGCAGCTGTACCATTTAGTGGGAGACGTTTGCTGTAAAACTAACTAGTGATGCAAATAAATGGGGTGGTGCGGTTTGCTTTTTTTCACCCCTCCCCATTGTTTGGGGTTTGGAAGAACTTGGCGATGCACTTTCTTCCCCTCCCAGTTCCGTCCTTTCCTGGCTGGCAAGCAGGGACGTTTTCCAGTGTTTTGAATGGATCTCTTGATTTAATAGCAGCGGTAACATCTGTGGCACCTTATCTCACCACAACATCCTTGTTTGTGCAGAAGCTGCACGGATGGTGTCACAGAAGCACTGGGGGGAGCATTTGTTTGCTCTTGTTACTGTGCGGGCAGGCAGGGAGTGTGTGATATTTTGCTTGTATATCCACAGATAGTAGCTACTATATTTTAATCAATTCTTCAGCAGCCGAATCGTGGATTTGAAAAAACAAACAAACAAAGCCCGACAGTCAGGGCTCTTAGGTTCTGTTCTTGACACTGCTGTTGACTTGCTGTGCAGCTTCCCCGTGCCTCAGTTTCCCATCTGTAAAATGGGAGTCATGACCGTAACATTGCTCACAGGGGCAGCGCGAGGCTTAATTCACTATTTGTGATCCTCACATACAAGGTGTGCCAAGGATTATTACAGCCTTGGTAGATTACATCAATATAAAAGTGTTTCATTTTTAAGTCTGAACTACCTACCCGAGCCCCTTTAAGGGGTTCTCAGCATCAGAAGGCTAAAGGAGAAAAGTCGCTCCTTGCCAGAACCTCCTCTCAGGTAGCTCAGGGCCATGCCCTCTGTGACTGCAGGGTCCTTCACTCAGCAGAGAGCCTCAGATCCTCCAAGGTATTTAGGCACCTAACTCCCATGGGAATCAGGAACTGAGACTCTGGGCCACAAGCTTTAGGTGACCAGCTAGTTCTTTAGTGTTGGGAATTCAGTCCCTGCTCCACCTGGCTGGTGCCACTTATGAGCTGCTATGACCTGTCAACACGAAAAAGCTGGCAGCCTAGACTTGTGTGATTGCTTCTTAGCAATTCTGTGTGTCTGGGATTGTCCGTCCAACCAGCAAGGGGAGAATGTTTTGTAATGATTTGTAAGGGAATAAATATTGCTATGATCTCACCTGCCTTGTTTCTGTGAATCTGGATCTTTTGTCATTCCAGGGCCTCGGAGAGAGGCTGCCTCTGCCTGGCAACGTCTATTGTTGGAGCCAGGTATCCGCTTTATAGCTACAGGCATCTGCAGACCATTTCTGTGGATGGATGTGGGCCCAAATTTTATATCCAGAGTCCTGCAAATCTGAGGAGATCTGCTTGGTATCTGCCGACCATTTTTGTGGCTCACGGTTCGGATGCAGATACAGATTGTGAATCCATGCAGGGCTCTGTTGGCAACCATGGAATGGACTTGTCACAGAATATGTCTCCTCTCACTTGCCAGCACTGTGAACTTCCCTCTGCAGTGCTAATACGACGAGCTTTCTTCCCAGCGCTCTGATCTCTCTCTCTCAAGGGCTCCAGTGTGAATGATTCTGAAAAGGGGAGTCTAGACTAGCAGTGTGCAGGGATGGGAGGTTCCCAGCAGCAGTCCTTTCTTGTGAGCTTGCTATGGAGAAAACACTCCTTTCCCGTCATTCAGATGTGCTGTGAGGGTACATCTGCTAATACTGGGAGTTGCCCAAATGTGCTGGTGATGGGGGCTAGGTAAGGAGACAGAGGAAAAAGTCAGGGCTCTGGCAAAATCTGAACAAAACAAGAGACAGCTGACCAGTTTCTGTTTCTGGGTGATGGCAAACTCCACCTGGAAGGTGATAACAGCACAGAACCGTGGCTAGTGCTGAGACCACTAACAGCAAATGATTTCTATTCATCTCCCAAGGGAGGTAAAGGCACCAGCTAGCGCAAGGATTCTGTTTCTTGAAAAATGTGGGTACATTTCTGTATAGAGCAGTGGGAAGTTACCAGTGCAGTTCTCGGAATGGCAAAGACCAGGTTCCTCTGCGCTCTTATTTCTCCAATTCTTTCTTGTTACCAGCACAGATTTAATGAAAGAATCTTCAGCAAACCCACTGGGCAAGGTTTTCAGATGTGACTGGTGAGTTTGGGTGTCTTAGCATTTGGGGGTCCAACCTGAAACATCTTCAAGGGGCTGGATTTCAGGGGGATTGGTGCTCAGCACTTTCACAGTCACACCCCTCTCAGGTGTCTCAAGTCAGGTCTTTAAAACCAAGACACCCTTTTGAAAATCTTGGCACATGTGTTTCTGAGTCTCGGAGAGGATTAAAAATCAGACCAGACTTGTAACAGGTTAAGAAACACACAATACAACCTGCCAAAAGAAACACATTTGGGACCTTGACCTCTCTTAGAATATCAGGGAGCAGGGCCAACTTTTGGTGGGATCCATACATCACAAAGGAAATCAAAGCCACTCCCAGCACCCCTCTGTTCATCAGGTGCTCCCTGGCTTAGATCCATTTATCAGTAATATCTGGGGCTCTGACTGCCCCACAAAAGGGAGGAGGTAACTAGATGCAGGGGTGTGTGCTAATTTGCTGTGTTCTGTTTATACAGAAGCTAGTGTTGGGTTTATAGCAAGTCAGAAGGCTCCTTGAGGTCACTGCATTTGTATTTTGCTGATGTCAATTGCCCTTTGCTAGAGCACTCCCAGAAACGGAGGCGGTCTTAGGGGGAGGTCAGTGTGGGCATTTGCCCAGGGCCATGCCATGGGGCTGGCAGGGGACTCATGGCAGGGCCGGTGGGGGGGCCAGCCAGGGCCACGGCAGGGTTGGCTCATTGGCAGGGGCCACAGTGGGGTTGGCGGAGGGTTAGAAGGAGGCTGGTGAGGGGGCAAAAATCAAGGATGGGGCCCCATCCTTGACTTTTAGCCAGGGCCCTGGACTCCCTAAGACCACCCCTGCCAGTGGCCCCATGGCAGGATTAGGGACTGCTGCCTTGTGGTGCAGGAAGAAGGCCTGAGAGGGGCCACTCCATCCGGAGACAAGGGGGAGAATGTTTCTTGTGTTTCCCACTAGAAATACAAACTTTCAGCTTTTTCTCCTGGACTCTGTGGGCCACTGGAGAGCCAGGACGATGCTGGCACCCAAAGGAGACCTGCAAGTGACAAGTGATTAACTGAGAGGATAGGTGGGTTTCCAGCCCTCTAAGGACAGAGGTAACACGGGGATGGGGCAAGGTCCAAGTGCCAGTTTGCCAGGCTGCAGAAGAGGCAGGGGGTGGCTGGAGATCGGCCTTCTCAGCCGCTTGAACCAAAGCCTCATTTCGAGCAGTGTGACGGCAGGTTGCCCCACGCGTCTTCCCTTGGTCTGCAGTGGCCTCTTCTCTCTCCCGGGCCCTTCCTGTCCCCCACCTGGATGCTGCTCTCCCTGGGGATGGGGAGGAGGCAGATGCCCCCCCACCGTAAACCCCTCTCCCAAGATGCCCTGGGGCTCCAGCTTCAGCTGCAATTTCTCCTGGCCCAGGTTTGAACTTGGGCTTGGCATGAAAAAGCAGCAAACATGGCACAGAGAACGCCTGCAGCAACATCTAGCCAACTTCCCACACGCCCTGCTGCTGAGAACAGCCCCCAGATGGGGACCCACAGCTTGCACGTGACCCCCATCCTGCACGTGACCCCCCCCATCCTGCACAGCCTGCACTGCCCCCCACCCAGACACAGCAGCCGGGGACCCACAGCCTCTACCCCCCACCCAGATCCTGCAGCCGGGGACCCACAACCTGCAACACCCCGCCCCACCATACTGCAGCTTCTCAGCCCCGGCCCCACAGCTCCCAGGTGCCACATCCTGTAGCCCTGACCCACGGTCTTCGGAGCCACAGCAGCCCCACCCCAGCCCCGCCCCCCATCCTGCAACCCCCGACCCACAGACCCTCTCCCCCGGCCCCGGGCGGGCTCTGAAAGGGGCGGACCCGGCTCCTCCTGCCCCAGCCAGAGCCGGCGGGAGGCACCTCCCCGTCCCCGGCCGGGCCAGCGCTGCGTGCGGGCGGCATGAGCGCGGCGGAGGCGAGGGACTACCTGGCCCGGAGGGAGATCCCGCGGCTCTTCGAGGTGAGCGGCCGGAGCCCGGGGGCGAGTCCAGGGACGGGGCGGGCGGGGGTCCGACGGCCGCAGCGTGGGGAGCCCCTGCGTCTCGCTCCGCTTTAGCCCCATCGCCTCCCGGGAACCCCCCGCCAGCACCGTGCCCCCCCCCGTACAGCCCCTGACCCCCACCTCCTATTCCCCGCCCCGCCTCCTGCCCCCCATCTCCTGCCCCCCATCGCCAGCCCCCACCTCCTACTTGCCAGCCCCCCTCCTGCCCCCCATCTCCTGCCCTCCATCGCCAGCCCCCACCTCCTACTCGCCAGCCCCCCCTCCGGCCCCCCATCTCCTACTCCCTGCCCTGCCTCCTGCCCCCCATCTCCTGCCCTCCATCGCCAGCCCCCACCTCCTACTTGCCAGCCCCCCCCTACACCCCATCTCCTGCCCCTGCCCCTATCTCCTACTCCCTGCCCCCCCTCCTGCCCTCCATCTCCTGCCCCTGCTCCCACCTCCTATTTCCTGCCCTGCCTCC
>ML685804.1:5486558-5604638 GCA_007922175.1 Pelusios castaneus
TCCCCATCTCCAGCCCCTCATCTCCTGCACCAGCCTCCCACCTCTTGCCCCCCATCTCCTGCCCCTGTTCCCATCGCCAGCCCCCCCTCCTACTCGCCAGCCCCCCTCCTACCCCCCACATCCTCCCCACCCTGCCTCCTGCTCCCCATCTCCTGCCCCTGCCTCCCGCCTCCTGCCCCCATCACCAGCGCCCGCCTCCTATTTCCCACCCCGCCCTGCCCCACCTCCTGCCCCCATCTCCTGTCCCTGCCTCCACCTCCTGCCTCCCTTCCCCAGCCCCCATCTCCAGCCCCTGCCCCAGCCCCCACCTCCTACTCCCCATCTCCAGCCCCTCATCTCCTGCACCAGCCTCCCACCTCTTGCCCCCCATGTCCTGCCCCTGCCCCCATCTCCAGCCTCTGCCCTAGCCCCCCCTTCACTGTTCCCACCTCCTGCCCCCAGCCACCTCCTTCCCACTCCCGCCCCAGCTCCCAGCCCTCCCCTTCGCTGCCCCACCCCTGCCCCTGCCCCAGGCACCCCCCACCAAGTCCTCCCCTTCACTTCTCCACCTCCTGCTCTTGCGCCATTCCTCCTTGTCCCTCCCCCACACAACCCTGCCCCAACCCTCTTCATCCTTTGCCCCACTCCCCCACCTGCCCTACCCCTCTCCCCACTCCTGCCCCATTCCTCCTCGTCCCTCCTTCCACATCCTCTGCCCCCATCCCTCCCTCTATGCCCCCTGCCCACACCCCTCATCTTCACTTCTGCCACACCCCCTGCCCCATCCCTCCTTACCCCCCCAACCCTGCCCCCCCATACTTTCACCCTGTGTCCTCCCCCCCATTCTCTCTTTTTACCTCTTTCTCCTGTATGAGCTGGTCAGTTACTCCCTGTCCCCACTCTTTCCCATATAGACCCTTCCCCATGTAACACTTCCCCTGTATCCTCCTGCCTCGGAACAGCCCCTGCTCCTTCTCTGCCCTCCTCTCCCTTTCCCCAAGTCCCCTTCCCTACCTTACCCCTAAGAGGATGCTTTGGGTACATCTGGTCCCTGCATAGGCGGTAGGTTTTGCCGAGCCACATCCAGCAACTGGTGACAATGGTGAGGCTCAGAGGCGGGTTGCCCTATCTTGTCCGGAAACCAGCTGCCTCCATTGCCGGCCTGTCTTTGGTTAGAGAGACAGCAAATCTGCACGTGTGGATTTCCCCCCGTGCCGTCAGCCTCCCAGCTCTCCAGTGGGCCATGGAATCCAGAAGAAAAAGTCAAGGCCTTGAATTTCTAGTGTAAAACGCAAGCAGACATCCCCCTTGTCTCTGGACTGAGGGAGTTACCTTTCAAGCCGTCTTCCTACACCATGAGAATGTGGGGTCTCTTTATTGCTATCTGGCCTCCCCAACCTTCTCTGTATCATTCAGGCTGTGACTCTAGAGCAAGGGGCAGTCAATAGGTGGACCGCAGGCCAAATCTGGACCACCAGGCACTTCGGGATGGACTCTGAAATCTTTTTATATACTTATTGTTTTCTCTGGAGTTGGGACCTTGACTATACACTGATCAAGAAATCTGGACTTAACACAATATTTGACTGCCCCTGCCCTTAGGATGACCAGAATGCAAGCATGAAAAATCAGCACAAGGGGTGACAGCTGATAGGCACCTGTATAAGACACAGCCCCGAATATCGGGACTGTCCCTATAACATTGGGACATCTGGTCACCCGAAAAGACCAGACGCTGGACTCCTGATTTACATTGATGTAATGGAGTTGTGAGTTTGGCCCAATATCTCCCCCCGGATATATGACGCACTGACACCATAGCACCAAGGCACATCAGATATTCTTGATTATTGAATTAACTGAGGCACTCAGCACTGTCCTTCCAAATAAGGCTGAGAGTGGCATGTGCAGCGAAATCGGCTCCAAACGGCTGGGTCCTGTGGTGGCCGCGGGAGGAATGTTACGGAGCATCTATAAAATGGACTCCAGCAGAAACAGCCCACACTAATAACCTTATCGGTGTTGAGCGAAGGGTTTTCTTTTTGTTGTACAACTGGCTTTAAAAGAGAAGGCTGAGCCAAGAGACAGGAATTAAATGAACGTAACTCCAGAGATCAGGCCCAAATTTCCTTCTGGCTTCTGTAGTCCCTGTCTATCATGCAGCTGGTCAGTTCTGCCCCAGGATGAAGAAATTCCTCCTGACCCCAGCTGGTGATCAGCTAATGCCTTGAAGCATGAGGATAAATATCCCTTGTCTTTATCCTAGCTAGGAATTTATGGCTTTCCCCACTGCAGAAAGCTGTATCATTCCTAAGGGTGAAATTCCAAGCCCCTTCACAGCAATTTAATCCTTAACCTGAAGCTTCACATGGACCCGCTGCCCTGGTGTAAATGTCCGCCTTGCAGTGTAAGAGAACCTGAGTGGCCTCAGCAAAGGGAAGAGTTGAGTGCCAGCAGCCTTTGGACCATGAGAATGACTAGCCGGCCCGGAGCATTCCAGGGATGACAGAAGAAATCTGTATGAATAACACAATGCATTTGTGCGACTCTCTGTCTCCGGCAATGTGTTCTGCCGGCTACAGTGTGTGCAGACGTGTGTGCCACAGGTTGTCCAGCTGCAATGTGGGTGTAATGCATGACACTGCTCTCCCTGTCCAGGCGCTGGGCAGACCGACCAGTGAATGGAAAGCACCAATGTTGTTACCAGGGTCAGGAAGAAAACTCGGCTCTACCCTACCATCTTGCACAGCTGGGCTCCGAATCCAGCACTTGGTTCAAGCCAGCAGGCTTCCCTGGTGCTTTGACTGCCAGCCTGTGGCTTGCTTGTTGCTGGAGTGTTTCCCCTTTGAAAGAGTCCTGCCACATGCAGGATGGGATAAAGAACACGAGCCAGGCCAGTGAGTGGAGCATCCCAGTCCTGTCCCCTTCCTGACGGGAGTGACCTGCATGTTTGCTGTTCGAGGGGAAGCTGCCTGCTGTGGGAGGGCGTTGTTTGTTTTATCGCCCAGAGTTCGGGAGCTGAGTCAGCTGCTGGGTTCGTTATGGGAAACCTGAATTTGGCCCTGGCAAGACCCTGACTGCTGCTGAGAATGGCTGAGTCTTGTCTCTCCATGGGTTGTACTCAGCGCCCATCACTGTGGCGGCGAGGCACCTTTTCCTGCTCCCTAATCCTCACCCGGCTCTCGAAATTCATCCCCCAGGATGTGGCTCTCCCACCCTAGTGAAGAGCAGGGGAAGAGAATTGGGAGGGGATGTGGGAAAGATGGGGTGGCAGTGCCCATGCGCCAAAGACTGGCCCTGTAGGTAAATGGTCCGTCCAAGCCCCGTATGAAGGCAGCACCCTACCAGCAGGGCTCTTAGGTCAAAGGGTGTGACGTGATGAAGAGAGGGGGGCGTCTTCTGAATATAACGCTCCAAGGCCCCCCCCCATTTCACTGACACTCTGCCCTCGGGCAGGTCCCTTCCCCTCTCCGAGTCTGGCTCTGTGTGGAAGCACTTCCCTGGGGAGAAAATCCCTGGCACTAAAGGGCCCTTTATTGCAGAAAGTGGTGGAGCAAGAACCAGTGGCTGGAAGCTGAACCCAGACAATTGCAGGGTAGAAATAAGGCCCCAGTTTGTTTAAGCAATGAGGGTGATTAACCAGAGGAACAACTACTGAGGGCAGTGGTGGATTCTCCGTCTGCTGGTGTTTCCGAGACAAGACTGGGCACCTCTTTGTGAGACATGCCTTAGTCACTGGGTTCAGTACAGGAGTACCTGGGCGAGAGCCTCTGGCCTGTGTCAGACAGGAGGTCAGAACGGATGATCTATTGATCTCTTCTGACTCTAAACCCTTTGCTGGGTGCTTGGAGATCTTCCGAAGAGCTAGGGATTTGATTAATGTCTGACTGCAGAAGGGAATGGGGCCCAGAGCAGCGTGCAAACCTCTGTCTCCTGGCTTAGGGCACTTATCGCTCCCAGGCCAATACTCACTCATGCAATATCGCTTTGGAGAAAGCGCTATGAAAAGAGCCACAGCGCTGTTGTCCCCTGCAGCTGCCTTGAATCCTGCCAGGTGCACAACCCCCCGCAACCCTGACACACGGAAGTAGAAATGAGCAAGCTGTCCTCATCAATAATACAAGGGAACAATACTGCCGGCAACACAGGGAATCTTCCCACCTGCATGGTATCGCTGGGCACGATCCCTTCGCTCCCTTGGGCTCGAGGCTGTAGGAGATCCTGTGACAGTCTGCATTTGTCTCTCCGTGGTTATCTACAGGAATGTCATGCAATGCTGTTGCAGGCTCCCTGGAGACTGCACACTGATGGACACGTGTGAGCTGAGTGGGTGAAGCAGGCGTATCAGGACACCTGGGTCCTCTTCTCTGTTTCATCTATTGGCCCTTTGGCACCTTTGCTTCTCTATGCTTCACTTCTCTCCTCTGTAGGTTGCTGTGCCAAGGGGATTAGTTGGTTAATATTTGCAAAGGGCTTTAATGGTTTCTGCTCGGCTAAGTGCTGACAAGATAGGGCTGGATCCTGCCACTTTCACTCACCCCACGTAGGATCTTATTCCACTGCTCTCCTTATTTTCTTCCATGGTGATTTGCACCGCAAGGTGCTCTCAGCAGAACCTGACCCACAGCCATTGTGCTACAGCTGGGTCCCTGCGCTGGTTCCCACACGCTAGCCAGCGAGGCGGTGCAGTCGTGACTCAGCGCTCGGAGAGTAACGCAGGCGTGGCTTAGTTTAGTGAACCCCGCATGACCGCGGTTGGATAGAACAGGCACCGTAATGGCAGAGGCTACGAGCGAGTGGGCAAGTCTCACTGCTGGCGGCCACCAAGCAGAGGTAATATGGTGGCACGGCTAGAGGCAGGGGCCTGGGGCCTGGATTCTCATAATTGTACCTTGCAACAGAGTGGGCCAGCGTCGCTAGCTCTCGGTGACATGGAGAGATGAAGTGACTTGCCCAAGGACACGGTGTGAGTCAGTGGCAGAGACTGACATAAAAGCCAGTTCTCCTGGCTCCCATCCCCAAGCAGTAGACTTCCCGCTTTGCTGTGTAGGGAGGTGGGTTAATCCAATCGCCGTGCCGGTCTCCCTGGAGGCTTCAGAGCAGCAGGGGTAATGCAGCTGTGTCTTGGCGTAGGCCTCTCCCCAGTCTGCAGAGTGGAACAGAGGAGGCAAGTGAGGCGTGTGGAAGTGTTCTCAGGCAGGGTCAGGATACAAGTTCCACGAGTCATTTTGGCCCAGATCCGCCAAGGTATTTAGGCACCTAACTCCCACTGATTTCCACCTTTGAGGATCTGGGCCTTCCTGACGCTGGAAAGCCTCTCCCTTGTCGCCTGCCTTGTGCTACTAAAGCCACTGGGGATGAAGTTTCTTTTGGGGCCCCTCTTCTGTCCTTCTCTGGAGAACCTGGAGTCAGGGCTGACGAGATAAAGCTCCCCTGAAATACCAGCTCTGGCCACGGGGTGTGTGCTTTTCTACTTTTCTGCTACCCTCTTGTCCGCCTTTTCTGTCCAGCACCCACGTTAGCCAGGGGTGTGCTGAGGTTTCTTTTCAGTGTTCATGAGAAATCTGCAGGCAGCTGCTACCACTGCTGACCCACGGAGCCCCCTGTAGCCATTCCCCTGCCTCGGGTCCCTAAGGGAAGCTGGAGGAGTCTGGCCCCACGGACTCTCTGCAGAGCTCGGATTGATTTAAGTTCCTCGTGGGGCTTCCTTTTTCTTCACGGCAATGGATGTATTTGTGTTTTGGCCCCATGCTGGTGTTGATGGACTTCCTCAGTCACTTTCCCTTCTTCTGGCAGTTCCTATGTGCCTAGGCTGGATTTGCCCCATGGCCCACCTAGTCCAGTGTCAGCAGCTGGGTCTCTGCGCTGGTTCCCACACGCTAGCCAGCGAGGCGGTGCAGTCATGACTCAGCGGTCGGAGAGTAACGCAGGCTCTCTGCTCACACCTGGGAAGAGCCAGGACTTGCTCCCTGTCTCTTGGATCTCAACCTACCCAGATTTCAAGCCGAATGGAGCCAAAGCACCCCAGCAGTGTAACAAAAGTGTGCGTCTTTTAGCACAAACACATGTTAAAACTCGGACTCCCGTGTCCTGCAGGGACAAACTCCTCCCTTCCTTCCATCCCCTCAGTGTGGCTGGCTCCCCTCCAGCCCTGCTCCCAGCACATTAGATCCATGCAACTACCCAGAGATGATGCCAGCAGGCCCCGGATTTCATCACCTCCTAATTGCCAGGGCTGTTTTCTCCTGCCCTGCCCTATCTGTCCACCCCATTCTCTTTTCCCTGCTGTGTCTCACCCCGCCTTGTCTGACCTGTTACTGCTTCCTTCCCAGAGCATGCTAACAGGCCTGATGTATTCCCGCCCTGAGGACCCCATCGACTATTTGGAGTGTTGCTTGCAGAAGGTCCGGGAGCTGGGGGGTCCCAAGAAGGTGCAATGGGACACCTTCATTGGCCAGGAGCAGCGGATCTTGTCCCCCATCAACGGCGGGCAGGGGAAGAAACCCATTTTCTGGCCAGGTGAGCTGTGTCTGTCCAGAGTGGGAGAGGGTTTTGAGTCCCCGCATCAGGGGCAGGCTTGCTCCTGGCCAACTTCTTGCAGTGCCTGAGTACGTGCGAGCAAGACAAAGACCCGAGTGCATGTGTGTGAGCATGTGTTGGCCCAGCCCTGTGTTCACATGCACATGCCCAGATGCCCAGCTGCATACACCGCTGTCTCAACTGGCCCAGCTTTATGTTCACCCCTTTATCCCTACGTGGGACTCAATATATCAGTAGTGTGCCACATGCAATCCCACTGCAGCTGATGCTTTGCTCTGGCTTTCTCCCGCAGACCCCGTTGCAGGGCCGTACCTCCAGTTTGGCAACCTGCTGCCCGTCCAGAGCCAGTTCTCCATCGAGAGCGACTCAGACATGACAGAGTCCAGTGGACTGATCCAGGAGTACGACGTGTTCGACCCCAGCAGACCCCGCCCCAAAATCATCTTTGTGATTGGTGAGAAACTTGCCCTTACCTGCAGCTGTGGGATGAGCCGCACCGCTTAGCTATCCCCCTGGGGAGAGGCTTGGGATAAGTGAGCATGGGCGGGGAAGCTGGGAGGCAGAGGAAGGATGGGGATAGAGCTGGGAGTCAAATGAAGAAACATCCCGTAATCGCTAGCGGGTTTCTCTATTACACAGAAAGAGGACAATATGCAAGTCTCTGTTTTCTCATCTGTAAAATGGGCATAATATGGCCCTGCTTCACAGAGTACTGTGTGACAAGTTTAAGTGGGGATGCTGAGAGCCATTGATTCAAACTGTAAACCTGTATAGAATGGAAACCACTTCAAGCAAGGGGGCGGGGTAGCACCCCCAGCATTCTTAGTTCCACCACTGATTCAGAAAACTGAGGGCTAGAAAGGGTTAATTCATAGATACGGATAAACTGCATTTTGAGCTCCTGGAATGGGAGGCACTGGAGAAAGATTCTCATTCCCCTGTGGACAACTGCTCCCTCCTCTATTTCCCTGCCATTCCTGGTGAGTTTTGGGAGGCATTTGGTTATTGTCTCAATGGTGTATTTTGTTGCTAGCATAGCTTTAGGGGAAACATCTTCCTATCCCTTAAACGCCTGGAGGCAACTTCCCCTCACATTTACACCAGTGACATTCCCCTGGTTTCCACCTGATTTACACCAGCATAAGCGAGAGAAAAACCAGATCCTTAGTATTCAAGGTTGGGAATTCAGCTGCCTTCTCAGAAGGTCCTTTACCAGTTCTGTGAAGCCACATCTGGCTAATTCCATGCAAGGGAATCAACCCTGACACCACTGTAGCTCTTGGTGTTTCCTGCTGTCATGAATCCACGTGTTGCAGACAACAGACAGAGATGCTTGATCAGTCCCGGGAGTATCTGGGGAACCTGGAGTAGAACCCATAAGAAAATGGCATCTACCACTTGAGCCGCAGGAGACTCTTCAGTGCTGCTCGTGGGCAGCACGTTTGCACACACACCCATGGGGGAAGCCTTGGCAGAAATGAGCAGGGTGAGGTTTGGGGGTGCTCAGGCATGTAGACCTCCTTGACCGGTTCTTGCTTGGCAGGAGGCCCTGGCAGTGGGAAAGGCACGCAGAGCACCAAGATGGCCTCCCACTTTGGATTCGTCTGCATCTCTGTGGGTGAGATCCTGCGCAACCAGATGATCCACCATGCCACCAGCGACAGGAAGTGGGAGCTGATTGCCAAGATCATCGCCAACGGGGAGCTGGCCCCGCCGGTGGGTCACTGAAGATGGGCCTCCCTGGTGGCTAGAGCTTCCTGATGCTCCTTCAGTGCAGCCCAATGGGGCTTCCATCCAGCCTCGCCTTCTGCGCCCATGGTCCTGAGGCTTCTTGCCCCAGTTTCTGCCTGGTCAACAGGACCCTGCTGCTTTGGGACAGATGCCTCATGGCCCCACAGCCTGCCTGGAGAAGCACCCAGGAAAGATTCCCCATCCTCTGCCCTCCCACTTGTGTTGAACTCATGTCAGTGGCTGCTCCCAGGGCTGGGACATTTTCAGGGTGGGGATTCCCAGCTCCCATTGACCCTGAGCTGGTGAGAGCATCCCCTGCTGATGTCTGCAAGGTAGTGGGCAAAGTGGAAGCCTGTTTCAGGTCCACCCGGTGTCCCTGTTGGGTCTTGTTTGGCTGTATCCTCAGGAAAGGGGCTGGTGGGTCAGCCCTGGGGCGGCCAAGTGTTGAGCTATCCACAGGCCAGTAGCTGCGTAAGCTTCTCATGGTACCTGGCCAGTCTCTGCCCAGGAGGGACCCCCCTATGGGCAAGAGGGGAGATAAGGCACCAGGGCCCATTCAGGTGTCTCTGCTGAGCCTGCCAAAAGGGGGACAGTTGGTGTCAATTACAAATGTGAGTTTGGTACGCTCAACACCATTCCAACAGGAACCAGACTGACCCCTCAAACTTGCGTCCCCGAGGTCCCCTGGCAGCACCAGCTGGGACTGACTTCTGGGGCCCTTCTGGCCAGGCTGGGTTCAGCTCAGCAGCCTGTGGGTGAGAGGGTCAGTTCCTGTCCCCTAGTCCCAGTCCCTTGAGGGGTGTCTTTGTCTCGCAGGAAACCACCATTGAGGAGCTGAAGCAACAGTTCATCAAGCAGCTGGACGCCGAAGGCTTTGTGGTGGACGGGTTCCCCAGGGAGATCGGACAGGCCTTCACCTTCGAGGAGCAGGTAAGGTGCAGGCTGTACAAGACTTTCCCATCCATTCTGGGCTGCCCCTTTCCCTTGTCCTGCAACCTTGCTGGGCACAGGGCTCCCTGGAGCCCTCCCTGAAGGTGTGTTCCCCGCCTCTCCGTGGCCATGTTCTCTCGCCTGCCATTATTCCCTTCCCCCAGTCCGTGGGAACTGGCCATAGAGGGGGGAGTCGTGTCTGTGCAGGGCCTCGGCAATGATCCCAATTAACTCTCCTCAGCCCTGAGGGTCCTGGGACTACCTGGATCCTTCCAGCTGGAGCAACAGGGCCACCCTGGGGACCTGCAGCTCCTCTATGGACCGGGGTGGGCTGGATGTTGATTTGGAGGGACTGGGACCAATCAGCGCTGGTGGGGTCTCAGCTCCCAGGGAGCCCTAAAATCCTCTGCATCTCTTTCCAGTCAATGAAGGACTTCCCACAGCCCCCCTGTAGGGAAGGTCACCACCGTACAGCCATCAGATGCTCATCTCTGTCTTTGTCTCTCTCTCTGGCAGATTGGCTCCCCAGATCTGGTGGTTTTCTTGGCCTGCTCCAACCAGCGTCTCCGGCAGCGTCTAGAGAAACGGGCCCGGGAGCAAGGCCGGCCAGACGATAACGCCCACGCCATCAACCGGAGGGTGGAGACCTTCAAGCAGAACATCCCGCTGATTGTGAAATATTACCAGGAAAAGGGCATCGTAGTCCGGGTGAGACTCCATCAGGCCAGCAACTGTATTGGGACACGGCCTTTCCCACTGGAGCTGGTCTGGTTAGCAATCTCAGATGGCAACATTTGCATTGATCCAAGTCTTGGGTCTTCATGTCCTGGTTACCAGCCTCATTTAGGTCCTGACGCGTTCTGGGGCAGGTCCCTGATACTCCTTACAAAGGATAAGTGTGGGGCATACTCACAGGTCTCCTGGCCCTGACCTGATTGGTGGGCAGTTTGGCCCTGAGGTCTTGCTCTCCTGAGCCCTGCACCCCAGAGTGGAGTGGGATTTTGGGGTAGATCCTTTCTCAACAGTGGGAGTTCCTGGTCTTCTTTCCCTCACTACACCCCCAGAACCCGACTGACGGCCACCACTCTCTTTCCTCGTTCAGTTTGACGGAGACAGAGAGGAGGAGGATGTGTTTGTTGACATCAGCTCTATGGTTCAGGAGCAGCTCTTCCCGCAGGGCACTGATGCAGCAGGTGAGAGGGGAGCCAATTAGGCGCAGCCAGGATGATTGGCTAAGGGGACAGGGTTGCCCTTGGGAAGACAGATCCCTGGGCGCTGGGGCTCAGCAGATGCAGATCAGCACAGCTGGCTCAGGTAACCCTGAGGGGAGCGAGGAGCCAGGGGTGGGCTGGGGGTCTCTGAAGGTACGGAGGGGGTGTTGTGGCTGATCTGAAAAGATATTCCAAGCCTGTCCCACGGTCGGGTTTCCCCAGGGGTGTGACGGGCAGGTCAGAGACACGAGCCCTCCCCAGAGTCCTGGGGGTGTTTGCCATGTGTCCCTGGTGAGTGTTCCTCTCTCGGATCTAGGGTCACCACGGTTGGCGCCGTTAGACTCGCCTTACAGTGCAGACCGAGAATATCCGCAGGAGGAGGAGGAAGGGCAGGTAAGGCCATGGTGACTCTCCTCAGGCCCCAGAGCGCCGCCCAAGGGAGAGGCCATCGGAATTTCCAGGACCGGGATTGGAAATTAACAAAACTTCCTCCGGGAGGATCAGAACAGGAATGAGGGAAGCAGCCGGGACCCTGTGGAAACACACAGCAGTGTCCTTCTGCTGCAGCCATCAGCAGGCAAAGGGCTGAGGTCAAGGGCAGCCGCAGCCCAGATCAGGGACCAGCGAATGCCGGGTGGGGGCCCAGAGAATAGGGCGAGGAGAGGAGGAGCAAGGGCATGTAGGGGCTGGAGACTGGGAAAGGGGCACAGCTGGAGGGGATCTCCTGGGAAGAGAGGCAGCACCGAGCAGTGAGCCCCGGAAGAAAGGGCAGCGAACTCTTGATTGTTCTGAGCGAGCCCTGTGAGGGGCGATACAGAGGGAGGGGGCCTTGGCAGGTGTCTGCCTGTGTCATGGTGTGCGAACTGGCTAACAAGTGTGAGAGGAGACTGGCTCACGGCAGAATTGTGGGCAGAATAAACTGGTGCAAGTGTGGGGCCAGTGCTTAAAACGGGGGGAGTGTTGAGGGGCCACAAGGGGATCGCAGTTCAACGAAGGGAAGATTTAAACCAGAGCAGGGCTGAGGGACACACTTTTACCCCAGTCTTACCAAAGCTGCTGCTCCCTGGTTGTGAGGGGGCCCCCCTTTTTTCAGCCCACTTTAGGCACGATGTGTGCACGAGGGTTGGCCCAGCCCTCACACGCTGTCAGCTGGGCTGAGCTGATCAGCTGGTGCTGCTCTAACTGGGTCAGCTCCAGGTGGATCCTGTCTCCCCCAGCCAGTGCAGCAGGGCAGGGGCGGTACACTCTGCCCAAACCCACCCTGGCCTGGACTGTAAAGTTGCTCTTCCTGGGGGGACCAGCCCTGTGGCAATCACATGGGGCAGGAAGGTGGACAAGCCTCCCCCACCAAAAACTGTTGGCATGGGGTAGCGATACCACCTCCGTGGCAGCCCCAAGGCAGCAGAGAGACGCCCCCTCCACTGTGGTCCCACGGAGTCAGTGAAAACACCTCTGCCCATCCCGGTCCTTCCAGCCCGAGCCCTGCACTCTGCGTTGACTGAAAGAGTGTCAGGGCCTCGTTCCCGGCTGGTGAATCCCATGCGGCCTCCCACGCTGCAGCAAAGAGGGGTGTGTCAGACAGCGGCTGGCTTGAGCCATGGCTGGATTGTTGGGTGGACATGGGGGCGGGCAGGGGGCGAATCCCACGTGGCCCTTGTCTCGGGTTGGCTAGGGGACACGCTAGCCCTCGGTTGTGTGACGTGTAATGGCTCCCCATCCAAGCGCTGTCATCACTTGACTGAAGAGGCTGGGATTATAAACCCATTCTTCCCGCGGCTTCCTGCTGGCTGGGTTTGTTCCCTTCCTGCTTGCCTTAAACCATCTCCTTGGGGGAGGGACTGTCTCTGTCCATATGTCTGTACAGCGCCGAACACAGTGGGGCCCAGAGCTGGCTGGAGCATCAAGGCCTCCTGCCATTCTCCACAAAGGCCAGTGGCTGTATCAACGCACCGCCTGACCAGTTCTTGGCACTCGAAGTAAGTGAACGCCCCTCCCAGAAATAAACTGAAACGACCCAGGAGTAATAGCCCACGGTGCTAAGCGGCCCGGTCATATAACAGTGCCGCGTTGCACGTCTACTGGCCTTTCCATCTGGAGCTCTCATGGCACCCTATATGCACGAGGGACTTGAGCCTCACACCTCCCCTAACTTCTTGGGGGGGAAACTGAGGCATGCCCAAGGTCCACAGCGAGGCAGCGGCAGTACTGGGAATGGAGGCTATGTCCGGACTTCCTGCCCTGTGCTCTGTCCATTCACTCACGTTTCCCTCTTCCACCTGGACATGGAAGAAAATGGAGTAAGACCCTAGGACCCCATTCTGCTCTCTGGTACAGTGCTGGAGCGCTTTAGCTCTGCAGGCCTCAAGGGACTCCCACTGGAGTAAGGGCCAAAGGCTGGCCTGCTCGACCTCAGTGTGAGCAGGATTGGGCCCTAAGCACTGAGCTGAGACCGGCCCCGGTCTCCCTGCTATCACTCCCCATCAGGTCACTGGAGTTCCAGTGAAGCCATCTCCAGCCAGTGCCCTGCTGCTCTGGCTGGGCTCTTTGTCCCCGCCGGCCGCGCACTCCCCCGGCTGTCCCTCCTTCACCCCTAAATCATTGCTATGCAGATCACATCCCCGGGAGTCAGCTCGCTCCGCTCAGAGGCGGTGAGAAATCCCGCTCCCGGCATGCAGCGCGGAGGACAGCCCTATCTAGGGTAAAAATAGCCAGGGAGGACATGCAGGGCAGCTGGCTGCAGAGAACTGGACCCAGCTGATCTCTGCCCCTAGCACAGCTCCACCCCAGTGCTGAGAGGTCAGTACCACTGAGCCCCGGGCCTGTGCAGGAGGGCAGGGGAACAGGGCTTGCCGGGTTTCCTGGGTGGGGAGGGTTTCTTGTATCTCTCCTTGTTGCTGATCAGAGGCTTGTTTTATTTCCCATCTGCTCTCCTTCTCCAGGATCCAGTCGGGGACGGAGTGGGGGGAGGGCTATTATTCTGCTGGCGAGGCAGCTACAGGTCCGGCAACAGCTGTTCCCGGCTCCGTGTCTGTGCTGGGAGGTGTTCTCCGTCGCGGTTTGTCATTCCCTGCGCTCTCTGGGCTTGTCCCTGTTTCTCTCTTGCACCGTGTGGTTACTTGGCACACATGCACTGGGAGCTTGTCTGGGTTTGCCTGTGCCCGTGGTGAAAGCGCCAGTCTGGAAGCTGGGACTCCTGGCCTCTGAGCCCAGATCTCTCTGCCACTGCCACACAGTGACCTTGGGCAGGTCACTTGACTCCTATGGCTCAGTTTTCCCAGCTGGATGACAGAGCCTACCGTGCCCAGAAACCAGGAGACTTCACTAAGGATCTCCAGACTGAGGTCTGTGGACAGACTATGCAAGCGCAATGCACGGTCTGTTATTTATTGGTATTTGATGGCGACTTTGGCCAGCCTGCTGGCGACGTGACCATTGCGTTGCTGGTGTGACGTTTCTGGGCGCTCAGTGCCTGGCATGTGTCGGCCTGTGGTAGCAGGTGGCTGAGCATCTCCTGTGTGTCTCCTGCCCAGCTCAGGGGCTCTTCGCTCCCCTATCTCTCTCCGGATGTATCGCCAGCTGGGGCACAGACGGCTCAAGAGTGGCCCAGAAGAGGATTGAGTGGGTGGGAAGCCCAGAGCAGGGGGTGCTGCAGTCAGAACAGAGGGGCTCTGGGTTGGAATGAGGAGACTGGGCATTGGAGTGGGGCCCTAGATGTTCCTGCAGCGTGGGCTGACTGAGGAGCGTTGGCAGAGCTGGCAGAGCTGGCAGAGGGGCTCAGGGCAGGTGTAGCTGGATGGGGCAGCAGGTCGGAACCAGTGAGAGGTTGGGAAGTTTGCACGGAGTCCAGCTGGGAGCCCCTCCCCGTCTTAGGTCCAAATTCCCTCATTGCTGGTTAGAAGAGGAATCACTGGAGAGAGTGGCTGGCAGAACCCCTGACCCCCGATAGTACTTCCCAGCAGGGATTTACAGAGGGGGGGGTTATTTTGGGGGGAGCCGCAGCTTCCCTGCAGACAGGGCTTTGTGCTTTGCACTCAGGTGCAGGATTAATGCGGTAGGGGCTAATGTCCAGCTGGATGCTCAGCGCCAGGTTCATTTCCACTTCGAGACACAGCCCTTCCTAAATTGGAGTTGCTTTTTAATCTTCCCCTCTGCCTCCCACCCCCAGATGGCAATGGGAGCAAGGCAGGCCACATGGAGTCAGCATGGGGCAGACAGCAAACTGCAGTGTGTTTAGTTAATGGTAATGGGAACCTGGGACGGGTGTGCTCACTGCGTGTGGGACATAAGACCCGGGAGAGCCCAGGCAGAATTCCCATAGCTTCTCTGCTCAGAGGAAATGGCTGATGCCAGACGGTCAGCTGGTGGGGAATCCGGGGTTCATGCAGCCAACCTTCCCTCTACCTGCAGGTACCTAGGGCTCCTATTAGCAAGGCTAGCCATCCGGCTCCATTCCTGAGAACTACGGTGGTTTTAAAAATGGGGAAATAAAGAGTGGATCTAGTCACTGGCGGGATGGCTTAACCCAGATCAGTCAAGGCAAGGCCCTGTTGTGTTTTGAGATGTACAAACACATGGGAAGACACAGGCTCTGAGCTTGCAGTAGGGGTAGTTCACTGAATAAATGATTCTGCAGCATCTGCGGACGAGGACAATTCGTCCTCTTACAGAACCTAGCTCGTCTGGGAATGGAGGCTGAGCCGGTCCTGACCAGGAGTCCATGATGCCTGGACTCATTGGCCCCAGAGTTCAGTCCTAGGCTCTAAAAGCAGTTCTCAGACGGTGCTCTATCGGCTCAAGCTTATCTTCCTAGGGATGTTGGTTTTGGGCCGTGCCCATCACGGCTGTACCTGGTCTGGGGATCGGCAGGGGTGGATGGAGTCTAGCTAGCGTGGGCGAATGGAGGGAATGAGAGCTAGCCGGTGAGCACTGGGAGAGGAGAGTGGCTATCCACTGGCCTTTCCCGCATGGCACAGTCAGTAACGTGGCATTACGGCAGCTGACTACCCTCTAGGCGCAGATCCCTCTGTGTGTGTGGAGGGAACGCCTTCCCCAGCTATTAGACGTGATGGCTTGGGTCAGATTTGATCCTGTGAGGTTCTGAGCTCCCCATCCACGTGTTGGTGCCGGGGGGGCACTCAGCCTGCCACAGGGTCGGGCCCCATCTGGTGGCACGTGGGTTCGAGGACAGTGCTTCCATTGCTGACAGAGCCTGTGGCCTCGGCTCAGTCTGGGGAGCAGCGGGGTTTCAGAGGAGGTGGAAAGGCCCAGCACTCTTAGGGAGGAGGGAGGCTGATTCACAGGTGCCTTAGAGTTACAGGGACCCACCTAGGACACAGAGCCGGATCCCCCATCAGGACACCGGAGATCAGCGCGGAGCCCATGGGGCTATCAAGTGCTGGATCCAGGGGAACAGATGGGACCATCAGACTGGCCACGGAGCTGGCACTGCTGATATTGACTGTGATGAGCACTCCAGGCCTCTGTGCTCTGTGCTCTGCTCTGTGCCACGCATGGAGCGTGTGAAGCCAGCTGCTTCCTCAGGGCCAGCCTGCCTGGTCCAGGATCTGGGGTAAATCCTAATGAACAGAGAAGTGCCCCAACGGCTGGATTAGGGCCGTGGCCTCAATGACTCGCTCGCTCTAGGCCCTATGGCCATAGAGGCAGCCCCCAAGGCTTTCTGTGGGTGCAAACAGAGCCCAAGCATAACTTTTTGGGGTTCAGTAAATCGTGTGACACGGTCCCTTTCTCACACACATACCACAGTCCCTCAGCCTCCTGGCCCCAGTAACATGTACCCTACCCCCCTCCCCAGCTGGAGGGGAGAGGACAGTGCCTTGGAGCCATTCAACCCTTGGGGGAGCTGAGTGGCTGCTATTTCAACATGCCCTCGGGCTCTCTGCCTCCTCGGCAGTCCTCTGACTGATTGACCTTTGGGGAGAGACAGAGATTCTGGCCGGCTGCGCCTTGGGGCCAACCCTGCTGTGGTGCAGGTGTGGACGTGACCCCGGCAGGATTTATGTCTGGTCCATACTTGGAACCCCAGCGCAGGCTGAAGGGCATCTGCCCTTTTTAGGCTGTAACCTGACCTCTGCTTGGCCCTGCTGAGGCCAGGGTTCCTGGGGAGGCGGTGTGTGCTCGCGCAGGGCATGGTCTATTTTAGGGCTGGGCGGCCTGAGCCGTTAATGCTCAAGGCCTTTTCAGGCTCTCCCTAGGTGCAAGGGCTGGGCACGAGGGTAGCCCTGAAATGCCAGCCAGGTTGGCTGCCCACGAGAGACAAACGCAGGTGTGGGCTGCAGGGGTGGGCCCTGGGATGCCCACTAGTGAAAACACAAGAGCAAGGAGGAGCTGGGACCCTCTTTCAGTCCACTTGGGGTTCCTACTTTACTGAAGAGCTGCAGCTCTGAGCACAGGGGCTGAGGAGGATGGGCTCTTGTATTGGGCTGTGGGGAGATGAATGGCTTTCTGTGGGGCTGGGCAGCTGCGGGAGGGCACCCAGGAGGCTAAGAAAGTCGGCTGCTACGGGTTAAAGGTGGGTGGGAAGGACAGACCGTCCTGTGTGCTGCAGCATGAGGGTGGGGTCATGTCTCTGCTGTTCATTTGTAACAAGGGAGGCAGAGGGGCACAGCAGGTCTGCTTCTACCACTGGGGGCTTGAGGCTATTCAAGGGGCACTAGTGCAGATGGAGGAAGGCCCTGGACACGAAGGTTCAGTGTCCTTAGGTTCCTGGACACCAAGGTTCACCTGGAGTAAGGTTCCTGCATGGTAGAACAGACTGGAGGGTTGATGCACCAGTGTAGCTGTGCGGGTGTCCAAGAGGATTTACACCAACCCCCAAGATAGGCTGCACCGATTCACGTCACTTGTTCCAGTTGTGCAGTGTGTCTACACAGGTGCAGCTGCATTGGCGTAATAACACCAGTGCAATAACCCCAGTTCTAGACCCACAGTCGGGGTGAAACTGGGAGCAACTTTACCCTGTCCTGACCCTAAATGCATCTGCCTTCTTGCCGCAGTTTTTTCCCCCAATGTTTCTCTTCCCCATTGTCTCCCTAGTGTTTGCACATCTGTATTACATTTACTCATGCCATTCAATCCTGCTGGGAGGAAGTAGGGCCATGCCGCAATCCATGCGTAGGAACTTCACCTGCCCCCACCAGCTTAACTCCGAGTGGAATTTGGCCCTATACCTTTTGGAAAGTGCTTCCTTGGGTGCACTGTCAGTCTGCTGGTTTAACTTCCTGCTGGAAAGGACACTGGGAGCTGATGAGATCTGATCCCTGGGCAGCACAGAGGTAGGTAATTGCAGGTGTCTGGTGGAAGGACTGTGTTTCCAATTTAAGGCGGCTGCTTTGTGAGAGCGCCTGGTGTGACACCCAGCGGTTAGCTTGGCCCTTCAGTGGAGTAAAGTCAGCTCTAATTAGGTGTGTACGGGTGGGGCCATGCCTGGGATGGAAGGATGTGTATGGAGGCTGGGTCATATGACATCCACTATGAGAGTCGGAGCGACTCTGAATTCTGGAAGTGAGCTCTGAAGTGTACAAGGTCTGTGAGAAACTGTCCTTTCACAGGTGGGCGGTGCTGGGGTCACTCATGCATATACCAGCTGGCTCCGTTTCCATGTGTTTTAAAAGCCCCAGCTCCTGGAGTCATGTGATTAGGTGAACAATCTCAGCTTTGGTTGTGCATGGTTATTTATGTTTTAAAGTCAGTTTCCAGCCGTCATGGCCGCAGAGAAAAATTTGAAAAGATGAATCCGCGTGCAGCCTACAGAGTCAGAAACCAAAAGAGCCCAGCATTTATTATTTTAAAAGTCTCATGACTTTGAAGCAAATCTTTTTGAGGCCCTGACTCATGATTCATGAGCACTTTGGTTTGGCCGTTCTGAGGACACTCTAGGCTCAAGAAACGTGACCGTCTCGCTGCATATCAGAGTTTGAACAGGCTGGATGGCTCTGCTGGCGCTCTCATCAACACAACTTATTCTGGGCGGGTTTTGCTGGTTTGACCACCTAAGAGGGCTGCTACCCACACTCAGCCACTTTGACCTCTTGAGGTCCCTTCCAGCTCTGCATTGCTATGATGCTCCAAGAGTTGGAAGCCCTGGAGGATGGGGAACACTTTACCAAGGGTCATGTAGGATTATCCATCACCAGCAGCTTTTAAATCACACTTGGATGTTTTCCTAAAAGTACTGCTCTAGGAATTATTTTGCGGGAGCTCTATGGTGAGGTCAGACCAGATGCTCACAGTGGTCCGTCATAGCCTTGGAATCCATGAATCAAGGCAAACCTTCCACCCCAGTAGAGCTGGCCAGGCAGATGGGCTCCATCAGGTGTTCCAGGTAGCAAGGGCATGTTGGGGCCTGGGTACAGGGGAGGGGTGAGTTAGATAAAGGTGCATGAGAAACACGTGTATGTTCCAGCTCTGGGGCTTCCGTGAAGGCAACCAGGACTTCCCATTCCCGCTGGAGCCCTCAGCTGCTGCCCCACCCTAGAAGCCCTGAAGCAGGGCCGCCACCCGAGGCAGGGAGGACTGGCTGGGCCTTGCTATGCAATTTTGCAACCTTAATCCTCTTGAGGACACAGCTGGCTCTCGGGATGCACCAAACCTGTGGTCACCATGTGAGGGGAGGAGCTGCGGGACAGCCCCACCTGAGATTGGTTGTGTCAAGCCAGACATACTGCTGAGTGTGGGAAGGGTACTCGGGGTCTCTCTTCTAGTGGGGAAACATACTGAACAGGGCTGCCCCCAGTGTCCATTCCTCGGGGCTAAAAGGGTGTCCCTCCCGAACTCCCTCTAAGATGTTTCAGTAATAAATTGTAAAGGGGTCCTATTACCCAGGTCCTCTGCCCTCTTTGACTCCTGCCCTGGAAACGGCAGGCCCAAGGAGATGGAATATGACTCTCAAGTTTGTTCTTACCTAATATAAACCCCCATGGGCCATGTATGTATCAAGCCCACCAGGGCGGAACTGCCTGCGGGTGTGTGCAGCAGGACCAATGCCCCTGTGCTCTTGTGACCCCATTGGGCTGAGTACAGGGCCATCTGCGCCATGGAGAGGAGTTGGTCGGTCGTTAATCGAACACTGTGGCTGCTTTATCTGCAGCTCTTCAATCTCCCTCTTGGCTTCCAACCCCAAACTCAGCTGGAGAGCAGCTAGCCCTGCTGCTGTGAGATGCCGCGTGGACATTGCTCAGGGCTCCCAGATGGGCCCCTAGGCATGGGTTACCAGCTGGGTCAAATCTTCAGAACAGTGCTCTGCCTGAGGGTGCCACGCAGGAAAAGAGGGTGGCCCTGTGTCCCCCGGAGGGAAGAAATGGGGCTGGAGAAGAGGAAGCAGGGCCGAGAGGGTGGGGTGCCAAAGCCAGGCTCTTCGCCTGTCTTTTGAGGAGCTGGGTGTGCAGCCACCGTCCACAGCATGCTGCGAGTGGCGAGTCAGTCAGCTGAAAACCAGGCCTCCTACCTGCTAGGGCGGATCACTGGGTGCTGGGGCTGGAACAGGTTCTGTGAGACGCTGCTCCAGGACTGGGCTCCTGCTGTAACCCAAGCAACGCTTATTAAATATGCAAAGGCAGCTGCCAGGCTCTGACACCCAGGGCAGCTGCTGCGAGAGGCAGGACTGGATCAGCTGGGTTGTGCCAGTGTCTGGCTCGCGGCACCTGTCCCCCTGCCTGTCTCTGACTCTCTCTGATTTCCCTCTGCTCAGAGGCTGTCTCGCGGTTCCTGTTTCGGTGGGTTTTGTCTCCTGTGTTTTCTCTCTTGCTCTGTCCCTCCCTGGGTGGAAGAGGAGGCAGGAAGGGCTGGTTGTCACAGTGACGTGCCATCGGCAGATGCTCCCAGGTGGCTGGGGGACTGCCGTTCTCTGAATCGGACCGCACAGCAGGCAGAAGATAGAGGACAGCTCTGAGGTGTGTGTGTCCATCAAGTAATGCAACTGTTGGTACAGGGACTAGAGAGGCTATAGGCTGAGCGTCTTCTGGGCCGGAAGGGAGATTGGGGCGCCCTTTTCTCATGTCTTCGGACACATCTTTAAATGCACCAGCTTTCAGTAATAGCTTCCTGATTGCTGATCAGCCAGGGAGCCTCAGGGACCTGCTTCTCTGTCCCCAGCCCTGTCCATCCCTCATGGGAACAGAACAAGGGACCAGTTACTAGGCTCTGTGTATTTCCGTGAGAATAGCCGTGTGTGTCTGCAGAGGAGCTGGTGTGTCCCTCTACTCCAAGATGCTAGGAGCCAAGCTAATGGTGGGACTCCCCTTCTTCCGTTCACTGGGAAACCTATTTGACCAGCAAGAGGTGGGGGAGACTTGAAACCCACTGAGCTAAGGTGAAGCATGAGCACTGTGAAGCATTAAAGACTCGGGCAGAATGGGCCTAGGGCCATTTCTGAAAGCAAAGAAGCCCCTTCCTAAAGCCCACAGCTGACCATCTGCACCCTCTAACCAGGAATTCTGTTCCCTTTCAGACTGAAGAGCTTCTTTCCCCAGATCTCCTCAGGATGGCAACAGGTGAGAGCTACCTCCACGTCCCTTTCCCTAGGTGGATCTCCTCCTCTCTACCCCTTCTTACTGAGGTTCATTGTCTAAGTCCAGAGCAATGGGCTGGAGCCCCCAAGTGCAGATCCAGGGTGCCGGGGCAGGGTGGACCTTCTGCTGACCAATCTTGGGTTCTATTGTTGTCTTTTCCCCTTTTAGAAACTTTGCTCCTCCTTGTTTCTCTCCCATTTTTCTACTCCTGTCTCTGCCAGCTCAGAACAGCACCAGTGCCAGGCTCGTGTGTGCACAAGGATCAGGAACAGGGCAGAACTAAGTGTGAGCCAGGCACCTTCCTTGGGCAGTTGATTCCATGCCTGATCCTTGCACCTGAACCCAGTGTGGGGATTTGCAGCTGTCAGGGTGTTTCCTCCCCATCCCTCTCTCCTCTCTCCAGCTTTTTACCTGCTCTAGCCTGGAGGCAGTGGGTTGCATTCTGCTCTCACAGCCATGTAAACAGAATAAATCCTTTGACATCAGACAATCAATCCACATGGACAGTGGCATGAGAGAGAAGTGAACGTGGCACCCTTTCCCCTTCTGGTTTAAGTGGGTTGAGTTCTGGTGCAAAGTCCCACCCTAGGCTGATGGCCCTAGACTCAGGGAGTCCCTGGAGAACACTATACTCCCCATAGGAGCTCAGCACTGCCTTGCGGAGTCTATTCCTAGGGTCAAGAGAGGAGTTCATTCTCTTTCGCTAAGGTCAGTCCTTGGGACACCTGTTGCGGCCCTGGGGAGCCTGTTAGTGCTGGGTTTGAGGGTGGTGTTTGTGAGCCCAGCACTTGTTCACTAGGAACTGGACTGAGAACCGCTCAGCTTGTTTCTCCCAGGTCAAGGAACAGCCATCAGATGATGCTGACGGGGTGTTTTTTGCTACCAGCCTGATCCAGTGATGGGTGTACACTGCCCTGTCCGTACACCTCTCTCTCTGACCCCATTGCCTTACAGCCTCCCTAGCCGGAGGTGAAGTACTGTGATCCCTGTTTGACAGGCGGGAACTGTGATACAATGGGAACAAGAGTAAAAATGGTCAAACACACCCAAGTCCCATTTCCCCACTTTGGTGCTGACTTTCAATGGCACTTGAGGCTGCTATGAAAGTCACTCCGGGCTGGTCTACATTGGGAACAAATATGGGCATAGCTACATCTCTCGGGAATGTGAAAAATCCACAGCCCTGACAGACGTAGCTATACCACCCTAACCCCTGGGGTAGACATTGCTAGGGAGGTTTCTTCTGCCAACCCGGCTACCGCCTCTCAGGGAGGATTACCTACACCCATGAGAGAGCCCCGCCTGTCACTGCAGCAATTGTCTACGCTGTAGCATTTTAAAGGCTTGTACACACTCCCACTGATGTCATTCTGGGGTGTGTATAAGCCACCCTCCTCCCCGAGCGACATAAATTGCTCCACAGTGCTGTCTCCCACCAACACAGGGAGACATCTTTCATGGAGCTAGTTTCATTGTTCCAGTGTGAGATCTTGCTTCTGTCAGCATAGAGTGTCTTCACCAGGCGCACTGCAGCTGTGACTATACAGACAAGCCCTGTGTGTGGGCAAAGCCTTTGAAACTGGGATGGGCCTTAGTTCCTAAGTCACTTGCACATTTTGAAAGCCTTGCCGACGGTGCAAATCTGTGGCAGAGGCCAGAATTGAACCCGTGTCTCTTGAGTCCCAATATGGTACCTAAACCATCAAATCATCCTTCCCTCGGTTCCGAGTTTTACTCCGATTCCTGGAGCACATTGCCCGTGTCTCAGCCAGTACGTCCAGCCACAGCTTTGCGTGTCCCGTTGTTCAGCATGAGCTCCTTGGCCTAGGCACGACAGATCTGCCAAAGTGATCAGAAAGCACCTAACTGCCAAAGGCCGCCCTGTTCCCCAGCTGCTCGGAGGTGTAATTTTAGAAGGCTGTAATCAGAAGATCCCTTATTGCTGGGAGCTGCAGATGCCTCAGATGGCTCCGAGAACACCCAGCTTTATTTTTAGCCCTTCTTCCTTGCCCTTGCTACAATTTAGACAATTACATTGGCCCTGTTTTGAGAATGGTCCCGAGTGCTTGGGAAGGGGAACTGTCTATCACAGTGGTCCTCAACCTTTTTGGCTCAAGGGCCAGAGATATAATTTTTAAAGCCTTGAAAGGCCACCGGTCTTCACCAGCAGGCCCCAGTGTAGCCAGAGAGAGGCTTACTCCTCTCTGACTTCTCATCTCCCTGGCTGCAGCAGGGAAACTCAACATGTCCTGTGCCCTGTCTGTGCCACCTGGATCCCTAGGTAATGACTCCCTTCTGCAGTCAGGGGGGCAAGAGATCAGTGCTTGCCCCCCACCCGCCAGCCCCAGCAGGGCCCCAGCACCTAAGGACCCAGGCAGAGCTCATTGCTGTCTGCTGGAGCCAGGAGAGGGGAGCATTGATCTCCCATCCCTTTGGCTGCAGCAAGAAGTCTGCACTGGTCTTTTAGCCCCATGGAAATGCACTTGCTTGGGTCCTTAAGCAGCAGCTCCCTTCTGCAGCCAGCGGGAGGGGACCCAAGGCATTTTGAAAGTCCCTGAGGGCCACTTCTGGCCCCCAGACCACAGGTTGGGAACCACTGGTCTATCAGCTCCATGCATTGGAATGAACTTGCCCATTCCCAGGATGGTTGTGACCCTAGGAGAGTGGTTTTCAAACTTTTTTCCTCAGGACCCAGTTGAAAAAAATCATTTATGCCCATGGCCCAACAATTCCATCTTTGAGCAATGCATTCCGGTCTTTTGGGGTGGGAGCAGCGGGTGCCGTGACCCAGTACCTGAGGGTCTGTGACCCTATACTGAGTCCTGACCCACTGGCCTAAGGGACCCTCTCAGGTGTGGAGCTGGGGTGTTGGCAAAGCCTTACTTTCCCTAGCAATGTGAACTGGGCGGGGAGGCAGTGGGGATGTTGAGGTTGTAACTTTTCTGAGCTGGTCAGTGTTTTGTGGCTGTTTCTCTCATTGGGCATTGCTCTCTGGCTTTCTGGAGGGGCTCTTCCCTCGGGTGGGAGTTTATAGCTGCTGTCAAATGCAAGTGAGCTGGTGCTGCTGGTACTAATCCGGAGTAATATTTGCTGTTGTGCTTGGGAATCGAATTCTGGGCCAGATTCTGCTCTCAGGCTTGTTGGTGTGAAGCCTAGAGTAACCCTGTGCATAGGCTGGGGGAGCCATCCAGGCTATGGCCTGACCACTTAAATTTGAGTGCCACTGCAGCCCCTCCTGCCAGGTTACAACAAATTCATATTTGGAGCAGGTGAGTGTAGGGTTTCATGGACCAGAGGGGTCAGGCCGCTGGTGCGAGGGGGCACCTGAGAAGAGAAGTTTAGGCAGGTGTGTGTGGGAGAAATCTTGCCCCCCCAACCTTTAACTGGTGCTCCGCAGCCCTTCACTCTGAGTTGCACAGTGGAGTTGCTCCAGATTGATAGAGGGTGTAACTGAGAGCAAGACGTCACACAGGGAGTGTAATGGCTGGTGACGGTGGCGGGAAAGAGGCGAGTGTGTTGGAGATAGTGAGTGTGTCAGGTGGTGGGTGCACCATGAATGGTGGGCAAATCTGGGCTGATGGGCACATGCAAAAGGTGAGCCCAAAGGCTGTGATGGGGCAAGTGGAGCAGGTGGGTGATCTGAAACTGCTGTGGAGCTGTTGGCCAGGGTGGGCCGTGGGCAGATGGGCGAAGCGACGGCTGAAAGGGGTCAGAGTTTGTGAACCACCTGCCAGGCCCCGATCGGGAGCCACTAGGGAGGGAACACGTCACAGGAGAGAGGAGAATGAGGTTAAAAGGGGACGTATCAATCGTCACACGCTGAAGGGGCTTCTCCCCTCTCTAGCAGAAAGCACCTGCCTGTTTCTTCCTACGGCATTCGCCTTTCTCACTGGGCTGATGCCCTGCCTCTCCGCTTATTTCCTTGGTCTCCTGTTCTCATCGGGGGCTTGGATTTTGTGTTTGCTTACAATGGGCTAAATCCAGCTTCGGTGAAGCCAGCTGAGTCTCCCCATGGGTGACTTTGGCTGCTCTCTGGAGGGGCCCAAGGCAGGGGGTAGAGGCCAGTCGCAGAGGGCAAGAGGAAGCTATGTCCCCTGGTCAGAAGGAAGACGGATGCCATCCTGTGCCCTGCCTTGTGTATCTGGGAAACCTGGGATTTCGTACCACTTTCTCCCCTCTCCTGTCTGTACATTGAAAGCTACGGCTGTGTGCTATGAGAACGACGCACTGGTGGGTGCCGTATCTGGGGGGCGGTGTGCACCATATAACGCTGTTCAGTGAGAGATGCAGCACCAGCCCCCTGTGGCGTCGCTCCGGATTTGCACCGGGCCAGCTGCCATCGGAATCTTTGCCCCGTGGCTTCTGTGACGTGGCGAAGGCTTGGCTCCTGCCGTATCCTAGCAACCGTCTCCGTGGCAGTGTGTGTTAGCTCTGACCACAAGGCTCCAGGCGGGCCCACCAGTGAAGGGTGGCTGCTGGCTCAAAATGTGCTGAGCGGAACGGGCTTGGCAAGAAGGGGGGGAGTGAAGAAGAGCAAAAGCTGGCAAGATGGGGACGGAGTGCTCCTGCCTGGCCGCTTCCCCGGGAAAAGCTGGCAAAGGTGCCGGGTTCCCAGAGCGCCCACCACGGAGCCTCTGCCACACGGCTGCTGCTGGCTGGTTTCTGCTCCGATCAGTCCCCGGGGACCAGGGGTGGTTGCAAAGGCCCCTCCTGCTCCAGGCAGCCGGGGCAGATCCCCTGGGGTAGCCATAGTGAGATTTGTCCCAGTCGGCCGGGCGGGGTTTTCCTTCCTCACTCTCTGGCTAACCCTGTTCCTTGCTTTTCCTTCTCCTGCAGAAAAACTGAAGAACAGCAAAATCATCTTTGTGGTGGGTAAGTCAGCCCGGGGCTGGGCTCAGTTAACAGCTAAGAGGTCTTGCACGGCGCTTTCGGTCACGGCTCAATTGCAATCCGCTGGGCTCCTTGGCGCTGCGACGCGTACCTGTCCTTAAAATGATCAGCCAAAGTTTTCAGAGAGACCTGGGATTCCCGGGGTCCAGCTTGAGATGCTGTGAAGGGGCTGGTTTTCAGCAGGCAGCTGTTCGGAGCTTTCTGTTCATCAGGTGCCTCTAAGGTGTCCTGAGTTGCGCTCGAAAAATCACCTGTCAGGTCTGCAAACGCTGGCCCTGGCCTCCAAGGGGAAATCGTGTCTATCATCCAAAGCCAGACTGGACAGAACACGTGCGGATGTGCAAGAGGGAGCACCCTGCATTGAGATTGAGACAGGCTAGAGGGGGCTTGCCACTTCTGCTTTCTGTGTACCAGATCTGTACAACACAGGGAACAGCTTTCTCCACATGTTGCCACTGTCTCCTGTCTGATCTGGAGGAACCACCTCTGGAGGCGTGAGCAGGGAGCACAGTCTCAGGGGCAATTCAGTCCTTTGCCTCTCTCTGCTGAGACTGCCAGCTAAGTGCCATGTGTCGGCCACGGATCCCCTCCTCGTTCTACGTACGCCACTAAGCAGAGTCACTTTTAAAGACTAACACTTATTTTTTGCACGAGCTTCTGTGGGTGACAAACTTGGACTTCGCCCATGACAGCTCGTGCGATAAATAAATCTGTTAGTCTTTAGTGCCACAGGACTCCTTGTTTGTTTTGCTGAACTAGATAACGCAGCTCCCCCTTTGAAACTAAGAGGAGTCAGAAGCTCAGTGTCTGTCATTCCCAATTGGAGCTGGGTTGGAAGCGGGAGCTGAGCCCTAGAGTGTGGGTGACGTGCTGGGCAGCTGCTATTCAAAGACACTAACGCTTTGTGGGGGAAACGTGGGTCCTGTGGAGGCAGTTCTGCATGTATCTCTAGTTGTCTCCCCACCTTTCATCACTAGTGATAGTGACATGAAGACAGGAGCTTTCTGCCTGTTTCGTTACACAGAGCCCTCCTGATCTGCTGATGAGATCACAATAATCTCCTCAGGCAGAGAGCTCTGGACCCAGCAGGAGCCCTGGATTCCTTAGCTAAGGTCCCAGCTGAACGCAGGTGCCCCTAGCAAGGAAAAACAAAGAAGATGAAACAGGCTGTTTCTAGGTGGGATTTTTGCCTCGGAGGCATCTGAGCTCTTTTCTCCTCCAACTCCTTCTGTGTTTTGAGTCTGTGCCTTGCCCTTGTGTGAAACCCAGGTGGGCCTGGCTCAGGAAAAGGCACCCAGTGTGAGAAGATTGTCCAGAAATATGGCTACACCCACCTGTCCACCGGCGACCTCCTCAGGGCAGAGGTCGACTCCGGCTCGGAGAGAGGCAAGAAGCTCTCTGCCATCATGGAGAAGGGAGAGCTGGTGCCCCTGGTGAGTCTGGGCCATTTCTGCAGCAGGAGGAAGTGGGTCTTAAAGTGTTGCAGCCTGGCACATTCCTAGCTACTCCTACCAGTGTGTGAGACAACCCGATGCAGAGGCCATCTCAGGATGCCCACTCACCTGGTTACAATGTATTGTGGGTAACCACTGTTGGGTGCCTCTTTCCCACTCTTAGGGGGTAGCTCATGGACCTGCACCCAGTAGTCTGGTCGCTCCTGGCAGTTCCTGGAAGACAGTACTCTGGTGTCTGGGGAAGGGAGCAGGTTAGAGTATAAAATGAGGGAGGACAAGCTCCATGTCTGAAAGTGTCAGTAGCCAGAGACCTCCACTTGCTGTGCCTCCTTTGGGGAGACAGAAGGGTGTGGCACGTGGTCCCCAGACTCTGCAAAAGGCTGCAGTTGAGGCCAAACAATGATGCTCCTGTGGCTTTGCACTGACAGGTAGGGGATGCCCATGGGGAAGGGGAGCCCAGTGGCTGCAGGAGGGACTGCCCTTCCCTGCCGGGGAAAGAGGAGCCCCAGGAGACTCTGTGAAGCTGCCAGGTAGTTGGAACTGAAAGCACTGTCCCTAACTGTGACCTAAATGTCTGCATTTCTCCTCCCCCAGGATACGGTACTTGATATGCTGCGAGATGCCATGGTGGCCAAGGCAGACGTCTCCAAGGGGTTCCTGATCGATGGCTACCCCCGAGAGGTGAAGCAAGGCAAGGAGTTTGAGAAGAAGGTGAGGAAGGGCGTGGCAGAGGCTCCAGCACCCTTGGGAGGTCCATTGGTCTGCCATGACCTTTCTACCACTTGCACCAAGCAGAACCAAAGCCTCCCTAGAGGGCAGAGCAGGGGCTGGGCGGCCACTCAGTGGAAGCAGTGTATTCCCACCCCTACCCCCACTTCACTAGCTATAGTCTGGTCACAAACGCAGTGTGCTGGGGCTTGATCCGTAGAAAATTTTTCTCCCACAAAAGCTCATGCATCAAATCACTTTGTTAGTCTTTCAAAGTGCCACCGGACTCCTCATTTGTTTTTGTGAGAGGGAGGGGTGATCCCTGGCGTCGGCACAAGGTGGCGCAACGGCTGTTCCATAGGAAGAGCTGGAAAAGCAATAGGAAAGGCGTGAATGTGTGCAAAGTAACAACCAAATGGAGCAGAGTGCTCTGGGCCAAAGACAGAACCCGGCATTACTAGGGGTCACTCAGCACCAGGAGGATCCGAGCTATTCCCCACGTTTGCCAGGGAATGGCTGGTGTGAAGGCGTGTGGGTGCACACGGGGGTAACAGCCCTGACTTCGTCTGGACTGGGTCGGAACGGTAGAGCGACTGCTCCAGAACCTGCTCTCCCTTCCCTTCCCCCAGGTGAGGGTTATGCAGTGATGGCTCAGGGCATGGTCTCCCTCACCCCTCAGGTCAGAGTGCTGCAGGGCTATGAACCCAGCACAGGTGAGGCCTGGCTGGATAGACAGAACGTTTCCCTCGTTCTCCTCCCCAACAGATCGCCCCTCCAACGTTGCTGCTCTACGTGGATGCCGGGAAGGACACCATGGTCAAGCGTTTGTTGAAACGGGGTGAGACCAGCGGGCGGGTGGATGACAATGAGGAGACGATCAAAAAACGCCTGGACACTTACTACAAGGCCACAGAGCCAGTCATCGCGTTCTACGAGAAAAGAGGGATTGTCCGTAAGGTACATCATCCACAAACCACTCCGCTCACAACTGGGATTGGGCACAGGTGCGGGTGGAACTGGCCCTTCCCCAGGGTACCATCTGCTGGGACTCTGCAGAGCCCATTGTGGGTTTGGACAGCTCCAGTTCCCATCCTTGTGTCTCAGATGATCTGGGGCTTCCCAGGGGTCCAGGTGCAGAACGTACTGAGAAAATCCCAGAGCACGCCCTGCTACTGTGGATCAGCAAGGGAGGGATGAAGGATGGGGCTCGGAGACGGGAAGAGACACATCTGAGGGAACTTTCCAAGCTGGATGGAGACAGTCAGAGAGCTGACTATGCTGGGCGTGAGGGGGAGCAGGAGTGGGGTAGAGAGGGGGTGAAAGACCTGGTTGGGGGAGGGTGACAGGGAGCAGGGGCAGGATGGGAATGGGGAAGCAGGATCTGATTAGATTGGGAGGGAGGGAGGGAGGAGGGAGCAGGATCTAGTTGGGTTGAGGGGATGGAGGTAGGCCTGGCCCCCCAAATTCAGGCGAGGCAAATCATCCCCCAACCTGCTGAGAACACCTCTAGGGCCCAACCTGGCAGGGGCTCACACACAAGACACATGTCCTGAACCCCAGAAACCTTCCAAACTGGGAATCAGGCCTGAGGTGGGTCCCCTGCGAGACATCCTTAGGAACATGCCCTCCCTGAACGGACATTGCGCCAAATAAATCCCAGGTGCCCCCAGTGGGATTACACTCAGGTGAACTTGACCCAGTGTCCTGAGCTCAGTCTAACCTGATGCTGGATGGTGCCATGGTGCTGCACCCCTGGACCAAGGCAGGCCTCGGGGGCTGCAGAATGGATTCTGACAGCATTGTGCCTGCCAGACGGAGATCCTCTGGCTGGCATGGAGACCTGGGAGCGGTGCTGTCCCTGGCCTGTGAGTGCTGCGTGGTGCAGAATGTAGCTCAGGGGCTTCTCTTAAGAACCTGTCCTGACCGGCTGTCCTGCTTCCCTCCTACAGCTGAGCGCAGAAGGCTCCGTGGACGAGGTGTTCGTGCAGGTCTGCACTCATTTGGATGCCCTGAAGTAAAGTGTAAAAGGGACCCCCCCAGCTCTCTCCCCTCAGCCCCAGAGAGAACATCACCCCCTTCCAACCACCAGAGCCCAAGCATCTCCCCTACCCCCTTTAAGCTCCATGGCAGAGACAGCGGACGTGGCTTTATCCTGTTTTCGTGGCCAGAGCCCCAAGGAGGAAATTTCAAGGACGTTGTGTTTGGCTCCTTCCCTTCTCGCCACAGTAAAATTCACTTTAATGAGCCCAGGCTTTATCTTTTTCTTCTGCACCAGGAAGTGAGTTTTTCTTTCCAGAGATTTTGAACACACATCCCCCCCCCCCACTGCTCCCTAGACCCTGAGGTTGATTAAAGGCAGGAAGTGGCCTGTTTATCCCACTCCATGGCATCAGCAGCAGGAGAGGGGAATCTGCTTCTGCACAGAGGGGGAGGATTCTCTGGCAGGGCAGGCCATGTGCTTCCTCTTTCAAGCAGAAGATGCAGTCGAGTCTTAAAATCTGCTTGGGCTGGAGGGAATTTGAATCAAATGCAGAGAAAACCCCACTTGAGCCAGGGCTGGGCAAAATCTCCCCTTCTGACTATGGAACCAGGCACCAACTGGTGTGACCACTGCTGAGCCCCAACCGCCCATGTGTGAACACAGGGAGAGCATGGCCAAGCAGGGGACACCCTGGGGCAGGCTCAGACTCCCCCATGGGACATATAAAATCTCTTTTCTCCTCTTCCATGCCCCGCCGTGAAGCTGCCTGCTCAGAGCCCACATCTGCCAGCAGAGCGGCCCAACATTAGCAGCTGGAGGCCCAGGGTGGGCAGGGATGATGTATCTTCTGCCAGAGTCCAGTGCTCTGTGCTTTTGTGTAGCTCTGTCTCCAGGGCAGCTCTTTGAAGCTGAAGTGCAAAACCCTTCTTAGCCTGCTTTTTTTCTGCCGCCCCCGCTCCACCCCCCAACTGCCTAGCACTTTGGGTGGGTTACAAACAGCCAGGGGGGCTCTGACCAGTCCTGGGGGGCTATCCCTAACAGGTGCGATGTGAACACTGTGCCTCATTCGATCGCTGTCTTGCTGTGCTTTTTATTGCTGTCCTGCTCACGCACCATGCTCACACACTCACGTTTCACAGCTCCCCCCACCACACGCTCCTTCACACATCGTCTCTCACACAGTCACCGATGGCAGCTCTTTTCTTCCTTGTTTTCTTTTTTTTTACCAACAACAGTATTTATGTATGAAAAGCAAACCTCCCCCTCCCCCCGAGTCTTAAAGGCGGGTGATTACACCCGCTGCTCGAATGTACACTGCCATATCGTTATTAAAGAGCGTGGCTGAAAAGTGCTTCTCAGTGTGAACTGTGCCTTTATTTGACTTGCACCAGACTCTATTCAATACTGGCCATGGACAGGTGGAGGCATTGCTGTCCCAATTGGCCCCAAGCCCGTCTGTTCTCGCTTACCCCACCAGGACAGGAGACCTCTGAGAAAGCCAAAAGGGGGAGAGGTACCGTAGTGGTCCTCCATGAGGCAATGGCCTCAGCATGATGTTGGGACTCTGGGTGGTGAGTGGCGACATCTTTACATTGCCCTGGAAACCTGCAGGCTTCTGCCCTGGGGGCAAGCAGCGCTTTTCACCAACCTCGTCCTGGCCAATCATCGGACCCCCACGTACACAAGACCAGAGCCTTAGAGTGGGTGCAGCGACAGCTTCCAGCCTGGTCCACTGCTGGGACTCATCCTTCCTTTCTGCAGTGAGTCCAGCACCTTCTCGGATGGGACCGAGGCCAGCAGAGCGCAGGGCCCTGTCTGTGCAATGGGGGCGGCGAGGCTCTAAGGTTGCCAGAATCTAGTTATGGCCATGTGCCATCCGCATCAGCATGTTGAGGAGGGGGAATGTTTATGAAGGGCTGTGGGATGGGAGACATTGAGTTAAGATAACTCTCGGCGGCCTCTGTGTTGTCAGCCAGACACTTGAAAGCCCCAAATACAGAAAGCAACTTTAGTCAATGCACCAAACAGACCCATTGCCTGGGGAACCTCCTGGCTGTCGCGGGGGCCAGGTTTGTCCTGCTTCGTGCCAATTGCTGCTGCTGCACCCATGTCTCATTGGCTCCTATTGCAGGCCCATTGGGTTGGAATAGGTGCACGCTGGGCAGATGCACACAGCAGCAAAGAGCTGGGAATTTGTCTCCCCTCCAAAGGACGAGACTCAGTGGCAGGCCTGTGTGACCTGATCCAAGGGGTACTGAAGTCAGCAGGGGGTTTTCCTTTGACTTGAAAAGGTTTTGGATCAGACCCGGATCAGAAGGGGGAAGGTGCAGTAAATCAGATAGCGAGGGCACAGGCAGATGCAAGGTCGGGAGAAAAGAGGCTGTCTGGAAGAAACAAGTTGCTGAGACGGTGATGAGGAAGGAAGCGAGCAGTAAAATATGCTTAGATGTCCGACGTGTTATACAAGAGCTTGGAGTCTGGGTCACAAACAGGAACAACCGGTGAGTCCGCGACAAGCAAATGACCCCAGTCTGGCTGCTGCTGAGGCGCGTCAGTCGGGTACAGCATGCGTCTGGAATGTCAGTCGGGAAGGATGTAGCTCATCCAGCCGGAGGGGAGATTCCATCAAAGTCACCTCCTGCAGCGGCTGGGGGAAGGGGGTCTGGTAGCCAAGGATTTTGAAGAGGCGGGGAGGGAGAAATCTGTCAGATGGTAACTTATGAAGGCCAGCTTGAATTTATGAACTGTTTTAGGACTGGCAACGGCTGTATTGTCCCCACACACTCCTCATGCTAGGGGGCAGGAGGTGGCACTGGGTGTCTGTTGTTGAAGATTATCAATGCTTGGATGGATCTTGTGCAGAGGAGTCACTGCCTCACAGACCTAGATAAACCTGCTCTGCACAGCTATAGATGCTCAAGGAATGGCCCTGCCCTGGGAGAGATGTGTCCATACAGCCCTTTAGAAACACAGGGACTGGATGGGGCAGAGACACAGGGAAATTGGGACAGGAGAGGGACTGGATGGGGCAGGGACACCGGGAAATTGGGGCAGGAGAGGGACTGGGTGGGGCAGAGACACAGGGAACTTGGGGCAGGAGAGGGGTGGGGTGGGGCAGAGACACAGGGAACTTGGGGCAGGAGAGGGACGGGGTGGGGCAGAGACATAGGGAACTTGGGGCAGGAGAGAGGAACAAAGGGTTCTGGCTTTGGGAGAGAGGGGGGCCATTTGGCTGTGGGACCAAGCAGGCTCAAGGAAGCTGGGTGCAGGAGAGAGGTGGCCTGGAGGAGGAGAAACCATGAGGTGGAGCAGTGGAGCCAGCCCAGGGACCTGGAGGGCCGAGAATGCTCCAGTGGTGAGGAAACTGAGGCATGCAGGTGCTTTGTATTTTGCTTGGATTTGTTCCAGAAACCCTTTTAGCAAAGCCAGGGGGTTCTGTGTGTCCCTGCAGAGGTAGCCTGAGCCGGAGTGCCCAGGCAGGAGCCAGGCAGGAGCTCTGGGCAAAGGCTGCATTACCAGCTGGGAGGCTGGAAAAGGCAGCGCTGTGTCAGGGTGGAGCCCTGGAGGATCTCCCTCAGAGGGGGCTGCAGTGAATGAGTTTACACAGGGTTTGCCTAGAGCTGCAGGGCCCCTGCCTGAACTCCGTTGGGATGGATTCAGGAATGCCATGTGTGCGCAGGGGTCCAGGCCTGGGACACACCCCCAGAAACCTGCCGAGTGCCCAGGACCACGTGCAGACGGGCACTCGGCGCTGAACGGGTGACCAGTGGCTAGTGGAAGCTGGAGATAGGTGAGCTTCAGAAGGATGTTGCACGACACCCAGGCGCCAGGAGCCATCTGTATATCCATAGATCTGACTGGATGTGATACCTGCTCCCCCCGGCCCCACACACACTCCCGTTGCACAGTAGAGTTAGGAGATGTAGGTCTGTGCTCCTCTCCCCACACCTCCTAAAACCCCTGAGAGCCCCTTTTTTTTCCCTTGGCAGCATGGCCTAGTGGTCTGCGCATGGAGCTGGGAGCCAGGAAATCCTGAACTCTAATCCTGGCTCCAATACTGGTGCCCTTTGTGTACTTGGACCACTTCACTGCCCCGAGCCTCAGGTTTTCCAGTGTGTAGAATGGGGATAACGCCCCAGTCTTCATGGAGGACTGGGGAAACCAATCAGTTAATGTTTGTGACATGTGGCCTGTTGCGGTCGATGGGGTGGGTGGGCGCTTGCAAGAACGCCGGAGTACAGGTGCTTGCCATCTTTGTAGGGGATGCCCTGGGGGCCCAGCCGTCTGCAGAACTACAGAGGCTGAGTTCACATGAAATGAATTTCGCTGGGAGGGTCTCTCCTTGGTGGCTGGGCTGAGCAAGGAGCAGTGCTTAATTTGTGCCAGTGCAGCGCACTAGGATGCTAGGTCACAGCCCCTGTCCCTCTGGGCTTAGGCAGCTCATAGCCCCCGGCCACTCTGGAATTGCTGCCTCAGTTATGAAAATAAAAACATTGCTTGAGCCCCGACTCCTCATTGCTTGCCCCCCAGCACCTCTTTCATTGCAAATTAAGCACTGGCAAGGAGCCAGAGGAGAGGCCTTTAGTTTCTTTCAGCGAACTCTTCATCCGTGCCTGGCTGTGGGTTGTTTGTCATTCCGCTAGCCAGGCAGGGAGCGAGAAGGAAGGAGAAGATTCTGCGAAGCTCAAACAATCTTGCAGGCTAGGAACCTCAGGGAATTGACGTGCCTAAAGAGTTTCTGGAAAACAAAAGCAAAGTGTATCCAGGAAATTCTTGATGTGCGGCCTTTGCCTGTGGAGAGGTCAGAGAGCTGGAGCCGGAGAGGAGAAAGGACCAGGCTCTGGGCACTGAATGCAAAAACTTAAGGCTTAATAAAAAAACAAGGCGTCCTGTGGCCTTTTTAAAGGCGAACAAATGTATTTATCACATGAGCTTTTGTGGGAGACGATCCCACTTCGTCAGACGAAAGCTCATGTGATAAATACATTTGTTAAGTCTTTAAAAGTGCCCCGGGACTCTGTTTGTTTTGCTGAACTAGACTGACATGGTGACCCCATTGGAATTTAAGGCTTAATGGTTGTTGGTGAGTGGTTTCATCTACGGTGGGTGCTCAGAGAATCTGCCCTGGGAAGCTCAAAGTGAAGACCAGACTCTAGTCAAAGGAGCTCTGACCTTACTTAACTCTAAACATCGCTACCAAGGCTATACTGCTCCTGGCCCCAGTGTTCCCCAGACACAGGAGGAGCTTCCTGAGACACAGCGCCATCTGTTCACGCCAGGCCTTTAAAGGTATTTAGGAACCTAAAGATACAGAGAGGGACTTCGTGGGATTTTCAAAAGTGCCAACGTCCTGCTAACGTCTCCTTGGTGCCTAACTCCCACTGATTTCCATCCCCCTTGACTCAAGCCTCCAGGACTCGTACTCTGGGCCATCCCAGCCTCTGCTGTCCCTTCCTCCATCGCCCATGTTGGTAAATCTGCTTACTGCTGCACAGCAACCAGACAAGACATTTGGTAACACCCTGGTTGCTTCCCTGCAAAGCTGGGTTAAGCGCTTCCACAGAATTTGCTGTTTCCTGACATTCAGGACCGTCCCTAGTTAAGGGTGGGGGTGGGGAAGCTTTGCAAGGGGAAGAATGATCCAGGGTGCGATTGGTACTGGGAACCGTCAATGTATTTAGGGTGATCATAAACCTCCTGGCTAGTTTTTCTGTACCATCGCTTCCTCCCAACAGCATAGGTCAACACTTACTTCAAAAGCCTGATTATTTTGGAGAGAAGGGAAACCTGTCACAAAATTATTCATCCTGCACTGTGAGGAATAATACTTTGCACTCACATAACACCATCTATTTCCAGATCTCCCAGGGCCCGTACGAAGTACATATTGTCCCCATTGTACAGCTGGAGAAACTGAGGCCCGGAGATGTGCACGGCCTCCTGGTCAGAGTCATGCTCAGGTCAGAGCAGGAAGTATTCACTGAACCAGTGGGTCTCTCTGTCAAGCTGTCATCAGCAGTTTTACCAAGGCCACGGCCTGTGAATAATTTGGGGGAACAGAGTGGAATCGGGTGTGCGTTCACCGCACAACATGCAGAGGGGGTACTCCTGTGTCTTTGTAAATCTCTGCCAGCCCCTTGCCACCGGACACACTTTAAACAAAACAAACAAGGAGTTTTGTGCCACTTTTAAACAAGAGTTTTACCAGCTTCCCAGACGAGTTGCCTCTTGCCATGCTTTTCTGCAGCTGTCCAGGAGGGGGCAGTGGGCTCTCACAGGAGACAGCCCTCTGGCTTCTCTGGAGAGGGATAGTTGCAGGTTGAAATCAAGGGATGTTGGTTGGGGGCCAGTGCCCACCTGTGTTACCGCACTGCTCTCCAGCACATCACGTACAAGCATAGGGGGCAGCTGCCCCCCAGGAACCGGTCACCGCAGGGAAACACACTGAACCCTGGGTGCATGTGTCATCTACAAAGACAGGATTGCAGGGACTTGCATGAGATCCAAGAAAGGAAATGGGTACTGCTTCCCTCATCGTCCTTGTTATTGGAAACACTTGTGCCTCGGGGTGCTCCTGGAGTTGGCCAGATTAGGAGAAATGGTTAAAATGTACAAATGCTGGGAAATGAAGAGATTACTGGGGAAAGCTGGGAGACCGCACTGTGACCAGTGCACAGATGATAAAAGGAGGACGTCCAACTGGACTTGCAAATCAAGGACTGGGTTATTGAGCGCTGCCAGATCACTATTTTATGTATGCCTTTGGCAGCTGGCGATGTCCGGGTGAGAAGCAAGGCCAGGGAGAACAGGGCTCAACACCAAGTCCGAAAACCTGGGGTCAGACACCTTTAAACATCTAAATTTGGCCTCCTAAGCCAATGCGTGCTTCTTCCAACAATGCCTGATGGACTCTTGTGTGTGGGAATGCTCTTACGGGGTGTGTGATGGGCTCTCATATTGATGTGTAGGTCTGTGCAGGCTGGCTCATCGTCTGTGCTGTGTCACACCCAGTGTGGTGTGTCCATACACTCTGTCCTGGGTGTGACACGGTGCCATATTTGTATCACTTGTACATTGCACAGTGGAAACTTGGGGACATTTCCCCTTTTTCAAACTTTGTACAAGAGGGCCCCAATCGTTTGTATGAAAGCACAATTTAATGTGCAGTACAATTTAAAGCAAATTTACTTTAGTTGGGGTTGGTCCTGCTTTGAGCAGAGGGTTGGACTAGATGATCTCCTGAGGGCCCTTCCAACCCCTATCTTCTATGCTTCTAGGATCTGCCATTGACCACTGTCAGAAGACAGGATCCTGGGCTAGGTGAACCATTGGTGTGACCCAGGATGGCCGTTCTTATGTGTCACCAGCACATCTGTACAATACTGAGTAAGAACGTGAATACCCAGAATGCCTTTCACATCAAATCATCTCTTCCCACGGAAAGTCTCTTGCATAGGAGACAAGGAGAAGGCAGGTACCATTAAATTCACTTGCTGCAACAGGCAGGATTCCTTTCATTTTAGGGCTCTCCCTTTAATTCACCATATCTAGTGCACCGTGGTAAGGGCTGACTCGGTACAGGAGTAATGGGGCAGGATTCTCTGGCCTCTTGTTACGCAGGAGGTCAAAGCAGACAACCATAATGGTCTCTTCTGGTTTTAAAATCTGGGAGTCCTGCCTGAAGTCAATGGCAAAGCTGCATGGCAAACAAACATCCAAAAAATGCCCCCCGCAGCTCTCTGGATATTAATATCCTCTTAAACACAGCTGCGGCATTTTTCCTCCCTTTCAGGCAGCGCCATGGACTAGCGTAGCCCAGCGGGTCACTGGCAGAGTGAGAGGAGAATACAGGATCTCCCAACCCAAACCCCATGGTCATACAACCTGAGTGCTCTGTCTTTGTGCGCGGGTGGCAACCCTGTGAAATCCAGCACGAGGGAACGCTTGGTGAGCACCTCTACCACAAGGCAGCAGTGGGCTGCAGAGGGGATTTTATGATCAATGGGAACCCCGTTGCCCTCTCTTGTGCTATAATAAATGGGCACTAAATTAAACTTCTCGGTTGTCAGTGTAATTACATCAGCCAGGAATGGAGCTGGGGAGGTTTACACTTGTGTGTTCTGATTGCGATTCTCCTCTCACATACGCTGGTGCAATTCAGGAATAGCTCTGCTTTGGTCAGAGGTAAACTGGTGTAAAAGTGGTGTGAGAAGAGAACTGATTCTTCTGTCTCCAGGGGGCAAAGCTTTGTAAGAGGAGAGGATGGATGGCCCACTGGTTTGGGGGCCAGCCTGAGATTCAGGACACCTGTGTTAAATTCCTTTCTCTGCTACAGACTTCCTGGGTAACCTTGAGCAAGTCACTTAGTCACTCTGTGCCTCAGTTTTCCCATCTGTAAACTGGGATAACAGCCCTGCTCTGCCTCATACAGGTGGTGTGAGGATAACTACATTAAAGATTGTGAGGTTCTCTGTCACTATGGTAACAGGGTCATGTAAGTACAATCAATGGCTGGAGCCTCAGGCTATCTGACGCTGGCAGCGTGATACAGGAGTGCTGGGAAGAGGCGGATCTTTGTTACTGTGCTCTGACACGGCGCTGAGTTCTGTGGCAGCTGTTCCAGATGGGCAGGAGCATGGATTCAAAAAGGGCCAGGGTCTCAAGTACACACAGATGGGCTCAGGAGAGGCCCTCCAGGGTAGTCTTCACAGCTAGGTCAGCAGCAGTTGCTCCCTGAATGCTGTTGTGGTTGGTGGATGCTCTAGAAACTGATGTGGTTTAGCAGAAGTGGGAACCAAACCCGAATTACTTTGAGATCACAATTCTGCGGCCAGCAGGCCCACCAGATGAGGAGCACCCTGCTCTCCGACACCTCTTGGGGACACATCACAGTCTGGAAAAGCCAAAGCTGAACCTAAGCCTATAAACACGACGGCTGTGGTGTGGGGTTTCCATCAGCCAGGCCCTGGGGTACCCCTTGTACCTCATTTTGACTGCAACCTGTTGTCTTTTCTACAGTCGAGGAGTTTGTGCTGATTCAGGCCCAACCCAACCTGTAAATCCGAGTAGCTCGAGTTGGGGACTCTCCAGCGGAAAATTGATCATAACAGATTCGTGTGTACAGGCAAGGGCCGCCCCACACCTGAAGCACAAACCGATCTGTCGAGCCAATCTAGCCAAGTCCAAAGACAGCAGGGAGGGGAAAATGCACCAGCCTGCTGTGAACTCAGCTGGGTGAATGCCTAGGAGGCAAGCGCCCTTACGGGGGCTTCTCTGTTCAGTGTTTGATCCGAAGTGAATAGTTGCTGGGGAAGGAGTCTGTTTCGATACCACAGTGAGCACACACCCAGTGTCCAGGGATGGAGCCCAGCTGAGAGCCCATCAGCGCGATGATTGAATCCAGGTTGTAGCTGGGTCCCATGTGACACTGTCTGTGGAGTGCTGCGTCGGCTGTGGCCAGTACTAACACATCATCCTGTTGCGGGGAGTATCTGTGTTGCTACCCTAGAGCAAAGTTCCTTCTTGTGCTGTTATTGCTTTGCCTGTGAAGCTTCCTCTTCCCCATGGTGCCTTGGAGAGGCTGCTGTGTCTGTGTTCTCCGGAGCATAGACGCCGGGATCCTTGTTGTTGGAACATGAGCTCTCTGTTTGGCCTCTCCGCCAGCCACGTAGCCCAGCAAACTCCCAACAGACCCCCCCTGAAACGAGCCCCTGAAAAAAGAGACTTCATCCTCTTCCACCGAAAGCGCTCTGACTCACCAGCATGGCCTCTCACCACACTTGAGAGGGGAGCAGAGATTAGCAGACCCCTTTGATGGAGGGGAACCAAGGCAGGGGACAGTGAAGCAACTTGGCCCAGGTCAGCCAGCAGATCAGCGGCAGAAACAGAACCCCAGGCCTGAGTATTAACCACTAGTCAACACTTCCTGTCAGGAATCGCAAAGGAGGATTCAGTGCCTGGGGCTTGAGAACAGGACTGTGAGCTCATGCATGCTGCAGCTGCACCAAGGTGGGCTCACGAACCCAGCTACCTGTCTCCGTGCCTAATCGAGCTGGGAAACCTGGATCTCACTCCCTGGCATGGCCCGTGCAGATGTTCTTGGGGCGAAGGCCTGCCAGGGGATAATGTCATTTCCCGGGTTGGCTGAGGGCAGGAGAAAAACAAATTCAGGCCCCTGTGGAGGCCAGGAAATGGAGCCACTGCCAAGAGCTCCAGATGTGCTGAGCGCCCCATCTTGGCTGTACTCCTTTCTCTCTGCAGAGAGAACCGAAAGTGCAAGGCGCTCTCCCTTGCTCGCCCTCTGTCTTGAGCCACGGCTCCCTTCTTGCTGTCAGGACGTGACCTCTGAAAACGGCATTTCCTCTCTCCATTTGGCAGGCGATCGCTTGGCAGACCCTCCTCTAAAGGGAGTTAATTTCCTGCCGTGCTGGGTCATCCGGGCTGGATTGAGTCAGTTCTGCACATTCAGGCATTGTGAGTCCTCCACGGCACATCCACTCTGCGGAGCAGCTCGGGTACGGCAAGCTACAGCCACCTCGCTTGCCCCTCACACCCTGCTCCTATTCTGCTGCTCTCTCCACTTCTCCAGCACCAAGAGCTCTGAAACTCCCCAAGGCTGGAGTGGAGAAGCCTCCTCTTCCTCCGTCTTTTTCTCCTCGGTCCTGCAGCGAAACAGTGCAGCCCATCGGTTCCTGGTTCGAGGCCACTGCCTCTTGACACAGGCTAAGAGCCGGGACGCTGAGAAGAGAGGCAAAGCAGGGAGTCGGCTTTCCAAACCCATGGAGGCTGGGCTGTTCCTGGCAGCTCTGCTGCTGTCTTGCACGCAGTTGCGTACAAGTGAGTGGCTCCTTGTCTGTGTTCTCGGCGGGCAGCTGAGGGTGCGGGGTGGTTGGCTTGATTCTTTGTTCTCCTGCCCTGCCTTGGCCCCATCCTTTTTACATTAGAGCTGAATCCAGGTTAGCCAAATTCCCCATCTGTCGTGCTTCAAGCAGCCCAGGGCACTGGGGAACTAGAGCCTGACCGGGTGCTGTTCTCGCCCCGGCAGACGCAGCCAGAGTCCTGCTCTGCCCTGGGAATTTGCATCCAGATTGCCTCTTGCAGGCTTCTTTCACTTTCTAGGACAGAGGGATCGCAAGAGTGAAATCTGGCTTTGCTTTCACTTCCACCCACAACCCGGGGACCCCACTGTGCAGGCTGGCTTTTACCCAGCTCTCCGGTTAGCTCCATCCCCGCCAGTGATTCCCTTGGTCAGCGCGGGAAAGTTGAGACACCACTTCTGCTATCTGCCAGCTGAATGCACAAGGCCTGAGCTTCGGGCGCTGTGCCCCCTGTGGCTGAATGGAGAGTGTGCGGGGGCTGCGGGAGGCTGGGATCAGAGGGGGGCTGTGCGGTGACGTATTTGTGAAATACCCCTGCGGGCGTGCACACGCTGGGGCTCGAGAATGCAGCGCCAGGTCAGCACCTGTTGTTGGTAGAGATCCTGCAAAGTGCTGAGTGCGTCCCACAGCACCGTTCGCTTCCGTGGGAGTCCAGAGCAATCTGCAGCTCCCAAGAATGGCTTTGCTGGCATTCATGAGAAGTCTGTTGGCTTCAGTGGCTTTGGATCAGGCCCATCGTTAGAAAGTAAGAAAGCAAATTACAGAAAAATAACTAGAGGAGGGAAAGAAAACCTCTCCCCTGGGCCTGGGGCGGGGGCGATTTGTGAAATCTCATTTCTATGGACCCGGACAATGCAAAGCCTGTGCAAGGCCAGCTGAGCAACTCTTTGGGGTTTCCTGGGCTATGCAAGGCGTCAAAATGTGGTGCTGTTCCCATGTGGTGTTGGGCTGGGGATTATAGACAGGAGGTCAGAGTAGATGATCATATTGGTGCCTTCTGACCTCAGACTCTATGGGGAGTACTCAGTGCTGTGTGCCACAAGGGGCCAGATCCTCAGCCGGTGTGAATCAGCCCCAGTGACACAGCTTAGCCTCGCTCCGCAAGGGACGGAGGCTGATTTGGCCTGTTGTGTTTGGTGTAAAACATCTTCTGATGATATGGTCAAATCAAGCTCAGGTGGTTGCAGCCGGAATGCAGAGATGGAGTTTTGCAGAGGAAGTAGCTTGAAACGTTGTGAGTAGGCAGGAGAAAACCACATATGAAAGTTAGAAAAGTGCACAACACAGCTTTGTTTTTCTCGCTTTGGATGGTAAAGAGGCAGTGTGGGAGAGTGAGGGAAAAGGGGAAATGAAAAAACATATTGGGTTTGAAAACTGACACTGGAAAGGACTTGGGGATGTGAGCACATACCATGGATTGAGAGAAATCCTCTCTACAATAACCTGCTCTGGAAAAGTGAGATGCATGGAAAATTCCCCAGCTACATTTATTTATTCATCCTCATAAAATCCTGGAAATGTTGAGGCCAAAGAGTAAAGCAACAATAGGAGGGGAAAGTACAATTTAGGATGACCAAGAATTTGAAAGGAACAAAGGTTGTGAGCGAATTAACCGAACTCCGTGACAAAGAAATTAAACGAGCTAAGCTAAGGGATGTAGCCTGTAACTTAACCTATGCTTGGTTTGCATATGTATATCCATCTTTATATATCTTTCCTTTAAGGTTTAAGGGATCATGTGAGTATAGATTTCTAAGATAGGATACACATTTTATATTAAAAGCTGTAACATAAAGTACCTTGCAGGCTTGGGCTGAGATCATGCTAGGCCTGTATGAGACAACTAAAGACATAGACATTTATCAAATAAACTAGCATGAGATAGGTTGGTGTAACAGACTTGTTTGTGCATTGGGCAGGGATGTGGAAATCCAGAGGCTATATTTTGATTATGAATTCCATCTGAGGTAGGTCAGCCGACATCAAAACAAGAAGTTTCTTACCTAGCCGAACCCTAAAATATCTAAAAGTACATCGCAAAATCCCCCAAAATATCTAAAAATAATAAAGGGAAAGATAGAAAAACATTCTGGAAGGAGGACATGTGTCAATCGTATACACGAACCCATCCACCTATAGAATAAATGTACCCCAAGAATTGTGGGGGTGAAGAAACCATATTTGCGTAGCGAGGGCGAACCCAAACTGACCCATGCTATACCGGTTATGAAAGGGCCAACCCTGTTACCGAGGGTAGCTGTCTTTCTCTTTCTCTCAGGGTTGGACGTAACATGGTTCTGACATTCTGGGGTGCAATCCAGACAGCAAGGGGCTGTGTCACCCCACCCTGCAACCTGGGGTGGCTTCCATCTAATGCTGTGCTGCTGTACCTCCCAACCTGGGCTCCTCACAAACAGCACGTGTGTCTGTGTATAGCCACAGCCCCTGTCCAGAAGCTCTGGCCCCAGCCGCCTGTCAGCCACACAACCACACTCTGGCTTCCAGCAGGCTTGATTATGACTTGCAGGTTGTCTCATCCCCAGCACACGTGTTCTGCCCTCCCCTGGACACTTCAGGTATCTTAGGACGCTTGCCCCTCAAAGGGGATCTGTTCTATCTAATCAGGGTTGGGCAGGTGTGAACACGTGTCTTTGACATCCTGCAGGGGGATTTCAGAACTTTACACACAAGGCTGCTATGTACCTTTTTGATAGTATCGACCGATGAATTAATTAGTTTTCAACTGATATCTCCCTAGGCATATTTTGCACAAAAGATTCTTCCAGTAGTGTGTGAATCCAGGCTCTGGGCTCAATGGCTACAGATGGTTTTTAAATGTGTGAGCCCCGACCTGCAAAACCAGCGGGGCTCACAGGTGTGGAAGCATCTTCTGCGGTTTGCCCACCACTGGGATAACTGCAAGATTCCCCTTCCGCAGGGGCTAGGGATGAGGGTGGAGTTTCCCTGAGTCAGCTTACCTCACTACTGCCAACCCCATGCATCCAAAAAATCACGAGCCAAGACCCAAAAAGCACCAGACTGGCTTAGAAGTCCTGCGATTTTAGGAAATGAGTCCCTGTTGGGGTGGCTATTTGGTTTTTGGTTTGCATTTGAGTCACATTTTCAAGCTTTTCTCTGCAATCAACCTCTTTAGAAAAATAATTCTGGGATTTTCACCCAATCACATGACTCCAAAAGCTGGATATTTAAGAGGGGGGCCCTAATATCACAGGACTGAAACCACAAGCTTTGCCAGTGCTGTGATGTGTATGACTGGAAGAGCAGTGTGGAAGCTCAGGGCCTGGGGAGCAAACTTCTCTGCAGAAAGGTGATGGTGGATGTCTGATACCAAGACAGCTCCCAGAGAATGGGTGATGCTGCACCCTGAGACCATGAGTCCCTTTGGGAAGGTGTGTCCCTCCTGCTTGTACGATACATAGAGGTAGAGAAGAACTGTGCTAATCCCGGCACTGAAGGCATCTCATTTCAGTGACTTCTCATGGAGAACTTCCATGCGGCTGGATAATCCAGTTCAAATGGGAACGGATTGTGGCTAGACAGCCTCAGTGGGCCAAGTTCAGCCTTGACTTCTCTGGACTTACACCCAGGGGGAATTTGGCTCAGTGAGTCTGAAGGAAAACCCCAGGTGGGTCTCGTCCTCTTTGGTGGTGTCCTGAGGATTGTCTCTTTCACTACCATTGAGGTTCCGCAGGGCAGCTGCTGTTCTCCTGGTGGACCTTCCCTTCAGGGTCTCTTCAGGAGGCTCTTTGACTGTCCGCAGGGGATGGGCGTGCTGGCTCGGCTCCTGGGTCTGAGCTGCCATGGGATTAGCCCCAGGCCAGTGCGTGTCAGAAAGCGTGAGGAGCACCCGGAGGAGTCTGACACCAAACGCTCTGTGTGACAAAATCACGCTGGGAGAGAAGCTCTTTCCCTGTATACAGGCTGAGGTGAGCCAGACATTGCTAGGTGTGGCCCTGCCCAGCCGCAGCACAGAAAGATGACCAGCTGAGCATTACAGAGGGTCACCCTGGGTGATCCAATGGTCTCGTCTGTGCTTAAAATCCATGTATCTGCTAGTAAGTGCCCCATGAAGTGTGACAGATCATGTCATCCTGTGCGCTACCTTTGGGGACTATACTGCATGACGTATGTATGTATGTCACTGTGGGCTAGGGACTGTCTAGAACTCCAGTGGGGAGGGCCACCCCACTTTCTCCAGGAACCACAAACCGTGGGAAATGACTGTGGCAAAGAACTCCGGTAGTAACACCTCCTGAGAGAGGCAGCCGCTGGGAGACACTTGCATACGCTGATGCCAGCTGGATTGGCCAGATGCCATCAGCCAATGAAAGGATATATGGATAAACAGCGGGGTTCACATGGGCTCAGGCCTTTTTTCTGATCCAGCAAATGGACAGGACCGTCTGCCCAAGGGCCCAACCCTTGCAGAACAGTTGGAAAGACTTTGACTTGCTAGGGCCCCATAAAGCTAATGAGGGTGAGCTGTTAGCGCATGTATAGGAATCGTGGTTTTTTACATGATTTCTTTGTAATGCTTTTACCTAAAGAATAAAGGTACTGGCTTAGAAGGAGCTGAGCGGTACTTTGTAATTGCTGGCAACACGCTGTTCGGAGCCCTCGGTTGGAAAGTGAAGCACAGCTGGTCTTTAGGCAGACTGTTTTGCGGGGGCCGTCGCAGTGTAAGGTATGGAGCTAGGCAGCCTTAAAACATTGCTCAGGAGGTAGCAAACTGCAGGTCTCTAACCACGAGAGGTGAGGGCTGAGAACCAGAAACTGTAAGTGGATCCCCTCGAGGGACCATGGCGGGGGATACAGGAGCAATTACCCTGCCCCAGCAACACTAAGTAGAGCTGCAAAATGAAAACCTGCCCCTCGTTATTCCCCGAGCCTTACTCCATTTTTCACTTCCAAAGTAGAAAATTGGTTATGAGAACAGAAGACAGGCCAGACTGGGCCGGACCAGCAGTCCATCTACCCCAGTATCCTGTCCTCCAACCGTGGCCAATGTCAGGTACTTCAGAGGGAATGAACTGAAGAGGTGATCAGTTCCATCACCTATGTCTTTAAAGAGTGAAAAATCCTAGTTAGGGAAAAACTGCCTCCAAAACAAGTGGGAAAAACGCTCCACGCCCCAGCTACCCTCTAGAGATGTCTGTGTAGTGTGTTAGCTGTGAGTCTGCTGGCTGGCCCACGCAAAGGCGTGCTGGACTGCATGAGTGTCTGGTGGAGAGACCTCGCAGAACTCCCTTGCGGGTGGCGGAGGTGCAAGAGGTGGCATTCTTCCCTTGGCCAGCACCAAAATTGTGTCCTAGGAGACAGCGCTCGGGTACCTGTAGTCCCTGACATCAGCCCTTGGAAGAGCTGCATGATATTCTCGGGTGGGGTTTTCTCTTCCACCTTCCCGCTGCAGTTCTCATCGGAAGAGACATTTTTCACTTTGGCTATGTCTACACTTGCAAGTTAGGTCAACCCAAGGAGGCTTAAGTCGACCTAACTTAGTCCCTGTCCACACCAGGCTTTCATTAAGTCAACCTAAGAAATTCCTTACGTCGACCTAATGAAAGGTTAGGTCGATTTAATAAGAACCGCCGGCTAGGTCAATCTAACCCTTAGGTCGACCTAAGCACAGTGTGGACGCTTAAGTCCACTTTATTAGGTCGACCTAAGGACAGTCGCGTCGCCTTACTAAGTCCCCGTTCGGGGGAAGCACTTTGTTAAGTCAACCTAATAAGGTCGACTTTAGGTCGACTTAACTTTTTGTAGTGTAGACATAGCCTTTGTGTCCTAAAAACTAGCCAAATGTTGGTGCCTGCTGTTAAGCAGCTGCCACTTCCCACCCCAGAGGTGGCTGTGTTTCAGTGAGTGCTGGAAAGAGCCATGTGTATCGGTTGTTCACGTCGGTAAAGTGCTTTGGGGGTGAAAGGCACTTTGTGAATGGACGATCACCCTGTCACTCAGCACCTTCCCCTTTTAACCAGACCCGCATTCTCTAAACCTCACCCCTCACCTCACCAGCCCTTTGTGGGCACCACACCCACCATGCTCTGAATTGGCACCCCTCTGTGTTGCTGGCCCTTAACTGGCGCTGTTTTCCAGCTCGCAGAAAGACTGAATCATATGATGGAGTCGTGGTATGCTGATCTCACCCAGCTAGTACGGGTATCCGTCAGCCACGGTGAGCAAAGGGGAAGCTGTGTAACTGTTGTGCTGCCGTTAGTGGAATGAGGAGGTTGCCCTAGGGGTCCTCATAAGGCTCCAGACAGAGTGAGCCACAGTGAATCACCAAATTCCCATTCATGGCAAGGCAACAAAGGTTTGGCCTCACTTCCCTCCACACGTGGGGACAGGAGAGAGGCATCTGTGAGACCAAAGGATCAGTTCTGGGCTACTTCCAGAGGCATCCAGCAATCTCCCAGTGTTGTAGGGGATGGAACAGACAAGCAGAAATGATTTTGCAAGGCTCAGAAAGAGAAAGGTTTGTTCCCTTTGCTTAGCCCTGGAAATAGGCTGGTTCCTGGGGAGTGTGGCATCAGAAGGAATTGGTCTGAGACACCTAACCGACTGCATAGCCCTGAGGGTCTCAATCATCCACAGCATGTACCTTCCTCAGGGGTCTGTGCTGGGGCTGCTAATCCAGCATGCTGCTGAGCGCCTGCTCCTTGCAGCTTTCAGATGTCGCGTGCTGTGTGCAGTGGGATTTCCTACAGGCAGAGATGCCAGGTAGGTCCGAGCACGCCGGCTAGCTAAATCAGAGAGAGCGAAGGGTTCCGAGAGCTGAGTCTGGACTTTAAAGTGACACGGTTCACATAAAAGCAACACTTTCAACAAACGTCTTCCCCGAGTTCCTACCAGCACCAGCAGGTATTAAAGCTAAGAGTTATGAATCCCGTTGGCTTTGCGCCAGTCGGTACTCCATTTTTCTCAGCCTGTACAATGAGAATTGATGTCACCAGCTGTTAATGTCACTGCAGAATTGACAAACACATATATCCTCCCAGGATCACGTCTCCTGGCCTTAGTTTTATCCTTTCGGAATCTATCTGTGGGGCTGAATAGGAGTTGAGGGAGCCCAAAACGTGGCAAGGAAATGGCTTGATTCTGAAACAATTAAATAATAAATACAAATGGACGCCCAGTGATTCCATTGAGGAAACTGGTAAAGTTCCTTAAAAGGCCAGAAATAGCAACGAGTCCAAAATCTTCCCCTGTGTCTGGCCGCTCAGCCCAACTGGGACTGAGTGAGTGTGTGTGTGTATTCGTTTTTGAAATGATTTAGTGCTGGTGAAAGCCCTGGAAGCTGGTGATCTCTGCTCACCCCTAGGAAGAGTCCAGCCCTGGAGGTAAGCAGAGTTCTCTTCTGCCCCATCTCCGCTCCCTGCCAGACACAGGCTATGTCTACACTGGCAAGTTAGTTCGAATTAAGGAAGCTTAATTCGAATTAACTTAAGCCATGGCTACAGTAGGCTTTCATTAGTTCAAATTAAGGGCTTCCTTAATTTGAACTAGTACATTTGAATAGGCTATTCGAACTAAGGGTTAATTCGAACTAGTTAGTTCGAATTAACCCATGTGGACATGTTACTTCGAACTAATTGCTTAGTTTGAACTAACCGGCCCATTGAACTCAGTGCAAATTCACTAATTCGAACGAATGAATGGCACTTGCTTAGTTCGAACTAAATGTTGCTGGTTCGAATTAAGTTAATTTGAACTAACTAGAGTGAGTTCGAATTAGGTAATTCGAACTAACTTTAGTAAGTGGAGACATAAGCCACACTGCCCTGTAGGGAGAGGAGCGTTAACATCCCGTGGCCCAGGCAGTCTTTGCCCCCTCTGCTGACACAGCCAGCGAGGGACCAGTTAGTGCCAGCGGTGGTGGTTGGTTTTTGGGAGCCATGGGCTTTTTGCTGTGGGTCCTGGACTGAGACCCACCACCAGCTCATTCCATGTGTGCCAAGCCAAGATGCATCTCCTGGCCATGCGGTTAGTCACTGTCCGCCTAGAGGAGAAAGGTTCCAAATCCCATCATTAATCCCTGGATCCATTCAGTCTCCCTGGACGGTGGGTCGGTTTCCTCCGCGCACCTATCACTGAATCTGGGCCATTGTTCTGCACGTGTTTGGTTAGCGTCTCCTAGATCTGCGTACAGAACTTCCCGCACCCCCACCCACCCGCCATGCTAGTGCTGTGGGGAGACAGGGTGAGGTGTCAAGGCCTTTCCAGCTCCCTGGTCTCTAGGTGGGGGTAGGGAGGGCAGGAGTTCAAACAAGATTTTTTTCCCCTCAAGTACAAAAATAAACCCGCTCTTATCTGATGGCCCCGGGCCCTGCAGTCTGGGCCCAGCTGAGCTGTTATCTGATCATTACATAATGCTGGAGCCAGGCTACAGAATACCAGTGGGGCTGGGCAGGGTGGGGAGCAGCTAGCTACGTTTATGTGGTGGGTGCACAGGGAGTGTAACACGCCCAGCCCTGAGCCCTCCACCGGGAGAGGCCCTTACTCCGCTCTTGGGGGAGGTAACGCCCATTCAGTCAATGCCTGCTAGGGAGGCAGCGAGATTTTCCCTTCTCAGCTCAGCATCTGCACCCACTGCTCCCATGGAAGAGAGGGACGGTGCCAGAACGGTGGACTCGGTGCCCCTAAGTGCGGGGCTGGGGGGAGTTCAGTGTCAGGAGCACCGTTCTGAGGGCTCCTTGGTAATGGGGGTGTTGCCCAGGGCAGAGCCAGCGCCATGGGGTGTATGATGCACTGGGGCATGTAGAGGTAGGCAGCCAGAGGGAGGGTTAGGTGATGTGGGGTGCGAGAGCAGCAGGTGATGGGGGTCTCTGATGGCATCTGACAGGGAGATGGAGTGAAAGTGGGGCTTGGGTGCTACATGGAGCAGCGGGGGCAGCTAGTGCGGTGGGGGGGTTCCTTGTGGAGCTGGAGGGAGGCTTATGTCAATCTGGGGGAAGGCGTTTCTCTGACCTGCGCCACTAAATGTTAATGAATCGTTGGGCACACAGACCAGTGGCTATGTCTACACTTGGGAATTTAAGTCAGCTTAGCATGTCTACACTTAAATTTTAAGTCGACTTTGGGGGGACGCTACAAAGTCGAGCTAGAGCGTGTACACTGGCCGCCTAGGTCAACTTGTAGGGGCTAGGGGGACCTTGGACTGGTCCACGGTGGCGGGGGGCACCCTTTGCCAAGTGCCAGGGGGCTCAGCCTTTGCACAATGGGGTAAAGGGGGACAGGGACATAGGGGCAGGGTGGGCAGGGCACTGCCCTGCCCTGTGGGGGGGCATGCCAGGCTCTCCCTGTGCCACCCCCCTGGCAGGGAGGGCAGTGGGGGAGTCCTGGAGAGCCCTAAGTCGACTTAAGAGTCGACTTGGGCTACTTGGGCTTTCTAAAGTCGACTTAAGCCAAAAGTCGACTTAAAACGAGGTTTTACAAAGTCGACTTAATTTTCCTTAAGTTAACTTAAGCAGCTTGCTTAAGTCGACTTAAGGAAAGTGTAGTGTAGACGCAGAGTAAGTTGATTTAATTTACAAGTGTAGACGCACCCATCGTGAGGTAGCAACGGAGGGACATGGGAAATTTGAAGGAATGGGTTGTGAGAGAAGGGGGGCATTGGATGGGGAGAGGGGGCAGGCTAGCCTTGGCCTGTCTTTTCCTGCGTCACCAGAGGAGAGGTGCCCGCCTAGGACCCCTCTTTGAATGTGCCGGCGGCTGGCTCCTCCCAGCTGACGTGGCTCATCTCTCGCTGTGCGCTCAGGCCAGACGGGTAATCTCCCCACAGCCGTAAGTGATCGGTGCCGCTCCGCTCAGAAACAGACTCTGAGCTGCTCCCCGTCGCCACACAGATCTAATCTTTCCCCTTTGTGTGCTAGTCCCAAAACCTCTCAATGTGAGGCGAAGTCAGGGCCATAATCATAGAAACCGATAAAGTCTGGGCCGTGGTGTTCTGTGCAGCCGCAGGACTCCAGTGTCTGGTCCTGGCTGAATTACCCTAGACTGACTGCTTGGGGTAGGGCTGGAGGGGAAGAGTGACGCTGCCTGTGTAGCCCAGATAAGCCTCTGTTTATCTTCCTCCTGATGCTGCTGACTGCATGGTTGGTCTAGGTTGGTGTGTCGAGGAAATGCAGGACAATAGGTGGCCAGTGGACGCAGCGTCATGGACGAGACCTGGGCTGTGATCCCAGAGTAAGGGCTTCTTTGGACTCTTCTGTCTCCTCGCTTGACTTCTCTGCCCCACGCCGTTCAGTGAATTCATCTTTTCAGCTGTCGCGCTGTGGAAGTTACAGCTGTCTTCTGCAGACTGGGTGCGGGAAATTGGCTTTGACACTGATGAAGCCCATTAGTGAGCCTTGAAGGAGCTTAACCAACGGAAGGTTTCATTGATGGGTGTGTGTTTGTTGCTTTGGGGGGGGGCGCCCCCAGGGTCTCAGCCATCTGTTTCGGCAGCATGTAAGCTGTAATGTAAAGATATGTGCCTGTGGATTTACACCGACTGTTTCCTAGGTCTTGTGCTTGTCAAGAAACCTTTCCAAAGAACAGAGCAGAAAGGGATGCAGGACTAATTGTCTGTGTGTCCAGACAGACCACTCCTCTCCTCCACCTGCTCTGCCCCACAGCAGAGTGAAATTCACAGGATGCCGGGCAGTATTCACTGCTGCTATTCAAACTCTTGTAGCAAGCAAGGAAAGGCTCAAGCAAGAGTCATAAAGCCAGACAGGACCATTCTGGTTAACTCGCCTGCACTGCAGTCACACAGACCGTAGAGCAGGGAAACTCACGGCGGCTCTTTGCTGTCTCTCCTGTGGCTCTTTGCAGCACAGGATATTAAAACACCGTGCAATTTAATTGTTAACTAATCTAAGTTATTAACCAGCCAGGATGCTTTTACTATCTTATTAACCAATTCCGTTACCAGCTTGCACTGTTATTAGCTTATTTGCTGTGAGAAGAGCAGTTATAAAAACTGAACGTTTCCCCTCTCATACATGATGGGTCCTGCTGTAAGTGAATGAATTCCCACTATTGCGGCTCTTTTGGGGCACGTGGATCGCTAATTTGGCTCCCGAACCCCCGCGGTCTGCGTATCTCTGCCATTGGGTGTTACCCAGTAGATAGCATCAATGCCGTCTTTCTGTTCATTTGGGCCAGCTCTGAGCAGAAGCTGAGGCGGGTTGAGGACAGTAGCCCTGAGGACACCCAAACAAAGAAAGGCTGGGGGAGACCTGAGAAGGGGCCTCCAGCCAGTACAATGGACTGAGCATCGGTTACTGAGTACGTTGTCCAAGGCCCAGCTCCTCCCCCCGCCTGACTGTGTCCAAGCCTTGGTCCTTGGGGAAACGACTGAGGTGGAGACTGGCTTCAGTGGGAATTGAGTGTGCAAATGTCAGGCGAGGGCTTCCAAATATACCTCCCTCCGACTACAGCCGGTCCACGATCCCCAGGCAGGGGCTGGGAGGCTCCTTGTTTCGGCTGCAACCTGCACTGCCTGCAGCCTAGATGCTTCCATCCCTTGAGATGCTCTGGGTTGGTCTCGAGGATTACCGTGGCTCTAGGTGGGATCTCTGGGGTTACAGTCCAGGACTCTGCGAGCAATTGTTGGGGGGGTGAGGAGAGGCCAGCAGGCCAGGCCCAGAGCTACCATTTTCCTGGGAGCTGCTGCCTGGGCTCCCCTCCCCTGCTCAACCAGAGAGCTGCCCAGAGCTCTGCTCCTGCAACCTAGAGAATGGCAGCCTGGGCCAAAGACTCCTGTCCCCCAACCCCCTGGAGCAGCCTGATGCCTTCCAACAGGAAGCTAGGGACCTAGAGTGGCCCGGTCCCCCTCCCTGCCCAGGGCAGGCATCAGGGGTCAGCAGCCCAATCCTGACCCCTATCCAGCCTGGGATGGGGAACAAGGAGGGGCAGAGCTGAGTCCCAGAGCAGCTGGAGTTCCCTGGGTGCCAGCCAGGGAGGAGCACAGCCGGCTGGCCCTACAGCTCTTTCCCTGCTGAAGGCTGGAGACCTGGGAAACGAGACACTGCTGTAGTTTATGTAAAAGGGAATGTGTGTTCATCAGATATGCAAAATAAGGGATTGTCGTTTGCATAATACCTGCTTCCCTGTGCCTTCCCTCTGAGGCATTCTTTCTCTTCCTCCATCCCCCATGTTGCGGCTCCCCTTCCTCCTTTCATTCAGCGCTGCTGACACGTGTGTGTAAATTTCCATTCCCGTTCCTCTTGCCGTCCATTTCCTGGCACTCACTGGAGCCGTAGATAGCATCGTCCAGTCACCCGCCCTTCTCCCCCTTCAACGTCAGGGCGTCTGGAGGATCTGGGCCTTGCATCCGGCCCAGCCCCTCTGCCTCCAGACTAGTCGCCTCGCATGCCGTTGTCTGGAGCCACTGGTGAGCGTCAGTCCCCAGAGGGAAGTGATGGAAATCCTTTCGGGGCTGGCCATCTCCAGAGCAAACATATCCCTGAGCAGGGCACCCAGGCCCAGCTGTTGGCCCCTAGCTCAGCTCTTCTGCTTCAGGCCCGTTCTCCCTTCCTCTGTGGGTTGGACTCAGGCGGTTTGTCAAAGGAGGGATCGTCTGACACTGAGCTCCCTTTAAGGAGGGATTTGTGTTGCGTTGGCTGTTAAAGGTCCCCACCACCTTAGGGGATTCTTTGTTACCTTCCAATACTGCTGTAAAACATCTGTAGCCACCTACAGCTTCACAGCTCTTGCAGTGCTGAATGCCAGGGCCATCTGGAGCTTGACAGAAGCAGCAGAGACATGAGAAGTTGCTCCAGTCGTCCGGGCCAGTGTGCCACAGTAGAATCTCCATTAGCTATTAGCAGTAAAGGGCCTATGAAACACAACAGAACAATTCTTATTCCACCCCATGAAAGCAGTCTCTCTCTCACACGCAAACACACACACACACAATTTAACTAGTGCATTTTCTTTGTCTTGTCTTCATTGTTTGCCTGCAGAAAAGGGGTCTCGTCACTCTAACATGGGTGGGCACCTGCTGACCCACCCTGCCTTGGCCATTCACATAGGCGGGCAGAGAGTGGTCAACCTGACTGTCATTCTTAGTGTTCGCTAGTCATGGAGCCTCGTTCTCTCCCCAGTCCCCACATGCACCTAATTCCATTAATAGCAATGGGAACCAGAAGGATGCAGAAAGGGGAAACCAGCCAGCTCCCTGCTGTGATCTGTCCCTCCACCTTCATCCAGAGCAGTCTGGCCAATTCCTGGCCTTCAGGACCAGCAAGAGCTCATCTCAAAGTGCCATGAGCTAAGGACTTGTTCGTGTGGGCTACAAAACCAGATACCTCCCAGTCACTGGTCTGAATCCAGCTCAGGTTGGAAGTTACTACCTGGTGTCTCACCAGAGGTTGCCTGCTTCTCTGGGTCTCAGCACGAGCAGGATGAAATTTTTCCAAGTTCAATTCAAAACGTCCAAAACCCAGATTTCTGCCAGGCTGTATTTATTTGTTTATTTTTATTTTAAGCAACACTGTTGGGTATTTATTTTCCTCAGTTTTGACCAAGTCTTCTCTCAGCTTCTGCCAAACAGAGCCAGGGGGCCAAATTCTGATAGCCTCCCTCAAAGCCAGTCGTATCTTTCTCCTTAAGCAGTCCCATTGCCTTCAACGGCACTAAGCCCCTGTCAGCTTCATTACAGTCCATAGGGCCGGCCGGATGAGTAAGATCCGCTTGCAAGATCAGATCCCTAAGTCTCCTCTTACAATAAGCATTCCAGTAACTTAGACTGACTGTTTAGCTTATGTTTTTAATTGCCTATTGTTTTTACCGTCCCTTCAGTAAAATGTTGCGTGCCCCAGTTTTTTGGTGACTTAAATAACAGCTTCTGATCTTTCCGATTTCCTCCTGCCGTGCTGCAGACCTGGAATTGTATGTGGCAGGGGGTTGGGGGGAACAGTAATTTCTTCTTGTGCTCGATTGCTTGGGAAAGGTATAGTGTGATTTTGGCCAAAATTGACTGCAGCAGCATCATAGCATTTTCCATACCGGATCAGAGCTTTATTAAGTTCAGTCTCCTGCCTTGGGCAGTGGCCAATATGTGACACTGCAGAGGAAGTTTTTAAAACACCCAACATAGAGCACTTGGCTGGTTGTGAAATGCTGTGTGGTTGGGGAGCAGAGCTGCAGTTTCTGACCCTGGGTGGGAATCAACTGCTCATGTCCTGTAGCATGAGATCTGATCACTTGCAGTTTGTGATTTACATATGTCTTTGAACAACTCTGGCCTTCTGAGATTGCATGGTTGAGATATGTTCAGTTTGGTACGGAGGGATCTGAGCTGCAAACTTTCACTGTGAATAAGATTCAGGATTTCACATACACACACACCCCACACAGGAACAGGGTAGTTCAAGGTGGACAGGGGCAGTCTTAGAGTTTTTGGGGCCCTGGGCAAAAGGCAAGGATTCCCCCCCCCCCCCATATGGGGGCCTCATCCTTGATTTTTGCCCTCCCCCAGAGCCACGCTGCCACACCCCCTGATCCCTTTTTTATAGTGCAGTTACAGTTGATTGAGGAAATGCATTTTTCAGTAACCTATGAACAGTTCAAGATATTCTGTCCTTCTGTCCTTTCTTGCTTCCTTCCTGTATTGTATTTATGGCCTCTAGAACAAACCCTTCAGGGCGAAGTGTTCTACCAAAGCAAATTTTTAACCTTGACCTTGGAAACTGGTGCTGAAAACGCCCCTCTCCCTTCACACTTTGAACCCTGAGACTTTACCCCACTGGGCAGCATCTCATAACTGGCAAATGGGCTAGCTCAGCGCTTCCCAGGTCTGTCTCTAAGCCCCTTGCTGACTCCTGCTGTAGCACCTCCTTCCTCGGGCCTTCCACCTTGAACCCCTTCTTTCTGTATCAAGCAGGAGACGGCTTCCAGGAACCTCTTGTTCCAGTGAAGACAGCCTTCAGCACCAAGGTGTTAGGGACCTTTCCGCAAAGTTCTTTGTTCACTATCAGAAGTAGGAGTCCAGCAGCAGGCAATACAATGGATTTATTGGGATAATCAAGCAAACATTAATTCCAGCCCTTCACCCCAGTGATTTCCTTCTCCCTACTTCCTGCTTGACCTCAGATTTTATAACCAATCGTTTTCCAAAAATATTACGAGATCATTCTTCAACCGGTCTTAATATAGTGTAAGATAATTCTCTAACCAATCATACCCCACCACCTTAACTGATTGCAATTAACTATGAGACAGATAGAGATGATCAAAGAATCAGACAGAAGTTATCAGAACAGTGGGTACGGTAATGACAAACTGTTTAAAAACCTGACAGAAGGCTATCAAAAAAAGTCCTTTTTAAGCATTCTTTTTAAGCCGATTGGCCTGGGCTCTGGGGGTTTTTCGCCTTCCTCTGTAGCAAGGGGCATGACTCACCTACTGGTGAATTCTCTTTATCTTAAAGTCCCTAAATCATGATTTAAGGATGTAAATAACTCAGTCATAGGTTAGTGGCCTATTGCTGGAGTGGGTGGGTGAGGTTTTGTGGCCTGCATTGTGCAGGAGGTCAGACTAGATGATCGTACTGGTCCCTTCTGACCTTAAAGTCTTTGGCTGTGTCTACACTGGCAAGTTCGTTCGAATTAAGGAGGCTTAATTTGAACTAACTAAAGCCATGGCTACACGAGGCTTTAGTTAGTTCGAATTAAGGGCTTCCTTAATTCGAACTAATAAGTTCAAATACCCTATTCGAATTAAGGGGTTAATTCGAACTAACTAGTTCGAATTAACCAATGTGGCCATGTTAATTCGAACTAATTGCTTAGTTCGAACTAACCAGCCATTGAAATGAATGGGGATCGCTAATTGGAACTCAGCAAGTGCTTGCTTAGTTCGAACTAACGTTCCAGTGTGGCCCTGCTGGTTCGAATTAAGCTAATTTGAACTAACTCATTTGAGCTCATTTTAGCAAGTGTAGACATAGCCTATGAGTCTGAGTCATTCTAGGGTCTTTTCTTTCTCGGCAGACTGCCTTCTAAACAGCCTGGCGTTACCTTGTGCTAATGTAATTTGTTTGGAAGGTGTGGGATGTGATCACGCGCTTCCTGGCTGATGGCTACCCTTGGTTTTTCTTAGCCAAAATCCAAAGCCTCAAACTGTTCCAGTGTGAGAAGCGCTGTAGACAAGCGGCCTGGGATTTTGGTTCTTTGTTTTGATACCCCTCTAACTAGCTAGGTGATGTGAACATACTTAAAAATCATAGGATCATAGGCCTTTACAGGCAAGCCTAAATATCTATATTTGAACAATTCTCCCCTCCCACCACCCAGGGCTCTTAGATAATGCTTCAGCTGCCTTTTGATCCATATTCTCCCTGGTGCTTCCCACCCCTGTCCCTGACACCCTTCTCTTCCCTGGCTCTCTGTACTCCTGCCCCCCTTTTAATGTCTCAGGCTGTGTCTACACTGGCAAATTAAGTCGACTTAAGCTTGGCTTAAGTCGACTTAATGTGCCCTGTGTCTACACTACACTTTGCTTAAGTCAACTTAAGGAAAATAAAGTCGACTTAATGAAAATTAAGTCGACTTTATTAAACCTGCTTTTTATTCGACCTAAGGCTTAATTCGACTTTCTAAAGTCGAATTAAGCCAGTGTAGCCCTGGGGTAGCCCTAAGTCGACTTAGGGCTACCCCAGGACTACACCACTGCCCTCCCTGCCGGGGGGGAGCACAGGGGGAGCCTGGCATGCCCCCCAAAGGCTCATCAGGATACTCCCTGGGACCATATCACCTGGCAAATTCCTAAACATTAAGGAGACAATGGTTGTTCACACCCTCCCGTCTAAGGCATTTGTCCAGAAGGACACAAGTTAAAGTATGGATATAACATCAAATTCTTAACTTTTAATCGAAATAGAATTCCTAGACATAAACTATATAATCATTCCCAGCAAATTACTACCTTTCTATTGATACCAAACATGACATAGTTCCTATGGATTATAGCATTTATGAGATAGCCATAGAAAATAATATCATAAATGCTTCCCTAAATCCAGACAGCATCACACACAGGGCTCTGCCCTGCCAGGGTCCCTGTACCCCTTTGCCCCATTGTACACAGGGGGTGCCCCCCCTCACCACTGTGGACCTGCCCAAGGTCCCCCTAGCCCCACAAAGTTGACCTAGAGCATCCAGTGTGGATGCTCTAGGTCGACTTTGTAAGGTCCCCTTTAAGTCGACTTTAATTTTAAGTGTAGACGCACTAAGTCGACTTAGTTAAAGTCGACTTAAAAGTGCAAGTGTAGACATAGCCTCAGGCCCTTGTCTTTTCTTCCACCCTCCTGTGCTCCTTGCCCCCTTGAGTCTCTCTGTAACTGTTCCCTCCCTCAGGATGGCGTTGAGATGATTAACACTGAGTTGCTTCCCCCCCCCAGGTCCCGTGGGCCCCGATACTTGCACCCTTCAGATGATCACAGAGGATGTCAAAGTGTCTTACACAACAGAAAAGGCTGCGCGTGGCTGCGTGAGTCGCAGCACCATGGGGAGAGCCCAGGAAGTCCACGTCCTTCATGTGAAAGTAGAGAAGGAGGTCAGTGATGATGGGGCTGGGAGGGTGGGGGAGAGACACAGCAACACACTGGCTGATTCCCGTCAGCAGACAGACCAGATGCTGTCACTGCCTGTGTCATATGGGCCCTGGCGAGGGGGAAATGTTCCCCAGCACAGAGATACGGGACAGCTGGTTTGGAAAGAATCCTTTATTTATAGTGGCTAATAAGCTGGAAAGTCATGCTCCGTGCTACCGTGCTGGCAGTGTGGACTTGGTTCCCTGCCAGGCCAGGGAGCAGAACTCAGAATGGCTGGTGCAGGGTGGGCAGTGTGTGCTTGTGCTTGTGCTTGGGGGAGAAACCCATCAGAGAGGTGGGGAAGGGCTGGGCTGGGGGGTACCAGTGGGGACAGGACATCACAGCTGTTCAGGGCAAATGGCCAGTGTAAGCAAGGCTGTCTGGGTCATTGGCACCACACAGGTGGTAGAAAGCGGTCACAGAAGCTCAGGGAAGTCCCTCAGGAAATGGCCATGCTGAGCGCTACATGGACAAGAATGTGCTAATCCCAGTGCTAAGGGGTCTACCCCAGCCCATCTGAACCCAGGCACGTTTCTGCGATTCGCTAGCACTGCCCTAAGGCAGGTCTTTGTGCACAGGGGCCGATGCTGGAGGGGAGAGAGAATGGGACCCCCTGTCTGGGTCCCCCCCCAGTGGAACATGGTACGACAGGGCAACGTTCTTGCTTTCTTGTTGTTTCCACGTTCCACTTAAGCCCTTTTAACCAAATTCATAGCAAGCTAGTGCACGGTTGGCTCTGACCGAGTGTGTCCCCCTGCGCCCATGTCTATCAGTGGGTCGGTGAACAGTGGCTAGCTCCCGCTGGCGGCCTAGGCTGGCCCATGAGCCCGTCGCTGTGAGCAGTCCGGCCCACTAGCCTCTTTGCAGTTCAGGCGGGTCCCCCAGGCCATGGCTTTGTAAATTGTTTGACTTTCCTCCTGGCTGGCCGTGCAGCTGCCGTGCACGTCCCCACTGCGGTCCCCGTGATGAGGCGCCACATGCGTCCTGATTGGTGGAGGTAGTTGTGCAAACACGGCTGCGATGGCAGAAAGCGGCTGGCTGGACAGACTGCACTTGCAGCCTGCTCAAGGTGACAGTGTCTCTCACCGGTCGCAGTCCCCGTGGACAGGACTTGTGTTGGTTGTGGGCAAAGACAGGTTACCAGACTGGACGGATCATCAGTCTGGTTCTCCTATGTCCTTAGGTGAAACAGGAGCTCTGTTAAAACTCATTCACCAAGATCAGTCAAATTTAACAAACCAGACCCCATTTCTGCAGGTGAATTGAGTGTTGATGAAAGGCGTCAGAGGGGGCAGCCCTGTATTCACCCTGCTAATTGGTATGACAAGAGAATTGCAAACTTCCCTGACAAGTTATCCCGCTAGAATACGCCTCAGCCTTCAACTAGCAGCACCCCCCCAGGAGCAAAAAGGAGTTCATGAGACAGCCGGCTGGGGGGACCAGTTGGTGTGAATTTTGATAGCGGTTTTTGCAGAGGGGTGGGGAGGGGAGGGCCTAGAGCAGTGCAGGAAGGAGAGGGAAGTGTTGTGTGTGAGCACCTGTCACCGTTACGTGCATGGCTACCATAGAAAACCCAACAGATTTGGACCCATTTTTAGCTTGTCAACCTGTTTCCCTGTAATAATGGATGAGAGAGTCAATGGGTGTTGGGTTTCACTTGGGCTACAGAATAATTATTCTGGATTTCCACTGAATTGTTCCAAGTCTCCTGGAGTATTTCTCCCATTTAACTGAAACCACTGTTTTTTCCAAGGGGGATTCAATTTTTTTGAAAAATTGATAACTCACTGAAAGTCTGTGCTGCATAAACTATAAAGATTCTTGTGTGAAATTAATTCCTGCCCTGGACTTTCCAGGGAACAACGTTTACAGAACAAACCACATGCAGCAGCTGTTACTGAGTTTTGTCAAAACCAAATGGAACTAGAATTCAGCGGTTCTAAATTTAGAAATCGTGGGCCTAAATTTTCAATAGGGCTTTGTCATTTTGGATGCCTCCATTTTTGGTGTCCAACTCGAGACACCTTTAGGAGGCCTGATTTTCAGAAGTGCTATGCCTCGGACTTCTGAAAATCAGGTCGCTTGAAGATTGCTTAAGTTGGGCGCTTAAAATCACAAGTCACTTTTGAAAATTTAGGTCCATCATTTTTTCCGTGATACGATTTATATTTCCAACCCTCGCTTTTAATCCCCAATAAAGGCCAGCAATTTCAAATGTGGAAAACTAAATTTAGTAACCTAAATCCAGTAAGTGGTTTCTTTCTAGTGTTCTTTAACACCCAATACACATACTGAAGTGAAGGGAGATACACTGGGGTAAAATCAGCATGAGGGAATGCAGAATTATACTTTCAGAGGGGTAGCTGTCTTAGTCTGTACAGCAAAAAACAACAAGATCTCAAGAGACAAACACCTACAAGATCTCATGCATCTGACGAAGTGGGTTATAGTCCACGAAAGCTTATGCTGAAGAAAATCTGTTAGTCTATAAGTGCCACAGGACTCTCGTTGTTTTTTGCAGAATTATACTGAATATTCAGTGTCTGATGATGAAAGGGTCATTTCAAATGGAAGCTTAGATTTAGTAGAAAACTGCTGACTCTGTGGAATCAGCGCATGTCATTTTCCCACCAGTTCTGTGGATGATTGCCTAGTTCTGCTTTCTTTTCGGGTGGTGGTGGGAGTCGGGAGGGAGGGGGAAGCCAGAAGGGAAAGTTGGTTGTAGTAAATGAAAGAGTTTCCAAAATGGCAGCAACGCGGACTCTCTTAGAGTCTGTAGTACAAGATCACTGGATGTTTAAAAGATACTTGGACGTGCCATAAGCAACCTCTTTCTTTCAGACCCTTCCTTCATACCTGCTTTTCTCCTGAATTCCTGCCCAGGGCTGATCTCCCTAGGAGTTCCAAAGGGGGAGCCGTGTTAGTCTATTGTAGAAAGACAACAGAGTCCTGTGGCACTTTTAAAGACTAACAGATTTATTAATCGCATGAGCTTTCGTGGGAGAAAATCCCACTTCGTCAGACGCTTTGAAGATAGGAAACTTTCCTATCTCCCTAGGAGTGTCAGCTCGTCTGCTCCACTTCTGCACCTACTGCTTTACCGTTTGGATTGACTTTGTCTGAGTGAGGCTGTCATTTCCCTGTGGGAGGGAACTCTATTTCTTTGTGTGCCAAGAAAGGCCTGCCATACCCACAGTGCTCTCTAAATAACCTATTTATTGTTTCTTTTTTCCCAAATATTATCAAATATGACTGTTCTGCATGCACGGAGAGCTGTTAGATTAAGAAAAAATAGCCAGGAAGACCAAAAGTGAAGTCTCTCAGCGAGAGAAGGCATTGTGTGTGATTCCTCCGTAACTGGGTGCACCCACTCCAAGACCGCCACTGTGTTTATACAGCATCTAGCGCAGTGGGGTCTTGGTCCCTGACTCGGTCTGCGAGGCGCGACAGTAACACAAATAACAAACAGTAACAATAAGAGCGGCTGTCTCTGCACACCAACAAGACCTTGGAAATGCCAAGGCACAGCGTACAGAGAACAAAAAGCATCCCGGCTTCGCAGCTACGTGCAAACAACTGCAAAGTGCCAGGAGAAGGGTAGGGCTTGAGGCTTTTCTGTTTCCTCTTTAACTCCGTGTCCAAGGACTGGGTGTGATATTTACATTCTTTGTTGTATCCAGTGGGAGGAAGGCTTCTCCGCTTTGCTCTGCTTTCTATGGGCCGTGTCACAGATTGGGGGACACTGATGCCGGTCCCTTGCTAAATCCAGGGGGGTGACATCAACTGAGGCCAGCGGAGGATCTGGCTCACTGATTTCAGTTATGATTTTGGGCACTGAGGAGAATCAAACAGTGCAGCAGGGGAGCTGGTGTGAACATAACATGCTGGCCAGAGTGATGTTTATTTTGATCTCAGTTTTCACCTCACAAAATGAGGCGGTAAGGAGCCCTCAGGGACTGTTTCCCATAGTAGGGAAAAGTCTGAACCCAGCTGCAATCAATCCATTGGGAATTCTGTATTGAGGCTCTGTCACATTCCAGGAGGCAATCCAGCCCTCACACTGCCTGCCTCGAGTGCCCCACATGCTTCGTTGGTGTAGCTTCCCACTTGGGCTGCTCACAACCAGGTGCCATCGTACAGGTCACACCCTGAAGTGTCCGTGTGCTAGACAGCCCTGGACCAGCAGCTCTGATCCCAACAGCCTGTCTGCCACCCCGTAACCCTGTTCTGCCTTCCACCAGACTTAGTTACAACTTGCAGGGTCGCTCCAACATACTCCCAGGCCTGGATTTCCCCCAAAATGTCTGTTTTGCACTGTCCAGCCCTTTCCTGGGCAGGTCAGAGAGCTATTATGGTTCACAGCCCCTTTCAGGAGTCAAGATTCAATTGTGTTACTTTCACTGCGGTTACCAAACAGTTTGGTTTAAACACAGCCCTGGGTTGGTTTAGATGAAAAAAGAAACAGGTTATTAACAAAAGAAGATAGCATTTGAAGTGAGTTCACATGTAAGAGGAAGTTAGGGATGGTGACCAGCACCTAAAAGGGAAAACACATCAAAAAGTCTAAAACTTAATCTAGCCAGTTTTGGCTCAAGGCTTTTTTTCAGAATGGCCTTTCTCATCCCCCAGCCTCTCGGCAAGCTGGTGGCTGACTCTCCTCCGTCAGGTCTCTCCCAGGTGCCCAAAGATGCGGGTGCCTTTGTCTTTTGGGAGAAAGAGAGAACTGGAAGTTTTCTGTATAATCCAGTGAACCTCTGAAATGAATTCTGCAGGCGACCCCTCAAAGGCAAATTTGTTCAAGCAGCAAGGAAGGTGAATCAAGCAGCAAGGAATCTGGTAGTGACAGAGCTTCCATGCTCTTTTTCCCCTAGCTTGTGTTTGCTAAAATGGAAATTGTTGTTTCTGACCAGCTTCTCCCCCGGCTGTCTTGAGGGCCCAGTTTATTACTTATATGTAAAGAGAAGTAAAGACACATTTCTGTGTTTAGGATAGATGGTTTAACAACTTTTGCCTAGGCAGAGATGTCAGGCTTTGAACATGTGTTATAGCAGGGGAATTCAGATAACGTTTCTGCGTACGTTTCACCAGTGATGATACCATTGACCAGTGATGTATTCGTTTTCAGAGGATTCCTTGCAAGGTGTGTTTTGGACAAAAATTATTGCACACTAGTGTGTAAGGTGTGAATACAAGGGTGCTTTCTGTCACACGCTTCTGAAGGCAGCCAGCCCCTATGGTTCTCACGGTTTGTGCATTCCCACTTAGTCATTTAAAAACAAGAGTTGAAACCAAACTGAATTCTTTAAGGTTTGAGCCTCCAGGGCAGTTACAGACAATCTAATTTTGTGGAGGGCTATGAATAACTTGAGTGATAAAATGAAAAATGTTATTTAATATAAACTAGCTAGTTAAACAAACCGGCATGGCACCATAACCATACCCTGTACTGATACTAACATTCAAAGAAGAAATGACACATTTTGGGGTGATCGGTCTAAAAGGAGGTGAACTGATATAATTATTTCTCTTGCAATGTCTTGGTGGTGGATAGATATGTCTAATCTACAGTTAACCGGCTTTGTATAGTCAGAATAACATCCCATAATGAATTAATATTAACTCTGCCTTTTATCATATCTGTATTTCCACTACCATAATTCAATATTTTCTACTTTCCTATTGGCTTTTTATCATTAAGCATCAATTTAACTGACGTCAACAATCAGCACGAGAGATAATATTTCCTAAAACATTCACATTTTATTTATAACACTGGTAAGAACCAGTTAGGGCCAAAACATGGGGTTGTGCTCAGACTTATTTCCAGTGTGCCTCTGAATTGTCTCACGTCACTGCACTCATGTTTTACCAGGCCTCGCTTAGTTATTGGCATGTCTGGTTTTAGGAAAGGCGTTTTTGATCTTCCTTACATTTTCAACACCTTTTTTATGTAGTCAGCTCCATCCCTACGGGCTACAACCTGGGCTGACTAATAGCACCACACAGTGGACGAGACCACAGACTGCCCTCCAGACGCCGAGATAGATCCTCCGATGATTTAAATAGGGTTAGCTTCATCTTCGGTACAGCAAGGCTGATTTGTGCTTGCTGACCCTCCTGGGCTGTGTGTAGGGTAACCCAATTCTCACTAGCCTGTGCGGGTGACCATCAGGGAGCCAGACAGGGTAGCAGTGTGGTGTAACGTCTGTTTCATCAGCTCCATTGATCACTGAGATGCTGCTTTGGGCCACAGAGATTCAAGTCCCACACGAAATGTTTCCCTTCTAGCCGTTTTGGTAAGCAGACTTCTGGACTAAGCGACTCGTTGTCTGATGTATTTACCCTCCCGACCCCGTGTGAGGCAGACATTTTTGCAGACAGGGAACCGAGGCACAGAGAGATTAAGTGACCTGCCCAAGCAGAGATTTGAAGCCTTTCCCCCAAGTCTCAGGCTGGAACGTGACCACTGGACCATCCTTCTGTTCAGAGAGAGGAGCCTGAACCTACAACCTGCCCGTGAGCTGCCCCCAGTAGTTTGATTCGGGAGCCACACACAGGGCTCTTCCTCTCAGGATATGCTGTGAGTCGGAACAGCGAGAGCTAGGGCTCAAACGCAATGCTAGTGTGGATGCAGCCAGTGTCTGCTGGAGGATCCAGCCGAGCTTCCATGATGGTGATGCTGAGCATCTGGCTGTGAAGACAGGGACAAGGGGGAGGAGATTGGTGGGAGACTTGGTACACATGAAAAAAATAATGGGCTGTGTTATATCATGTAAATAAATAGCGTGGACTTGCCCCCTTTCCCCGCTCTGTTTATGTAAAGAGGAGATGGGGGAAGCCAGCCATTGATGTCACAACTGTGGCATTCAAGAGAGCTGGCACCAAGCCCCGGCTGGGGTGGGGGTGAGGGAGCGAGACCAGTCTCCTCTTACAGAAGAATTACTGGAAGCCAGTTTCTATAAGCAGATCCCCATGCAATAGACTGCAGGGGGGTAAAATAAAACCTCCCACCACTCTGGAGCAGAGAAACAATGGCCTCTGGAAAAAAATAGGTGGTAAAAATAGAACCCAGGCCCTCTCCCTCACAGGGCCACGGGATCTGACGGGCTGGGGTCCCTTGGCCACCCACACGGTAATGTTTACTGGATGTCTCGTGTCGTCACACCAGGACGGGACTGTTGTGGTAGTGAGTTATTATTAAGAGACTGCTGTAGACTTCTGGGCAGTTAATTTCCAGTCGCCTCCGATAAGATCAGCTGGTAAAGGCAGGTCACTGGGTTGCCAACAGACCTGTATTACGAAGGGACATCCCTTATTTAAAGAGAAAATCGCCTCTCCAGCACTAAATCAGCACGGCACAGGATGCCTGCCTTTGATCCTGAATTTCAGCCTGTTACAGATATTCTCGCTACACACAGCCCATTTTATTGTTCCCAGCCCTTCCAGGGCTATACAGCTGGGAACAGTAGACAGTGCAGTAAAGCAGATTCAGCCCCATGGTTTACTGACTCATAGTGCAATAGTGGGGCCTGGCGGGGGCACAAAGACCTGAGCGGGCCCTGCCGGAAGGCTGGAGTCAGGAGGGGGCTCTGTCTGGCAGGGAAAGCGAGCAGGGCTCTGTGCAGGTGGGACCAGGCTCCCTGCCCACCTTCCCACCATCCAGCAGTTGCTCTCCTCTGCTTGGGACAATAGCAGACTCTGCCAGGCAGAGCCACTTCCCAACCCTGGCCTTCCGGGTAGCTCTAGGGCACCCGCCCCTGTCCAGTTGTCCTGCCAGACAGACCCAGCAGACAGGGCCATGCTCACGGGTCCTGTCCAGGGGCAGGCCAGTGCTCTTTCCTTGACCTTGGCCCTTCAATGCTGTCCTGTTCTCACCCAGAGCTGGGTCCCGGCAGCCCTGACTGCTGCAGAGAGCGGAAGGTTTCCTCCACCTCCATCTGGTTTGTATCCTGCAGCCTCTCCGGTACTGGGCACCCCACCCTGGATCCCCTGGGTACAGGGTACTGCATCCCCATGGGTGTGCTAAGAAAACAGTCCTGAATTTTTGAAATACGTTAGCCACTTCACGCAGGAAGCTCTGCCCCGTATCACAGAGCCTGCAGCCCAAACGCCACAGGCTCCTCAGAGTAGGATGAGCCCAGGTGGACCTTGAGGGAAAATCCAGCTCTGGTGGGAGCAGTCTGAATGAGTCAGTAGTGGGCACTGCCCTGAGTCAGTGCCATGCAGAGACCCCTCGGCATGTGCCAGGAGACGGCACCATGCTGCTGGAGGGCCTGTCTGTTAATTCAGCCCATCCATTATCGGGGTGAACTCATGCTGGTTTTCCACCCTGTCCTCGATAGCTTGGGATTATGGGGGAACAGTTTCAGGGGAGGTTCCAGGCTTGGCACCTGATGTTTAGACCCCTGAAGCCAGATTTAGGAGGCTAACTCTAGGCACCCAAGATTGGTACAGCCGTTTTCAGTGTCTTAGGGCCCCGTGGCTGTCTTGAGACTTAAAAGGTGGCAGAACAAGATGCCCAGGAGTCCTTGAATCCCTGCATATAGGTGTGTGTGTGGCAACATTGTGTGTATTTCAACCGTGGCTTGTCCTTGCCTTAATTGTTTATGGGAAAATGCAGCCCAGGGGGCACGTAGTGCTTCATCTTCAGCTGAACAGAGATCTAGGTTCTCCGCGAGCCACAGGACCAGAGTGAAGGTGGAGGTAACATGCTGGCTGCGACTCTTGCCCGCGTGGCAAGTGTTTGCGGAGAACGTTAGGGGGCGATGGAGGGAGGTTTCCAGTTAAATGATAGAAGGGCAGTGGCTGCACAGAACCTGAAACAGCTGCAGGAGTCCCCGAGGCTCCCCGACGGATTCCTGCTTTCATCCTGCACAAAGCAGTTTCTGCTCTGCACACCCAGCCTTGGCAGGACCTGCGACATGGAGCTGCAGGTGCAGTCGCATTGTTCCAGCTGCATAGGATACACCGGGCCGGGTGGGGCCGTGGCTTCCTGGGGCCGCTGTGCTTGTCTCTGCGTTGTTTACAACCAGCGCTTCCATTGACACAAAATCAAACCACGTGAGAGGCACATTCCATCCCCTGCCTGTCTGAGCAGCTTTCTCTCCTGGCTTGCCAGTCAACGGCCGCGTTCCCACCTACGCCGGCCAAGGACTCAACTCCCGGACCGGGGGACATGAGAATCTGGGTCCTGATCTGGCAATTTGACTTTTGTGATGTCAGCCCCCTTCACTCCACTCGCTAGCTGCCTCTTCACTGCCTTCTCACTGCAGTGGCCCAATGAGAGAGGCCATTCCTGCACTCGGGCTTTTGTGTCGCCCTTTCCCCCTCATGCCCAAACTTAACAAGCCCTGCTGGGTTGCGTCATCTTCTCAGTTGCTTCTGGCGTGAATGGGAGCTCTGCGTCGGGGAAGTGTTCTCTTGACACTAATAATGGGAGGAGATGGGGGCTGTGGGGACACTACACCCATAACCGGGTGTAGACCGGACGTCATTGTGGCCTCACCAGCCCTCTGCAAGTTATCTTGCAGGGCCCAGTCAGCCAAGCATAGTCACGGCCTCCTTCTCTCCTCTTCCCACCCCAGAGGACGAACTGGCCCCTTCTGTTCCTGCCTGGGTCCAGGGAAGCTGCCATGAGGTACCTGGCCCACAGGCAGAATGGGACGAAGCAATATGCGTTTGCTTTGTTTATTGGTTTTAGCTCCTACAGCAAAAGTAGCCTTGCTTGAAAAGTCTGCCTTCTGTGGATGGCCATGTTCCTCCTCTCCCCTTGCCATCAGGTCAGGCCCAGCCCCCGTTTTCCCCCCTTCACTGCGGATGGGGCACTCTTCCCATAAGTATGAGTGACATTATCTTCATTCTTTCCCCCAGATCTGGCACCTCCAATTGAATGTGTCATCAGCAGGAGGAACCGCCCCACCTGAGCGGAAAGTGTTGTTTGTGGTCATCTGCGACAAGTTCTGTACAGTGACAGTTCATTCGGTGGCTCTCCAGTTGATCTTTGTCTTGGTGAGTATTATACGGCCCTGCGTCTTACCTGGAAGCGTGTTTGCAGCATTGTGTAGAACTCCTGAACACACATGACAGTCACATGTAATATCATTGTGTTCCTGCTCCCGTTCACATGCTCAGAACTTTTTCGAGCCCGTTCCTTCCAGGCTGATGTTTTCCATGCTCAGGCTTGCTCCAAGTAAAATCTGAGCCCACCCTTGCTGACTGACCCGAACGTGGAATCTCTGATTAGAACATCAGGGGAAGGATCCTTCATCAGCTCCACACTCAGTTCACAAGGGCAAGTTGGGATTTAGTTCAGACTTTCCCCATAAAAATACATCAGACTGGGCTGAGATCGTGGCTGGAAAATTTCACGCACAAGGAATTTGCCTGAGAAAGATCTAAGCCCTGGAAAAGGAGAGGAAGAATGGAAGCTGGAACTCCACCTCCTGCAAGCAAATAGGACAGCCTCGGACTGCTGGGTGGGGGCCTCCTTCTGACATCTTGTTCCCAGGTCAGAAGGGAATTGGATGAAGTTCAGCCCATGGTGGGGAGGTGGAGCCGCTCATTTCTCTAAAGTCGGGCCCTCGGTGGCTAAAGAGCAGCATTATCCAGCTTCACTGTTGATATTTGTTATCACAGCAGCTCCTAGGGGCCCCAGCTGAGCTCAGGGCCCCACTGTGCTAGGCGCTGTACACATGCAGAGTGAAGAGCCAACTGTTTGAATCAGGGGCATAGCCAGCCCCTGTTTTGTGGCCAAGCCCCTGAGTCTGTAGGGTGGGTCTGGACATGGACGGCTTCCAGACATGTAACCAGAAGCTGCCTGAGATGCTCCAGTTGCTAGGTAGCAACTGGAGCTCTCATGGGGAGGAGGGAGGGAAGTTTGCCACTGCCGGGCACTGCAGTGGGCGGGCCTTGGCCCACCCATGGCTGCACCCCTGGTTTGAATATACAAGACAGAGGATGAGAGGGGAAGTGACTTGCCCAAGATCACCCAGCAGCTCAGTGTCAGAGCTGGGAATAGGACTCAGGTCTTATTCCCCATCCAGTGCCATACACACTAGAATACACGGCCTCTTCTGTCGCCTTTGGCCGAAAGGTTGTGACCACAGGACAGGGCCTCCGGGGTCAGTGACATAAATCTATGAAAAATGGGGACCCTTGAGCTCTCTACAGGGATAGAAAGGCAAGAACAGGAGCAACCTTGATTGTCACCTATTCAGCTAGACAGGTGCAGGCCAGTGCAGACAAAGGACAAGAGAGGGAAAGACCCAACCTTCTTCTTCTTCAGGTTCTAACCGGAGGCAGGCTGGAGGTGAAACATGAGGGGCAGGTGCTGATATCCCTTCCGCCTGATCCTGTGTAAGATCCGGGGAAATGTGTCTTTTGGATTTTGGTGCTGGCCTGTCCCCAGAGTGGAAACATCCTGTGCCCTGCCACCTGCTCTTTCTTTTCTGATGACACTTTGCCTTCCCTGGCACCTATCACCTGGTGGCATCAACATGTTTTACAAACATGCATGAATAAAGGGTCACATGGCCACTGTCAGGCAGGGCGAGATTGTCAATTTCCCATTTGACATGTGGAGAAACTGCGGCACAGAGTTGTTCCAGGACCTGGGGTTGGTTAGGTGAGCTTAGAATCTGTGTGTGCATTACAGTGGCCTGGCAGGGACAGACCTTTGGAAGAATGACCCAGTGGTTAGGGACCAGACTGAGGCTCAGCAGGCCTGACGTCACCTCCCAACGCTGCCACAGACTGCTTATGTGACCTTGGTCAAGTCACTTAGCCTCTCTGGGGCTCAGTTCCCATGTTCAAGAAAAGGATAACAGCACTGCCCGGCCTCATGGGTGGGTTGTGAGGATACATCAGCACTCAGGTGCTATGGCAATGCAGGACAGATAAGGCTCTTAACCAGATAGAGCACCTAATTTGCAATTTGAAGAGCCAGCTCTGAATTGAACCCGGGAGTTCTGGATCCGCTCACTAGACAATACTACCTCAACTATGGTAACAGCCAGTAGCAGGAATGTTGTTGTCACTCACCCATGCTGGTGCCTGGACTCCCTAACCCCCCAGGATCTGCGTTTGCTTCCTTTGGGACTGCCTGTCACTGACTAATTCCACAGCACCTCCCCTCTGCCTGGGAGAGACAACATCTGGGAACAATCAATCCCTTAATGGGAGGGAGATGTTATTAAAACAACACCAACATGTGCCCTGGACTGGAGGAAGGGGATGAAAGCGTCAAAGAAGGAAAAGTCTCTCTCTTATCTCAGTTTCAGTCTTCGTTCCTTCTTTCTGGGCTCTGTGTCCTGTTTGTCTTCATCCGTCTGTTGTTTTTTCTGGCAACAACTGGAAGCAAACAGCTGGAGGCATCTGGGAGGGCAGTTTAGCTCCTCTGGTGGGGTTGTGCAATGGGTGCCATGGAAAGGAGAGTTCTTGGCCCGTTACTGGCCGGCCTCTGCCACATCTGGAAGACATTGCAAACCAAGCCCCCCAGGATCCATTAGCATTGCTAACAAACAGCAGGGGCTGGCGATGTCGTGCAATCCCCATCAGAAACATGTGTGCTGCCCCCAAGAAAATGAGGAAACAGCCCAGATGAGAAGCCAAGTCCTGCACCTCTCATCCCCCTTCTCCTCCACCGGCCGTATCCCCGCCCATAGCCAGAGCAGCTGCAAGTGCTCCAGGAGCCGGCGGGGCTGGGCTTGGGGCCGGGGCTGGGGCCTGGAAGGAGTATGGAGCTGGGACAGGAGAGGAAGCGAGGATCTTGAGGGTCCACGCTGGCGGTTAGGCGGCAGGAGCGCCATGGGCAGGGAGAGGAGTGGCCAGGCCCTTTATCAACAGCTCTGGCACAGTTTGTACTTGGCACCAGATGTCGCTTCACAACTCGGAGCATTTTGTGGTTAAAGACTGGGCTGAAAAGCTCCGCAGACCTCAGCACTAATACCCCACAGGGGTGGGAAGGAGAGGCCCCCGTCCCTCCTAAACCCAGTGAGGGAGACACCAAAGCTCCATACACCCAGCAGGCGGGAAGGGGGTCCTGAGTCCCCTCCATCTAGCAGCCAGGTCCTGAGCCCCCATCCTTGAAGACTCAACCCCTTAGGCCCAGCCTTGAGCCACGGCCCTGACCAGCACGCTGGGTTGCCCTGCATCCCTCTCCCCTGGCTGTTTAATGTGAAAACACAGGCCTAGATTGCCTGGCCCTCGGCGCTCCCCAGCCCAGCACTCCCATCCCCAGCAGGGCAGAGGGGTCTGTGCAGCTTGTGGTGGGGTGGTCCTTGAGAAAAGATTGGTAACACACTTCTGGGCCAGGAGGGCGCTCGGGGGCGCTCATCGGAATGGCCCTACCCCATGGAAGCTGCCCTGAAGCTCTGGGGCATGTGGAACTTCAAAAGAACGGCAGAGGAAGAGAACAGCTGGGTTCATCCTGCTGCAGGCATGGTTTGCTTGGGAGGTCCTGGTCTGCTCTCTTTGGGGCTCTCCCCGGAGCTGTAAGGTGTTCTTCTCCCTTCCTGTGCCTAGCTGAGTCAGGAGAGCCAGGCCAGATGTTAGCAAAGGGCTCACAGACGCTTGCCTGCGACGTGCCCCTCTTGAATGCCACAGTGAGGGCACGGAGGATAAAGCACCCTGCTTAGCCTCGGTGCAGGAGACCCGAGAGGGAGCCTGCGAGATCCTCTGTCTGCAGGCGGTTTTAAAATCCCGGACACCTGGGGCAGCGGGTCCATTCCCCAGGCAAAGATGGGGCTCGTCCAAAGCTCGGTGCTGAGCCCCAGGAGAAGGTTGGTCTGTCAGGGGGGGCTGGCAGCGTCCAGGAGCTGACACCCCCAGATGTAGAGGTCACCTTCAGCCTGCCTTCCTGTTAGCTCTGCAGCGCCCTCTCCCACAGCCCTGTGTGCGTCTCTCTCTGACCCCAGGAAGCGGGTTCTGGCCTCTGTTCCTCCTGGGACCCACGCTGCTCCCCTGGGTGCTTCTCATCCTGTTCATGCAGCCCCCCCAGTGAGCTGTGTCCACTGAATTACTGCCCCTTCCTGGCAGGCTGTCCCCATGTGTGCAGGGGTGGTCCTGCAGCACAACCCTCCCCTAGATTCCCCCCAACCTCCCGCCAGCAGGTGTGGATTTTGCTTCCTCCCTCAGCAACCCATCCCCCTTTGGCCTGGGCCCTGCACCCCCCAGCTTGGTTCCTGCTGCCTCCTGCAGCGGGCTCCTCCCGGCGGCCCAGGCACTGTGCTGGCCCTGGCTGGCTTCCCCCTCTGGCCATGGATCTGAGCAGAGGCCCAGGCCGAGCAATGAGTGACGCACAGAAGTTGAAAAAGCTCCCGTTTCCGCTGCCTGTTTGGAGGAAGGTCAGGGATGGGATTTGGCTCCAGCCAGCTCAGCCAGGGCTATGAGCTTTGTTAGCAAAATAAACCTCCTTCCTATTTGTGTCTAATAATAAACCAGGCTGACAATGGGGGAGGCAGGGGCAGGGTGCAAAGTGCTATCAGATCGAACATGGCACCACTTGCGCTAGCGGTCCCCGGCTCCACTGAACACCCCCACACTCCGCCGGGGGGAGAGGAGGGAGGGAGACTGGCCAGCCCAGCTCTGGCACACTCTTCCTGGCCCCCCTCCCTAGCCTTTGCTCACCCAGCCAAGGTGACCGAAGAGCTCAGACAGACAGACCGGCTGGATGCTGGGTTCTTGGAAAATCCCAGTGCCACACCAGCTGATTCAGCCTTCCTGTGGGGCCCCCAGACCTGCCACTCACCAGCACCCGAGCCCAGCCAGGTGCTAGTGTCAGAGGCGTGAGCTTGAAGGGCTGTGGCCACCCCCTGGGAGAGGGGCCAACCTGGTGGGAGTCCAGGGAAGGGTGTTTCCTCAAGGCCTGCTCTTCCCCACAGCAGCCACTGAATGTGCTGGGTCTTGGTTTCTGGTTGCTCGGTCATTCTTGGGTCATTTCCCGAGGTGGGGAGAGCTCCCAGCTCCCAGGGACCCACTGGAAATGGGTCTAGCCAGATGTGTTAGGCTTTGGGCACCAGATGGGGGTGCTGATTCCATGCTGTTGCTGGGTTGGTTTTTTTCAGAAAAACGTCATCGTCCACAATGTTGCTTACAACCAGACAAGGAACCTTGATGTGAAGGCTGAGGAGATGAGCGGTGAGACGCTGCTGCAGCAGGTGAAAGAGCGCTATGGGGGCATCACTTCCTTCGCCGAGCTGGAAAACCCCTCCTGGATCCACTTCCGAGTGGGTGAAGGTGGGTCCTGGAAGAGCTGGAGGCTGGGAGTTGCTCACAGACTAACACCCCCTCTTGCAGGCCATCGCTCAGGCTCTCGGCCGTTGAAAGAAAGAGGCCGTTTTTACAATGAAAATTCACGTCGGTGAAACAGGTGGCCCGAGTTGGCATTAGACTTTCCTTGAAAACTTAATAAAAGCTCGGCAGTTGGGGGGGTTTGTTTGTAAGTGTTGTGGACTTCCTCACGGCAGTGGCCGGTCCGCACCAGCTGGCATCTCAGCCGCGAGCGCCCTCACAAGCCGGCCCTTCTTCTCTGCCCTGCCTGCCGGAGCTGGTTTGGAGTTAATCCCACCGAAGCTGAGAGAGGATGGATGGAGGCAAGAGGCCTCTAGTAGATTGTGCCGCTGGCAAGCTCAGCGCCCTGTGCGTATGAGACCACCCACTCTGATGCCCATGGATCTCAGAGAGCAATGGCCAAAGTCAGCTCTGGTCTAAGCTGCTGCCCCTCCCACTGGACTCAGTAGGCATTGTGACCATTTCTGCCAGGACTCAGCATGACCCTGTGTCTCTCTAGTCACAGCGTAGAGCTGAGGAGGCTGGTAGCCCAAGTCAGACGTCCCCAGTGCCCTTCTGTCCATCTTGCTCCGTCCCATCCCCTGGCATGGTGGTCCCTGCGGATCAACAGTCCCCCACACTGTCAAATGGGGCTGATTTTCTTCTCTCTCCCAGATGTCACCAGGCCCGAGGAGTGCATCGTGCAGGCTGGGTTCAACACCTGGCCATACCTCCAGACCCAGGGCTTCATCGAAGAGGCTAAACGCTGCACAAGCCCCAGTGCGAAGGGGATGAAGGAGGCTCACATCTTGCGTGTGCAGCAGGGCCCAGAGGAGGCCAGGTAATTAGTGCACCTCCAAGGCTGGTGTCTCCAGGGCTTTCTCCACCATAGGCCATCCCAGCAGAACCCACATGAGACTGGCTGTGAGCACCTGGGGCAGGCTCTTCCCCAGAGGCTGGGCCAGCAGTTGGCCGGAGGCTGGGGTTAGTCTGGGAGGTCTATGGGACTGGGAGAGGTGTGGAGGGTCTCAAAGCCCTCTCTGGCTAGGCCCGTATGTGTGTGTGGCACTTTGTGGGGGTGAGGCCTGAGGCCGATGGAGGAAGCCTGCCTTAGAGATGGAGGGTAGGGGGTGTTACTGCTTGCAGCACCCCTGTGTAGGTCTTTGTCGCAGGGGGCTGGCTGTGATGGCCGAGAAGGTGGTGTAAGGCTGCACATGCCGACCATAGGGGAAAGCCACATTGGATCACGATACCACCGGTTTATTCTGGGGTTTCTGTGGTAGCGCTCAGCTCATGGAGGTGAAGGTGGATGTGATCTGTCCCGGAGGAAAACCGCTGCAAGATTTGGATGTGTTGCTGATCCTCCAAGGCCCACCCAGCATGACCTGGAACATTGATACGAAGCAAAACAGCATGAAATTTCTGGTAAGGCGCGAGTGAAGCGATGATCGAGAGCTCACACTTCCGGGGTGCTTGCAGCTCAGAGTGTCTATGGGGGGACCACCCCACCTGAAAAGCAGCCACCTCTAGGGTGGACAAGTTCCAAAGGGATAGCCGAGTTAGTCTAGTTCAGCAAAACAAACAAGGAGTCCTGGGGCACTTTTAAAGACTAATGAATTTATTTATTGCATGAGCTTTCATGGGAGAAAAGCCAACGTTGTCAGACGCTGAGGTGGAGCGCAGCAGTTGTTTTATAGCTCCCAGAAATACTGCAGAGCAATCCGGGCTAGGGAGGGAAGTATTCTGCATCCAGCTGAAACAGCAGCGGGAAGTCAAGGAAGCAGAACGTAAGCGATTGAGAATTTGGCCAGGACAAGGAACCTAACAATCTTCACCTCTGTGGGAAGCATCCTGGGAGGTTTACAGGCCACAGGTGGCCAGCACCTCTGGCCGAGGCTCGTACGAAAGGGGTATGTGCCAGCAGCACAGAGCCATCCTGGGCACTGGCTCGGTCAGAGGAGCACCCTTCCATGGTTGAGGTCAGAGGGAGTGGAAGGAAACGCAGATTCCCCAAGCCTTGAACAAGGCCCCCCAGGAGCTCCCCCTAAGCTCCCCATTCCTAACCCCTTCGATTTTCTAATTGAACGGGTGGCGCCACCTATTGAGTCCCCAGCACAACTGCCTTCTGGGTGTACTGGAGAGCCAGCCAAGAACCCACCCAGCCTACGTGGGCCCCGATGGGCCCCTGGCACTAGAACAGAGCGGCTCATCCGAGGGGGCAGGCGACTCCCCAGGGGGCAGCTGGGGAGTTCAGGCCCCTCTCTGCAAAAGCACAGATTTCGTTTTGCCCAAGGGGCTTCATCCTGTCAGAAGCCGACGTCCCAGGGGCTGTGCGGAACGCCTTGGCTCCTGCAGGCTTCATGCTCAGGCTGTCACGGGCTAGGAAAGCTGCCCCTCATGGCACCCTCCTTGAACCTGACCGAGAAGTGACTAGCACCCCGCTCCACTCCAGCTAGGTCTGCGAGTGTTGGCAACTCAAAGACAAGCATACAAGCAATCCCCCACACCCTCCAGCACCTCACATCCTGTCTTCTGCATCTCCCTCCCTCCTCATTCGCCCTCCTCCGGCTTCTCCTTCCACAGACCTCTGGGACATACTTGATCTCCAAATTCCCCTCCACACAAATAGACGGCGATGTCCACGTTGACAACGAGCAGGACCTGATCAGCTTGGCCCGCAAGAAGGACTTTGTTGACATAACTTCATATGCGGCCATCCCATCCGCTAGCCATCTGACCCTTCAGCTGCATAAATGTGGTGAGTCTCCACTAGACGCTGCCTGTTACCCTGCCGTCAGCCAGTCTCTAGGGCTTCAGCTACACCGCGATTAGCCCCCGGGGCTGGCTGATGTCCTCTGACTTGGACTCCAGGGCTGTTTAACTTCAGTGTAGATGCACAGCGGTGTCCCAGAATGTGGGGTCTAGCCCAAACCCAAATGTCTACACCACAGCTAAACAGCCCCGTAGTGTGAGCTGATGCCCGGCCAGCCATAAGGGTTTAATTGCCCTGTAGATATATCCTAAAGGCTCCACTTTGGGGGATGGTACTGGGCTGTAGAGCCTCTTACACCACGTGTCACTGGTTCAATCCTGCTCCAGCTCAGTTGTGATTGGGACGTTAGATGGGGCGGGTGCTGAGCTATTCCAGAGAATGCTTTCTTGGGTGTCTGGCTGGTGAGTCTTGCCCACATGCTCAGAGTTTAACTGATCGCCATGTTAGCAGTCAGGAAGGAAGTTCCCCCAAGGCAGATTGGCAAAGGCTCTGGGGGTTTTTCACCTTTCTCTGTACAGGGACACGGCTTACTTGCTGGTGGATTCTCTGTACCTAAAACTCTTTAAACCGTGATTTGAGAACTTTAATAACTCAGTCGCAGGTGAGAGGTTTATTACAGGAGCAGGAGGGGGAGGTTCTGTGGCCTGCCTTGTGCAGGAGATCAGACTAGATGATCTTATTGGTCCCTGCTGACCTTAGAGTCTAGGGGTATGTCTACACTTGCAATTTAGGTTGACTTAAGGACCCTTAAGTCGACCTAAATTACTCCACGTCTACACCTGACTTTCATTAAGTCGATTTAAGGAATTCTTTAAGTCGACTTAATAAAAACAGCCCATTAGGACGACTTAAGCCTTAAGACATACCCAAAGAGTCTGTCCGATGCTCTTTGGTGGCCTCAGTCCACACCTCAGTGACAAAGTGTCCACATGAGAATTTGTGATAATTGTTCCTCTTATTAGCAGCCTCAACCAAATTGCCCAGGACTGGCTGGGCCTTGGGGACTGACTCCTTCCCCCCCTCCCAGTTGGCTCCCTCCAGCTCAGGGTGGAGGCCCATTAGTGGGGCAGCATATGAAAGCTGACCCACCTGCTGCCTTTGCTGAGGGTCAAGATGACTCCCCTCCCCAGGGCTCAGTCAGGCCCTGTTCCCCAGCACTAGACTCATAGACTTTAAGATCAGAAGGGACCAGTACGATCATCTAGTCCGACCTCCTGCAAAATGCAGGCCTCAAGACCTCACCCACCCACTCCAGCAATAGGCCACCAACCTATGACTGAGTTATTGACCTCCTTAAAGCATGATTTAAGGACTTTAAGATACGGAGAATTCACCGGTAGGTGAGCCATGCCGTGTGCTACAGAGGAAGGCGTAAAAGCTAGCTCAGAGCCTCTGGGTTTTAATGTCACCTGTGCTATCAGGGCTACTCTTGACTTTGTGGAACATCCTGCAGTCAGTTCACTGAGCCCCAGGGAGGTGTAGATATCAAGAGACTCTGGGCAGCCAGAGGCCATGAGCCGTTCCAGCCCCTGCCCAATGTTTTCCTGATCTCCATTTCTGCAGAACCAAAAATGACGACGCCACCACCAACATCTGCGCAGAGCCTCAGCGACTCCATCCAAATGTTTTTTAATCTGGCCCAACCGTGGCGGTGCACAGATGACTCCATTGAGCTAGTCATACTGAAGAAGGTGTTTAGGGTGAGTGGTTAAGCAGAAGAGCATGGGTTGGAAGAATTGTCAGCTCCATCCAGAACTGGGGCAGTACAGAACCAGGACCAGGGAAAGAGACTCCACTTCGAAGAGCTGGGCTCACGGTCCCTTGCTCTCTCTGTTATCTGGTCGCTGGGGGGGTCAGAGGATTGTGCCTGACTCTGCCCCTATGGATGGGGTAGAGAAGTCGCAGAAGGCTCAAGGTGTTTTCCACACGCAGGGGACACTGGGGGGGCTCTGGGATGCTGCCTGTAATTGGTCTCTTTCTCTTAGGATTCCAATAGCATCATCACGGAGATCACACTGCTCGACCCCAGCTGTAGAGCTGAACAAAACACAACTCACTTTGTGCTGAAGAGGTATCTGGGGGACTGCCGCACCATGCTGGAGGGGAGTAGCCGAGCCAAGAATGAGGTCAGTGAAGATCCAACAAGGTGCTGTTGTCTACATTTTTACCCCATGCACAGCCTGTTGTTCCAATTCGCCCTCCAGCACATTGGATCTTGGTCTGTTGCTCGGGGGTATTCCCACCAATTCCTCCCCTGATGTAAAGCTTCCTTCTGTACGTGCTCACTGAGGTATTAATAGGGCCGTCCTCCTTTGGTTCAGAGATTCCAGGTGTATTTCACTGAGGCCTGGTCACTTCATGTACCAAGGAAAGTCCTGGTGTATTTCACAGCATGGAATTGTTCAAGCCCCTTTCTGCCCTCACCCAATGGGGGTTTTTCCATTGCCTTCAGTGGGGGCCAGCTGCGGTCCTTGAAGCAGGGCGCCGTCCAATGTGTTTCCCTTAATTCCAGCCCCTCCTTCCTGTGCACTCTTGGCCTAATTTTCAGAACAGCTGATGGTCAGTAACTCTGTGGATACTCAGTGTCTTCGAAAATCAGGCTAAGAATGATTAACTCAGCTCACAGGATGGAGTTAAGATGTCTTGAGCAACATGCAAATATTCAGTCTGATGTCTCCATTTCAGCCTCTGCTTCATGAGTTTGCACCTTGTCCACTTTCCCAGCCCGACCCAAGCTCCTAGTAATTGTAGGAACATCCGATTTGGCCAAAATGAGGGGCTCAGCAGGCAATGCTAACCAGCTTTCGTCTGTCTGCCCTGGCTCTGCTAAAGAAAGCGGCCTTTGAGCAAGTTGCATGAAATAAACATATTGCTTTCCTGGCGTGAAACGTACACGAGCTGTCATTCGTGGCAAGTGACGCCAGCCAATCAGCTTGAGGAACAAACCATTTCAGCCAGCTAAGGTGTGGTGCGCAACATGGCCAGATCAATTTGATTGGGGAGAGCGGGGGGACTTCCAATAATCAGCCAACTGGATTATTATTCATAGAGTGCCATAAATATCCTTACATATCCTCTGCCCTGGAAAGCTTCCTCCCAAAGGTGCTGCCAGACCACAAACCCTTGCTCGCAGGAGTCTTCTGTCAGTTCGTTTCTGTATGAGATGTGCTCAGTCTCTGTTGATTTTATCTGACTGCCAGCCGTGCTGGTTCTGCAAGAGGTAGAAAAGCCTCGAAAGCGTCTGTTTGTCACTAGTGTGAGCGGATATTAATCTCTCCATTCAGGGAACAAACTGGCTGAGTAGGAAAAAGCCTAACTGGTTTTTGCACTAGACCCTCACTTTCAAGAAATGGATTCAAGCCATTGTGTTCGTTAATAAATGTATTGAAGGAAAGCCAGGGGATGATTTTGTCCTGGAGGAAGGCATGAGGCTCTTAAGAAAAGAAGACAGACCCGTAGTACCATTCAGAATTGCCGTGGAGTATCTGTTGGTATCAATAGCCTTTAATGACTAGAAAATGCTGTTCTTAGCTAGTCGCCAGCTGTCCATTACTTCCATTAAGCCACTAAAACGGACTCAGGCGCTTCCCAAAATGTCCATGTTTTTCACATCATCCTTAAGCAACCCCTGCAAAGGGCTGGTGTCCCTCTGTGTCCCCCAGATGCCCATGACTCCAGGAGGTAGGGGTGCCCAACCAAGTGCCACACTGGCATCAGCCCAGGAGTTTAAGGGCAGCCCCTGGGGCCTGATTCTGGGAGCCGCTGAGAAATCCTCAACTCCCATTGGAGGTGGAAGCGGCTTCTTGCCCCCTGACTTGCGGACAAGCAGACCGCCGTTGTCTTTACTAGAGAGGGGTGGCTCACAGAGACTGCAAATCCCACCGTGAAAAGCTGCAAAGTGAAGGCAGTGGCTAGAAACCGCACTGTGTGCTGGACTTTTAACCCTTTTTTTACCCCAAGTTATTAAGTACCGCATTTGAAAGAGACCCCGCGTGGCTCTTTGGGAACCAGAATCCAAGGCCATAGCTGCTGCATCATTTCTCTGAGCCATTCGCCCGCATCTCACCTTCTTTTCTTTCTCTTCATGTCACCAGCTGATCGTGACGCTGGCCTCCTATCGGGAGAAAGTTACGGTAAGAGGAGTGGCTTTATTTTTAATCTCCAACTCTCCAGGCTATTTCAGAGAGGATTCGCCTGTCTGGGGCGCTGCAGCTAGAGTCCCATGCTGGGATCTGGGAGGATTTTTCTCTCTTGGTCTCCTTCTTTCACTTACTCTTTGCTCCTTACCGGTGGCCAGAAACCAGTCTTCCTTTCTCCCGCCCTATTAGGGGTTTTACAACCCATCTGAAGGGAAGTGAAAGCTTTTACAGTTTGCTCATACCTCAGCTAGAAGTGACTGAGCAGGCAGGGTTTTTGTGGTACAGTCACAAGCCTCTACAATGGCAGTAGAGATAAGTATGGGATTTCTACCCTCCTGAGAGCTGATGGGCGTCATAGATCCCAGCGAGTGCCCCCTTCCAGTTACCCACTGGGAGTCCTGCGAGAGGAATCCAAACTGCTGCAGTTCCGGATCCCCAATGTTTCAAGCCCGGATCCTGAACAGGCCACTGCCCTTGTCTCGGGGTCCCAAGGCATGTCCTGAGCACACAAACCTATCTGGCCACCCCTTCTGTGGGCTGGAACCCATTGTCTAACTCTCTGAGCCTGGCCCTGGCCCACGGCAATTAAACAACCCTTCTTCCAGAACTTCACCCTTCTTTTGTTCTTCTCCGGGCAATTTCCATGCATCTCAGCTCCCCCCACCTCCCCTCTTTCCCCCTTCAGCCTAGAGGAAGAGATACTGTCTCCCAGCTGGAGCAAACCCATTGTCCTGAGATATTTGACTTCACAGTGATGGCGGGTGAACGTTGCTCCGTCTGGTAGAGACATGACACCCCCTCACTCGGCCCCAGGATCCGCAGACTTGCAGCCCTTCCACGATGCGCTCATTTCATGAGCCACAGCTTCATAAAAGCAGCCACAGTTCAGAGGTGGTGCTAACGAGATTGATCGTCACAACAGGCTCCAGGGACATGGAAACTTTGTAGCTGGCTGCAATGAGCCCCAGCTCCCAGGCGGGTGTCCAGATTGGCGCTGCCCTAGGGACACTCAGACCGCGGGCCCTGGAGCAAGCAAAGCAAGGAGAGGCTGGAAGTGTCTCACGGAGGTATCGCTGCTCCCATGAGGAGTGACGGGAGCCGCTCCTGAGGGAGTCACTGTCCCGCACAAAGGAGGGCGTTGTATGCCCTAGGGAACAGACCTACACAGGCCCTGGGGCAGGCCTCTTCCACTTTCACTTCTCGGATCCAACAGCTGTGCCCGGGGAACCAAATGCCCAGGGCCGGATTAAGGCAGAGGGTTTAAGGGTTCAGCACCAGGCCCTGGCCTAAAGGGGCCCCATGGCCCCCCCAAAAATCTGGGCTCAGCGGTGCACTTCCGCCACCTACCTTTAGCTTGCCCACCCAGTCCTTGACTTGGGTGGTCTGCTCACCTGCACCCCCTGGAACTTCCACAGAGCGCCGGCTGCAGCCCTGGAGCCCCTGACCCCATCCTCCAGTGCTGGCAGGGCCAGGCGCCATGCCCCCAGGCTGGGCACCACCGCAGTTGGGGGGGCAGGGCCACAAGAGTGGGCAGCCATGGGCCCAGCCCTGCAAAGACCAATAAGCTCTGAACAAACAGACGCCCACTCTCCCATTGCCAGGGGGAGCTTGAAGGCAAGATGCCCAAGGCTCTGGGTGGAGGCCGGGTCAGGCGTGGTGGCGCTGTAGCCCTCTGGGACACGGCTTCAGGGGTAAGCGCTGGCGGGTGGGGGAGGCAGGGTCTTCCCTTCGCTGAGCTGTTCCTCCTCAGCACCCAGCAGTGCCCACTCCAGGCGCTGACCTGCCCACGGCGATGCCCACAGTCCACCAGAGCTAATCCCAATACACCAGCACCCGTCAGCTCCCGGCTCCCCGTGGAAAGCCTGTCAGCGGGATGGCAGCGTGTCGCTCAAGCTGGTGTCCTTCCTCACAGGTGCCGTTCGTGTGCAACCTGTCCCCGGGCCCCCATTTGCAGCTTTACCGGACCCAGGACTTCAAGTGGCCGTCCACCACTGTGCTGGAAGTCAACAAACCCGCTTACGTCCAGGTACGGGCATCTCTCCCCCCTCTGCTAGCCCGGCTAGCGTCCGCTGTGGCTGGGCCACGTTCCTGAGGGCGTGCGAGGCACTAGCCGCACGGTGCCATTCAGAGCGTGGCTCTGCCCCGCCCTTCCCTACCTTGGCTTTGTTCGTTCCCGGCGGCGGCTGGGATTAGACGCGGCCTCGCGAATGGGGAGTTTGCGCTGTCACTCCTTTGCCTCTGGAAAACCGGCTTGAAATCCCAGTGGGGATCTGGGACTGGATCATTTGTGGACCTCATCAAATGGTCGCCCGGTTTGGCAGGCTCTGTCCGGGGAGGCCCAGGCCAGCACTACCTGGAGGGGCTTAAAAATCAAGCGTTAGAGGCACTGAAAAGAACCTGGTAGCTGCCCCCAGCACAACAGGTATGAGGTGCCTCAGCAGCAGCATGGGACCTCGCCCAGCTTGGGGACTGTGGCCCAGTGGGGGCAAAGGTTGGGCTGATGACGTAATTAGCTCAATAAGGGGAAGCAAGAAGTCTGTGGGCTGGGAGAGTGAGTAGAGAAAGATGGATGGGGGACTCTTCCTGACCGGTGCACAGTCTGTCCTGGAGCGCTTGCAATCGAACGATTAAAGGGGTGGACAGGCAAAAGAACGGGAGACTGCACCTTGTGAATAGGAGCACACTGGGACAGGGGCCCAGGACAGAGCTAGCCACGGGGAGGGGATGGGGATCGGGGCTGCTGCTCAGGCCTGAGGGTGGGTGGTGGTGCTGGCATGGGGGCACAGATGCAGCTCACACAAAGGAGCACAGGCCGTGGATACTTTGGGAGAACCGATGGCCGAGTTTAGCACATGAACACACGTGTACCCGTTCCTGGGCCCAGCTGACCTGGCCCAAACCCCGTCTCTGTTCCACTGCCCCCAGCCTCACTCCCTGTGATCCGGTGTGACCACAGCTACTCCTGCCACCAGCCCTCTACCTGCAGCATCCGCTGGTGCTGGCAGCAGAGAATTCGTGCCAGCTGCTCACTGCGCCTCCCCACGCCGGGCACGTGGGGCAGGCGGGAGTGCCTGTAGCTAGACCCTGTAAGCAGCAATGTAGGCGTGGCAGGACAGACTTCAGCGCACCTGTGGCTGTACCCGGCATACAGCACATTCAGCTGTGCTAGTGTGGGCCCGTCGACATGAGCCGTGAGCACGCCTTGGATTACCAGGTAGCCGCCCCCTAAGGAGAGTGGTCTCCGTGGGCGATGGTGCCATGGAAAGACTGCCGTCACACCGTGGCCCTGAGTATACCCAAGACACAGGTACAGCAGGGTAATAAAGGTCTTAGCACGTTCCTGCCTGAAGTGCAGGGGACCGGACTAGGAAAACCTCTTGAGGGCCCTTCAGGCCCTTCCGGGCTCTGCCGGCAGCAAACGGAGCCCTTCGGCTTATGTCTCTCGCATTCCCAAACCCCAGCCATACGCACTGATCCTTAGTGACAGGCGCTGATAGCTCATCGGGGCCTTCCGGCTGGGAAAGTAAAAAACTCCCTTTCCTTTCCAGTCGTGCAGAGCCAGGATACACAGGGCATGGCAGATAATTGGCTGGGAATTTGTTCTTTGAGTCCAGAGGGTTCAGACAGTCCGTTCCTTCCACAAATCCGATTTAGGGGTCAGGAGCTATCAGGGCTTATCGCTTTTGCCAAACAAAATGGCTCCAGGCCCTTCATGTGCTCAGAGCTTCCTGCTCGACAGCTTCTGGCTCAGGAAATAGGACTCGAGATTTCCCGACCATTTATCAGCCATGTGAAGGGTTGGCTCAAAAACCACACAGGGCAAAATCGTGTGATGGGCCTGCCCCATGGCCTTGGGAACACACAGGCCATCTTTGGATCTGGCTTGTCCGGGGGGGATCGGAGCCAGGCCAGCCACAGCTGTGTGCTAAGCGTGGGTGCTGGTACATCGCACCAGACCAGAGACAGGGTTCCCTTTCTGCCCAGCCTGCAGCCAGACCACAGCCTTCCCCTGGAGCACCTGGGCCGAGCCAGAGTCAAACCCTTGTATGGGGGGACCAGGTAGCCTCTGCAGATCCCTTAGGAGGGCAATACCAAGGGCTGGCATCCATACCACACTGGTGGCCAAGGTTTCCAGCAGCTGGCACACCACCCGCTCTTTGCTTTCCCTTGATTGCACTCAGAACTGCTTGGCAGAGCCCCCAATGGGGGAGAGAGTTATTTTGCTCCGTACTGTTTCACCCTCCCATGCAATCCCCCTTCCAGCTGCATGGCCCTCGGCGTGAGCTCGCCACACCATTGCGCACAGGGAAGTGATTCCACTGGGGCAGGTCACATGCGACCACCCCAAAGTCACTCGGCCAGCTGGAAAGCAAAGCGAAATTAGTGACGAATCATCCAGTGCAGAGCAGGTGAAAGGCGCACGCCTGCGGGATTGGAGGAGGGCTCGGATATCACTAGATGGGTGTGACGATGGGGATGCGGGCGATCGCTGTGTGCGCTGGTGATGGAAACCCTGCTAGGCTCTGCCACACCTACAGGGTTGGCGCCACCCCCTTCTCATCCCAGTGTGAACACAGCATCAGAGCAGCCAGGGACGGTGCCTTAGAGACGCACCCAGCCAGGCCTTCGGGCGTCTGCACTCACCAACGAGTGAGCGGGAGAACGAGGGCCCAGGCTGAACTGCCCCCTCCAGTCCTCAGCCTCAGCTGCTGCATGGCTGGACCCTTTGGCTTGCCTCCCTCCCAGCCCAGAGATGGAGCCGAGCAGAGGACAACCTCCAAGAAGTGCCAATCAGATTCTCTCGCTGTCCGCCCTCTGCAGGTCTCGTTTCGGGCCCCGAGTGCCGAAACCCACCTGGAACTGGAGGAGTGTTGGCTGCAGGCTGCTTCCGAGGAGCCTAGGCAGGACCTGAGCCTGCCAGACACGCTGCTGCAGCCAGCGGTGAGCGTGCGCAAGCCGACGCCGGACACGCTGAGCCGGGAGCTCCATCAGTTCAGCTTTGTCTACAGCCCGGCTGGGGGAAGGCCCGTTCCGCGGCGCGTGACCCTGGTGTGCAGAGTGGCCAGCCGTTTCGACGTGAGTGTGGGGGGATCGGCTTCACGCGCAGCCTCACGTGGCCAGCTCGCCCCGGCCTCCTGGTGTGACCTCGGCCTGGGCCATCTGCCGAGCGAGGGAGCTGGGAGGTGCAGATGAGGGGCTCCATGATAGCCATTGGCTGCCAGTGCACAGCGCCCTCCGGTTGCCCCAGGCTGTGTGGGCGTTCCTGGGGCCTCGCTCTCTTGGCGTCTGTCCTGGATCAGGGCGCAGGTGCGCCCCGGCCTTCCTGCCTCTGTGCCCTGTCTGGGGGGTGCCAAGAATAGGGGATCCACTGCCAGGGGTGCGGAGGGGAAATTACACCGAGCACCTGCTGCCCAAGCCCCCAATGTGCTTTACAAGCAGGGAGGAGTCAGGTTTCACACCAGCCTGGGGGCCACTTAACAGGGGACACTGAGGCAGGGAATCCCACCCACCCCTCGGGTCACCTGGGCAGAGGTCCTGTGACAGGACTACGGGCTGAATCCAGCTTTTCTGCCTCTCCGTCCTGCACCTTAACCACCTGGCCGGGTCTCCTCCCATGTGCCGCATGCCACCCCCGGCTATAACCGTGTCGCAGCTGCTGGGTTGTGTGGGGCCCCAGGGCTCCCTTGCGGGGCGCAGCAAGATGTGCCCATCTCCTCTAACCCTCATTGGTTTCTTTCTCCAAACGACAGGGCACCGTCGAAGAAATAGCCTTAGAAGTGACGCTGCAGGGTGCTGAGCCGTCGTCGCCCAGTGAGTTCACCAGCTGCCGCATTGGGTCAGCGCCGCGAGCGGGAGCTGAGCTACACGTAGGGTGGGGTCGGCACAGGGCACAGGGCACAGGGCACAGACCCCAGCCTGCGCTGCTCTTAGACCGTCCCTGGTCCCCACACACGGGGGAGCAGAGAAGATCCCTGATGGATTTCAGGCCACTTTCCCGCAGCTGGAGAATGGGAGCTGGCTGAGTGGGGAGCAGGGTGAAATACCAGTGCAGAGAGAACTAGTGTTGATCCAACAGAAATGGGCAGTTGGGGGGGTGAACGATTGCTGATGGGGCGGCTTGTAACGCCAGAAATGTCTCAAGCTGAGCCTGTGAGATGCAGATAAGGCAAGCGGCTGGAGAGAGAGCCATCATGGGAACTGGCCACGGCAGGGCATTGGGGTTAGCCAGGCTCTAGCAAGTGAGAGTCCTTCACCCCCACGGCAAAGCTCCACTTGGGGAGAGAGAGAGGGGCCAGGCTGGGAATGAGCAGAAAACCCCCGGCTTTTCCTTGGGGCCATCCCGCTCGTGCTCTCCTTGACTAGCTGGCACCTTCCTGCTGCTTTCCTCCCCAGCATTTCTCCAAGAGCTGCATTCCCTGCTGGGGCTGTTGGCCAAAGCCGGGCTCCCACGGGCGGGCACTGACCTACAGGGAGTTGTGCACAGTGACTGTGCATAAATTGTCTGGGCCGGATGATAGGCTGTGGGGGGCGGGGACGGAAGCAAAATTCTGACGTGAGCTGGAACCCATGGAAACTGCCTTGGAGTGATAAGAGTCAGTCAAAAGAATCCAGGGGCAATTGGCTGCAGTATCTTTACTTCCTGGCCCAAACGCTTATGTAGCCGTTCTATGCTGCTGTTAAACAGCAGCCGTCTCCCACCCCAGAGGTGGCTGCATTGCAGCGACAGGCGTAGTGATTCTTGTATCTAGCATTTATAAAGTGCCTTCAGATCATTCTGAATGAAGTGTGGGGCCTGGCTGTATTAGCTCAGTGAGGTGTTTGCGCTGCTATTAACCAAGACATTTTTAGTCTCCCCCCCTGAAATTCTGGATATCAGCAGCTCTGAGTGGGAAAAAAAATTCTCTGGATTATTTGGGTCTCTGATAGACAAATGCAGGGTGGCCATGTTATGCCATTTTAATGCACGGCTTCTGCATTCCCAGCACATAGACGAGAAGCTTGGTTTTCACTGAAAAGCAGGGCCGTGGGGGCTACACAGAGCAGCTTGACAACATGCCCCCAGCATCTCACAGGCCAGCAGGCAAGGGAAAGACTCTGGCATGGAGTGGGGCTGCCTGGCTCCTGATTTTTGAGCTTTGTGTGACGCTGCGCACGCTCGGGCAGGGGAGGGGCCTGGGTGTGAACAGAGACGTGAGGCCGATAGTGGACAGGTAAATTGAGCCCCAGGATCTACTGAGCAGCCGTTTCCTCACGGGGTAGTCGCTCCTGGCTGAACCCGCTGAGCAGCTGCGACAGAGGCATCCTGCTGGTGTCTCCCAGGAGCAGTTCTTGCTCCGTGATGAGCGGGAGCAGGGCCCGTTTTCCTGCCCAGCTGAATTCTTTCCAGGCAGGAATGAATCTTCAGCCCCTTCCAAGAATGGATGATTTCCTGCTTTCCTCCCACCTTGCTCCCCTCTTCCGGCCTCTGTTTGCTCAGCTCCCCCAGGACAGCAGGGCAACAAAGCGAGGAAAGGCTTTTGACACAGGCAAGCGCCGACTGGAATGCACGCCGCACGTCTCACAGCCCCGGTGCACTGCGCCAGCGGCAGGGAGTTGCTGAAGGGCGCAGCAGATGGGAACTGCTCCCTCTGGACGTTGTCCTAGCGGGGGGGGCGGGTGCAGCCCCCCCCCCCCCCCGCCCCAGTGTTTAGTTTAACTACATTCGGCCTGACCTGAACGCCTCCACGTGTTTTCAGGCAGCAGCCACTCCTTGTTAACCCAAGGGCAGAAAATCCACATGCAGCGTAGCGTTTCTGTGTGCTGCCCGCCAGCTGCCACACCCACGCCCAGCAGTGGCCGCATTTCAGCGAGGCACTGTTAGCCGTGTGTGCATGCACAGGAAGGCGTGGGCATAGCCGGTGGCTGAAGGCCGATGCGGCCCAGCGCGCATAGCGCTGGCGGAGAGAGGCTGGGAGACGGTTGGGTACAGTGCTATCGGCCTCTTGCCATTTCCACCGCACACCATCCCCAGCGCCCAGGGACGGGGAGGCACAGAGTCAGACTGACGCAGTAGGACTGGGGGATACTTTGCATATTCACTCATTTGTGCACACGCACACACACACACACAGTGAGTGATCCCAAGTCACGGAAGTGTGGGTCCTGCCCCCTGGCCCAGAGCGCAGCAGCTCTTTGCTCTCCGACTATTACAGGGCCTGTGCGTTACCTGGCTGGCTCTGCTTACAAACCCGGCATTCACGCCTGGTCTTTCAGCCAGCCCCCTCCCGGCAGGCTAAGCCCCATATCGCAGGGCCCACCACGAGTGCCCCATGGCTGGCCTGGAGCCTGGGCAGACGGTGGTTGGGGGCAGCACGCTGGGGCAGGAGGGAGCCACAGTGCTGGCTGGGCGTTCACACGTGGATGGCGTCAGTCGAGAACCTCTTACACAAGCGCTTTGTTCTGGCGCTGGTGGGAAGAGCGACGGCTCCAGCCTGCATTTACCCAGCTGGGTGGGGGGGTGGCCGTGGACCTTGGGTCTGGTGCCATGTGCTGACTGTGTTCAATGCTTCTCTCTCCTTGCTGCTGGCTGTGTGGCGCCCGTGCAGATCAAGGCCTCGGGATAGAAGCCGTTGTGGGGATCACTGTCGCCGCGTTCTTAATTGGGGCCCTGCTCACCGCCGCATTCTGGTACCTTTACTCCCACACCCGTGAGTATCTACGGCTCAGGCTTGGCCCTGCTCATCCCCCCCGCCCCCGGCCATACCATGCTCTGGGGACCTGAGATCCTAACTGGTATAGGGACAGTTCTGGGATTTGGGGCTTTTTCTTATATTGGCACCTAGTCCCCCTCCTTGCCCCCACCCTGAGTTTTCAGCTTTGTTTTCTGGTCAGGCTGCGCTGGGGTGGGCCGTGGGCTCTGGTCTCTCCTTGGTGTGCTGATGGGTGGGTGGCGGGAGAGAGAGAGGTCTGCAACACAGTGCATACGACAAGCTAAAGAAGGCGCAACTGTATTAATGTTTCAACTCCACCGGAAGAAAAATACACATCCTCGCAATTTCACCCTCTGGCCACCTGCGCTTCGCAGGCTCACGTTTTAGAATCAAAAGACCGAATTAACCCGACTAATTGTCATGAGCTTTAATGAGTTGTAATGTTGGGTGCTGAGAATATTGTTTCAGATGACCCCATGTTTGTTTTGCATTGATTTATCGTTACCGTTGTACAAACGTTCACAGCACACTTGGCCAGTGCTCAGGGCTGCGACCCAGTGCTCTAGCGAGAGCCATTCAGGCCAGTTCCCTGGCGGGTGCCTCGGCCGTGTCCCACAGGGCTCTAGGGAATTGCTGTCATGGTGTTACAGGCCACCCAGCCCTTTTCCTGCGCCCGCCAGCTGGGCGCGATAATGGCTGTTACTGTTGGAAGGCCCTGCGCAATACAAGGCTCTCCTGGGCTTTCACACTATTACCTCCATCTCCCACGCTGCGTGGGGAGCCATACGCCGTTTCCCAAGGCCCAGTGCAGATGGTCCATATGGCCGTACCGCCGGCAAGTTATACTCTTCCGGTGCCAGGAGCGATAGCGCGAAGCCAACAAACGCATACGCTTCCGCCTCAATTGGCCAGCCAGGCCCAGTGGGGACAAGAGGCTGGGTTATCGCTGGCCACTCACTCCTTTTCCTTACAGCCAGTGTAAACACGGGGGGGGGAAATCGGCTTATCGCGGCTCTGAAAGGCCGGGCTGGGCCCTCCACATGTACTCTGTTCCCTTGTCATCACACGGCCTCCTCCTGTCTCATATTTTCCATTTCTCCTGCCATGTAACATACGCCAGGCCCCACAGCCGCCATGCAGCCCGTCGCCAGCGCCGTACCCGCCTCTGAGAGCAGCAGCACCAATCACAGCATTGGCAGCACACAGAGCACCCCCTGCTCTACCAGCAGCATGGCCTAGGAGCCCCCACCCGGCGCCCCCACTGCTGACGGAGAGACGGACGGTCTAAGCGCTCCCTCCTGCCCACGGACCTCAGCGGAGCTGCCCCATCCGGGACATCGTTGCAGTGGCCGGGGGGAGCCAGTGGGGGCCATGGTTTGGTGCCCAGCCCGCCTCGTCTGCCCCGCTGGACAAAGTCAGCAGTGAGGAGCAGCCGACCCAGCACTTTTAACGCCGGGGCACCACGCGGCCCACTGGCACGCCCCTGCAAGCCGCGAGGACCGGACGAGCCCAGCAGCCATGGCCTGGGAGCGGGCGCGGTGGCAGCCAGTGTGGAGGGAGCGCGGGGGGCTCTGGGATGGACACACGGACAGGCTCCTTTCACGGTTAGGTCAGGTGTTGGCTGCTGCCCAGGCACGGTGTGACTGAAGTGCCTGGCTCTGTGCATGCAGCTGGTCCGTGGCTGGGGCGGTGCTGGGGGCATCTGTGCATTTCCGAAGGCAGAGATGTCCCCATTGATCTGCCCTCTTCAGGCTGCCCCAGGAAAGGGGGCCAAAGACCGAATGGGTGTAGGGCCTGGCTCCCCTCGTCAGCGCCCCTCCAGGCAAGGAGCGGGTTCGGCTCACACTGCTGCCCGCGCAACGATCAACGCCTGGCTGGTCTGCTCCTGAGACCAGGGCCCATCGCTCCCCAGCCAGGCCAGGGCCAGCGTCTTAGCCCAGGCTAGGGGCGAAAGGAGGCACAGCACGCCCCACACAACCCGGGGAGGGATACAGGCAGTGACTGCTGGCCTCTGCTCAAACGCCCTCCCCATCACCATCACACACAGCACGGGCTTATGGTAGACTGCACCCAGCCTCCCCCCCTCCCTCCCCAAGGGGCTCCAGCGACCATATCTGCCCCCCCCCCAACCAACCTGTTGCAGTTCCCAGCCAACGCCAAGGCCCCCCGTGCCCACTGGTGCCATCTGGGCGCTCAGCCGGCGGCTGTCTGAACGCAGGCCAAGGCCAGCCAGGTTTCCACCCGTGTTCCTCGGCAGCGAACCCCTCTCACAGTCCCAGGGGGCGGGGAGGGCAGTAGGGGAACGCTTGTATCCCTGGGGCAAGACACGCCTTGGAGTCTGGGCGCTCTGCACACTCCCCAGGCTGGCGTTTTGCTCACCCACCCTCATGGCATGCCCTCGACCCAGCACCGGTTCCCCAATGCAGCGCGAGAAAGTGGGGGCTCCTGGGCTGCGCCCACCCCCCTGGTTAGGTTCTGTATATAACCCTATAGCTCTGCACTGTCAGTAACGATTGCAAATCTGTCCTTTTCCTTGGCCCAAACACAGCCTTGTTGGGGGTGGGGTGGGCAGGGAGCCAGTTCGAGCTGGGAGCCGCCCGTGGGGGTATTTATGGGTGTACCAGACACAGCCCCAGCCAGCCGGGAGGGCCAGGATGCAAGGCCGCGTGGGGAGGGAGCGGGTCGCCGGGTTAGTCAGTGGGATGGTGTGGCAAAGCAGGGGGCCAGGCTGGTCGAGGCATTCTCCTGCTCAGCCCAGCACCAGTCTGAATAGCTCCTGCCAGCTGGGCCCGTGCCGGCCTCCGCCCTCCCCCGCCTCCAGTGGGGCTGTGTCCGGCCAGCGCGGTGCAGGCTGCAGCACCGCCTGCCTCCAGGCTGTAGATATTTGTGCTGACCCCTGTAACCATGGCAATGTATAAATATCATTTCTCTCGGGTTGACTGGCGCCTGCAGAGCTGTATCCTGGTCCTGCCCGGTCCCCGCCAGCCCAGGGCGAGCAGGGGACGCTCATTGCTCCCAGGCCGGGGCCTGCAGTGACAAAGTGCAGCTGCAGCCTGGGGGTGGGAAGGCAGGGCCGGCCCAGGGGCCTCCCGCTGGTAGAGGAAGATGCTGTGTTCGGGTTTCCTCTGCAGTGTGTATCCGTGCAAATGGCCAGCTGCCACCCCCAGCTCAGCCCCAGGGGCTTGCTCCAGCCTCGCTCCCCCATGGGCAGACAGCCCCAGCTGTGATAGGGTGGGGAGCATGGCCCCCGGCTGGCAGCCCCCACCCGAGAACCAGCCAGTGGCAGCTGATACCATTCCCCAGAGCAGCCATGCTCTGCCCCGGCCAAGAGGTGCCGGCCTGCTGGAGGAACAGCAGAGAAGGAAAAAACACATCAGTGATGGTGGGGCAGAAGGGGGGGTGCCCCCCCTTTCCCCAGGCAGCCTGCAGTGCAGCAGTGTGGGGGCTGAGCCAGGCTGGGCCCAGCATGGGAGCCTGGACTGCCACCGGCTAGCCCAGCCCGACCCCCCCACACACACTGAATGGGCCTTGAGCGCAGGGCCTGGTTCCTGCCTGCTGCCCTGGCCCCCACCCTGCAGACCCAGCGGAAGGCTGACACGTGTGAAAACGGGGGGCAGACTCCAAGGACAAACCTGCAGGAAACACCCAGGGCTGGCTGGGGCCTGCGTGTTTGGAGCCAAGGGTTGGCAAGAGCCGGGACGAGCCATGTGCTCAGCCAGCCCGAACACAGCCCTCGGTGAACACCGGCACAGGGCGGCGTCCTCTCCTGCAGCCTCACTCCGTGTCCACCCAGCCCTGCTTCCTGCAGCAGCCACTGCCTCCCCCCAGCCCTTTGCATCCCCCAGGAGCTAAGCTGGGGGTTCATGGCCCCGTCTCGCCCCCTACATACACTGGGCCGCAGTAGCTGGCAGCCACCAGGCGGAATGAACCCCACATCTGCGAGGTTTCAGACTCGAGCTGGGGCAAGCCGGCTTCTGCCTCTCAGCCAGGCTCCCAGGGATGGGCTGGGGTGACCAGCAGGTGGAACTGACTCCGGGCTCCCCCAGAACTTCATTAGCAAGAGACAGATGCTCCCTGCTTTGGGGCTCTCAAAGCCTCAGCCAAAGCTTTGGGGAAACAGCCTGATGCAGGGGCCAGCCAGGATCCTGGGTCACAGGCTCCAGCCGTGGGCAACACCCCTGACCCCTTTAAAATCAGCAGCCAGCGAGAAAGCTCCTCTTTCAGAAGCAGGCCCTTTACCCAGAGAAGTCGCATCCTTGCCCTGGCAAGCACAACACCCAGCCTCCCCCTCCCCCCAGCCCCCAGGAAGCACAAGATGGTCCCCCACTATAAGGAGCCTGATGTTTATTATTTACATCCACCATTCAATGGATCGGGTGCTCACATCACAGCAATGCTGGCCCTTGACATTCCCAACCAGACCCCTCTGAGAAAGAAACCTGGGACGTTTTCGCCAAGAGGCCTTCCCAGTTACAGACCGTTTAATAAAGAAACCGATTCCCAGTTCAATTGTTTGGCCTGGAAGCATCAGCCGAGGGTGGAGATGGGCAGCGCCAGCCTGTCTTCCTTCCTGCTTGAACCCTGACTGCCCCGGCGGTGACCGGGCCCAGGCCAGCTCTGATCCAGTTAGTGCATGCAGCTGGGCAGGCCGAGCAGCTGAGCTGTGTACACCCAGGCCCTCCCGGGGCGGGGGCAGCCCTGGCTTGGTGAGAGGTAGCTCAGGGCTGGCCAGCCACAGACACCGAAAACACACCATCTCCCTTCAGGGGAGCTGTGGAAAGAGAGCGCAGCCCTGCAGCAGAGCCCGGATCTCTGGCTCGTGGGGGCCCATCCCTGGTCAGGGTCACCAGGGAACACCAGCCGGTCAGCAGCGCGTTCAGCCAAGGCCAACTCCGCAGCCGGCTGGGCGCGTGAGCTGGGTCCACCCTCAGCTGCACTGGAGATGAGCCCAGCCCTGCAGCTTGCAGCGAGCGTCTCACCCAGCCCCACGGCCGGGCACAGCCCAGCACTGTGGTGCTGGACCCCTGGCTAGGCTAGCAGGGGTGTGGTTCAGACAGCAGCGGGCACTGTTACCCAGAGCCCCAGGGGAGCAGCTGGGCCCGAGGTAGTCCATGGGGCTGGTATTTCAGCAGCTGGAGATTTACCCTCATCCACCCGAATCCTCAGTGACTCATGGGGGATGGGTCAGGGCATCAGACACACGAGCCCCGAGAAATGGGCACCCGGGGAGTAAAGGGGGGAGCTACAGCCCAGGGGCTGGGGGAGGGAGGGGCTCACTGACAGCGTTGCAAGGCTGGAGAGCCCCCAGCAGCACCCGCCCCACCGGGAACAGCGCTGACCTGCCCCGGGGACTCAGAGCCCTGGGACAGACGCGTGGGGCTAGGACCGAGCCACTCTGCACCAGGCTGGCTCGTCCCCACAGCCAACCCAAGGGATTCCTAGAGCCCAGCCGCAGCGCTGGAGCGAGCGCCCGGCCCCGGCCCAGGGAGTCCTGCGGGGGCCCACCTGCTGATATGTCCCCACACGGGCTGGAAGGCACATCTGACACTTGGCACACGCCTGGCCCGCGTAGCCGCCCCACCCAGCCCAGGCGCCGGGCAGGCCATGACCCTGCAGAAGGGGACACGAGTGACCCGCAGCACCAGGCTGCTCCTGCTGGGAGCTGCGCAGGAGGCACACGGCTCAGCCCCACCCCAGCTCGCGCTCAGCATTCAGAGCCAGGCCCTGTGTCTGGATGGGACCAGCCCACACCCATGTGCCAAGGCAACAGGGGCACATGGTGGGTTGGCAGAGCTGGGACCCCTGACAGCAAAGCCTGGCACACGCTGACCGTGCCGTGCACCTGGCTGAGGGCACAGCACTCCACCGACTGGCCGGACCCGTGTGCCCCCGTGCAACCAATACCTCTCCCCCATCCCCCTCCCACCCTGCCTTTCGATCTCTGGCAACAGGCAGGTCCAGCCGGACGCGCCCCGGACACACCCCAACACTCACGGCCCGGGCGCCGGAAGCCAATTCTACGTGCAGGCGGCAGGGCTGGCTGCGTTTTCACAGGGCGAGCACAGCCCCAGGGGTCTGAACGAACGAGACAAACGCAGCCCCCACAGCAGGGAGGAGCCACAGGTGCGGGGGCACAGGGGGGTTTCCCCCAGACAGTTTCTCAGGCTCCTCCCAGCGAAGGAGACAGTACAACCAATGGATGGCGACGCTCAGCTGGGTGTGTGCCCTCGCCGCCTCCCTCTCCATCGACCTGGGCATCCAATGCCAGGGGAGGCCTCACCGCGGCAGACAAACTGCCTGAAAACGTGCGCGCCCTCCCTGGCCCCCACAGGACCCTGAGCATTCAGGGAGAGAGGACGCAGCATCAGGGCCTGATTCCAGCCCAGCCCAAGCAAGGGCTCATGCCTGTCTGTGCTTGGGCCGGTCAGGGAAAGCGAGCGCCCGTGAACATCACGGAAACGTACGATGCAGCCAGCCCTCGGTGCTACACGGCAGGCCGGGATCAGCCCGCGTCCTCAGCTGGGCCGGGAAAGCAGAAAGGGCCGAGCCCAAATCCCAGCTCCCGCTCCAGAGGGCTGAGACGAGAGGCTGAATTTGGGAGTCCTGATGCCAGGGCGTGGATGGCGCTGTGGCGAAGGGCTCAGCACGAAAGCTGCTGCCAGGGTGTGGATCCTGGCTGCATTGATCCCTGTCCTAAGGATGGATCCCACTGCCACCGAGGGCTCAGCAGGAGAATCCCAGCCTGCATGCCAGCAGCACCCCAGCTCAGAGGGCAGCAAGCTTAAGGACCAGCTGGTAAAAGGTGCTGGGAAATATTCAAGTAAACAGGGAGTGACAGGGAGGCCCCGCCCACAGGCACCTGCTACTGCGAGAGCGATTGGTCGAGCAGCTTCAAGACACCGCCCACCAGGTGCAGGCTTCCCGTGACCAGCACACGGATGGCGGCCGCCTCCTTGAGCAAGACAGCACCACTGCCAGCCACGGGGTGCAGGTGGAGTCCCTTGGTGGCCGGCGCCTGGAAGTGCGGGTCCCGGCCCTGGGTGATCCACTGCAGGGCGTGGGAAATGCAGGGGAACACCAGCGAGTTGGAGTTGAGTGGGCGCTCGGAAGAGGGCACAAAGAGCAGGGGGCCACGCAGGGGGTCTGGCTTCAACAGGCCCCCCACCCCATCCACCTGCAGCGGGGGAGACAGCCAGAGGTCCTGCCCCACCTTCTCCTCCATCAGCCGGTTCCACTTCTTCTGGTTCTCCAGGCAGCGGGTCAGCACGTTCTCCAGGGTGACATTGAAGTTCTGCTGGTCTGCGAAGGGGAGAAGAGCAAGCTGGCAGGAGACCCCGAGACCTCCCGAGACACAGGGGGAAACCAGCTGGTTCCGCCCCACCAGCTGGCAAATCCAACCCCCAGAGAAGGAGGGGCACAGCAAGAGGGATGGGCCAACAGAGCAGCGCTGTGGAGCCAGCTGACACCTGCCCTGGCTCTGTGGGGCTGGGAGGTTGGCTGGCCCAGCCCTCAGGGGCTGCACTTGTCCACAGGAGAGGGAGCAGGAACCCTGGGTGGCTCTTGATCAAAGCCAGCTGGCCAGTGCTGCAGACAGGCATGAGCAGAGCAAGAGACTCCATCCCCCTGTGGAAAATCCAGCCAGGTTTTTCCTAACCAATACATTTCCCTTGGGGCCGGGATATTCTCAGCACAGAGGCCTCCCTCCCCCCCGCTCCCCCAATACTAAGGGCCGGCAAAGAATCCAAGCCAGCCAGGACGCAAACCTGACCAGCCCAAGGGAGCCCTCCCCGCTGGGGACTGACCTGCGTTCCCCACCGCAGACACCTCCGTGATGTTGGGGCAGAAGACGGCGTAGTCAAACCGGCAAGGCTGGGGAACAAGAGAGACGGCGTCAGCGATAACCACCCACGCCAGCACGGGGCTGCACGAGGGGAAGGGGGAATTCAGCTCTTCGCTGGGGCGCAGCATCAGTCCTTATTTCTGCTGGAACGTTACAACCCAGCAGGGTTTGGGCCAGAGCGTCTCAGCGCCAGGACGCCTGGGCTCTACTCCTGCAGATGCTGGGCAAAGCAGCCACCCAGCCACCGGATCCTCCCTCTCCCGCCGTTCTACTTCCTCTTCTGCCACTAACTGGGGCAAATCCAGTTAAATCCCACGACTCCAACCCAGGATCGCCCGGGAAGGGCTGTTAAGGGCGACAGCAGCTGCCGGAGACACAGGTGGGGACAAGGACAGGGGCCTGGCGCCACCTGCTGACACCCCCCGGTATGTGTGGAAGGAGAAAAAGGCGCCTTCCCCAGCGCTAAGCTGGATGCTGGCGACCCCGGGTGCCCTCATGCAACACAACCACCCTCCACCCCGCAGGGATTGAAATCCCCGTGGTCCATTCTCCTCACAAGCCTGCAGGATCCAGCAGCCCCCACCCCCATTTAACACCTCCACTGATCTACCCTCCCCAGCCCCACACACCGGCCTGCGTCAGGCCCTGCCCCACGTAAAGTCAGGGTCTCACCAGAAGCAGCTTGAGCAGGGCAGCTGTGTCCCGGTCCCCTGTGGCGTTGAAGAGAAGCACCCGGACCTCGGAGCCACTGCAGATGAGAAGGGAGCAGCGCGGTCAGCTGAGGAGGGCCTCTCGCTCCCAACCCCCTTCGGAGCTGGCTGCATTAGCGTCCAGCAACCCCAGCCCGAGGTCTGTCCCGCTGCGTGTCAGCGACTCAGCTGGACAGCCGGCTCATGCCTGGTGTCCTTGGACCACGCAGGTTTGGAGACGAAGCCTCAAGCCCCCTCTGCCCGGCATGGCCCCCCAAACATACGCTGCAGGCAGGGGAAGGCAGGTTCTGCTGGCATGGCAGATGGGCAGGCTCTTCCCCCAGGCAAGCTACAGGAGCTTAATTCTCCATCGAAACAGCCCAGCAGGCCTCGTCTCTGGGACGTCCCCACACACGCCTGCTCCTTCCAGCTGCCGTGGGGCAGAGGCAAAGCCTGTGACGGCAGAGAAACGGATCACCCCCCCCCCATCCGGCCTCCCGCTCCCCCAGGGCCTCCTTACTCCACGGGTTTCTCCTCGTTGAGGGCCGCGTGGCGGAACCAGCGCACACAGGCCTGGACGCTGCTGGTGGTGTGAGCCCCATCAACGTACCACGTCACCGCCCCGTGCTGCAGCACCTGCGTGCGGCCCAGCCACTCCGTGTCCTGCAAACCTGGGAAGGGAGAGGGGGCAATGAGAGGGGCCAGGCCCACCCAGCAGGGATCCACAGCCTCCCCCTACATGCCCCCCTTGGCTACAGGCTGCCTGTCGGCCCAGCGAGGGGGAAGGGCAGCCAAGAGGATCAGAGACCAGGGTGCTGGTGTTACAGGGCCGGCCTGGCTGGTTAGGAGGCGGGGGACCAGCGCGGGGCACAGCTGATGGCATGTAACCTGTCCATGAAACTCTCACAGCCATTCCGCAACAGAAATCTGCTGGGGCATTTCACTGGAGACCCCCAGACCCCACTTGCCCATATGCTCCACTAAGCCTCTTTCTGCACCAGCCCAGCCGGCCCCCTCCCGAGGAGGCCAGGGCAGCCTGCCTCCAGCATCACCCCTGTGCCACACAGACAAGGCGCCCGACAGCGACCAGCACGGCTGCGGCCCGGCCACCTCCCGCCTCGCTACGTCCCGACGGGCAGGTACGAATTCCAGAGCCCCGACCGCCCCAACCTACTGAGGCACAGGCCCTCAGATCAGCAGGCTGGGGTCCTGGTACAGGCCGGCTCAGCAATCCCAGGGGAGGAAGGACAATGGAGTGGGGAGGCTGGGGCTCGGGAGGTCAATTACGTGCTCTGCCACAAATGCCTGCGTGACCTTGGAGCAGTCACTTATTCCTCAGTTCCCCATTGGTAAAACGGGGGGCAGCCTTCCTACTGGCTGTGAGACTAATTCCATTAAATACTCCCACAGTAGCAGACCCGGCTGGTGGGTGCTGTGCGCTGACCAGGGACCCCAATGGGGCAGGAGCAGAGAAGGCAGAGGGGCAGAGCTGTGGGCTGCCCCCTAGGGAGAAAGACCAGCCCATACCCACCAAACTGCATTGCTGGGGGCAGGGAATGCCCGGCCCAGGAGACGAGGGGCGGTTCTGGTTGGTGCTGGGGACATACAAGCACCCTCAGCACTTGCAGCAGCCATCTAAGGGTTAAAAGGGGGGGCACAGGAAGGGAGAAAGGGCAGCAAGTCACTGGGCGGGGGGCGGGGGCAGAGTCCGGGGCTTTGAGCTAGTGATCACTCCTGAGCGGTTCCTTCCCACAGCACTTCCTTCTCCCTAACTAGTGCTGCCCCCGGGTAGGCAACGCCAAGGACAGACACCAGCCAGACGTGCCCAGGGCAGGCAGGGGGCACTGGAGTAGCAGCTGGGTGGGGCAACCTTACCCTGCACCATGGAGCTGCTGGGCCTGAACGTGGGGGCCAGGGGCACGGTTCTCTTGGCCAGCAGCTTAGCGCCTGGCTGCACATCCTTCAGCTCGCCAGCACCTGCACGGAGATGGAGGCCGCGCTGAGTCGCCGTTCAAAGGCCCACCACGCCCACGCCCACGCCCACGCCCACCACTCACCCTTCCCTCCCCACGCTTGGGCAGCAGCCGGGCGCCAGCCAGCCAGAAGAGCCACCCCAGGGGCTCTTGCCACAGAAAGCAGGAGGGGTTCATTTCAATCGCTGAGTGGAAAGCCCCAGGTCAAGGCTCCTCTCTGAATGAACGTTTCCATTCGTGCCATTTTCCAAAGAGCGGCGCGTGCCCCCAGATGGACACGCCTAGCATCCTCTGTTCTCACATGCCAGGTGCCCGGCTGGGGAAGACCTGCCCAGCTGCATCAGGTGAGATAACCACACGCACCCGCACTGCAGCACAGCCCATCACGGCTCACCTGGCACCCCAGGAAGAAACGCCCCAACCCAGGACAAGACCTGGAACGCCCCACTCTCGTCGCACACTCCCCTGCCAGGCTCCTTACCCCGCCAGCCCTGCTGCTGCAGCCACGCCCGGGAGAGCTGCAGGGCCAGGGTGGCATTGGATCGCTGGTGCTCCCCCGCCAGCCCCAGCTGAAGGGCCTTCGCGTCCTCTTCAAAGGCATCCAAGTCAGGGCACAGGTAAAGTGGGCACTGCACAGAGAGAGGCAGAGGGTGAGCTCTGCCCGACAGCCACCTCCACCGGCCGGCTGAGCCCCAGAGCGGGTTCTGCTGCCCTACAGAGCAGGAAGGGACAAGCCCCCGCCCCCAGGGCCCTGCGGCTCAGGCGTGGGGACCCACGCTGCCCTCTGGCTCTGCCTCCCCAGGAATGGCCCCGAGAGACACCGCCTGAGCAGTGCCCCCATGGGCACCCGCGGGATTGCCAGCTCAGAGGCCACCCTGCAATGGATCCAGAGCGCCCTGCGGAGCCAAGTCTCCTGAGCCAGCACCATCCCATCCGATATCCCACCCCTGCATCTGGAGGGGAAGTCGCCTTTCCTGACCCAGGACATGGGGCCCAGCAACAGCAGCACAACGCCCCCAGAGGACAAGCGCCCCCAGGCTGCAGGGGCCGAGGGAGGCGTGTACGTAGCAGGAACTCACCGGGCTCTCCCTGGCGCGCTCCCTCAGCACCTCCAGGGGCCGCTCGGGCTGCAGCACTGTGAACGCCGGCACACCAGGCTGAAACGGGCACACGCAGTCAGACGCTGCCGCCCGGTGCCAAACCCCTCCATCCCCGTGCAGAGACCTAGACCCCAGTCAGACTCGGACCCCTCACTCACTCACTCACGCTGCCTCCTGGCTTGGGGCTGCCCCTGTGCCAGGGGAGTTTCACAGCAAACGCTCAGTCCTGGTGAACCGGACATGTGGACCGGCCCAGCTCAAGGCTGCCAGGGAGCCCGCTCCTGCCCAAACTCAGTGGTCTCTACCTTGAAGATGCCCCCTTTCTGCCAGGCGATTTTCTCAATGGTGTCCCCCAGGATGCTGGTGTGATCGATCCCCAGGGAGGACACCCCACACACGATGGGCTTCCTGGAGACAGAGAGAGAACATGAGAGCCCTTCTCCCCCCAGCTCAGCTGTCACCCATCGCCCAGGAGACCCCACAACTCAGGGCACCAGCACAGCACACCACCACACCCGAGCTCCTTAGAGACATTCAGCGGCCAGGCGTCCACATCAGAGCCACCACGGCTGGGCCCCTCCGTCAGCAGAGGGGCAAGGACTGGCCGAATTCCGGGTTGAGGCCATGGGCAGGGCAGCGTAAGCTGACCCTGCCCTGCGGAGAGCGAGGGCGCCACACTCTTATTTCACACCAAGGCAATAAGGAGGCAGGCCGGCCTGCTCCTACCTGATGATGTTGGTGCAATCATAGGCACCCCCAATGCCAACTTCCACCACGGCCAGATCCACCTGGAGAGGAAACAAGAGCATGTGAAGGGGCCACATGTGGCATCTGCACCCAACACGCAGGAAACAAACAGCCCCATGGCTCACTCCTGTGCCAGGACCAGGCTGAGCACCCACACGCAGGGCATCCGAATTAGAGCTCGTAAGAGGAGTTCCTGGCCTCCACTCACCACAGCCATTTGGACACACAGGGCCGGACAGGCCCAATCCAGACTGGCAGGCAAACATCTCTGGCACGCACAGGTGCCTGGAGAGGTGCCCACATGCTCGACTGCAGCCTACGGGGGGATGAACCCAGGACTTTCAGCTCCACATGCACAGGCCGCCGTCCCTTCAGGGAAAAGGAGACGCTCTACTCTGTCAGCAGTGATACAGCTGTTACCCTGTGGGCCGCAGTCACTGGTGGACACTGGTCACATGTAGACTCCCAGGGGGCAGCTACAGCTGTACAGACCCCAGGACTCTCCCACCTGGCACCCCTGGGAACAGAAGCAGGTTAGGAGGAAGAAACCACGGGCAAGGCAACAGGGAGGAGACGCTGAGAGAGAAGGGCCAGGGAGTGACATCGCCCAGGGCTCCGGCGTCCAGACCCTCACCACACTCAGCTCCCACTGGAGCCTACGGGGGCTGCAGGCCTCAGCCCTGCTCGGACCTCAGCCCCCGCCCACGAGGTGAGAGGGCTCCATACCTTCTCCTGCAGGAAGACGTGGAAGGCCATGATGGTGAGGAAGCGGAAGTACGCAGGCATGCTGGCGTGGCCGGGGTCCTGCAAGTCAGACAGCAATCTGAGGGGACAGCAGGGCAGCAGCCCCCGGCCCCATTGCTAGGCCACAACCAGACACCTGCCACAGGACCAGCAAGGGACTGATTTCCCTACTCCCCTCGCTAGCATGGCTGGGGCTCCGGCCCAGTCCCCAGGCAGGAGCGGGGGCACAGCATGTCCAGCGCCCGGCACATCGGAGACATTTACACTGACCGTCAACTCTGCCATGCAGGTGGGGAAACTGAGGCACCCAAAGTCAGCGGCAAAGAACTAGGAGTCGCCTATGCTAAGCACTAGCTAACCCTACAATGCACCAGCCGGGGGGCAGAGGTCTGATTTTGCCTGGTTCCCGTCTGGACCCAGGAGCACAGTCTCAGTTACTGTATCCTGGGGTGACTCGCCCGCACAGGATCTTCCTGGCCCAGTCACAGGGCACACTCCTGCCAAGGAATGGGGTAAGAGATCCAGGAGGCAGTGGTGGCTTATACCCACCCAGGGCAGCAGCAGCCCTTCCCCGGAGCTCGCGCCGCACGCACCTTGGTCTCCTCCAGCCGGTTGTACACCTGCCAGAAGTACTTGCTAAAAAGCTCCTTGCTGATAGGCTGCCCGTTGATGCGGATCCTCTCGCGCACCTGGACCAGGTGGGGCGAGCTGGGGTGATGGAAGAACAGACTGTCAGCACCCGGGACAGCTCCCCCCTTCCACCCCACCGTGGGGTGCAACTCATCCCTCCCCTGCCAAGCCCTGGAGCCACCCACCTGTAGAAGCCTGTCTTCAGGCCATAGTTACGGAGGATGCGCTCGGTGAAGGCACACGTCGAGCCCTGGAAGAAGTCGGCAGCGTTAAACCTGGAGCCAGCCCGCCCCACAGTCCTACAGACACGGCACCTCCCTCAGGAAGAGGCCCCTTGCCAGCAGCCCCCAGCAAAGGGAACCCCTCCCATTGCCCTCCAGCCCCCCTCTCCTAAGCCTCCAACTACCCCATCCCAAGTGTCCAGAGATCTGTCACAAGACAGAGTTATTTCCCCTCCCCCAGCCCGCTGCAGGCCAGCCCGTCACTTCCCGAGGGCCCTGGCCCCACAGAATCCCCCCCACACCTACAGGCCCCATTCCACAGAGCCCCACACAACCCCCCCTTACCTTGCCCTTTGTCCCAGTTACGTGGATAATGTTCAGTTGATCCAGGTCTTCGACCTAGCAGACAGAGATTAACAAACCCATGACGGGGTCAGGGCTGGGGAGATACCCCCAGCCGCCACTGCATCAGCCTGGCGGGGGGCTCACAGCCAGTACCACCAAAAGGAGAGGTCAGTGCAGGCTGGGATGTCCCCGTCCATCCATGCCCAGGGAGCAGCACCTGGGAAGGAGAGGGGAGAGCCCCAAGAGAGGCCCTGCTTCACCCTCACCTTTAAGCCGCTTCGCTCCAAGAAGCCTTTCATGGCCTCCAGCTGCACCCGGGGGTCTCCTCGCTCCCGTTTCACCTGCTCCAGGTAACTGGCGTTGGTCTGGAGGGTGTTCAGGGTCCGGATGGCGTCCTGGAATGAGACTCAAGATAAGGCACAGATCGGCGCTCTGCTCACAGGAGGGGGCGATGGGCACCTGCCCCGATGCTTGACAACCCGGGTCTGCCTGAAGGGGGTCTCCTGCTCACCCGCATCCAAAGAAGCCCCTGGACCCACACACCGAACTCAGGGGCTGCCAGGTGGCCTGGGCCCCCATTGCTCCCCACGTCAATGACTCCCAATTCAAGGCTCCCAGCCTACTAGGGGACGGTGACATCACTGTCCTCACCACCAACCCCAGGGCCACCCACCCAGTCCAGCTCCGTGCCCAGGTCCTTCCACAGTGAGTGCAGGGACTTGTCAGCCATCCCCCTTTGCCAAGAACTTCGTCCGCCCTGGACCAAGAGCAGTTCTGAAGCGAGAGCAATCCCCCGCCCCCTGTAGCAGTGCTTCCAGGGGAGGCTGCAGGATTTAACGCCTCTCTCTGGCAAGGGAGCGCTGAGCAAAGCACACCATCCCTTCTGAAGCTGACGACAGCTCTTGCTTCCAGCCGGAGCAAACAGACTGACGTCAGGGCCGAGAAAAGGTGCACAGCCCCTTAGGGCAATATGCTGCACCACTGTTTACTCATGTGCTGGAAGATAAAACAGAACCGGCCCCCAGCTCCAGTCGCCCTCGGATGTGAAGGCCGAGTACTCAGAACAGCTGTCCTGTTCCATTACTGTTAGGAGCCTGCAATGGCCAGTCCCAAGTCGAATGTTTGGGGGCAACGGGCTGACAGGGAACTGAAAACCAGCATCCAGTCAAGTTTTTTCTGCCAGCAAAGTGATCTATAACTCTTTAAAAACACACATGGCAAATGACCACAAAAATAAGAGGCCCAATAGCCACCCCAGGTTCTGAAGCAGACGAGGGGATCCCCACAGACAAGGCACTGGTGAGGAAGATCAGTGGTAATTCAGAAAACGTGACAGGCAGCTGCCACAGGAGGCGGGAGTGGGGGAAGGTGCCTGAGATCAGCACAGGCAACTGTTTCCAAGGCGCAGGGAGAGGGGAAGGAGCGTACAGGAATCACAAGGTGAGCCTCAGAAACGCAAGCAGGAGCATTGGGATGACAGAGCCCCAAGGTGTGCTGGATGGCTGTTTAGGGCAGGACAATCTGCCCATAATTTGCACCAGACACTTCCAGCGCAATGTATCTTCACCCATCTCCATTATTAATATGATTTGTACTGCAGGGTCCCATTGCGCTAGGTACCGGAGAGACCCTCTTCACTGAAGAGTTTACAATCAAAATGGACAAGGCAGTCAGAAGGTGAGAAGGGAAACCGAGGCACTGAGTGCCTCATGAGACTCAGTGGTAGAACCTAGGGCTCCCGACTTCCCATCCAGTGCCCCACGGAGCCACGCTAGGGCAGCAGAACCTCTGAGCTACGAACACCTTGGGCACGGAGGTTGTTAGGAACGGTTCAGAGTTCCAAACTCTGACCGCCACATGTTGTTGTTCTTTCAAAAGTTTACAACTGAACGTTGACTTAATCCAGCTTTGAAACTTTACAATGCTGCTTTTCTCCGTCTTAAGGAAACTTTCTATTGGTTTTATTTCAGTTACCTTTACCTTTTTAGAAGCTTACGTTTCGCTCAGTACCATGCTGTACACTATTTTGGTCTCTGTCGCCCGATTGTGTATGTCCCGTTCCAAGTGAGGGCCGTGATGGATGGGTCATTTGTAACTGGTGTTCGTAACTTTGAGGTTCTGCTACAGTGTCTGGATCGGAGCATTTAAGGGCTATATAATTCTCACCCAGCACTGGCTGCATCAGGGTGTTCTAAGGTCCCAAGTTTCCAAGGCCCAGAATAGCCTCTTGAAATGCCGATTAATACATTTCCCAGAGACGGGCTTGGTTCCAGCAGGCCTCGTACAGAGTAGCAATTTATTGGGGGTTTTTCAAGTACCTCTGGGAGTAGATCGTGCAGGTCTGGCAGGGGCTAGAGAGTAACCAGATATTACCTACCTCAGTTCACCTCTATAAAAAGCACGAGCCATGCTCCTCCGGATACATGTGGCTATTTTTATTGGGTGGGACACTATATCTCTCTGGGAGCAAACATGGAGACACATGCCACCTCTCACCTTCCCTCAGATGAGTCAAAGCTGGAAAGAATCAAGTCTTCCCCGTGCTGTACCAGAACCCCACTGTCCCCACATCACACACTGCTTCCCTTCCCTGTCATGGAAAGGCCAGGCTCCTGTTGTGTTCTGCTATACAAACAGCAGGAGACAGTCCCCACCCAAGGCCCGTGACTCACCTCCATCCTTCACCGCTATTACTGACATCATGGCTCACAAAGGTGACACTACACAGAACTCAGCCAGGTTTTAAGACTGGGAATCCCATGGGATCTGCACTCACTTCCTGCCCCCAGCATCATTTAATTAGAGACAAAGCCCCCTTCACATTATGTTCATGTGACACGAAGCTGTTCAGTCAGAGTTGCTTGAAAAAAACTCTGGTTTCCACAGCAATGTTTAACATGGCCAAATCCCAGAGCTTTAGACTTTACAGGAGGAAGGGAATAAGCAATCCAGTAAGCTACACAAAAAGTGAGTGAAGACTTAGATGGGGGCAGCCAGCCACGTTAACAGAGCTTTGGAACATCGGCGTTTGCATCATCAGACGGTCTGAGTCCAATTCAGCTACTTTAACGTTGTGCGAGCAGAGATTTTGCATTTCATTCCTCTAAGACAGTGATTCTCAAACTTCTTGTGCCGGTGACCCCTTTCACACAGCAAGCCCCTGCACGCAACCCTTCTCATCAATTAAAAATAATCTAACGCTATTTTAAATGCTAATTTTATAACTATCACTTAAAAAGAGTTTACCTTTTCTCACCGCTTTTAAATTAAAAGTAAAAACATATTTTTATTGAATTATTTTTATAAACAGAAAAGTTATTTTTTATAAATTGTTACTGTAATGCTGAGGGTGCAAAAATACTTTGTCAAAAATCACTTTTCACAACAAACAGCACCCCATTGCCACCTTACTTCTGTGCTGCCTTCAGACTCCGTGGGCAGCTCGTAACCCCACGTAACAACCCCTGAGAACCCCTGCTCTAGGCCAACCAGCATCTACTAACAATCAGCGATTTCCATATATTCAAAGCCCACTCTTTTGAAGAGCACACACACGCAGATCTTCATATTACACAGATGGGCTCTCCAATTTAGACACCTTTTCTACAGGGCACTCTCAGTATGCAATTTTCAAGTGTAACTAACTGGCAGTTGAGAGTTTTTTTCCCACCCAAACTTAAATCATAGACATACTAATCAATTAGTGCCATCCATTTGCTGTGTCAAGACCCTAATGTAAGCTGTGGTGATGAAAAGTGAGTGATTTTATTTGTACAGGAGTGATTTCATTTAACTTGAAAAAAATCCAGGAAGCATGGCTTCGCTGGTTTGGAGAATGAAGGAAGGAGACCTGGTGAAAAGAGCTGGACAGAAAAGGATAAGAGGAAAGAGACGCTGAGGAAGGGATGGATGAGTGCATCAAAGAAGAGGGAAAGCAGCTGGACCTCAGTGCTGCCTCAGACGAAGATGATGGATGCTTGCATGAGAATCCAACCCAAGCTGATAAGGGGAAGAAGTAGTTAGTGATTTTGTGAATTCAGCAGTCTCCCACATAAATCCAGAGTTGGTTGAATGTTTTTCCCTTCATACTTTACAAGCATGGTGCCCGCTGCCCAAAGCCAAATGAAATCAAATGGAGACTTTCCGCTGAGTTCAATCCATCAGAAGAGAGTTAGGAAAGGATGAAGACAGGGCGCCATAAATAGAAATTGCAATGCAAGCTTAGCTATTAGATCCCCACCCCAGTGGAAGAGAACCCTACTCCAGCCAGCCTGAAACTCATTTGAAGCCCATGAAGCCCTTCACTACATCAGTTAGACACACCACCGAAAATAAAAATCATTAGCTTAGCCCTCGTCCCGGGATCAGAACGGACAAGGGGTTGGTGGTATGATCCACTGAGGCTTTGGCCAGTGACTGATCCGCATCCAAACTGTGCTGAGATCCAAGTCCCTCAAACAGCATCAAAACCCATTTAAACACAGCACCAACCCCCAGCACAGCGCCCTGCCTCCCCTGCCCCAGATGGCCCCAGAAAGCCTCCAAACCTCCCCCACGTGCCTGAGCCCCCCATCCTACCCCTGCAGAAACCTGCTTATAAAATAGGTCCACAAGTCAGCCTCCGATTCACCCTCAGCAGCCCCCACCCCAAATCCTGCCCCATATGTCCCAATCTGAAAACATGTGCTCATAGAACATTCTGCCCCAAATCCACCCCCAGGTCCCAGATCCCCATCGTCCCACAAGTCCCAGACCCCCAGCAGCCCTGCCCCGCAGGTCCCAGACCCCCAGCAGCCCTGACCCCCCGGTCACCGACCCCCACCCTCCCCCCCCGCCCAGCCCCCGCGGTCCCAGGGCCCAGACCCCCAGCAGCCCTGTCCCTCCGCAGGGCCCAGACCCCCAGCAGCCCTGCCCCCCAGCAGCCCTGCCCCTCCCGGCCCCACGTGTCCCGGCTGATGTAACCGGGCGGCCGGTACCTGATACTCCATCCTGGGCGCGCGGGCCGGCCGGGTGCTGAAGCAGCGCGGGCCGCCGGCCGCCGCCACCAGGCGCAGCGCGGAGCACAGCACGCGGAGCCCGGGCGCGGGAGATCCCATCCCGCCTCCTGCTGCCGGGCGGCCCGGCCACCGATCGGCGCGCGGCTCCGCACACTCCCACTTGGGGGCCGCCCCGCCTCCCCTCCAGCGCGCAGGCGCGGCCGCCCGCCATCTTTGTGTGGGGCAACACAATGAGAGCCGCCCGCCATCTTTGTGTGGGGCAACTCAATGAGAGCCGGCTGCCATCTTTGAGTGGGGCAACTCAAAGAGCCGGCTGCCATCTTTGTGAGGGGCATCTCAGTCTCCTAAAGGGGGCAACACTTTCTCCCGCTTTAGGCATGGCGGCTCCTGGGCTGCGTCCACTACAGCCGCTACGGGAGCTGAGGGGGGACACAATACAGACGCATCAGCCATCCTCTCCCTGCACACCACTTTGGCTGCTGAAGTCCCTCCCTACCTGCCACAGCCCGCACGCCCAACGGCTGCACATGGCAGATCTCCCTTCAGAGAGGGCCCATGTTCCCCGGCCTAGACCGGCCCATCCCCAGGTGAAATCACGGGCACTCACTCGCTGCCCGCTCTCCGAAGCCCACCCGTCACAGGGCAAGGAAAAGCCATGGCTGCACGTGCGGCCCTGCCTGTGTTGGTGTTCAAGGTCAGCCGGCGCTGATGAGCCGCTCAAAGTCCACGCGGGTCCTGCTGGCTCAATAAACACTGTTTATTACAAGGGGATGCCGGCAGACGAAACCCTAGCCCACCCACTGAAGGAAACGTTTCACGGCCGCCATGGGCCTAGCCCACACCTGACACGAACGGTATGCGCCACCGTTCAGTCAAAGTAAACACCTTCCTTCCTGCACGGCTTTCTCCCCACCTTGCAAACACACGGGCAGGAGGTGCATTCCCTCACATTTAAATAGACAAATGCCGAGATCTTTTCTAAAAGGATTCTGGTGAGGACAAAACGATGTTAATTTAACAGCAAGCCTTAGGGAGGCTCAATAGCTGGCACCTTTCAACTAGCCTCCAACAGCTGGACCTCACACTCACCATTCCCAACTCTTAACTGTACTTAGATCTTTAGCAGTGAAGTTAGTAACAGCCCCAAACTTAAAACAAAATTAAATTACCATCTCAATTCTTCTGGTGTAGGGGTAGCTCCACATTCAGCCAGTCTCCCTCTTACAGTTTGCAGGGCTGTTGCTAAGCGTGGAGATTCAACAAGAGGTTATAACTGTAGCAAACATCAGTTTTTAGAACAGGAACTATTTTTTCCTTTTCAGGATCATCCACGGTCTGTGCTTTGGCAGCACCAAAGAACACCAGTCATGGACCAGGGTCCCATTGTGCGAGGCACTGTGCAACCACACATGGTCCTTGCCGCACAGTGGCTCAGTGGAAAAAAACACTATGGTGGGAAGGATAACATTCCCCCCCCCCTTTTTTTTTTAATATAGCAGTTTTTGGGGAAGTGTCTCTCAAGTGGCCATCTTCTAGGATTCCAATACACAGCTCTGGAAAGAAAAATCACAGCAGGCATTCAGCCAGATCTCATTCTTGCTTGTGTCTTGACCCAGAAGCTAATTTGTTAACATTGTTCAGCATCAGCTTTGTCAAAGCAGATTTATCTCAAGAAAAACTATTGTGTCTGGATCCAAACTATTTTCTAACAAAGGAGATTTGAGTTCCCGCTGCCTGTCTGCTGCCCTACTCCACAGCAGCCCCTGTCCTTATTCAAAACTAATCACAGTAGTTCCCCACCACTTTAAAAAACTTATTTTCCCCAGGGTAGGAACAGAGCAAACAGCTCCAGCCAAACCATTAAAGGCGACATCACCAATTTTATTAGTTGTCTATGCTTTTACCTCCTTGCTCGTGCAACAGACAAAAAATTGTAGGTCCATAGCACTGCCTTCACTGTCCCCATTTGTTCAAAACTTCACATGGGACAGAAATAATTTTTAAAGAACATATGCCTGTTTCTTCAGATCTGGCAGGACAGCAGGGTCAGAGTATTGGCTACAGCTAACTTATTTCATGTCCTTTGAACACCAACACTTCTCAACACCCCATTATTCCAGCACCCCATCCCAGAGATTTACCTTATACATGTCCTTTATCATCTTTACTGTCTGCTCCGAAGTGCGCTTGATCTCTGCTGCTTGCTATCTGCAGCCCTCACGCTGTTGAGTGTTGCTACTAGCCTGGCTGAAGGACAAAGGTTATCAGCGGCTGTACTCTGCACACATTACTATCATTTCAAAGGCTCAGGGTTTTTCTGGCTCGCCAGCCCCATAAAGCAGCTGCTCCTCCTCAAACAAATTCTCAAGAGCTTCTGCAGTCACCAAGCAACTATCAATGGGAGACAGCCTGAGTAAAGAGAGCCTTTCCCTTCGGTGCAGGAATCCATTCAGAAAACCTCCACAGAGGGTTTCTATAGGGTGCAAGTCGAGTTTAATAAGCTCTACTTGCAGGACACGTGCCAAAGTTAAGTGCAGTCCATTTAACATGCGGTGCGCATTTACTTTCTGCACTTGGAAAAAGCTGCTGCTCTTAATCTAGACCCCTGTAAGCACACCCAGGTAAAGCAACAGGACAGGAACGCTTGCAAGAATCCAGCCAAGTGTCTAGCTGAGCCCGGTATCGCATTGTCGCTCCATCACTATGAGCAGCACCAAGGACAGCTGGACAGACAACCTGCGATCCTCCAGGCATATCCGCCTCAGACTCCAAGCAAAATGCGTCCAGTTCCTTTCAGATCTGAACTGGTGCTGTTGCAACATTGGTTAGTGAGTCAATCAGAGGAATACACAGCCGAGCGGGTGTCTAAAAAGGGAACTTTAATTGCAATTTACAACCAAAAGTGGCAGTATGCTGACAAGAAAGCAAGATGAGGTTTTATTGAAACCAAGAACTCGGACACGTCCTCCGGGTCAGAGCACCCTCTTTCACTCCTGATTAGTCACTGACACCCTTTATCTCTCAGGCTCTGACCCTGTCTGAACCAGGACTTGCTACGATCCTGAACATGGGGCAAGCTAGTTCTCAAATCTGGAGGCATTTTGTACATACCACTGGCTCCGCACAAGGAAGACAAGCTCAGTGGCACTCACCCTGTGCACAGCAATGGACACTTCCTGCAGAGAAGGACCACGCTGGGAACTGCAGCTATGCATGAGTAATTCAGAAGATATTGGAAGCAATTCCCATTCTACCCTCCCAGCTGTAGCAGCAGTTCCCAAATTCATGAGTCACCCCATCATCTGAAATGACCCATTAGATCCAGCTATGATAAGGAGATGCTATTTCTGGGGCCTGAGTCAGAAATGCTGTGCCAGGAGGGATGAGAGATGATCCCAGGCCATTGGAAACAGCTTCCAGAGACATCTAGTTTGTGAGCCCTTCCATTACACATGACAGTTCCAGACAACTTGACCAGCCCAACATCTCAGATCAGGGCCTTCTGCTCCTTTCCACCAGAGCTACTGCGGCACTCGAACGGAATGTATTTCACCTTGAAATCAGAGTCGTTTAGAGACAAAGAAAACTCAGTCTGTTCCCTACTGGTGTTTTGGGGCAGTCAAAACACTCTGTCAAACTCTGTCTGATTGCTTGTAGCTGGATTCCTGCCCTGATTAGCTGGCTGCTGGGGCATGTGGCCACCTCTTCTCCTGGGTGGAGCCAGGTACTCAAACATTGATTGATTGTGAGTGGACAGCATGTTCTTGAGATCAGAAGGCATCGGGTCTGACCAGAAGAAGTCATGATTCAGTGCATCGTCACTGTCTATTCTTTGGGCGGGATCCAAAACAAGCAGTTTGTCTATAAGATCCAGCGCGTATGGGTCTTTCACGTAGGCTTTCAGGCGATCTTTAACCTTGCGCTTCTGGCCCTTCGGCAGGTCCAATTTCTCATACAGCTCATACTTATCCACGTTTGGCCAGACCTAGCAGGGGCACAAGGAACATTAGCTTTAGAGAAAAGATAGCTAATCCCATGTATAGCCTGATGTCGGCGCTCTTTTCTCTTTAAACTAAACCCCGCACGCAGGCTGCATTCAGATCTAGTGGAGAAAACAAAAACAACTTATTTCATTGTACAGGCTCTAGGCCCCATGACATCCATTAGAGAGTTTACTGTTGGAGTCTAAAGTAGAAGGCATTCAAGATACTACAGACATGAGCAGCAGTACAAAATCCTAAGCCAGATATTGCACTTGAAGATGCAAAGGAAAATAAAAAGAAAATCAAAGGGAAAAATCCAGCAGTGTCCCTTTAAGCTGCTCCTGTGACACATTCTCAGACAGCAGCGGTGCAAAAAACATGGACTAGTCATTTATGGAAATACATAAATGAAAAACCTACCAAACAATTTACATTTATACAGCAGTTTTTACCCCAGCAGAGCCTTTACAAACGCACCTCCTCCCCAGCAATCCAGCTCTGGGTGGAACATGACCAGTGTTTGTTTATATTAAAGGTGCACAAGTGAAGGTCACAGACTGACAACACTGGAGATCAACGTTGTATTTATCCAGAGAACAGGCACAACCAGAAGAAGCAGCGCAAGTCTTTCTACCATGCCGCACAGTGCCCCAACCCTGACCTGAAGGGACCATCTCTCCGAGTTCAGACACAATGGCTAATTCAAGACATCCCTCTCTTTTCTGAAAATACCTGCAAGGAAATGGGGTCAACTAGAGTCAAATATATGGTGTTCTGGGAAAGAACTGTCAACTGCCAATTAGGCTGGGACCAAATTAACTTCACACAGACAGCAACAAGATAGTACCAATTGTAAGAAGGAGATCCCAGCACCATGGGAGAATTAGAACAAATGGACTAAGTTTTGTTTTTCATTTCTCTGGAATGGATTTCTAGCAAGTGAAGCTGTGAAACAAAGGCCTGAGAGCCAACCCTGGATTGTATACGAGAGGAATTATGCAAGCCACAATTCTACTGGAAACCTGATGTGTATGATTCCTATGTATCTGGTTGCTTTAATCTTTTAACTGCCCCTTATAGTTGGTTTCTTCTCTTCTATAATAAACTGTTAGCTGGCGGCATGGTATTTTGGGTAAGATGCAAACATATATTGATCTGGTAACGTGGCTGATCCTTTGGGGTCAGGAGAACCCCTCTGGTAAAGAGCCTGGAGTTCTAAGTAATTTATATCTTTACTAGACCCAGCGGCTGAGACTGAAATGCAGTAAAGGGGGCTGAGTATGTCTTTTATTTTAGCTTCTTGATAACCAGTGTGGCGGACCAGAAGCATTGTTTGTGGCTGGTTGGAAAGTCTGACTTCAATGTCACCCACCAGTGCTGGGACAATTTGCTCTCCTTCTGCAGCCTGCGCTGACCTTGGCAATTTCAGGTGGCTACCCCAGGCATGGACGGACCATAATAGTGACCTCACTGGGGAGTGGAGCGAGGATCTATTCATTGCTTCATATTTGGTAGAGACACTAAAGAACGGCAGCATATTAATCTGGACGTGGTAAACATGCCTGATCTCCTCAAGGAGCAATGCAAACCTTGAACAAACCTCTCTGTAAGGGACAGCCCTTTTAATGCAGCTGATAGGTCACATTATTTGCTCAAGGTCACCGGTCAAACTCAGGGGCAGGATTAGATCTCAGGATTCCTGGTTCCTAATCTCTTGCCCATATGGTTTCACTGCTGTTTCCTACAGATGCTGCATTTCCATGCCTTGTGGCCCCTACCTCTGGAGTGATGGATCCACACAGCTGGCTGATGAGCGTGAGCTGGTGTTGTTCCGTGTTCCCCTGCATGATGGGGCTGCGAGTCCACATCTCGGCCATGATGCAGCCTGCACCCCAGAGATCAATGGGGGGCCCATAGTCCCGTTCTCCTAAAGAGAGCAGCGCCAGGTTAATTGCTTACACTCTAATATTAACAAGCTCCTCAAAGAGCTTTGCACCCGCAGACTTGGAGAACAAACCAGAAAAGGGGACAGGAGAAAGAGAAAAACAGAAACTGGGAGATTTCACTGTGCAATTTCTCCTCTCCTCTACCTAAGAGAAGCTCCGGGGGCCGATACCACAGAGTCACCACCCGGTTGGTGTAGCGGTTGGGCTGACTGTTCTTTGCCAGGCTGAAGGCTCGAGCTAACCCAAAATCCGCCAGTTTCAGGACCCCATCTCGGGTAATCAGTACATTTGCAGCTTTCATATCCCGGTGCAAGATCTGTGCAAAGAGGGACATTGAAAAAGTAAGCCACCGAGTCATCCAGCTCTATCTTCCTCCCAGAGATCCCCACCACCAGCAAGGTGAATGGAGCAATTCAGATCCTGGAAGAGACACTTCGGGAGGTCTAGGATTGGACCTGCATGAACATCACAGAGAAGAAACCTGTTGGGAACAAATGTCTGGAAGTGTCTCCCCTGAGCATGGAGCTGGTTGGAGGAGGAAATTACAGCTAGGGGATCCAGAACAGGTGAAAGGTTCTACAACGCTAACTCTACTGTCATCCATGGGACAGAGCCAGGGCGGAGCATCGCAGACACCCCAACATCAGCTAGCATGCCTCCCCCTGACCTGGGAGAGCCATGGTGAGTTCAGGTGACACGGCCCATTCGGTTCTGGGCCCTCGCATTAGCGGCCACACCTAGACCTAGAACACGGGTCACTTGAACTTGGGTCTCAGGGGCAGAGTTTCTTTGGACACGCTGTTCTGCAGGGTTACAAACAGCCTGGTGGGCGGGAGTACTTAATAAGGATCCTTCAGAGCTCTCTACTCGGAAAACAATGCCTGTTTTCAGTTGGCCGTTACCGGTGCTGCTAAAGCGCCCCCCATCCCTTGGCTATAAAACCAAACTTCCCAGCATCAAAGGCTGCGGCTGAGAACAATCCTTAGTGATTCCCTGCTGAGCTACTCTGAGATGGTCGCATGACCCAGAGTCTCAGCTGGTGCAGAGCTAGCAGCCCAGGGAGAGACATTGGCCTGTGCTCAGGTGTCTCTAGCCCTGAAGGGCCCACTCCAGGCCCCTGCAATCTGAGCCCTCACACCCTGGGACAAGGCAGCCCAGACCCTGCCCTTTACCTTATTCCTGTGGATGTAGTAAAGTCCATTCAGCAACATCTGCATCACTTTCTTGATCTCTGACAGCGTGAACTTGACGTGTGCGTTGCTGAGGAGGCCTGCGAGGTCGTGCTCACAGAAATCAAACACCAGGTAGATGCTGCCCTTGCAGCGGTTGTATGGGGAGGCTGCGAGAGAAACGGCGTGTGGGGGGTAAGGAGGTCTATCAGCCCACACAGTTCTCCCTCCCATGCTGTTTGCTAGCTCGCGCTCTGCCAGGTTCTCGCGCCTGGCTATCAGGACTCTAACTGGCCTCGGTTCAAGCCCCATTCAACTCAGGAGGCTAAATATTGCCACATGACTAAGAAATAAAAACAGATGTCATTCTATATTCAGGTCACACAGCTAAGCAATCAAGAGTCACAGTGAACACAAAACATCCACGTTGCCGGCCCTCTTTCATCTCTGCACCCTGGATTATACAATTAACCAGCATAGTTATATAGAGAAATAGTGGCATGCTGCCCCACCAAAGACATTAGCATCTAGATACCCATAAGAGTATCCAAAGAGGAGGTAGAGGGCATGGAGGAGCAGGGTTACAATAGTGAAGATCATCCCATGTGTACCTATATAAAGAACATCATTGCTTTCTGGTCATCCATGTTCATGAAAGACTCGTTTAATTTGGCACAGAATGGCCTACTAGAGTGACTGGTCTCACGAGAGGGAATATTTCACCTAGCAAACTGCAGGCTAAGAGGGAGTGAGTGCTCTCTACGAGCAAGCCACTTATCCAAAAGAGACAGGTATCCATCAAAATAGACAGATATCAGGTAAACCAGGCGATTTTGCACTGAGCACATACACCTCATTGAAAGAAAAAATAAAGGGTACACCTGCAGTCAGCTGATGTGAGTGAACAAAATAAAAAAAGAGGAACTAAAACAGGTTACCTTTGGTCCTGCAGATTTCTATGAGGTTCACGACATTCTCATGCTTGAGCAGCTGAAGGATTTTAATCTCACGCAGGGCTGTGATGGGGAACTACCAAGGAGACAGACAGCCACAAGTTAGACATGCAAGAGAACATTCCCAGCTATTCTAGAGCAGGTTAGGAGGGGGAGAGGAGAGAGTCATGGTGGAAATAGCAAAGAGGAGACGTATTCAGCTACAAGTAACATATGGACAAAGCACAGCTAGGGCCAGAACAGAAACTAAAATCAACATTGTGCACTTCCAGATTTATTTGCTGCAACTTCCAGCACCAGTCTGCTGCGTTTACAAGTCAAGATAATCGACAGCTGATCATGTGGGTTACTGAGGATGTACAAGTTGAGTGCCCTGAACACCACACAGGATCTCACCATCAGGGTGAGGCACCAGCTACTAAAAAACAATGCGAGAAAGCTTATGCCTGAAGAAATGAGTTAGTCTTTCAGGTGCCACAGAACTTTCTTTGTTTTTGCTATATACAGACTAACATGGCTACCCCTCTGGAATGTGAGATGTGGAAGAGAATCCAGTGTATTTTCTGCTTCTGATGGTACCACCAGCAATACAGATGTTTCTGATCAGAACAGGGACACATTTTGTCGATGTATGATCCAGATTAGAATGCAGCACGCCATCTCCTCAGGGTATCAACTCTACCATGTTAACAAAAGTACTCTTAGTGCATTAATAGAAATATGACTCAGACACACAACAAGGTAATATGAGGAAGGATTGTTTTGGGGTTTTTTTGTTTGTTTGTTTGTATGTATGTGTGTTTGTTTTTACAAAGGTACTTTCCTAATACACAGAGAAGTAAAACACTTTCTAAATGGAAACAGTCTTGTATAGTACTCTATCGATTTCCATATTGGTGTTTACTGCAGTAAGTTCTGCAAAGTTACACACACAATGAATTTCCTTGTCATCCCAGACAAAGATTCTGCCTCTGACTACTCAAGCCCAGCTCTCAAATCCCTGCCCTCCCACACCGCACACAATAAATATATGCCCATATATTTTACCCCCTCCTTCTCATTTTCCATCAGCACTTTCTTCAGAGCCACCTTCTTGCCAGTCTGTCGATGTTTGGCTTTAAACACTTCCCTGCAGAAAGGACAGAAACACACAAGCATTCCTGGAGGAGTCAAAAAGGCCAAATGGAGCAGGCACGACTAGGTGAAGCCAAACAAGACATTGCCATGCTTCCACACAGGCAGCTCTGTTTCCTCCATTCTGCCCAACCCAGGTCTTCCCCTTTGATGCCAAGCAGCACCAGGATCTCCTGGAGAGCAGGCTCTCAGATCCCAGGGGCATGTGAAAGATGGCAAATGGAGGGGGCTCTCTCAGCTCCCCAGGAGGATATTGGCAGCAGGCCTTGAAGATTCCAGGAGGTGTAAGGAAGGGTTTTTTTTTTTTTTTG
>ML685804.1:5604738-5670027 GCA_007922175.1 Pelusios castaneus
GGGGGGGGGGGGGAGAATGCCCCGGGGAAGGGGGAGGAAGGGGGCGGTCTGTCTGTCTCTCTCAGACCCCAGGGAAGGGGGAGGGGCAGTCTGTTTCTCAGCCCCCCGGCGCTGTGGGAGGGTCGGATGTCTCGGCCGCGATCCCGGGGACAGAGGAGGGAGGGTGCCCGAGCAGGCGGGGCGGGCCCGGCTCTCACCCGAACGTGCCCTGCCCGATTTTCGCCAGCTTCTCGTACTTGGACACCTCGTCGCAGAAGGGGCACTCCACCGTGTCGTACTGCTTGGCCATGCCGGGCCCTCCGCCGCAACAGGCCCCGATCGCCCCGCGCGACGGACGGCGCCTTTCCGGACGTACTAAGAGTGCGCCGCGAGCTTCCGGGCCCCGAGCCGCGTGCCCGCCCCTTCCTGCGCGCCGCCGCGGTGCCGCCTGGGAGTTGTAGTTCTAGAGAAGCCGGGGCAGCGGAAGCGGAGGGGAAAGGTTGCCTCATCACGTGACTTCCCTCCGTCACCGGCACCGCGTGCTCCTGTGTGTGTCTGTGTCTGTGTCCATGACATCATCACACCATGCTCCTCTGTGTGTGTGTGTGTGTCAATGACATCATCACACCATGCTCCTCTGTGTGTGTGTGTGTGTGTGTCAATGACATCATCACACCATGCTCCTCTGTGTGTGTGTGTGTGTGTGTGTGTCCCCATGACATCATCCCATGGCCCCTGCATCATCATCACACCATACTCCTCTGTGTCCCTCCATGACATCATCACGTCTCACCTACATCATCACATCTATGTCACCTACATGACACAGCCCCTGCAACCATAATCCGATACCACCAACTTCCGAAGGGGTGGCTGTGTCAGTCTAGTTCAACAGCACAAAGGAGGAATCCTGTAGCACTTTTGAAGACTAACACATTTATTTATCGCATGAGCTTTTGTGTGAGAAAATTGTAAAGTGTCTGACGAAGTGGGATTTTCTCCCACGAAAGCTCATGCGATAAATAAATTTGTTAGTCTTTAAAAGTGCCCCAGGACTCCGTTTGTTTTGTCCTACACCATAGAATCATAGACACTGGAAGGGACCGTGAGAGGGCATCGAGCGTAGTCCTCTGCACTCATGGCCGGACCAAGTGCCCCCTTAAACCATCCCTGGCTAGTGGTTGTCTAAACCTGCTCTTAAAATTTTCCAGTGATGGAGATTCCACAACCTGCCTAGGCAATTTATTCCTGTGGTTAATCACCCTGACAGTTAGGCATGTTTTCCTAATATCCAACCTAACCCTCCCTTGCCGTAATTTAAGCCCATCATCACACCATGTTCTGTGTCACCAAGATGAGGAATGGCATCATCAGACAGATCCCTGCCATGTCACACTCGGCTCTTGTGTCATCACCATTGAACAACAATACTAGTGACTTGTCATGACGCCGTGTCAGAATGGGCTCTGGGGCACCTTTGTGACAACTTTTGCTGTTTCTCAACATCTGGGGACCGTGTCATGTCAAACCACACCCAGGCCTCATTTGTGATTCCTCTGTCTGTGTCTTCAGGTCATCCTCACACAACCTCAGCTTTAGCACCCTATTTATCTCCATTGCCAAGTGCTCACGCTGCATGCCCATCTAGCTCGAGCGCAATGTGGTGGTGCATTTGTATGCCTAGCACATTAAAACCTTCTCCTGCTGGGACCTCTCTTTATCATATGAACGGTCTCTTTCTTGCCTCATGCGCTCCTGGCTGTCAGATCTACCTGTGGTTTCTCATCTTAAACTTGTAAGATGGTAAGCTCTTTGGGGTAGGAACTTTCTCTTTATTATATGAGTGTTCAACGCCTAGCATGTGATGGAGGTCTGGCTACCAGCTGTTAGTGTAATCATAAAATAATGATAGCATTTGCATCACCAACATGCACCCCAGGATCTCGCCAGGAACACCCAGACGCATATGTGGTAGCGTGAACACATCAGAACATTACCACATCACATTTCAACACCAATACATCCTTCTGGAGTATTCTCTTTGGGTCATTGCATTGCACCCGAAAACTTCACTGTGTGCCGAAGATTCATCAAATTGCATCACAAAGTTAAATCAGTTGTCTTTGCCATCCTCTCCACCCCTCCCCTGCTTCCTCTCACTCACTCACAGACACACACAATCTCGTGCATGTGAGACAGGCACACATTGTCTATCTTCTCAGCGCCTTTCCTGCTCTTGGCTTTCTCCTTTTCAGCCCACACTTCCTACTGTAACAGCCTGATGCCTTGATAATTCACAGCTCAGCAGCATCTAGCTTAGCGGATATAAAAGCAGAAAGCCAGCAGGGGGCACTCTGAGACAAGCCAGCGGAAGAGGGTCAGTGTTAGTAGCCAGGCAGACAACAGAGTCCTGTGGCACTTTTAAAGACTAACAGATTTATTTATCGCATGAGCTTTCGGGGTGAGATTTTCTCCCACAAAAGCTCATGCAATAAATAAAGCTGTTAGTCTTTAAAAGTGCCACAGGACTCTGTTGTCTTTCTACAATAGACTAACACGGCTCCCCCTTTGGAAGTAGCCAGGCAGGCAGAGAAAGAGGTTTAGCTCCAAGACAAAGTGAAGCCAAGATTTCCAGCCCACTGAAAGAGCAGAGATTGTACAGTGGGGTCTCACTGGGAAAGGGGAATGGTTTGCGTGGGCAACTGGGAGTCAGGCCTGACTTTGCCACGGGCTGGTGGGGTGGCCTTAGGTTCGTCCTTTATCCTCTCTAAGCCTCAGTTCTATGGTTAAGGCAAAGCCGGGAGCCTAGAGGACCACTGGCAAAGTGATCTGGCAGTGAGCTGCAGTGTTCCCTTACAGGCCAGGACGCAGGAAAACCAAAGACAAGGGACAACTTACATAGCGCCTGAGGGAGCGAAACACGCTGCTTGGTGTGTTTTCATAGAACGTTTCCATTTTGCCCTGGCCGGCGTGCGGTGGCGTCCTGGCTACGCTGAGCCCCCGCATACCGTGTCCAATGCATCCTCTAGCGATTGTGTGATTCCTTAAGACTGGACCCCATAACTAGTCTCTGACCCACTGGAGGCATCAAACGCATTCCTGTGTACCTCTGGGGCCAGATTCTCAGTGTGGGATTGCACAAGTGACTTCCTGGACCTATGTCAGTTTACACCACCGGAACAGCTTGCTTATTGTGTCAGTGCCTGTATGCTCAGCCACCTCCAGACGGGGCAGCAGGTTTGCTTCCTGCCCTCTACTGAAGCACAAATGGTTTTGGTCCCTGTTCAGGGAAATACAAAAGGTAAATCGTCGCCAGGAAAGAACACCGGCATAAGACTCAGTGCTGGTTCCTAGTGACACAGGTGACTCTAATGTCCCCTGGTAGCCGGAACGCAGAGGAGCTGCCCTGGAGGTTTCTCTGTCTGTGCTTCTGTGAGCTTTTATAGGGGAGAAGAGGGATAGTTTCTCCCAAGACCAGAAATGAAGGTGGCTTCCCAGTCCCCAGAGGATGTCCCAGAATAAATAATTCCAAGGAGAATTCTGAGTGGACCCCAGCAGTCCTCTGTATTTTCCATTCCCTTTCTCCAAAGCCTATGGTACACAGCCCTCCATCAGTGGTCCCCTCAGGGACACGGACTCCATGCTTTCTGACCCTTGAACAGGCTGTTTCATTCTGGACGCCATCTGATGCTATTTCCTAGTTCCCAAACCAGGCACTGCCCATCTTTCACCAGGTGAGCTGTGTGACAGTGGGGTCACTCGGGTTAGGGACAGAGAGAAGGCTGCAGCCCACTAGCAAGGCAGTGTGGCTTTGCATTTACCTCATTTAGATACACTATGGCTCTGCAGGAGAGCAGATGGTTTGTAGACACCCAGCTCTCCACCAGACCCCACACCCTCCTGACTGACCCAGTCATTAGCAAAGGAGAGTGACTTGAATACAAGAGCTTTCCACCTTCCTTGAGGAAACTCCCACCCAGGTCAGTTCACACCCTGGAGAATTAGCTCCAGGCTTCTTTTCCTGTCAACGCACAACATGTGCAAGACACATTGTAGGGAAGTGCCCTGCACTGGTCCCGGGATGTGAGCTAACAGTCCTTGTTCGGCTGAGGAGAAACTTTCCTGCAATAAACAGGATTTCACCTTGCTATGTTGAGTTGGAACAGTCTCTTCACATCACGGGCGCCTCACCCCGAATGGCAAATGTGGGCCCACCGAGTATCTCAGCTTGCCCTCCTCCTCAGATGGGGAGAAGACGCTTGCCCTGCCTTTGTGGGGATCTGTCAGTGAAACGTGTTCAGCCGTCACCTCATCTCACAGTCGTGCGGGAGCGCGTGTGCAAGGCACAGCATGCATGTGCCAGAGAGAGAGCGCGGCAAAAGACCCCAATAACTGACACCCCTTTGTAACCCGGGCCGGCTCGTTGGCTTGGCGGTTCTGATCTCCAAAACAGTTCTAGTCATGTTAGGGCTTCCCATATTTCTGCAGAGACCAAAAAACGCTGTGGCCAAAGCAACAAGTAGCTCTCCGGAGCGTGGCCAGCTGAGAAAGCTGCTTGTTTACGAACAAGAGAGCACTCACGTTGGGAATATGGCGTGCCAGCTCTCCTGGCATCCACCCTCAAGCTGCTGCCCAGTAAATCATCACCACTCCTGGCTCCAGCACGCGTTGGCCCCTTCATGCAATGCAATCTCTGCCAGCGGAGGCGCGGGCGTTTCATGGAGATACAGGAGGGAGCTGTTGCTGTCAGGGCGGATGCTCTCCATCCTGTTGTATCATTTCCCTGCGTCAGGCTCCAGCCGTGAGTGGATTCCTTCCATTGCCTCCAGGGACTTTGGCAGGAAGAGCCACAATAAACAGGGGCAGACAGTGAGCTCAGCTTGTGGGGAAGGCGACTCCGTAGATGCCCTTCCACAAACAGGGAGGACAATGTAACGACATTGTGTTAAGGCAGCGTGGGGGAGAAGTGCCAGACTGCTGGGGCCTGGGCTTGTTTAACCAGCCGGCAGGCGTAGCCCCCGCAGCAGGCACGATCAATGCAGGTCAATGCTCTATTGCCCCCTTGCACTGGGAGCGCCCCCCACTCACGCCCCCCACACCAGGCTCAGAAGAACCACACTGGTTGGCACAGGACCCACAACAGCCACCGAGGCAGGTGTGAGCCCAGATCTAACACACAGCCTTAGGATCAAGGACACACAGGCTCCCTGATCCCAGAAGGCCCCAGGCACACCTGCTCCTTCGCAGCTCAGGAGACCTTTTGTGAACTACGACAGCCCAGTCCCCTCTGCTTCTGGGGCCCTGCGCTTTGCTTTCTGACTCAGCCATGGGTTGGCAAGCCCTGGAAAGGGCAACTGGAGCCCAAGCCAAGTGTAAATGGGAAGATGGTAAAGACTGTTCGACAAACATGCTTATTAGCCATCCAAATCCAACATGCCCTGGGCTGAGGGTGACACTCGAACAAAGGACCCCTTTCACTTTTCTGGCACTTTTTTGCAGCTTTCTAGGGTTAGTTGTCACAGGCTGAGAGGCCATCGATTGCCCTACTAGCAGGAAGCACTGTATTACATCATCTGCTACTTACCTCCTGATTCATGCTGCACATACAAACTGCACGTAGTTTGACTTCTCTATTTGAGGGAGGGCAAGGAGCTGACCAATAGCCAAGTATAGCTCTAACTTCTGGATTCACCAGTTCTTAGTGGTACTTAGTGGTACTTAAATGGGCACTTGAAATCAGCAATACAGGCTATGTTCATTATTGAATCACCGTAATTTGTTCCAGAGGGGTAACCGTGTTAGTCTGCGTACAGTAAAAGCCATGAAAGTCCTGTGGCACCTTAAAGACTAACATGTTTCTTCAGGCACAAGCTTTCGTGGGCTCCAACCCACTTCGTCAAATGCATTTCTTTGAAATTTATTTTTGTGACATTTGCATCTGACAAAGTGGGTGGCAGCCCACGAAAGCCTCTGCCTGAAAAATCTGTTAGTTTTTAAGATGCCACCGGACTGGCGTTGTTTTCACTTAACCTCTCTGTGCCTCAGCGTAGCCGTTTATTATCTACCTCAAAGCATCGGAGGAAGTGGGATTTTTTCCCACGAAAGCTCATGCAATAAATAAATTCGTTAGTCTTTAAAAGTGCCCCAGGACTCCATGTTTGTATAATAAGAATGGATTCTTGTTTTTGTAAAGAACGTGGACCTCCTTAGATCAAAGGTGGGGGAGAAATGCACCATCTTGAACAGTTACTGCTTTGTCACCCAAGTGGCTAGTCAAGGTTCGGAGCTCTGGGGATACCCAAGCTGGGAATAGAAATTGATTATGGAGGCTGGCTTTTCTTTGATGCAATTTTGTTTATTAACAAGGAATAAATAAAGTTCTGCTTCTCCAAAGGCAAAAGGCGCAGTTTCTCATCTGACAGCCAAGCTTCTTTTCAGCCCTGATCCAGAACCTCTCTCTTACAGTCAGACTGTGTTTATAGGCCTCTGCTGCTGCATCAGGCTGTCTCTGTCTCTCTCTGGTTCTGTGTTCTAACTTCTAGCTTTCCTCACAGAGCCCCAACTCTGTTATGCAAAACAATACTCAGGCACAAAAACATCTCTGCCCACACAGTCCAAATCCCCTGGGTGGGCTCACATACCCCTTTTGTTTCAGGTGGGGGATTGTGACAAGTTATCCGTACAGCATGTGTTCACACCCATCAATCTTAATGTGGCTTTAATTCAGCCCAGAACCAGGTTTCACCCAGTACACGTAACAGTATTCTGAATCCTGCAGGATTGGCAGATGATGAGGACAAGCTAATCCAAGTCTAGTAAAAGAATCTCACAGAGCACAAGGGCCGGCCAAGATTCAGCTTAGTATCAAGTGCGATAGACGCATCTTCTACACACCAGGGATCCCGAGGGTAGAAGTGAGTTATTGGGTCTGCGTCAGCTGCCGTGAAAGCCCTGGTACAATAACTCCACCCAGGGAGATTTGCAGCCCAGGCCCCATTCCAGGTGCTACATTTTGCTCTGACATGCCAGCTCGAGAGGCATCCTAGCCCACAACAGCTGCTTCGCCCTCGCGCCTCAGTAATGCATTCCCAGGGTTGGGTCGAGGGGTTTAGCCCTCCCAGCCTCTGACACAGCGTGGGAAACACTGATCGGGTTACAGGCCCTTTCAAACCAGCCAGTCCAGCTGCTTCTCCGCAGCTGTGTGCGCAGGCTGGGCATGGCTCTGAGGGGCAAGGAGAATGCAGACGACTTTTCCAGCAAGCAGAAGAGGAGCAGGAATAGCCGGGACTTCCGCAGCCCTCTAGGTGAAGGTCAGCACTCCAGGGAAATGGGGAGCACATGCAGCCATCAGAACAGAGTAGGTGACCGAGTATGGAACAAACCGTGTGCGTGGGCACCCACCTCCTGGCAGGGTCAGCAACAAACGCTCTCCCGCAACTCGGCCCCCCGTCCACAAACCCGTGCTGCCGAAGGGGGGTGGATGGGAGCCACTGTGTGGGAGCCATCTCTGCCCAGCCCTCCCACATGCTCCACCCCTGCTCCCCTAGCCACGTCCCTCCATTCACCACATCCGCCCAGACTTCTCCCCACCATCCTGCCAGAGGTCCCCTCTGAGGCTCATCCCCGTCTGCACAAACACCCCGGCCCTGCCTCAAGGAGTCATCCCTCAGGACAAGGAAGTTGGGAGGAAGGGGCCCCAACTGCCAAGGAAAAGCTGGAGGCTGGTTCCCAGGCTCAGGCCAGGGGCACTGACCTTCTCCCCTAGTCCTTGGCTGGAGCATCCTCTGGATACTTCCTTGGCCCTAATGCCCAGAGGAACTTGCATCTCCGCTCTACATTGCCATCACACCCAGGACAAAACCTTTCCTGCCCCAGAGGCCCAGCATCGTTGTGGTGTTAAGTCTGGCTCTGATCTACCACCAAAGACCTGGAGTCTAATCCCATCCATTCGGCATCTCCTCCCTTAGGACCAAAAGCAGCTGGTCTCCTCTCCCCCATCGAGAGCTTCACTGCCCACCTGGGTCTTCCGAGGGCAACTGCTCCCACTGGGAGGGTAGAAAGCACTCTGCAGGCTGTAATGCCTTGCTCTGTCTCCACACGGTGCTCGCCACAGCACTGCTGGTGCTGTTTAAGCTGCACAGAAAAGATGAGGAGACCCAGCTGTGGGGAACCTGACCACCTGTCAAGTCCCCATCCAAAATGCTCCTCTGATTACAGTCCTGGTGGATCGATTCCTGCACACCCAACCTTGGCCCATACCTGAGCTCAACAGTTCACACCTGCTCACATTACAGGAACTCACTGACTCAACTCTTGAAGCAAGGTCCTGTCCATCACCTGCTTCAGCTGACAGGGCTAAATAGTGCCCAGGTGCTATACCCAGGGAAGCTCATTGCACTGTGGGTGCCTGGGTCTAATTATGGCAAGAATGTGACTCTTGTGACCTGTGCGTGCGTGTGCACATGGATGCACAAGAGGGCTTTTCTCTGATGCTCATTCCTTTCAAATCATTGGATCTGCTTTATCCCATCAGACTTTTGATCCATCCGGCCCAGTTTCTTGCCTCTAACAATGGCCAAAGAGTAATATGTTAGAAGATGTAGCTAAACAATACATTTAATTGTCTATGTTTAGACTGTTCATTTGATGGAGCTTTTGCTGATTAACGGATTCCCCCTTTCATGGGTATCTCACACATGACACCTATCCTGAGGGTAAAATCCTATTTTAAACAGAGTTTGGCAACAGGAAACATGCCAATGGGCTGCACTGGAGATGGAGAGTTCTTTAACCCTCATCTTAGCAAAGGGAAGGCAGCATGGTCTAGTGGTTAGAACAGAGGAGTCCGGCCAAGATGCTGCTCCCACCCTGACACCGAATCTCGGTGTGCCATTCAGTAATGCACAGACTCTCGGTGCACGGAAAACAGGAATAATGCTACTCGCCCACCTCAGTAAAGTGCTTTGAGATCTTGAATGAAAGGTGCTATAGAAGGTCAATGTATTTTTTATTCAATAATAAATACACATTGAGTTATTATTATTATTAATGATGGGTCCCACTACTATTACCCTCGACACGCCAGAGTCTTTTTTTCCCCTCAGCTAAAAACCGCTGTGTAGAATTAAACAGCTGCCACATTCCACCTCAGAGGTGGCTGCATTTCAGTGCTGGGCAGATTGATTCCTGGGCTGAGGGCTATACTTCATACTCCAGTCTCACGGATGCTGGTACTCCGTCGGGAGGTTACCTGGATACTCAGATAGTCAGATACATGGGTACTATACTCGAGAGGTACTCCAGTGTAAAGGAGCACAGAGCCGGCCCCATTGCTTGTAAAAGCACTTATGGACCTATTGAGATAGTCATTAAAAATGCACAGTCACGGCCATCTTTGTCACCCCTCTGTCTTGTTTTGCAACTCAGACCACAATGACGGGACCAGATGGCTTCATCCCACAGCTCGGATGGGCAACATCAGACCTGAGTAATGTCAACACGAGCAGAACTGCCTTTTCTGCCCAGCCAGCTGAAATCCTCCAAGCAGCACGCTCAGCTCTGCAGGGCCAAGTGCAGTGGGGCTGGGACCAGACCCTAAAAGGACCAGGGAAGATTCCCACTTGTCCAGTCACTGGCCAGACGCCACAGCAGAAACCTCTCTTGTGACCTGAGGACAGAGAAATTGAGGGTAGAGAGGCTCTCACTCTCTGTGCAGCAGGCTATAATCCAGCGAGCTGGATCCTCAGGTGCATGGGACATCACTTTGTAACAGGGCATAGGATTAAAACCTCCCCTGGTGATGATAAACTTCCCAGCCCTGCACCTCACCCAGGAAGACCCAGCTTTGACTCCTGGTCTAGGTCAAGGCAAGAGTAGATATTAACATCAGATTATGAGGCATGGATTCCATCTTTCCTACGTGTTTGTATGGGACCCTGCTCCTGAGTGGGGGCTAGCAAAATACAGCCTATACTGGCCCTCTGTTTGCTGTCTGGAGTCTAACAGGCCAGCAGGGAAGAGGGTGACATCGGGGGGCAATATCGCCATGTGGCGATGGCAGGGGGTGGGGGCAGGGGCTGTGAGTAGATGCTGATGACAATTTCTGAAGATAGAGGAAATGCTGCGTGAAAGAGAGAAGGGGCGGGGGCAGAGGAAGGGAAGGGAGGGCTCAGGGCAAGTTTATAAACTTCGCCCTTGTTCGTTGCTGCGGCTCCATCAGAAGCTGAAAATGGCAGAGAGCCAGAAGAGAGGACCCTTCAAAAAATTCAGTAAGTAGCACTGGGGAATGTGTCGCTGGTCTCCTCGCATGCGTGTGCCTGGACAAGCCAGGCAGCTAGCGGTTTGAAACGCGGCAAGGCAGAATGGAGAGGTTCAGAGGGAGAGAAGCACCGTGTACATCACAGCTGGCGTGTGTGTGCACACACTCTGCATCGCAGCCTCCTTTAGGGCTGGGCATTGATTCGATGGGACTCAGCCCAGGGGCCGTTCACGGGTGGCACGGGCAGAGGAGGCAAACCACGGATGCGCAGTGGGGACGTGGCTACAGGTGCTTGCTGGCCTTTCAGAGCAAGCTACAGTCAGTTTTGTTTCTCTCTCCCTTGGGCTGATGTGAACAAGCCTGGATTTGCATTGATGGGTCCAGTGGGTTTCTAGGTCCACCTCTCACAGGCTGTGGTATGAAAAATAATCCAGGTTCTCAGCCACTCCCTGAACCAAACTGCTGAGTGGGGACCACTCCAGCTTGCACAAGTCCACTATGAAGCTGGGTGATGTGAGAAGTGCAGGACAGGTGTCTTTCTCCTAACCCCCATAGCCCCGTGGACCACCTTAACGGAGCCACACCTAACACGTGAGGCAGCGTGTGGTATCCCAGCAATGTGCCGTGGCGGGACCATGTGGAACAGAGGCAGTTTCCTACTCACTTCCCTGGGCCAGGATCTCATCCGGCCTGTGCACAGGGATGATAAACGCTTTGGATTTGCTCTTGAAGGGAAATTAACCAGCAGCAGCAGCAGCAGGTTGAACTTTGCTCTTTCCCAAAGACTCGGGGTTCCCCCCAAAAGCCATTAAAAGCAGCTATCTCAGCATGCTTTCCTTTTCTGCCCCCTCGCACACTTCCTTCCTGGCCAGCCTCCCCATCAGGTGACTCGGCCTTAGAGGATGTTGCTAGAATTTTCATTGGCATTCCCCCTCCCCCATTTCCAAACGCTCAGCTCCCCCAACCCCTGAGACCTTGCATAGATTTGTCCTTCCATCCCAGGCTCACACAGTGCTTTGAAAAGAGGAACTAATCCAGCCTCCCAGCAGCCTGACAAGTAAGGATTAGCCTAATTTAGCGACAAGGGAAACTGAGGCACAGTGGCATGGCACCCACAGATCCCCAGCCAACAGAGGAGAAGGGCGGTGAGATGTTAAGGGACTCCAGAGATGTAGATTCCCTCTCAGCTCTGTTACAGGTTTCCTTCGTGACCCTGGGCAACTCACTTAGGGGGAGATTTTCAAAGGCACAAATGACAGTTTCGCTGCCCTGCTGCCTTTGACTTCCAGCCTTCCCCTTTAAATCGCTCGGTGCTTCAGCGTCCCACCTGTTGGCTGTTTAGACCCGTGGTTCTCAACTTGGGGCCCAATCAACACACAGATGCGGCCCATGTGACATCCCCAGGGTCATACAGGTAGTATTGCGTGGACACGGCCCACAGCACAGGGAGAGCTGCCTATGCAGCCCAGGGTGGTAATTAGGTTGAGACCCGCTGGTTTCGACTGCACGCAGTTGGGGGCAGGGACCATCTCATGATGTGTTTGTCCAGCCCTAGCATCACGAGGCCTTCATTTCAGTGGGGGCCTCTAGCTGCTACTGCAACCCAAATAAACCATAAAAGTGAGCTAAATCCTGCATTAGCCCCTTCTTTAAAATGGACACAAGACTATAGCTGACTTGGATCTAGGGGTTAAATTCTGGCCGGGGAAGGGAGGACCTGTGGGAGGCACTGGTCCCCTGGGCACATAACTTCTTCTCTCTGGAGCTGCAGTCTCCTGCCGGGGGATTGTGAGGCTGCAAGAAGGTTGCAAAATGCTTCAGGATCCTCTGAAAAATGGAGCTAGGAAAGGACAAAGCTACTCATCCTGGGCTGCCTGTAAGATCGGAGGGGACCATTGGAACTTGTCTGATCTGCTCTTAAGCCAGGCCAGAGAACTTCACCCAGTGAGTCCAGCCGTACGTCCAGGCCCCAAGCACTGGAACAGCTCTTGGCTGTCTGCAGCCTTCTTGGTTTTTGCGTGGAAGGAAACAGCAATCCACACTGGGCGTCCAATTATCTGCTTCTTGGCCCATGTGCGCAGCATGCACAGACATTAAGGCCATAGGAAAATGTGTCACCACAACCCTGGCACTGGGGTAGAGTTGCGAGGTTGTGGTTCATCCTCCCTGTGGGATGCAGAAGGAGAAAGGGTAGGGTGGCAGGCTACAGTGCAGAGCAGTGCAGGAGGCGAAGGGCTAGGTGTGAAACACAACCCATCCTGTGGGTTATAAATACAACAACGCTCGACACTCAGCAAGAGCAGGTGGCAGCTGGGAGCTGAAAGCAGCCCTCGAGAGGCCCTAATTGCTTGCTCGCTTAGTTTAGGAAGTGGGTAGATTATATCCTTCCCATGGTGCTTGCTGCTATCTCACGGGCTGAGCTGTTAACTGGGGAGTGAAAGGGGCTCAGAGCCAGCTAGAGAAAAACTCGCAGAGACACGAGCACCCCCACAGGAACTTGCCCCACACGTAGCGACATACACACTCATGATCACATGGCCCCACCCACACAGGAACCTGGCCCCACACGTACCAACATATGGTCACGTGGTCCCACCCACACGCTGACAGAAAGACATGCTACACACACAGACACACACACAGTCTCACTCACACCTGTATACACAATCCTGGTGTATCACACACACACTGGCTCACTCACACCCGTATACACAATCCTGGTGTATCACACACACATTGGCTCACTCACGCCCATATACACACTCCTGGTGTACCACACACCAAAGACACACACACACACACAGAATCTCACTCATGCCCATATACACACTCCTGGTGTACCACACACCAAAGACACACACACACACACACAGAATCTCACTCATGCCCATATACACAATCCTGGTGTACCACGTACGAAATGCACAAACACACACACACACACACTGTCTCACTCATGCCCATATACACAATCCTGGTGTACCACGTACGAAAGGCACACACACACACACACACTGTCTCACTCACACCCATATACACAATCCTGGTGTAGCACATACCAAAGACACACACACACACACACACACACACCCCCTTCCTCCCTCCAGAAATATATACACACTCATAGGTACCTACATGCCCAAGGGTGTCATCTCGCCAGGTGTCACTGCAGCTACTGATCACAGCTTTTCAGGTGCTGCCTGGCTGAACGTGTAGGCAGCTAGATCTTGGAGAAAGGTGGCCTGTCAGATGTGGCACTGTTCTGTTTGGAAGCTGATCTCCACACAAAGCTGTTCCCTGCCTGAGTCACTCTCTGCCCGAAATAATCTCTTAGGGGCAGGGTGCCTGCGATGCAACGTGGATGTAAATGCTGCCAGATCAGAGCAGTTACATTGGATGCGGTGAAAGGGTTGACTCAGCGCTAGCACCTCCTTGTGGCCAGGTGTGGTGTAGCAGCGCTCTGCCTATTTGGTACCTCCTGCCGTTGGTCGCTCCAGTATTGGGGTAGTCTGCCTCTTCCTGGGACATGGCCAGGTCACTTTAAAGTCCCTCCCCACCTGGATTGTCAACAAACAGAACCAAGGAAATTAACAGAAATCATTCACCCCAACGATGGGCTACTGCTCTCATCCCTAAGAGGGTGCCTGTGGAGCTAGGGCCATAAACCAAGTTCACAGACTATAGAGGTGTCCACCGTGGGGCTGGTATAGCCCATCACAGGCACCTACCTAGTACAGCCATAGCGATGACACAGGGGACAAGGCAGAGGAGAATCAGAGGAGAATGGTGGATCCTGTGCAGTCTTATTTAGTGATTTGTACCACCTCTCCCAGCTGCTTTCCTGCCTTTTATCCTGGAGCAATAGGCCCAAGCCCCCCAGGCACAGACAGGCCAGGCGGAGGGAGACAGATGCAGCCTCTTCCCCTACAGCTGGCAGTGCTTTGCTGAGCCTGGGAGCGAGAGCTGAGGGATGCCAGGTGCCGTTTACATTCCTGGGGCCTGCTGGGAATCTCTTCCAACTTGCTGCCCACCCAGGGCACATACCCAGGTGTGGGGAGGCTGTTCTCTGTGGGGTAATGAAGACTGTTAGATTTATGTCCGTCTCCTGGGGATCTGAGAGGAAACCGGATCTGGGTTTGGCCCTCAAAGCCCCACTTGGCTATCAGCAGGGAAAGGAGCGGGAAGAAGCAGAGATTAGTTTGTGGGAGGGGCTCCCCTCTCCTTAGCGCCACCCCCATCCTGCATGAGTCTTCAGGCTCCCTCCACCCCCACAAATGAGCAGAGCAGTGATCAGACCCCTCCACGTTTTTGTCAGGTGTGTTCTCCTCGGTGGTCAAGACCAGCATGCCCCAAATCAGCAAACAATGCAGGGGAGGCCAAAATCCCGCAGCAAACCCAAGCTGCAGTATAGAGCCAGGCCTTGCAGCCTGGGGGCAAAGATGGTAAGCAAGCCCTAACTGCGTTGACTCACCTGGGCAGGACCAAGAGATGCCCTCTTCCCTGCTTTGATCCTCCTCCGCTACCTGAATCCCAGCAAGGAAACGGCATCTGCCTTGCCACTGTGTCTGAGAGCTGACTGTCTTGGGTTTTGTGGGTCCCAGGGCTATGGTGCTGACCTGGTTTCCCTTGACAATGCGGCACTGGGTTTCTTTTTCTGATCAGGTATCTAGAATCTGGAGGGGAACTTCTATTCCTTCCTATCACCTATGGGGGAATCTATAGGGCCACACTCTCGCCTGCCCTGCCTCTTGTGCTGCCGAAGTGTGCGTGAGACACAGTCACCTCCTGGCGTGAGGGAGTGAAGGATTCCAGCATGGCAGCGTCTTGCACAGGTGTAAATAGTACAATCCCTTGCTCTTCTGTAGCATCCATCGCTCTTCAAGTGCCTCTCAAAGGGGTGATAGTGCCTTCTTTCATCACCCTCTTAGACCCGATCCTGGGACCGGCCTCCTTCACGGGACCAACCGCAGATCACGTTTCCTTTTCTTTTCCAGAGTTCTTCAAGTTCAAAGGCTTCGGGAGCCTGGGCAACATCCCTCGAGCCTTCACCCTCCGGCGAGTGTCTGTCGCCCCCAGCACCCCAGAGGGACTGGGGACGGGCATCCTGCCTCCCAACAGCTTCTTGGAGGAGACCGTGACGAGCACGCAGGATGACTTGAACACCATGCCCAAAAGCCCCTCGCCCTATGCCCGGTCATCCGACATGTACAGCCACATGGGGACCATGCCCAGGGCCAACACCAGCGGGGCGGGGAAACAGACCAAGAACTCCCAAAGCTGCCGAGAGAGGGGAGCTGCCAGGCGCAAAACCTCAGGCACACCCCTGCCTGCCACCCCCGCATCAGTGGCTCCCGTGGTCCCTGCCCTGGCAGTGACTGCTTCCTCGGCAGCAGGAAAATCAGAGACTTTGCTGTTGACTAACGACTCCAGCCTGGATGAGTCAATAAGAGCAGAGCCCAGGGTAGGACCTGACTCCTCTGGGAACAACCTGCAGCCTGGGCCAGCATTTGGGGGCACAGGAGAGGAACAAGCTGCCAGCCCCGTTCAGGAGTTGAGCCACGCTCCTACCACTGGCTGTGGCGAAGCAGAACTGTTGCAAGAGCCCATTTGCTTGGGAGAAGCACCAGGAGCAAAGGAGCAGCTGCCGCCAGCCTCCTCGGAGAGCCTCTGGGGGAGGTAAGACCCAGTTCGATCCTGCTTCACAGTGCACCCTTGTTCCATGGCTGAATGAGAGGGCCCTGGCCCCAGCCCAGCAAAGCATTTAAGCACCTGAATAGCTCTAGCCTAAGCCCATGCTCAAATCAAGCAGCTGTTGTAGTTCTTGGCTGGATCAAGGCCAGAGTGCTTAGCGCCTGGCAGGATCGAGCCCTGATGAGGCGCCCCCTTGTGGCCACTCCCTTGGGATTCAGTGATGGATTTTCTTCACTGGTGGTGTCCTGCCTGCCCCAGCACCTGCCAGCTGGGGAGCTCTAAGTAATTCCCCATCCCCACGTTTCACGCACCCTGGGTGGGGATGGGGGGGGGGGGGGGAAATGAGCCACAAAGCAGCAAAGCAAATTGCCCAAGGTCACACAGCTATCCTGGGACCACGAAGGCTGGCCCACCCCCAGGCCTAAGTGTTAGCCACGAGGCCACAATCCCTTACATAAACACCTGGGGAAATGTGGCTGCTCATCTGCAGCCTGGGGTTGGAGGCTTCATGTTTTCCCTTGGGATTTCTGGTCTTTCCTGCTTCCGGTCGGGCCGGAAATGTCTCAGGCAGCCAGCCTTGTTTAGTCCGCTCTTCCCGTTGCCTTGGCCTCCATTTAGTTTCAGGTTGTGGCTTTGTCGGTTTGACCCTCTAGGGAAACACCCTGGGAGGTGGGGGAGCTGTGTTTGTGAGCATGGGCAGAATGGGGCAGCAGGATCTGGACATCGCCCTTTCGCAGCAATCTCTTTTCTCTTTCCTTCTCCTTTCTCTCCATCTTTCCTCCTGGGACAAGAGCGTCACTTGCATACACACACAACATTCTCTGGTTCCCCTCGCAGCTGGGCGGACGGCCCAGACATCATGCAACCCCTGGGGTTCCCAGAGTCCACATGCCCGTGACTCCCATAGGAGAGCACTGCCCTGGGCCTCCTCTCAGCAGGGCCGCTCAGCTCCTCCACCGCTTCTTGAGCCCGTCGAATCCATAAAGAAGGCCTCTGCTCGGGAACGTGCAGGGACCTCGGGATGGAATGCCGGGAGGGGATACGCGAGGCCGAGTGGGCGGCAGCTGGGAGCTACAGCTGCTGTGGATTGGCCCCATCCGTGCTTTTGTGATGAGTGGGGGGATCTTGTCAGCATGTTCCCCAAAGCCCTGGAGGATGGCAACACCCTGCTGCCCCAAATTCATCCCCTGCCTGGCAACAAAGCCTCCCTCCCCTTTAACTCAGCCAAAAGAGACCTTACAATGGGAGCAGCATTGTGCCTTGTCTTCTCCCACTTTGCGGGCCGGCTACGTTGAGACCATCTGATCCCACTGCACACACTCGTGAACACACGTGTACACTGAAGCGCTGGGCTCTGCACTTAGAGCCTTCTCCCTGGGAACGGGCTCTCATGCCTCTCTGGGTCTGGCTGCTCCCCTCTGCCCCACCCTTGAAGCCCAGTCATAGGGCACAGCTTGTGAGGGAGACACACAAGCCCAAAAGTGCAGGATCCGTCCCTTTGCCCTAAATAGCATCCTCTCGGCGCCGCCCGGGGCACCTATGCTACTGGCAGAGCGAGCTGCTTCAGATCCAGGCGCAAGGCGTGATGGGGGCAGTTTGCTCGGTTTAGGGGAGTCAGACCCACTGACTGTGTCTGACCCAGAACTTGTCTCCCTGCAGCTGGATTTGCTTGTTCAGATGGTTCTGGGCCCCAGCCCAGTTTGCGGGGTTTGGACTGGCCAGGCCAGGCCAGCAGCATCTGGGCCTCTCAGCTGATGTCCCAGGTTCCCTTGTGTCCAGTCAGTGGGGCAGGACTGCTTTACACCAGCTCATTCTCTGGCCCCTGGCTGTTCTCTCTACCTGAAGCCAGCCCTCATTCCGGAGTCTGGCGTTTACACCGGCGTGGCCCCAGTGGAATCACTCCTGATTCCCCGGGAGTTGAGCCCCCGCCCCTGTTCCCAGGGCTCTGTTTTCTCAGGCGGTTTGCGGAGCATGGGAACGGAGAGGAATTTCTCCCAGCTGTGGGAGCCGGCCCCTGCGCACCGCCCCCCTCACCCCCACCATCCCGCGGAGGGGGCGGGCCAGAGGCGCTGGGCGGAGGGGCGGGCCGGCCCGGCTCGGCGCTGGGGCAGAGCAGAGACTCGCGGCGCAGCGCAGCGCTCAAACTTCCTCCCCGGTCGGGTGCGCGGCGGACTTGGGGCGCAGGCAGCCGGCAGCGATGACCGAGGTGGGCAGGAGGCCCCAGGCCCTAGACCATGGCAGGTGAGCGCCCCGCGGGCAGGGCCTCGCAGCCCGGCGGCTGGAGGGGCCGGAGCGAGGTCCCCAGGCGCTGCGCGCTCCGGGTTGGCGCAGGGGAGATCTTCAAACCGGCGCGCAAAGTTACCCGCTGCGCTCCAGGGAAGTGGGGATCCGAGCTGCTGTGGGGGGCTCTGCCCCTATCGCCGCTCGCTTGTGGGGAGCGCAGCCAGGGGGCCCACGGCCAGGGCTGGGGCTGGAGGGCAGCGCCTGGAGGGCAGCGCCTGAGGGGCTGGCTGTGGGGCACTGGCCTGGGACAAGGTCACCCTTCACCAGCCCCTTGTTCGGGTGCCTGCCCGGGGCCCACACCCCGCTCACCCCTGGGGCCCAGGGCAGCCCCCTCCCCTGCTGCCAAAAGGCAGGGCTGCAAGGACCTGAACAGCTAGGAGCGGAGCAGTGGGGGGGCTGCTGGCTGGGGAAGTTGGGCGAGGGGTGAGTCGGAGAAGTGAGTTCCCCTGCAAAGCAGGACCGGGCCCTACTGCTTCCCTTTGACATGAACAACAAACACACTTTAACATAAACGGGCAGGATCGGGGCCAAGCCTGTTAACGCTGGCAGCCCCTGGAGGTAGGACTGAGCCCAGTTTCCTGGGGAAACTGAGGCAGGCAGCAGGTTCAGTGACTGCCCAGCGTCCTAGGAGAGAGGGTGGTGGAGCAGGCCTGAGGCAGGAATTCCTGTCTCTCAGGGGCTCATGCTACTAGACCCCATCACCAGCATGGAGCGAGCCAGGCGGAGGCCCCTGGGTGCTGTGTGCCCCCCCCAGTGGAGAGATGGGAGAGTAGGATGTGGGGCAGATGGGAGCATCGCGCTCTCTCCTGAGCTGGGCATGTATGTGCAGGGGCAGGGCGGTACCAGCCATCTACACATCAGACTCCTCCGTGGTACCAGTGATGGCCCAGACCCCCGTGGCAGCCACAGGGACACCAGCATGGTGCTGCAGCTGGGGACTGGGAGAAGTGGGAGGAGAAGATGCTCCCCTCCTCCGCCCTTTTCATTCCCATAGAGGGACCATCCTGTCTCTCTCGACTGTCTCCCTTCTCCCGGGAAATCGAGAGGCCAGGGCTGCATGGCTGAGAGTGACTGTCACTGGCCGGAGACAGCACCATGACCTTTCCCCAGCACTGTCCGACGCTAACTGATGGCCAGCGACTCCTATTCAAATAAGAGTAAGGAGGCCAAGGAGTTCATCGGGGAGGCGAACGGTCCCACTTTAACTCACCCTGTCATGCCCGACTCTTGCAGCATATAGTCCGTGAGTTAATGCACCCAGCCGAGCTCCCTGCAACAGCTGAGTGTGAGCTCAGGAGGACAGTGCTACACCCAGCGCCGCCTCTAGAGCTCAATCCTGCCCCTCCCTTGTTAGCAACGAACCCTAATCATGGCCTACAGCACCTTCTGCTCTTCCACGCTGGGGCCTTACTCTGCTCAGCCGGCCCTGGAGCAGCCCCTCTAGCCCGCTCCTGGTCCTCTCATGGGAGCACCAGCGGTGCCAAACAGCATTGTAGTGCTTCAACTTGGACAACCATCCCCTAAGGTTTAGGCTGAGCCATCATTCTCGTGTAACCTGAGACCGAATCCGAGGGGAAAGGTCGGGGCTTCAAACAGGTGTGCCCGGCCTCGCGGAATGAAGTTTCTGGACAGTCCGACTGCAGGTCCATAGCTGGGAAGAGTGATGTCCTCCTCTTAGCTCATGTGCCCAAAGGTCTCAGGTCCTGAGTGTCACCCTCAACCATCCATGGAGCAGACCTATATTTTGGATCCATCTCTGCTCCCAATATGCTGATGCTGCAGTTGAGGATTTAGCTGGGCTTCGGAGCTCCCCTTGAAGCGTTCCCACTGGAAGGGAGCATGGGCAGATTGGTGATCATGAAAATCCTCCATGCTATGTGGATATCTCCACTCCTCACTCTTGTCCATTGGGCAAGACACCAGCTGGGAAATCATCCCCCTAAAGAAATATGGACCAGCATCTCCCCCCTGTGTATCATCGCACCCCAGTGGAATTGACATTTCCTAGTTGATCCTGTGTAAACAGTATTAGCCACACCTCTTCCCCTGGATAATCCTGTTTAAAGGTAGATAATCCTTCTCAGGGACATGTCCTGTAACAGTAGCCAGCAAAGTCAGTGGCTCCTGTTATGTGTCAGGGGCTTCTAATCTCTGCAACTCTGACCCTTGTCCAGGGGACAGAGCCCGGAAAATAAAGTTCCATCTCTCCCCAGCATTCCTGTGGGGCCTGATTTATAATGCGGTGGGAAGCTGAAGAATTCACAATAACGGAGCAAATGCAGCTTCCTGAAATGGGGGAGTGAACACAGTGAGTCCAGGAATCAGAGGGTGAAATCTTCCGTGCTTCCTGCGGCAATGGACAGCTACCACCCATTCCTGTGAGAGCATGAAGGGAACTGCAGACTGCTAGACCAAGCCTTGCTGAAATTTCAGGACTGATCCAGGTGTGAATGTTAGCGGGACAGCATGTTTTCTTCACAAGAAACCAGCTGCCCAATGAGACCATTGACCGATGTGTTACAGACACAGGTAACACCTTGAATGTGAACTGTGACCAAATGGACTAATTAGAGACCGAATTATTCATGGTGCAATTGACAAGCAGCAAAAAAAAAAAGCCCCCCAAAAAAAAAAAACAAAAAAAACCCACACTAAGAAAGGAACTTGACTTCTCTGAGAACAGTGGATATATATCAGGCTAGCGAACATTGAGTTTCCAAAAGAAAAGTGGTAGCAAGCAGTTAGACAGCTTCCAGAAGAAACTGTATTGCAAAAAGCTGTGCCAATGCAAAGCACTTTTATAGTGCATTTTAAGATTCAATGACAAAAGGAGGCAGCAGTCATTATTCCCATTTTACAGATGGGAAAGCTGAGGCACACAAGTTAAAGTGACTCGGCCAACCTCACCCAGCTGCCAGTAGCAGAGCTGAGATGAGACCCCCGCTCTCCCGAGGTCCAGTCCAGTGCTGTGTCCACTGAAGTACACCGCCGAGCAGAAGAGGAACACAAACGTTAATATGGATGTGAAATGGGCGTGGGGGAAGGAGCGCCTCACAGCCAGAGCACCTCCATGTGGTGAAAAGCAAGGAGCTGCGGTAAGAGTCATTGGAAGTAAACAATCAATTCTGAAACCAACAGCACCATGCTAAGGGCTTCAACGCAGCACGCCCCAGCCTTCCACGGCCTGGCATCCCTGAGCCGGGCCCTCCTCCTGGAGGCATTCCAGGCCAGTCGGACAGGGCTCCCAGGCAGCAGGGATTCATTCCAAAGGGAGCGCTGGAATTTCTCCCAGGCGCTTTGACGGGCTTCAAGAATGTTTGAGTCTCATTCAAGAATCCTCCGGCCATTCAGTCGCACAGCTCGCTGCATGTTGCAGCCGCCAGCATCCTTGTGCCGCTCCCAGGGCCCAGCGCCGGCCCTGCATCTGCTTGCAGTTAGGAAAGGGGTTATTTATAGCAGTTTCATTCTTCCCCAGCGCTGAGTGGAAGTCAGGGCTCTCTGGCACCGGATGCTGGGATGTGAGTGTTGCAGTTCATTATTAGCCACAGGGCCCTGCTGGCTTTGCAAAGCGCTGGAGGAGCTTGAAGACCCTCCTAAATTCCACTTCCCAGCTGTTCTCATGCTCCCAGTTTCCTGCCTGCTGTCTCCCTTCCCCCATTTTCTGGTTTTTCTCACAGATTTCCAAGCACCAGCCGTTGCTCCCTGCCCCTGAAGCACAAAGGCTGGAAGGTGGCACCTTGCAGCTGGTGCAGGGATGGGGCAGATTTTTAGAAACCCGGCCAGCCAAGGCCCATCCTTGCCCTGCCATCCTGTGATCACCTGGAAAATGCCAGCTGGGCTGGCGGCAGGAAGGAAAAATGTCCTCTCCTGCTTGCAGCTATGTCTTCCTGCAGGAGCATGATCCATGCTTCCCAGGGAAGCTAGCCTTTACACTGAGATTTGCTCTAGGTCAGTGTGGCAAACTGCACCCCATCAGCTGGGTCAGTGGGGAAACCCTCATTAATGGGCTTGGGAACCAGCCTGGTAGGTAAATTCCATCTCCCAGGGGGCTGGACAGCGTTGGAATAGCTCCGTCTGCAAGCCGCAGCTCCACTGACTAAAGCTCGTAGAGGCTTGCTTGGATTTAAGCATGGGAGTAGTGCTGCTGACTTCACTTGAGTTACTCACATGCTCTGCTGGATCGGGGCCACCCGGTGACATATAGCTCAGTGTTGGAAGCGTAAGAAGCCGTCGCAGCCCGTGGAAAAGCAGCCCAGGAGGATGGGGGCGGGGAGGGCGGTTTTAAGCACCCTTTGTTGGCTTTGGATCCAGGCTGCTGCAGGAGCTAACATGCCAGGCTCAGGGGCGGCTGGAATTTACAGCAGCCTCCCGAGGGCAGCGTCACAGCCACAGGCCTGCATTGTGCCAAGCTAGATACACACACCTGCGATGCAGGGCCCTGCAAGGGGAGCCAAGCAGGGCCTTGCACTGATATATTTCTTCCCCAGACCCTGCAGCTTCTCTCCAGCCTCCTGGGCACCTTCAAAGCAGCACAGGGCAGGCAGGCTCTGGATCCTTGGTCTCCGCTTGCAATGCCATCTTTTACCATTTGCACCTCCTCCTGCCGTGGTTCTGTACAGTGTGTGGGTCTGCTTGGCATCCTGGATGGGGGCTCTGGCACTGTGGACATCCAATGCTGGACTCCCCAAATGATTTTTCCCAGTCGAGTTATTGCTCCGGCGCCTCAAACAACGTCATGCTTTAAAAGTTAAACTGCTGTGCTTATATATCGAATGTCTGTGTGCTTCTCCCAGGTACTGATCCCGTCTGCTGGGAGAGCGGGACCGAGTTCTCCCGCTGCCACAGGGCAAAGTGCATCACCATTTAAAAAAAATAGTAAAGTGGCTGCCCCCATGCACCTGGCTTGCTGAGACTGCCTGGAATTAAAAGCTCATTTCAGATCACTACTTGGCTTGCTCAAGGTGGGAGGAGATTTGGAGCTGTTTTTTACAGATCGTAATTAAGACAGGTCACCAGCACTCTGCTCCATTCAGACCAAGGTGCAAAGGCCATGTCAAGATGCACAGGTCATGGATTGACTACACCCGTAACTAGTTGTTCATTCTGATAACTAATCCCGTCAAACCTTGCACCTGCCATGTGTGCTCCACACAGCCCCTGACGTGGGCAGCGAAAACAGTCTGACTGTTCCCAGGACTTCTGACAAACAAAGATCACACTCAGAAATGCTGACATCCACGTGTCCCGGGGGCCACACAGTCATCTTCCAGGGTAACTTTCCGCAACACACTTCAGATCTTTCAGGCGACTGGGTTGAGCAGCTGGAATTCCTAATAAAGTGCTGTTTCCCAATTGATCACTAGTTGGTGCCTGACTATGATTCGCAGGGAAAATTAACCTGGAAACAGCTAACTCCCAGGCTGTGGCTACAAGCCAGTGCCTGGGCAGACATAGCCAGCTCCATAGACAGGACTTTTTCTGCCAGTATGAGAACACCACCTCCCCTACAGCATACGGTCCTCTGTTGGCAGAGCCATGTCGGTCAGGGTGTGGGTGTTTTCATTCCCCAAACACCACGGCTACGGTAAGAGAAGTTAAGTGTGGCCAAGCCCTAGAGTTTTTAATCACGTCCCATGGTTTGCAGCCTTTAGTTACCTTGCGCCGTGACGCTGTTAGCGGGACAAGCTCAGAACTTGGGTGGAGGAATGCTAAAGAGATCCCCACAGTGGGTTGGCGATATTCTTTGGTACCTATCAAATGCCCAGGCATGGTGTTCGGAGTGCACCAAAGCTAAACTGAGGTTTCCATTTCGTTTTGTTTTGTTTTTTGAGAACCCACTTGCGCTGGGAGGAATTTGAGCGGTGGAGGGAGCTGCTAACTCCAATGTCCTGGCCAAATGGCCACCACATTTCTTGTCCAACTAGCCCTGCAGTTTCAGTTGGCTCCAGGATTCAGCTTCACTTTCCCTAAACTCATGTGCCGTTGCCATGACTGCTAAAGTCTTGCAGCATTACACCCCAAAGGTGGAAGCACTTTAGGAGAAGGTGATGTCTCTAAACATCTGTTAGAAGACAATGAGCGAGAGATTCCCAGATGCTGCGGTTAAAGAGTTACCAATCTGGACACCTAGGGAGGACGCAGGAGGTTTAAGAGTAAATGCCCCTCTGAGAGCAATGGGGAAACTGCATGTTTGGAGCTTTTCTCCGATTACAGCCACCCCCAGCCAGCACCGCACTGAGCCATGCCCAGAATGGTTTCTTTTTGCAGCCATGAGGGGAGGAACTGTAATGAACATTTAAACTGTGCAGGATTACACGAGGCCAGTAAAGAAACCTAATTATAGGGTATTGGCCAGCAGGGCTCTGTCCTCATCTTGCTGACCAATTAATTAATTAGGTGTTTAAGCAAATCCTGGGGTGCCGCCTCTCGGGAGTCCTGGTTAAAGGGCAGCTACTCCTTCCCTCCCGTCTCTCTAGCTGGCATTACAGCCTGATCCCGTACCACTGCTGTCAAGGGGAGCAGGATCACACCTTGCTGGTGCTCATCGCTCTGGTATCTGAGTGCCTGCGAATACCCCACTGCCTCTCCTCTCCATCATCTGCCAGCAGTCCTGTCACAAACAGGAGGCTGCAGCTGGGAAAGAAGGTTGGCTTGTGTGACTGAATCCTTGCAGGATAAGATGTAGAGGAGACGGGGAGGATGGGACACATGTTTCCTGACCAACCTTTCTTGGCAGGTGGAGGCACTGTCTGGCTCCTGACCTGTGCCCTTGTGAGTTATTCTGGGCCTGCCATCCCACCCCTTTCCGCACTACAGAGCTCCCTCATGCTTCTTCTAGCTGGGAACGCTTCAGGGAAGCTGATGGGGGCAGAGCAAGGCAGGAAGGTGCAAAGGAAACGCTTGTGTGATCACATGTATTCCAGTGGTTCCCTGTTCCCAGAACAGGATGGCAACCATGGGATCTACAGGCCTGAATGATGGGAAATCAGGAAGGAGCATTCAGATGGGCATCAGTGATTATAACAACACTTGTCCCTTCCCTGCTGACCCCCCCCCCCCGTAAACACAGGGAGCCCCTACACCTAATTGGCCTCTTCCTCTCACTCTTGGTCCCATCCCTATGGGTCTGGCTCCCGCCAACACCTTTACTGCCCCAAAGTTTGGCTCAGCTGCCATGAACTCCCGAGACCCCACCAAGCCCAGCAGACGTGCAGAGACTGGCCCTGCTCACATGATAGCCAAGCTGATTTGAGGACAGATCCTGCAAGAAAGTCTTCATTCTTTTCTAGCTGTATTAGGGACGCTAAGCCCTGTGCGGGGAGCTCAGGGACTGAGCTGAGCAAGGGGGTGCCAGGGCTCTGGGAACTTCACATGAAAACGTGTTTGTTCTCTTAGCTGTTGAGCAAGACCATCTGGTGCCTGCCCAAGTGAGGCCATTCACCCAACAGGGAAAATCCCAGGCGCCTTGACTGACCCAGGACGTTCTGCTCCTCCTTGAGCCAGTACAAGGTCTTGGGCGGAAACAGCTGTTAAGTGGATGCTTTTCTGTGCTGCTCCATCTATCTTCAGGTTTACAGGAGCCAGCCAGAACAAGTGTGGTGTGTACAATCCCTGGGGGACAACAAGAATTCCATTAGGGCAACCAGCTGGCCAGTATGAAAAATCAGGGCACTTTTGGGGGGGGATGGAATAGTTATGTATGCAAGACAAAGCCCAGGAAAGCGTGTGCCAGCAGAAATCTGTTAGTGTTTAAGGCGCCACAAGACTCTCATTGTGTATGCAAGACAAAGTCCCTACCGTCGGGGCGTCTGGTCACCCTAACTTGCACAGCGGCAGCACATAGACCATCGTTTGTTGCTGTTGCACCAATAGTCATCAACTTCTTTTGGTTTCTTCTAGCCCCCCCGATGGCCCAGAATCCTGCAGTGAATACGTTAAGGTAGGACACCTTCTCTTCTCCGCTCTCTGTATTTTAAGTGCTGTTCTGCCCCTGGGGACGTTGACTCTTTCATAAATCCTACTTTTCCTTTAAAGATCCACGGTTCAGATCCAGCAGCAGTGGGGCCTGTTGCGTTTTAAAGGTGCAGGTGCTGCGTTCTCTTAAGAGCTGCTAAAGTTGAACATCTTTGTGTGTTGGCCAAATCCATCACGGATGCAGGAAGTTGGTTGTTTTTCCTGTTCCTTTTGCTCCAGTAGATGCATAATATCCCAGAGAGAGGGAGAGAGACTGAGGTACCAGTCTGAGGATGCGTGCAGGGCTTGGGAACCTCATTTGCTATTTACGCTGCTCCCTTCTCCTTGCCTCTGTAGGGCTCAGTCACCCCATAAGAGCTTCCTACTGTTCCCTTTTGGAGCATGGAAGTGACTGGCACCTGGTCTGGCTGCGAACAGGTCTTTCCATCAATAGAGATGAGCCCCAGCCATTCAAGTGAATCCAGAGCTGTCCGTCAGCCCCATCCCTAACCCATACTGCAAATGTTCGCCCTGTTGTAGGGCCCATCTTCCCAATCGGAGCATGGTGCGGAGGTGTGATTGGAGGAGGTGCGCACGTATCAACAGCAAGGCAGCATCTGGTGTGGACAAGTTGCCTGAGGAAGCCAATCAAACAGGGAGTCCTGGGGTACCTTTAAAGACTAAAATGTATGCGATAAATAAATTGGTTAGTCTTTAAAATTGCTACAGGACTCATTGTTTGTTTGGCTGACCTAGTCTAACACGGCTCCCCCCTGGAACTTGCCTGAGAAAGTCCCTGAGGTCCCAGGTGGGCTTGTACATGCCACCTGCTCCCCCTTCGCTGCTGATGGTGCCCACGCTAGGCAGATTAAAGCTAGCGCAGGTATATCTACATGAGTTGCAGTCACACCTGGTTGGAGTGTAAACATACCTTCAAATCCAGCCCCAGCATGTGGATCCAGGGTTTTTGTTCAGACCAGTTTCTGGTGCCAGATGTGCCAAGCTGTCTTTGGCTGGAGGGGCACTTTGCTTCCGCAAGAGGCCTTTGATGTAGGTGGGGGGGTACACCAAAGGCATCCACTCCCTCAGATTAGAAGCTGCCTTTGTTTCATGGTCTCTGGGCAATGGGGTGAGAAGGGTCTCCTCTCTCGGGGACACAGCTGGTGTGGGCCATGGCAGGTGCCATCTCGTCGCTCCCCATTAATAGAGGGAAAAGCAGCATTTCAGCCACGCTGGAGCTGTCACATGGAAGTTGGTGCAAATCTCTACAAATCCTTTGCAAAGACCCTGCTTATCCTCCAGCAAGCCATTAACATTCCTGAGCATTCTTCACACACTGCCAGAAATTCCCTTGGGAGACGGCTGGCTTTATGGAAGGGGGTGCATCTCTTAGGGGACTTCTTCAGAAGTGGCTGGGGTGGACTCGGGTAGCTCCAGGGATGGGACTGCAGAGTCATTCATCTCTGCAGCATGGTTCAAATCCACCGCAGCTCAGTAGCGAATGGAAGTTGCCGCCAGCCCATGTCTGTTTGGCGCTCCATGTTACGTGGGCTGATGGCTCAGTCCAGGTCCTGGGGATCGCTGTTCCCCTCAACAGCCCGGCCAAAGGTTTCCAACCTGGCTAGCGATTTTGGGATTTCGAGCTGGCAGGCATGAGAGGCTGAGATGACGGAATCTGAGCTACACAGCTGGAGGAGCCGCCCCAGGTCAGGGCTGAGATTCACTGGCAGGGCAGCGAGGGGAGAGGCTGTACGGCCATTGTTCATCACCCAGAGGGAGACTCCAGGCTGTGGGACCTTCCGTCCAGAGCCTTTCATCACCAATGGAAAGTTTAAGGCGGTTGTTCTTGACTTTTCATTGCAAGACCCTGCTCCCGTCCAGCAAGAAGAGAAGGGCAGGGGGGCTGCATGACAATAGGGTAGTCGAGAACAACCAAGAGCCCCTAGATTAGAAATCCAGATGGCCAGAAGCAGGACGTCCTTGGCTCTAGACCTGGCTCCTCCTGTTAGTGGCCAAGTATGCTCAGCAATAGGGTACCAGATGAGACTTCTCTGTTTACGCAGAGCCTGGTGGGAACACACAAGGAGGCAATGAAAGAATTCACTTTGGCTGACATTGATTATTGCGGTTGTTCTTGTTATGTTTGTGCATGCACCCCAAGACTTAGTGATTTTACAAGTGTTGAACTAATCAAAAAGAGAGCGTTGGGCATAAGTGATAGTTCGGTGATCCATTAGCACCTGCCTTTGCTGGGGTTCCTATCCAGATTGAGTTTGTTTACCAGTTGAGTCATCTGGTTTTGTTGTGGTGTTGAACTGGGCTGTTTTGTATCTTGTCTGATGCAGCCTACCCCAATTTGTTTTTAATAGCTAGTGACATGCTAGCTTGGAGAATCCCCTCAAGCTGGAATCACGCCCCCAGCTCCGCCTGTAGATGTCTCCCAACAGGTGCTATTGAAGTCACGTAAATACAGACGGAGCCATTGGAGTGATTTACACACACAGACTGACAACACCATTCAGCCTCCCCAGGGCATATTCACCCCGTACAGAGGGCCAGATCCAGGCTCACGCATCCATTTAAACTCTAGCTTGTGGCTTAAAGCAGGAGTAAAGTGATGGAAAGTCTTTGTGCTGGCCCTTGCATAGGGGTGACTTTACATCACACCCATTACCTATATACACTTATCCAACTAAATTCCCATCTGTTGTTGTTCGTACAGTGCTACAGGTGTATGTGGTGCTTTCTAGGCAGATCAGATGACAAGATCCCTGCCCCAGGAACCTTCTTCTCTAGATGAAATTCAGCGGCATGCCCAGACAGCCTTGATTCTGCCTGGCTTTACTTGATACTCTTTCCCCTCTCTTGCGAGCCAACATCCTCTGAAGTCAGTGAATACTTGGCCACTGTCAGCTGTTGGTACTGCACATATCGGGTTATAATGCACACTCCTGGCTGATGTTACAGCTGCAACAACATTTGCCCAGGCCGCTTCCTTGCTGGAATCCATTCCAGGAGCAGGCGAAGGGGAATTTCCCTTCCCAGCTGTTAAGGGGTTAAAAGTGGCTTCTTCTCCCCCAGTGACTGAGCTGATTCTGCCTCAACAGGCGCTCCCATCGATCGGGGGGTCCAAAGAAGAGTCACTCACCACATTTTGCTTGCTTCCCACTTCCCAGTCATCTCATCACAACCCCTTCTTTCGACTACATCATCACAAAGTCCCAGCTTCTCCCGGCACGCCCGGGTGCATTAGGGTCGCCTATGAGAGCACCCAGCAAATACAGAGCCAGTCTGTTCCAGCAGGAGTCAGCTTCTTGGGGGATTGGGCAGGGGAAGAGATCCCAGGTGTAAGGTTGCTTCCAGTTACTCCACATCCAGCCTCGCGCAGAAGAGGTACAAGTGGGAACAGGGCAGCAGTGTCAGCCTGTTGGGAAGCTGCTTCGGTACCATCCCGGTTCTCAGCCGTGGTCTCAGCTTTCTGTATGCCTCAATGTGATGCCAGTTAAGCAATGAACCAGCCCAGCTGTTCTGCAGCAGCCAAATGAGGAGAGATAGAGAGACAAAGCCACAGATGGGAGCACCCCCTCCCCCAGCCCATGGGAACGAAGGTGCTAGCAGTGAACGGAACAAGAGCTCATGTTTCTCAGAGAATCAGCTAAGTGTGGCACTTCCTGATCACACCATCATCTGGCTGGGGCCGACTCACCAGCTCTTAATAACCCCAGCTGGGTTTGCTCCTGGTAACATCAGGCTGTTCCCACAGCCCAGTCCGTTCACCAGCACCTTGGAGAGCATCTGGACTGGGGCACAAGCCCCAGCAGATCCCCGGGCAGCCAAGCAAAGCAAGCGTGGAGCACTTAGGTTGCAGCCCAGAACCCAGCTCTGCTGGCCAAATCTATTTACAGTCCAGGCTCCTGAAGTGAGAGAGCAGTTAAGCAGCGCAGCGTGCCTTGAGGAGCCCTAGGCACAGAGAAGCGAGCATGCTGGTGTCCTCGGGAGAGCCGGTGTCCCCAGGGGAGCAAAGTTCTTCAGTCGCTGGCCCTCTTTGCTCTCAGTCACGGTTTCATTCTGATGTGGGAGGAGTTGCTGCTACTGCTGCTGAGTTCTTGTGTGCAGCGGCTGTCAAGAGATGACACAGTTGCGTGGCAAACCACTCACCACCTGAGCAAGTGGGAACACTGGACAGCAGGGGACCAGTGGAACGGGGTGGCTGGCAGCTCCTTGGACAGGCCGAGCCTGGATGTCCATTTCTTACACCTGTCGTTACTTGGACATGTGCCAAATGCTGCCATCCTGGGCTGGTAGCATCTTCCAGTCTGTTTGTCCTGGGGTGAATTTCTGTGGACACTGCAGAGCTTTAGAGCGTGGGGCCTGTGTGCCTAGTACCAACCCTGCAATACCTAGAGGTGGAAGGCCAGGCCTTGAGAACTCATCTAGATTGGGGGCGAAGTGGAATTTAAAAACTCCTGTTACAATGCTTGGGAATAAATACGTTTTAAACATTCCCTAGGTGGAGGGTCACCAAGCTGCCTCGGGGGTTGGATGCCAGGATTTGTTCATTTCAATGGGAATTGAGCATCCAATAGGATGGAAATTAGGGAGCTTTGACCATCTAAGCCTTCATGCTCCACAGACAAAGCCAGGGCTGTGCCTTACCCTCTGGTGACGTATGAACGATGACAAAAAGCGAAGACATGTAGCCAGTCATGTTACTCTGACTTAGCTGCATCAAGGTGGGTCAGTCACATGGGGAAGGTTTTCTTTGCAACGTCCAGACTAGAGGTGCACTTTGGGAAAGAGGAGGTTGTAAAGCACAGCTCGGCAGCCTTAAGGGAAAAAAAATAAAGAAACCAACTCGCCAAACCACTGCAAGCTGGCCCTGTTTGAGTCCTGACTTCTCCTGTTCCCATGCAGAGGCAGAGACCAGGCCCCAAAGGCCCAGGGGAATGGCTGGTATTGTGAAGAGAGTGAGTGATGAAGACCAGAATTGTAGAACACGGTCCACATTCGCTCTGTGCACGCAATCTGATTTCGCTCTGTGCACGCAATCCGATTTCGCTCTGTGCACGCAATCCCAGGCTCTTCAAAGGGCTAGCTGTAGCACAGATGAGACCCGGCCCTAGAAAGGCAGGTGGATTAGAGATGGGAGACAGGTACATAGGCTATGTCTAGCTATCAAGATAGAAGCTCAGTGCCGTACCAACCAGCGCCGCTTCCCCAGAGAGGAGCAAGTCCCACCAAAGCTGCAGCTCTGTCTAAGGAAAGCAACAAAACCCTTCAAGAAGTAAAAGGCTTTTCAGGAAGACTGATATAATCAGATTCTTTCAGTTCAGTATCGCCCATAAGCCACCATCTGTTCCATCCCTCGGTCTCGTTCAGAAGGGACGCAGAGCCTACGCTCTCGCCTTCCAGCAGTGAAGGGCTGGAGATGCCTAGGGGAATGTGTGTACATCGCCGTCTCTGTTATCAGACAAAGGCTAGAAGGGAATCCAATTGTAGGCTCACATGGCAGATTTCACACACCCGCTGCTCTTCACCATCAATGGCATTTTTACAAGCACGTGGCCTGGTGCGCTGTGCTCCAGTCAGCTGAGACATCTCCCCACGGGCACCACCACTCACTCAAAGCTCCGAGGACCCTGCTACGTTACCTGCTGCTGGAAAGGTGCGGAATACGGACGTGCCATATCCCAAACTGGGGAAAAAGGACAGCCCAGTGGCTAGGGTATTGACCTGGGAGGTAGAACACCCAGATTTAGTTCCCTGCTCCACCCAGGACTTCCTGTTTTACCTTGAGTAAGTCACTCAGCCGCCCTGTGCCTCAGTTTCTCTTCTGTAAAATGGGATGATAATGCTTCCCTACCTTACAAGAGTCTCAGAGAAGAAATGGGCAGTGCTGGGATAAAAGCACTGCCCATTTTAATGCCACAGAACAAAAGCTCCTACGACCGAGTCAGCCGTGGGTCCTTAGATGTGTCTCGTATTGCATTTGTTTTTTCCTTTCTGACCTTCCCACACCTGGTTCTGCATGGAGCTGCCGTTCTGGAGAAGTGTCTCTTTCCAGCAGTATTTGGTTTCCCCTTTCCTCAGAATGTGAGGGACTTGTTTGAATTAATTACGTCAGAAAATGCATTGGTCATATGTTAACCTGTGTGTGTTAGCAGTTACCTAACTTAGTACCTACTATTAGATACCAGGCACTTTTGCCCAGGTGCATATGCATTTTGGGGATGGGGGCATGGCTGGCAATTGCATGGGTGGGAATTATTGTATCTCCCTGAATTATTTGGAGCGCCAGCAATTTGGAAATAACTCGCAGTCCCATACCCTTCCCCCCACATCATGCCCCCCCCCCCCCCCAAATTTGGTGAATCAAAGCTTCTTAATCCATCTCTGCTCCATCCAGTCTAATAGTGGCCGTGGCCAAAACATAATCACTCGGGAGAAAGTGGAGGGAACCGCGAAGATGCACCATCAGGCTACAGGATGGATCGCAAATCCCTCCCATCCCTTGTGAGCAGTCTGAGATTTGGATAACTAGTCGGACGCCATGTTTCGCTCTCAGAGCTGTGCAAAGCGGTGGTTTTGGAGCCTAGTTGGTAGCGGGAGAGTGAGCCTGGCCTATGGTGGAGAGGAGAAAAACAATAGTATCAAATGGCCCCAAGGCCAATAGCATCCCGACATTACTCCATAAAAGTCACTAGCATGTCACCAGGGATTAATTTGACCCACAGCACCTGGGCCCATTATCACTGGGAACCCCTGTCGTGTGCAGAGATCGGCCGCATGGAGTTTACTGTGGCAGCAGGCGCCTCCCTTGGTGCGTTTGTTTCATCTAAGGGGATTGTGTGGGCTGGGGCGAACCATGGTCCCCTTCCTTCGCTCCTGAGCTGGTTCCTCCTTTGATGAGAGAGTGGAAATGTGAGTAAACAAAGCTGGTTCTAATTAAAGCTGGCTCCGGTTGTCTCCTGTGAACCACCCCTTTTGGAGGCTTGTACGCATGGCCAGTGTGGAAGAGTAGCCACAGATCTCCTGGCTGGTCTCCACTGAAAAGTTAGATCCACTTAGCTCCATGGCCCAGGGCTGCGAAAGGCATCTCACCCTGTGCACGGAAATTAAGCCGATCTCCTCTGCAGACAGCCCTAGGTCAACAGATTTCTCCTGTTTACCTAGCTCCTGTCTCGTGGAACGGTGGATTTACGTCAGCGTCGGACGAACCCTCGTGCCGACGCTAGCGGCAGCATTTCTAATGCAGACATACCCCGAGACATCCGTGTTTTCCCAGCTGTCAGGCACAGGGTGGGAACCCTTCATTTAACCTTTCAGCCAAGTCTACTCTAGCAGTGCTTCACTGGCATGGCTGGCTAGCGAAACGCTTGTCACGTGGCTACAGCCATATTACCCAAGCCTCACTGTGCTCTGGGACTAAAGCCACCCAGGAAAAGTGCACTTTCATCCCTGCTGCTGCACTTACGCTAGGGATTTCTGCTGGCATGTCTGAGGTGATCCCCGCCCAACAGTAGTCTGGAGCGTGGGGAGTCTCTGCCACTGCTGTAGCTGCACCAGTTCAAACATACAGCCTGGACATGGGCAGGAGTGTAAACCGAGACTTGTGTCACTTGTAAGCAGGGACCTGCTCCGGTGCAGCTTTCCCCAGTGCACTAGGTACGACTCCAGCCTGTAGTAACACTACTGCAAACCAACCCCCACTGTGGATCAGGCCCTAGCAAAGAAAGGATCGCCATGTTCTTCCAGGAGCCAGAGAGATCAAGGACCATCCTCCCTCCCTTCCCCTAACTAGCGTCTCAATAGCGGGGCACTCCACAGAACCAGGAGACGGAGAAGCCAATGCCTGGCTCATGAAGGAGAGAACCAACCAAGGGCCCATGCTGCTCAGGATGCCTGGTTACGTTGGCAGGATTGGGCCAAAGGTGGGATCCTTGGGGTCCTGGTCTAACTAAACTGTGCCTAAATAAGCATGTTACCAAGGTCAGATAAGGCATCAAACTGGAACAGCACTGTCCCCGAGGGGCTTTCGCCAAGGCCTCTCGGTCTGTTTAGAAGCAGATTCGGTTAAGCTAGAGCAACATTTGTGCGCAGACCCAAACCTGGCCAGTCTCCGACAGCGCACGGCTAATGGCTCCATGGGGTTTGCCTGGATGTTCTCCCTCCAATTGGGAGAGAGATCAAGAATGTGGGGTTACAGCAGTGGCCTCTCCTCTCCAACCTTCAGCCACTGCCAGTGGCCCCCCTGCCCAAAACAAGAGGTGGCTGCCTGAAAATTCAGTGGCAACACAGCTGGAGTTGGGTCGGGGGGTGGGGAGCGCACTTCCCAGGCCTGCTAGGGAAGCTCACAGAAAGAAACCACCTGGAGTGGCTACTTTCGGTAGAGGCTCGCTGCAGAGAGGTGCTGCTCTGGGCAGCTTTTCTGGGGTATGGACAGGGCGGGGACCCCTCGCACCTCAGCCACCCCTGAAAGAAGCTGCCTGGAGCGGCTTCAGTGGCAGGAGCAGCAATTTCTCTGGCGCCACAAAGGATGCCGCATACCGCTCCGAATGGGCTCGCATGCCGCTCTCAGCACACGTGCCGGGGTTGCCTACCCCTGGGTTAGAGGACTGCCAGGGGCTGGTCCCTCCAGAGTCCTGGGTAGCTGGGTCCAGCTAAAAGCTGCTGGGTCCCTTCAGCGCCTGCCATGCGAGGGGGCGACCTAGGAAGGGGCCCTGGACCAGGAGGGCTGGCAGGTCAGGGTGGGGTGCCCTAGGCAGCGTGATGGGCGAGCAGAGGGTGGGGTGCCCAGGCGGGGAGATGGGCTGCCAGCCTGCAGGGGAGGGGGAGGCCGGCAGGTTCCGGGGTGGGGTGGCTGGAGGGAGACACACGCAGGAGGGGACCCCCCTCACCCCTGCGGGCTCCGGGCTGGGCGGGGGCGGGCCGGGGGCGGGGCTCGCTGCAGGGCCGAGCCGAGCCCCGCCCCGCCCCCGGCCTGACAAGGGATGAGGTAATCGGGGAAGCGGCTGAAATTGAAGCCTGGCCGCTGCGGCTGCACCGAGGAGCCAGAGCCCGGCCGGGGCAGGTGCAGCGCCGGACCCCGGGGCGGCGCCATGACCGAGCGGTGCAGCCTCTGGAGCGCCCTGTCGGCGGCCGCCTGCTGCTTCTACCGGGGATCCTTCATGCAAGTGCAGGTGAGGGGCCGGGCCGGGCACCCCGTCCGCCCTCGCTCTTGGGGTCAGCGCAGGGATGGCGCTGGAGCCGGGCACCCCCTCTGCGGTGGAGCCGGGTGGGGTGATGGAGCCGGGCACCCCCTCTGCGGAGGAGCCGGGTGGGGTGATGGAGCCGGGCACCCCCTCTGCGGTGGAGCCGGGTGGGGTGATGGAGCCGGGCACCCCCTCTGCCGTGGAGCCGGGTGGGGTGATGGAGCCGGGCACCCCCTCTGCGGTGGAGCCGGAGGGAGGAGATGGAGCCAGGCACCCCAGGGGGCAGGTGCTGGAGCCGGGCACCCCTCTCCGGTGCAGCACCCAAAATGCAGGGGGTGTCAGACCAAATCCACCAACCAGCTCAGACTTATTCTTGCAGTGGTGGGTTGGAGCTGGGTACACCCCCCCCATGCAGGTGGGGGGGGGGGGGGGGCTGGATGCAGCTGGGCAGCCCCTGGGGCATGGTGCAAGGCAGCTACCCCTGACTGGCTCCAACCGAGGGCAGGGGGTGATGGAACCACAGGTCTAGAGAAACTGATACAACTCAGGGTTTGTGAGGTGAATCCTGCCCAGGGGTGGCTGGTCTCTGGGATGGCGTTGCAGGGGGGAGAGGAGAATGGCGAAGGAGGCAACTATGTAAGGAGCACCCCATGACTCAGTGGTGGGTGGGTGCAGCCCTATGGGCTTGGGGGGGAAGAAGATGCAGGTGCAGGCAGGGATGGGGGGCAGTGAGCTGCTGTCAGCTGCAAGGTGACAAAGGGGGTTAGCATCACCCCCTGCCTGCCTGAGCCTTGCTCGGCTGCTGGGTTGGGGAGAATGTAGCTCTTACGACCTGATAATTAGATACCCCCAGTCATGCTGGTTCTCCCAGCCCCTGTATCAGCAGCAGGGGGTCTGCTTCTCCTCCACAGCCCCCTGGGACCTTGGCTGCAGATGTGCCCCCCCCAGCTCCAGCACTTGTTGGCCCACACTTGGCTCTGGAGAGTGAGCAAGTCCAGCTCCCCCTAATCCCTTCCCAGCTGCTTGCTCTGCAGCACCCTGACAAGCACTTGAGGGGAGAGAGGGCTGCCAGGGCTTACCAGGCCCATTGAATCAGGCTGGGGACCAGGAGCATCCCACCCCCTCCCCCACTGCAGCCCCTGCCTTGTATGTGCCCCCCACACCCCAGCTGGGGTAACTGAGGGTTCCCTGCTTTCAGACACAGCCAGGCTGCTTTGCAGGCTCAGCAGCAGCTGCCTGCCATGGGGATGCAGCCGGGAAAGTAGCCAGGTCCTACAGCATGTGTGCAGCAGTCACTGGGTACCTGCTCTGGCAGCAGGGCTGGGGGAGGGCTCCAGCGCCCTGAGAAAGCATGGGGGGAGGCTGCCACAAGGAGAAAAGATGCTCCCTTTTGTTTTACAAGGACTTTCTAGACACAATTTCATAAAAAGTGAATCTCTCCGGTTGAGGCTCAAACCGCAGAATCCTTTTTCCCATAGCACAGGTTGTTTGTTATTTTTAAAAGGAGTGCTGCAGTTTTTCATTTCAGGTTGAAAATAGTTGCAAGACGGTGGGGGGGAAAGGGGGGAAGAGAATCAGCCCTCCTTTTCCTCCCCCACCCCAGTCTAATTAGATTGGATTATAAACTCTGAAACCAGGGCAGTCTCTCAGTGCACGTATGTGGGATGTGCAGGACAACAGGGACCCCACCTCCGGTAGGTCCCTGTTCCTACTTGGCTACACCGCACTGAGGAACACTTAACAATGGGTCCTGTTTTCAAGCAACCTTTCCCTTCTGTTGCACTCTCCCCCCACCCCCTGCCCCACTCCTCACAGGCTTCCAAGCCGGATTACTCCAGTACAGTCTAAACTGAGCACAAAACCCGGAGTTTCTAGGCTTTCGCAGAGTGTGTTTTTCACCCAGCCCAAAAAAGCAACATGAAATCAGAGTCCAAGTACAAGCTCTTTGCCTCCCTCCTTTGTCACTTCTTTTCTGAAGTACTTACTGCCCAGGCCACAGGTTACCTTTGCAGTCTGTCTGATCAGGACACAATGCAACGTGCTGAGCTGTAAGCTACGTAGGAAGGGTAGTGCAGATTCGCAGCTATGGCAGGGTTGGCAATGTGCTGGGTTGGGGTTAGCTGGTGAATTGGGAGGAGCAGATACAAGCTAAAGCATAAGAGACCAAAATCAGGCATGGAGGAGGTTTCCAGCAGGTGTTACCAGTACTCAGTTCCAAAGGAGTAGCCGTGTTAGTCTAGTTCAGCAAAACAAACAAGGGATCTGATGGCTCTTCGGGGAGCCCTCTCCCCTGCAGCTCACTTCTTACAAGGGTGCATTTACATCCCTCCTTCAAACACACATCTGGCAGAAAGCCATTGGGTGGATCCCACCCAACATCAGCCAGATGAACCAAAAACCTTTTGTGGTTTGATGGTCATTTGCTTGGCCTACGTCACTCCATGGGCTGCCTCTGACTTCAGCAAAAGGGTGCTTGAAGTCAAGGAGCTAGGGCCAGATTCTTACCCCCCTTGCACTGGTGTCACCACTTATACATGTGCAGAGTGGGTATGAAATGCAGCTGTTCCTGGCTCAGCACCTGCTTCAGCAGGTATCACCATCCCTTCGCTAGGTTTCTTTTTCCATCACACCAAGCACATGCCAGGCATTGTGAGAGACCAGCAGCATTTAGACATTCTGAGGACCATCATCTAGTACAGCACCAGTTAAAGAAGCAACCAGAGCTCCCTAGAAGGGCTGACTTACCACTGGCATGCCCCATCCTGGCTAAGTCCGGTGTATCAGCAGCTTCTCTTGTAGTAGCCCTTGCTAACAGCTAGTCTGGTCCTGTGGTGATCACCCTCTTCTCAGGATCCAGCCCCCTTCCAGTTGAGTCACTTGTAGTTTTACTCCAGGAGTAATTGTCTAAGAGAAACAAGGGTCCCACTATCTACCTCATCTGCCTCACTTGGGTCTGACCTTTTCTTGGGGCTCTGTACCACCTTACTAATAGCTGGCAGGGAAACCCTCTGTATTAGGCTACAGTCCAGGGACCCTAGGACAGGCACAAACAGGTCACACTCCCTGGACTCATTCTTACCAAGCTTTTCACCCCACCTCCAGAGCCTAGCCTATAGGCCTCCCCCTGCCCTACTACCAGGAAAGCAATTACAGTTCCTCTCTACAGCACTTTCTGCACTCTACTTCCTCTGTTTATACCATCACTTAGCCCCACCCCTGCCAGGTTTCATCATTAATTAAGCTTGGCTCACCCTGCAGGTGCAATCAGGGAGGCTAATTGGCCTCTCCAGCCCCTTTCATCAGCTGTGTAGGATACCATACATCTATTGCTTATTATGTCCCAGGTAACTTGGAGCTCCTTAAATCAGGACTCCCCAGACCTGTGAAGTATATTCCTCGGAGCTTTAGTGATCACATCCTCACAGCTTGGGTGTAGGTCCAGACCAGCCTAAAACCCCCTCAGCACAAGCACTAGCCTCAGTGTAAAACCTGGGCAGGATTTTCTGGGGTCAGACTCTGAGCCTTGCTGGGGGATCTGGAGAGAACATCCACAGGATGTACACTCTGGCTCAGCAGCACACGGGTTAAAGAAAGGTGCTTTAGGTACCTGAACCTGCACTGCCAGGGTTAAAGGGACCGGCATCTCTGGCTGGGACACTGCAGGGGGATGTGGGATTATGTCCCAGCAAAGCCCCAAGCGGTCACCTGGCTGTGCCAGATCCTTAGCTCCATCTCTCAGTCCAAACCCACAGAGCGAACGTGCAGTGAACTCCACATGAATGACTGGAGCCTCTCCAGCTGACAGCAGCATCTCTGCCCCTCCACCAATAGCCATGCACCGCCGCCCACCACTGGAAGCAGTGACATCATTTCTGACCAATGGCAGCTCAGCAAAGGGATGCAGCAGCCGCCTTGGAGTGAGATAACCGATGTCAGCTAGACGGATATGCGTACGCATGGCCTGGCTGTGTCTACACTAGAGAACTGAACCGGTAGCACCGCACCAGTCTAAGTACCCACAGTGCGACATGTCCACCAGCCATCTGTCTTGGCTTCTGCGTTGCCCTGCATCCACTCAAGTCCCTGCAGTGGAACTGCCTGCTCCTCCATAGAGCCTCCTAACATTTCAGAGCCTCCCTGCACCTCCCGCACTCCTCTTCAATTGCTCCAGCGGAACGCAGCTGCCGTGAGAGGTCATGGCCCTGCAGAAAGGGGACTAGCTGGGTCCCCATTTCTAAAAGAGGACTTTGAATATCAGGACAGAGACCTTGAACTGGCATCTGACCTCAGCGGGGAGCCAGTATAGAGGGTGGTGTATGGGAGTGATGTGTTTGGTGACCTGCGCTGTAAAGAGACGGGCTGGCACCCTGGGTACCAGTTGCTGTGCTTTTGGGATGCATGGCTTCATTCCTAGATAGAAGGGAGGAGTGAACTGTTGTTTTGGTATTAAAGACCGGTCTGATTGATTGTTTCCCAGAAACTATTTCACTGTACACAAACCAAAATGCAGGCCAGCTGCAGTGGCAAACCAGAGTAATCCAGTTACACGAACAAAACCAACTGAATTTTTTACAGGTGCATCTAGTCCCCCTAAGTGGGGCTTCAAGTCTTTCTTGCCCCTGTTACCTGAAGGGATGCAGGCCCTAGGGTGAGGACTATGAATGAGCTGGATGGTAGGCACTCCAACACGCACTATTAACCTTTACCTGATATGTGTATGAGCCAGTTACTGGGTTCAATGCACCATCATTTGCCCCTGAGCCCTCATGTACTCCTTGAAAAGCTCTCATTAGAACTGCCTGGTCTCTGGTTTCACACTACATCTGCCTGAACCTGTCCAGTCTCTCACAAGCAGGCATCATTTTCACCTCCTTCCATCACTCACTCCAAGGCCTTTCTCAGGTCTCTCTGCATGTCTAGGTAGCGGTCTTCCTTGCTTTTCCCCGTCCTTGGACTTCTTAGCCATTCTCATGTGGATCTTCTCCTCCAGCCCCACACCTGCTTTGCAATGTCTGTAGCAGGTGCTACAATAAAAAAGAATTGATGGCGTTGACTGGCATCCCCATGCAGAAAGTCCCAGCGAAGGACCGTTGGGCAATTCTTGAGCTTATCAGGAAGTTAGGATTATTCACGTGAACCATATCAAAGGAACTCCTCCGTGGATGGGGGGCATGAGGATGGAGAAGCTGAAAGAAGTTCTGTGGGGTTTGATGGAAGCATATGTTGCTTCCATCGCTGATTTACATTTTCAGACACAGCTGCCAAGGATCTGGAGGTGAGGGGGGAAATAAGGCTGAAGATTAATTCTCTTTGCTAGGCTGATACATTTTTATCATGTGCCTGAGAGGAGGAGGCCACAGGGCGTAAGCTCTTCTGGCATGTATTTGTTGTACCTAGTAAAATATGCCCAGGCCTGTCTTTTATGCGTTAGGTAGAAAGAATGAAATGGGACTGCAGATGGGTAAGAGAAACGTGTCTCTTAAAGTCATGGTCTGGGCTAGGGTGGACAGAGAAAATGAAGCGTAAATGTATATCTTGGCTGCATGCCCCCTGGGTAATTCCTTCTGAAAAATTATCCAATTCTCAGCTTCTGTCTTTCCCTTCTAGTCCAGCGGCACGGTGTGGCCCAGTCAGTTGCAGAGCTGGTTATTCTCAGCCCGGCTGGAAGCTGGTGGCAGGGTGGGGTGTGTGCCAATCCACAAACCCTGGGGAGCTAACCCGCTCATCTGGGCTGATGGCATTCGGCGGCTGGCCTCTGGTGCATGGGGATGGGGGAAGAGTGGGGGGGGGAGGGGAGCAAATAGAGGAGGACTCCACTGCCATCTTCCATGGGATAATGGCAGCATTCCAGAGAAACCGATAGACCCTCTCAGCCCCCTTATACCTGAGGCAGTCACTTCTTTTCCTGCTGCTGAGCACGGCTGCTGTGTTGGATTTCTGAGCAGACCAGGCACCGTCTCTAGCAGCTCTTGGTCTGGTCTGGTTCTTCTGCCATGACCATTTACCTCCTCCTTCCTCCCCACTGTGCTGTGAGCTGCCTCCAGGCTCTCCAGCGGCTTCAAGGGGTGTGTGGAAAGGCAAGTATCAAGAGCGTGATCCAGCGATTTATGGAACAGGCCTGTTCTCCAGCCTGCACCAGATGTCCTGTTACTGTCCTGGTCCTTCTGCTGCACCGTTCATCTCTTGCCCTCCCCTTGGCATTGCTGACTCCTCCAGGGGATGCTCTTCTCAGCTAGCCAACTAGAACGGCCGGTTACACACCCGGTGCTCCTGTGACAGCTTTCAGCTGGCCTTGGATTGCACCATCTTGCAAGTGCCTGCTTGTGGGCTCCTGGCCAGCTGGAAGCACGCTCAAGGGAAGGCCTCCTCTGAGCCGCTAGTGACTGAAGCAGAATAACGCTGATTGCTGGGATGACGGCACGCAGCTCCGTGGTGTGTCCAGGGCTGGTTGCGCACATGGCTTCTAGCAAACGGGGCCCCTGTGCAGAAGGCAGACCAGGCCAGCGATTTAAGCAACGACAGGTGCACTGTGGGAGGAGGAAGGCTTCATGCTCTCACACCAGCAACCCCCACCCATGCGGGCACTGTGCACTGGAAGACCACACAACCTTGTTTCAGGCACGTCTACAGCAAATGGGGCACCGTTGACACACCTGCATGTGGAGGTGCAGTGTGTCACAAGCCTGCGAAGCAGACCAAGTGGCGGGGAATGCAGTAGACTCTGGTGTAGGCCATCCAGGCCCAGCGAGTGAATAAACAGGGTCTCGTCGCACAGCACAGAGCAGGAAAGCATGGCGGAGATGCTGCAATGATAAGATTGCTCCAACCAGCCACACAGCAGCTCAGGGCGCTCTCTCCTCCCCCACATCCTGCCCTCCCAGGGCCTTAATAGTGAGTTTTATTTCGCATCTGGCCACCAGCTCGAATACAGTCCTGGTTCCTGGCCAAACCCTGGCTCAGGGACACTGGGTGCTGCTTGGCCATGCGTGTTTTGTTTTCTTACCCTGCCTATTTGCATATGTGGCTGGTGAGGATTTGAGGAAAGCCCAGATGTACACTACTGGCTGGAACAGTCGCTAATGAGGGAGCTGGGGGATGTGACAAGGCCAGGTCTAATCAATTGAGGGAATAACGCTGGAGGGCCTCAGGCCGGTCCTGCCGGTGTCTTATAAAAACAGACTGAACTAGACCCAGCTTACGCCTCACTTTCTTAGGGGGAAAAAGAGACTATTTCAGGACGATTATTACTGATGCTGTGGTGGCACCAGGTGCTGTAACCCTGTGATTTATCTTCTGCCATGTGCAAGGGCACATCACGGAGACTACCATGGATCAGGCATGGAGTGTGAAGTTATAGGGGATCTGAGACACTGAGAAGTGAGAGAGAGTGTGCTCCCACTGTATATGGAGCAAGCTGGCTCTACAAGCTAATGTAATGTGGGTCTCCCTGTATTTCCTGGAGGGAGGCTTTCAGTGCATGGATGCAGTTGTGATGGGGATTCAGGGGCTCTGCTGAGCCCGCCCACACTCTCCTTTGATTGTCTATATAGATTAGTGGCAAAGGTTAAAGCAAGGTTGGAGGAGGAGGGAAAAGCCTGCTGGATCCTCTCTCAAGAGAGAAGGAGGTGTGCGTGCTTGTGGGGGTGTGGAGAGAGATCTCTTGAGCAAGCTGCTGGGGCGAGGGAACGGCCGTTCTCCCAGCAAAATGATGCAATGACTAATTCTAGGCAGCAAACAGCTTTGAAAAAAAGCGCTTGGTGGCACTTTCTAGCCTCAGCCCTCTGCAGCTTTTCCTCTTGTTCCTCTATGTGAGCTAAGGTGGGGTCACCCCCTCTACATACCTCCCCACCCACGCAAGCTGGATCTCCCCCAGTTGTCAATACATCTCCCTGCAGTTTTCCAAGGTGCTCCTGGGAAAGAGGGAAAACTAAAGCAGGAACGAAACAGCCTATGTCCCCCCTGCACCTCCCTCCACGTGGGCAGTTCAGAGAGGCAGCTGCATCAGCAGAGGAGAGGTATGGCACAACCCCTGTTTGTGCTTGCCTCGCACCCCAGGACCCTCCCACACTCAGGCACTAGTGTCACCAATAGGACCACCCCATTAAACTTGCAGCCCTGTGCTGTGCTGTAGGGAGTCACTCAGTCCACACTCCACCCCCTGTGTGGTTCAGGGACAGCCAGCTCGTCTCTACCGAGGTGCACCCTGTTGGCCACACATGTAAGGGAACCCTTCCGCTCCCTCTGTCCCCTTCAGCCCTACAGTCTAGTTTTGGAGAGGTTTCGCTGTGAGGCTCTGCTGCAGGAGAGGGAGCCCCAGCAAACAGGCTCCCGCCACCACTCACACCAAGAGATGCCGATGGCTCCATGTCAGAGGATGGGGTTGTCATGGTAACAGGCTCAGGCCTAGGCCCCCTAGGAGGGAGCTGGACCAGGACTGCACTCCCTGGGTACCATGTATTGTTAGTGAAGCTCAGACACATGGAAGGGGTTTGCCTGTTGTTGAAGGACCTGCAGGCAGGGGAGCGCCTGCCACGAGGGAGCATGCAAAGGCCAGATCCTGCACTGAAGTAGGAGTTGTGAGGTTCAGAGCACTCGCAGCATCAGGCCCCTGTGGTCTAAGAGGAATTAGCATCCAACACTCTAGCTCCAGGCCAGGTGGAGACAGCTCAGAGCATGGGCAGCCACATGGGGTGCCATGCCTCGGGGGTTCAGGACTTGCCCCACATACTCTGCTGCCTGTTCACAGGAGCCACCAGCAGGTGACAGAAGGAAAGGTCTGGTGTGGGGGATCTGGTAGGAGCCCCTTCCTCTCCAGTCCGTGCTAAGGAGTCTGGGACATGCCCCTGAGCACTATAGTACAGCTTCACAGAGCGCACAGCCTGTGGCTGAGTTTGGAGCTGCTGGGAGCAGTCCTGATCCTGTGAAATCAATAGAGTTTCACCTGCCTGTGCCAGGTCTGGATTTGGCCCCTTATTGTCTTAGGCTGTATCTAGGCTCCCCAAAATACTTAGTAACTGTTACTTGAGTCTGGGAAGTTCAAATAAAGTGTCAGAGACAGAGGTAAGGGAGAAAAAGAAAGAGGAGGCTGGCTGGAGCAACAGAGAAGGCAGTGACAGAGCAGAAGGCTCTTGCACCACAAACAATTCATGCATGCAGGGGTAGGAACAGAAAAGACAAGTGCTTGCTGATCACAGGGAGCGGGACAGTCTGAGAGTTAACTAGGGCAAGCCCATGCAGGAGTTAAAAACAAGAAAGGCAGTTTTCTGGTTCCAGGACAAAATGGACATAGGTCCAGCAGAGCAGAGGACAGGAGGGTGTGATCATGCGTCTAAAATATTTGAGAGAGCTGGGGAGGCCTTAAAGAAGAGATTTTTAAGAAGAGACAAAAGCTTGGCTTGGGACTTTCCTGTGTACAGTGTGTCACATCTGTGGAACACCTGGGGAATGACAAGCAGATTTGCAGATGGAAAGCTTGTGGTTTGGACGATGCCTACACTGAAGGCACATGGCAGGTCTGATTACCCAGGAGAGAGCAACCGCCCTGAGACACTTAGCTGAAGGAATCCAGAAACCACAAGTTTGCCTGGTCAAAATGGATGGGGAGGAATCAGTAAAGGCGCCAAGGGATGGAGCCCTGAATATCCTCCCGGGGGAGATGGTTCAGGTTAAAAACAGAAAAAGGACTGAGCAGATGGTGGCAGAGAACAGGACAAGGAAATGAAACCCATAAGTGAAAGAGACTGATAGGTAAGAGCAGATCCATGATCAGAGAGCACTTGGTATGCCACCCAGCTATGGAAAGGGACCCAGAAGGCTGGAGTCCTCCATGGTGTCAAAGACTTCCCTGAGGTCCAGGATGACCAACAGGGAGAAAACGCCATCAGCAGAAGAGACGTCACCATATTACGGTGAGAGAGAGTAGCTTCCCGGCTCTGGGCAGAGTGAGAAGAGCCCACCAGAGAGGCACTCCTCTCTCTAGCGCTCTGCTAAGAAAAAGGAGGGTTAGCGCAGGAGAGGATGGATGGCGGCAGATCTGAAAGAACTATGACAGGAGCTGATAAAGGAGCTAGCCTGCAGAGAAGGGAGGCAGGAGAGCCACTAGACCTGGGGCAACAAAGGAAAGCAGAGAGGACGGTGTTGGGAATGGAGGCAACAATCTCATATTGAACCAGGGCCTGCTCTCAGGCAAGGACAGATGCGAAGCACCCATCCGTGGATGCGTGTGTGAGAGACTCTAATACCCTGACTGCTGGACCCTAGCTAGTGCTTCACTTCCAACTTTGGCTCCAACAGCCTCAGTGAACTCCAGCGGTGTTGGGACAGAGCAACCTTATACCACATCATCCAGATCAGAGCCATGGGGCAACAGACCCCAAATCCCCCTTGCTTTCAGTGGGAGCTCTGTCAGAGGACGCACATCAGAAGCCAGCCCAACAGATATGGCAGTCTCAGCTGTGCGGTGTATGGGCATTTAGCATCACATAGTCGTAAGGGTCATGAAATCTGTAACTGATGAAGTGAGCCAAACGCGGCTCTCAGTTACACCCTTGATTCCAGTGCGATTGCACCACTGTCAATGGGAACATGAGCCAGGGAGTAGAACAAGAAGGAAAAGAAGGCAATTAAGCAAAGCAAACTTTGTAATAATGGGACTCTTCAGACCCTTAGAGGCAGTGCTGGGAATCATGTCTAACTGGACAAAATGGGTATCTGAGCTGCACTACAGATGAGGACACTGAGGCACAGAGGTGGCATGATGTGGTAAATGAGAATGAAACTCAAGAGTTAACTGCCAGGCCTCATTGCAGTAAATAGCACTGCCTTCCAAAGACGTGGTCTAAAGGAGCATCCTTTCCGTAACCTGTGGAACCACCCTTTCCATGCTGGCCCAGGCCGGGGGAGGAACACCAGTAAACTGCAGGGCTGGGGTCCTGCCTGTATTAAGTGGGGCTCCAGGGTTCTTTCTATATCAGGGCAGCCTGCAGGAGGGTGGGTTGTGTGCAACACCACGCAATGGGTGGGCCCAATGACAGGTGTAAATCCAGAACAATGCCTTTGGGATGTTGCACCGCTGTATTGGAGCCCAGCCTGTCCCGCAGGGGAAGAGGGCCCTGAGGTCTGGGCGGGTGCATGGGAGTGCAAGGGCAGGTGTGTGACAGGGCATCCGCTGCAGCACTGTGGGAAGCCTGTCTGCTGTCTCTCGGCACTGGTCCTGTGCTTCAGCTGATGTGAGACATTACGTCATTCCCTTGTGTCCCTCTGGCGGGGAGGGGCAGGCTGTATCTTACAGGCTCAGGTGCAGGAGTGTTCTTAAATGCTCATTTTTATGCAGAAGAGTCCCTTTAAATTGGTCATTATTATTCATGCTACCAGCAGGCTAACAGAGAATGGCGTTAACCCTTTGCTGGGTGGGCCTTGTCTGCTACTCCTTCCTGATCCATCCTTAATCCACAGGGTGGCTTTCCCTGCCACGGGGTTGAGCACACTTCACATGAACTGGCTTTTTTAATTGTTATTTTAGTTGCTCCGACCCTGGCCCCAAAAAGCTGGCCCTCCATATGCTGACCACAGTGCCACTCACTCCTCCGACCTCCCACTGGGACACGGCCGTGCTGCTGGAGCTATGCAGCTCACCCTCAGCGCCCTGTTGTGGGGATGTTGGAGGAAAGGGAGGGAGAAGGAATGGCTGAAATGCTGAATAGCTTTGCAAGGAACAAAGCAGCCACTTACTTACCTGTAGAAAAAGGCTGAAGTCTACCGCTATCCTAAGTTTCTAAGCCTACAGCAACATCATCTACACCCCTTTCAGGGAGAAGGGGGATGGCCGGGCTGACGGTCCCAGGGCTGACTCTGCACAGTAAAGGGCAATGCTTTTATCAGGGAAAGCTGGTTGCAACACACTGGGTTCAGCTTGCCAGGCAGAGGTGCCCTGGCCTCTTCCATCTCAAGGGGCCAGTGTCACCCTGGGACAGCCTCTGTTTCACAGGGACAAAAATCCATTAACACATGAAGAGCTCAAATACTATGGCAAAGAGGGCCAAAAATTAAAGTCATCCCTCCTGCATGTCAACAAGATGACTTGCGTAGCTGTCTCCATATTGTTCATGGAGAAACGTGAGCACAGGGCATGTGTGGCTAGTAAACATGTGCATGTCTGCCATGTGCACTGCCCAGAAAAAAAATAGCATTGAGCAAACCCCAAGAGTAAGCCATCCAAAGCCTTCTGCAGGATCAAATTCCCAGCCCCACTTAGAAATAAAGACTCATTTTCCCCAGCAACAACCACTAGGCTGGCAAATATTGTGGTAGTGAGTGATAGCCCAGCTCAGAGAGAGGGTTTTAAATTGCATTACAAGGGGGACACGCAGGGCCAGCTGAAAAGATGCACTGGAAACTGAAAGGGAGCGCACAGCCAGATGTAACTGGCATTGAGACCCGTGCAGTAGTCACCTGCAGCTTGCTGCAGACAGGATCACTGGCTCTGACCTTTCTTCCAACAGCTCTGCCTTCCCTTACACTGGCGTCATCAGCTCCCAGCCCGCTGGGATTCTGAGAGACAGAAATAACCCAGGGATGCTCCCCAGTTCATGGCAGAGAGCAGGCTGTAGCCAGTGGGAGTGCTCATCTATTGCTGAGGAGCATATGCCCATGTGGAGCAAGAGGCACATCACTACATCTCTCCTCCCCCCAAACACACAATCAATTCAGGAAGAAGCACAATGAAGTAGCCCAGCCTGCCCCAGGGGATGTGCAGAGCAAAGGGTTCCTCACCCAAGCCTGCTCCTGAAACCAATCTGGCATATCAGGTCCACAGCTGATAGCACATCCCTGCAGCTCCCTGTGACCGGCCCACGCTGCCGCTCACATTAGCTGAGCGTTCTCTTTACACATCACCCCGATCCACTGTTGGTGCCCACCATAACTCGGCCTTGGTGGATCTCTGCTGTGGGGCAGCAGCTCTGTATTTGGGGGATCTTTCTATAGTGGGTGGGACTTGTCTCCCCATGGGGTGTCTTCTGTGCCAAGAATGGGCCTCTTCTGAGGCCAAGGGCATGTCCTTGAGTGCTCGCTCTGTCCTGGGGGGGAGTGCCTTTCATGTCCAAGGGAAGCGAGTGGCAGCTGATGTGCACTTGTGCTCTCTCCAGTTCTCCAAGGAGAAGTATATCCTGGACTCGTCGCCCGAGAAGCTTCACAAAGAGCTGCAGGAGGAACTGAAGCTGAGCAGCACAGACCTGCGCAGCCACGTGTGGTACCACGGACGCATCCCCCGAGAGGTGAGGGCAGCTAGGCTGCTGTTAGGCACCCCTAGCCTGGGCTGTCTGCCCTGGGGAACCCAGACTCACCTTACACACAAGTGCAGCCGGAGACACCTTAAGGCCCACTCGGCAGGGGACTCAAACTCAGCCCTTTGCGCAGGACTGGAAGGAAGGGTCGGGTGCCATGCTGGACTGTGGGATTACCCCTTCAGTGGGATCAGAGAGGCCGACTGACCTCTCCTGGCTGGATTTCCTCTTCAGGCAGCTGTGGGAAGATGATGGTTGTGCCTGACTCAGAAGAGAGACCAAGAACTCTCCACAGGGAGAGATGGAAGAGGGAGCAGGCTGGTCTCCCCCTTCACTCTGCATTGCCTCCATAGATCTGTGCTGCCGGGACCCCTGCCTGGCTAGGCAATCACAGGACCACTCTGGGCAGCCCTTGGGGGCACAAGCAGATCCCTTGACCCTGATGATGCAATACCCGTATCCCCTTCGGGGTCCCTCAGCTTCTCTCCACCCACTAGCACAGCCATGGAACCAGCTCCCCCTAGCCCCCTTTCGCTTTCCCCGTAGAGTCTTTAGATCTAGCTCGGGGCAGGCAGGGGAAACGAATGCTGGGAGGAGAAACCCAGCAGCAAAGATGCCCTACAGAACAATCCTGCTCTCCATTCTGGGGTGGGCACATGGTGTTGTAACATCCAGCGCTGGTCTAGCTTTTAGGAGCCTGGAGGGTTGTGGGGAGAGAAAATAAATATTGCGGGACGGACACTGTGATCCACAAACCTGAGCTCGGCACCTAGCCTCCCTGTGCAGTGAGCAGGGAGAGAGACACCTTACACCATGATCCACAAAAGCCAGCACGTTGGGTTGGAAGCCAGCCGTGCTAGCCTTTGGGAGATCCCGACCAAAGGGATGTACGCTGGGCCCCGCCCTCTGCCTGAGATAGGCGTCTAACTCCAGGCCGCAGGGAGCAGCTCTCCATGGGAGTGATCCACGATTGGGAACCCACCACCAGGAGCCAGGTGGCTTCCACATCTCAGTGGTTTCTTGCAGGAATGAATTAGGCACCTCCTTTGCTCCACACACAAATGGCTGGAAGAGGAGCTGCCGCCCACCTTTGTGCTTTTAGCCCCGTAGAAAGAGTGATTGGAGCAGGGGGACTGGCCCTCGGGTCTGCCACCTCCCACGTAGGTGCCTTACCACTCGGCTAGAGAGTCATTCTTTCCCTGGCCCGATGACCCATAGGAGAAGCAGCACTGAGCTAGAGAATGACCACAAAGACAGTGGCGAGGGGTTGAGGTCCAGTCCCCCTGCTCTGATCACCCACCCTTTATCCCCGATGGAACAGCATCAAGAGGAGACAGAGCCCCAATCGACGTATCCCACAGCACCATGGTACTCTCCTGGGAGGCAAAGATCCCTTCCTAGTCTCCCTCAGTTAAATGAACCCCCAATAGAAGCAAGCTGAGCATTGGGCTAAAAATTAGGAGATGGGCACACCCACAGTTCCCTCTTCCTCAGCTGACCCCCATTTTGAATGGGACCTGATCCAGCAGGCATGCTGAGAGCCCACCAGCCAGGTTGGCCCAGGCAGAGAGACGTCTGTCCTCATTTGGTTTGGGAATCTCTTGGGGCTTCGGTGGCAGATCTGCTGCCTTCAGATGCCTAAGGACAAACAGATACCATTTGCCCTGAAAACATAGGCATTGAGCGAGTTTAGGCTCTTACAAGGATCAGTGAGTTTTGGGGATCTCAGCAGAGCCTAAAACAGGGTGTTTGTAGGTCCCATCTTAGGGCCCTCAAGGAATCTGGCCCCAGATCTGTGACCTGGAGGGTCTCATCCCATCACACTGTATCAGGGACTGGGACCGAGATTCCAGCTCATGCTGCAAAGAGCATTTCTAGAAGGAAACCAGCAGCTTCCTCCAAGCTCCCTGCAGCCACATGAGAGTCTGGGATCAGGGGACTGATTCACACGGCCCTGCACCTGGTGGAATCACTTACCCCAGTGCAACATGGTGTAAAACACTACTCACTCAGAGCTGCAGCACTTCACATCAACTCTGCCCTGCTGTAAGTGACTGTACCAGGTAAAGGGCATGGGAAAAAATCAGGTCCCACGGTGGGGTCATCTCCCTTTTTCTCACCATGCGCCTAGGTCATCTCCATCCCCTTTGGGATGAAGTCCCTAGATCCCCCCTCCCCAGCTGACACCCGCCCCCACCCGGGTTCTGGAAAGTTGTTGTGGTGACCCCCACCCCATGTCTTACATGGCACAAGGCCCTGCTGCCCTAGGGCCAACCCCCCCAAGAGCAGGGGCAGTCTGATCTCCTCCGCCTGTGCCCCCAGGTGTCAGAGAGCCTGGTCCAGAGGAACGGAGACTTCCTGATCCGCGACTCACTCACCAGCCTGGGGGACTACGTGCTGACCTGCCGCTGGAGGAACGAGCCGCTGCACTTCAAGATCAACAAGGTGATGGTGAAGTCCAGCGATGGCCACACCCACATCCAGTATCTGTTTGAGCAGGAGAGCTTCGACAACGTGCCCGCCCTGGTGCGCTTCTACGTGGGGAACCGCAAAGCTGTCTCCGAGCAGAGCGGCGCCATCGTCTACTGCCCCATCAACCGCACCTTCCCCCTGCGCTACCTGGAGGCCAGCTACGGACTAGCCAATGGGAAGAACAGCGGGTCCCACAGCCCCGCCAGCCAGAAAGGGGGTCACATCAAGAGGCGGAGCATCACTATGACAGACGGACTCACAGCTGACAAAATCACCAGGGGCGAGGGGTGTCCAACCAGGTAATGAGAGAAATGAACAGAAAGGGTCTCCGCAGGCTGGGGCATCTCACCACATCCCTGGATTATCCCCAGGTGGGGAGGCTGACAGTAAGAGGGGAAATGACGTCACAGATCACACGGCACAGTCAGGACTAGAACCCAGGAACCCTGACCCTTCTCCCCAGGGACCAGCTGCATTCCTTGCTAAGAGCAACGGTGTGCTTTGCGCTAGCGCCCCCCCAGAGTCACCAGGGAGTCAGATCAGTAAGAAAGCACGGGATACCCAGTCAGCCTGATAGGGGTCCACATCCCTGCAGCTCCAAAACAGAACACCCTGGCCTTTCCAAGCATGCCAGAGATGGGAAATGGGAAGAATTTGCAAAATCTCACTCTTCCCTGCTCCTTTCTGCCCTCTGTTCAGCTTAGGCACAAAAGCAACACTAGTGCACTTACCCTCATTTCTTGGGTTGCCCTCATTCCCGTTCCAGTTCTCCAGCACGAGCCCCATGCAGTCAGGCTGGGTTACCAGCCCTCGGGGTAGGGACAGGCGAACGTTTAAATCCAAACCAAACTGCTTTCGCTGAGTACAGAAATTGCACAAGACATTTCTCTTCTTACTTGGGGCTGACAAAGCCTAAGCATTGGGCAGGAAGCAGCCACCTGCGATCCTGCAAATACTGAAATGTCCTGAGCTTTTCAAAGGAAATAAAGGCCTGATTTCCAGGGGTGCTGAGTACCTGCAGCCCCTACTGACTTCAGCTGGAATTAGGCATGCTTGAAAATCCCACCACCACAGACCAGCCTTTCAGGCGAGCTCCCCACCCACGTACTTCTGAAAATCTGGTTCCTCCTTTGCTGTGTAAATGGCAGCTGAGCACGCCTGAAAATCAAGTCGTAGGTGCCGTCTTGCAGGGTGTGGTCCTACCGCCCCAGCCACTACTGAATCCTAGGGACCAAATTCACTGCTGGCGCAGACACACGGTCAGACTTTCATACATTTGCATTCACATGGTGGATTTGTCCCCTGGCGTGAATCTACAGGAGCCACGTGTGTTGGGGAAATCTGTGACTTGACCTATTTCTACCCCATCCCCAGCGTGTCCTTACCACACCACCGAGACGCCTTCCGGAACTGCACAGTCAGCGTGGACCAAATCCAAGATCTCCATTCCCCGATGTCGCCCATTTCAGAGACCCCACTGTCTCCAGCCTACAGCACTGGTAGGAATCCATCAGCCCCCTGGAAAGCAAGTGTACAGACACACATTAGCTGTAGTATGAAGGGTGGAAATGGAGAAAGAGGTTGGGACATAGTTTGGGGTGACACCAGAGGCTCAGGCGTGAAAACTGGACTAGACTGTTATTAGATAGACTCTAGCCTCATAACACTGGCCGCTACATGCTTGATACAGATCTGGTGTACAGGTCAGGCTCCACCTCTTCCTCAGCCCTAGCAGCCAGCAACACTACATTACAGATACTGCCTCAGTTTCCCCACCTTGAGCCCGTAAGGCCACAACAACCTTGTATCAAAGGCTGCCTAATCAACAGGAAACATATCCCAAACAGGGAAAGCCCTCCAGTCTGGGACTCTCGGATGCCACATCTAGGTCTGGAGCTTGGGGGCCTGTCTTACACAGTCCCAGGATCTTGAGCTTCCAGGAAGCTAGGGCATTCTCACAGGCCTTCAATTCTCTTTACTGAAACTACCCCAGTCCTGCCCTCTGGAGATAAGGAGGCTGTTGTCATCTGGAGTCTATTTAAATTTCCTTAAAGCCTGCCCAGCACCAAGGTTCAGGTCTCACTAGTCCTTCCCATACCTGGTTTGGGATGCACCCCCTTGTTCATTGTCAGGAGCTCCTCTCTCCAAGAGCCTTTCTTACCATACAGATCCTTTTCCAACTGAGTTCTGCTCACCTTTTATTAAGGTCAGCTGCCAGCCTATCAATTAAGCACTAACCAGCCACCTGGATGATCAGTTAGTTCCTGGGGGTAATCAATTATCCCAAAGGCTGGTTCACCAGCTGCAGTCACGGGTAGACTGGCCCCAATTCCTTCTAAAAGGCCTGTCCTCCCATGGCAGGTGTCTTTGCTACAACTCTACCTGTCTGCTACATCACTCATTGCTAATGAAATAAGGAAATAACCTCTCTTCAGAGAGAATGACAGTTCAGGTTGGGAGAGAGAGAGCACAGTGGGTGAGTCGCCTCTGTAACAGGCTGCAGCCCCTCTGAGAACACCACGGCTGCTGTCTTTGCAAAAAGGCAGATCTTAGAAACATAAAGGAATAAACCACAGAAAACAAGGGCCTAGAGAAAAAAAGGGCTTTCCTAACCGCATACCGCACAAAGACTCCTTTAAAAAAAAGGAGATCACGCAACTGTTTAAAAAGAACCGGCTAGTCAGGATTAAACCCTAGGGTCGTACAACTATTAAAAATGACTAATTTCCACCAGCCCTTGGCCTCAAAGTTACACGGGTGCCTGGGATGCATGGCTCTGTGAGCTTCAGTAACTGGGTCTTTTCGTCCCTCTGCAGTGACGCGGCTAACACCCCAAGGGGCGCAAGCTGGTGGCGCACCCCCGACCTCTCCCGTCATAAGAAGATCCAGTGAGCCACAGCTGTGTCCTGGAAACAAGCCCCTGACAGACAGCACCCACTCCAGTCCCTGCCATGGGTACTCCAGGGCCTCTCCATCCCCCTCTGTTAACAGCTACAGCGATCCGGACACAGGACATTACTGCCAGCTCCACCCCACCTCTCCTGTCGGCAAGGAGAAACTGAGTCACGACACTGTGCCGCTCCCCACAAAGAGCTACGTGGAGATGTTGAAGGTGGAGGGGGGTCAGAGGGTGACTGTGGAGAACGGCTCCAGCGAGGCAGGGCAGCGAATGAAAGGGGAGCAGGACACCGTGGGCTTTGTCCCACCCACAGTGGAAATGAGCTCGTCTTTCAACCCCATGGCGTTCCGCTCCCTGCTGATCCCCCTGGAGAACAAGCCCCTGGAAATGGCCGTGCTGAAGAAGGTGAAGGAGCTGCTGGCAGAGGTGGATGCTAAGACCCTTGCAAGACACATCACCAAAGTGGACTGCCTGGTATGACAGGAGGTGTGGGGAGGGGGTGGCGTTTCCACGGCCTGCAACCCAGAGCTGACCCCTCCCTTTCTGGGCTTCTTGGAAGGGCTATCCTTTAACAGGAGACTTCGGCATCATATGGGGCCCAACCTGGTCACAGTGGAGCAGAGGAATGGGGTTGGGTGGACTGAGCACCGAGCTGGGGCCGACCACCTTTGAATTCTTTAATCCCAGCTCTGCCACTGAGGCTCTGTGTAACCCTCAGCAAGCCATGGCACTGCTCTGTGCCTCAGTTTCCCCATCTGTAACACGTCTGTGTGTGGGGGCAACTATTGACCTCGCAGGGTGCTGTGGGGGCAAATTAATATTACCTGCGCTCTAGAGACACGAGGGGGGTCGAGTCTCTCTGTTCCACTCAGCCCTGGGCCTCTCTGACAAGTGGCAAGAGGGGAGGACTTGGCCAGCGGGTTGGACTGAGACAATCCCCCTCATTTCACACAGGCCACCTGATGGGGATGAGCTGGAACCAGCCCTGGTCTCCACCCCCTGGGCTGGACGGGAGCCAGCTGCTAGGGTTGGGGTCTAGCCAAAGAGCCCTCCTGGGACCCTGCGTGTGAGGTTGGGCAGGATTATCCGGAGGCCCAGGGAGGGGAGGTGTCCTGCCCCAAGCCAGGCAGTCAATGGCAGAGAGAAGACTGGAAGCCAGATCTCCTGACTGACCTGTGCCCTGAGAGGCTCCACTCTCGCCACCCCCCATCCTCGAACACCAGCTGCTCCTGCCCTGTCTGTGCCCCCGCCGCCCCTCCAGGGTTTGTATTTCCAAGGCTTCCCCAGAGCCGTGGGGTCTGGACATCACGGGACCCTGGGCTTTAAAGCCAAACTCCTCCCTTGGGCTAAGTGGGCGCATCTCCATTTGCTGTCAGTGGTGCTGCCCCAGAGCCAAACCGGCCTCTGCGCCTCCAAGCCCTCGCCTCAATCCCCACCCGCTTTCCTTCTGCGTTGCAGGTCGCCAGGATACTGGGTGTCAGCAAGGAGCGGCAGAGACTCATGGGCGTGAGTTCAGGCATGGAGCTGCTCACCCTGCCCCACGGTCATCAACTTCGGCTGGACCTGCTGGAACGGTAGGCTGGGGCGTGGGAGGGCAGCCCAGCCTGGCTCCAGCAGAGCTGTGGGGCTGTCATCAGCCCCACTAGTTAGGGGTTTTGTGCTGAGTTCTGGGAGGAGCCGCTGGCACCAGATTTGGAAAGGGCCGAATCCAGGTGGCCTCGCCGTACAAGCTCTGCCCCGGATCTGCTTTCCGCGGGTTACCGAAGAGACAGCGACGGACCCCAGGGGAGCAGCCCTGGAGAGGGACTTGCTCAGTCAAGCCTCCACACCCAGTGCTGGCCTCCCCGTGGGTCTCCTGCCTGACCGTGGAGGGGGATCACCACTAGGGCAGTCCGGGCTCCATGGCACCATCAGTTCTCGGCCTCTCTGCTGGGCCCCCCATGAGGCCTCCAGCTGTGTCCCACTGGTCTGAGGCAGCCAGTTCACTGCAGAGGGGGAATCACAGAGCCATCACGATAGAGGCTTTCCTGGGCACTCCCCACTTGGGTCACATTTGAACCCGTAGCCGAGAGGCTCCCTATCCCCTCACCATCTCCAAACACCCTTGCCTCTGGCTCCTGCATGTCCCTTGCTGACTCCTCACCTTACGGCTCAGCCTCCCGTCTCCTCCCGCGGCAGCTTTCACACCATGTCCATAATGATTGCCGTGGATATCCTGGGGTGCACGGGGAGCACGGAAGAGAGAGCAGCCCTGCTGCACAAGACCGTCCAGCTGGCTGCCGAGCTGAAGAGCACCCTGGGGAACATGTTCGGTTTTGCAGCTGTGATGAACGCTCTGGAAATGACCCAGGTATCAACCCACCTCTCTGGCGAGTGCTCGGCTCAGCCACACCCTTTCCCCCCACCACCCTCCCCAGATCACACCAGCCTCACTGCATCCCCCTGGCTCCTGGAACCCGAACATCAGCACATTGGGGTCGGGAAGAGTGGAGAGACAATACTGGGGGTGGGCCGGGGTCCAGCTCAACCCTCAGAGTAGAAAAGGGAACTCTGGGGAAATGGTGAGGATGGGAGCGCCCCTTGCCCTCCCGAAAACGGGCTGTTCCCGTTCAGCTGGGATCTGTTGTTCTTTGCCGGGCTCTGCTATTTGGAGGACAGAAAGTCGCCATCCAATATGATACAATCGCTGTTTTAAGGCCACAGCATCTTGCAGGCCACGCTGCTCCCTGCAGAAGATGAAAGGAGATTAGAATTCAACTTTAAATCAAGCCCAGCTGGGAACTCTGTGCCCCCAGTACGAAGGAGGGAGCCGCTCTCTGCCCTCCCCATTTTGCTGTCTGTCACCAGCCAGGAGGAAAGAAAAAAGACCAGCAAAGCAAAAATTCTTCTGTTGAGCTCTTTAATCTCTCGCCACTGGTGCATGGTCAAGCTTGGCGATGCCCAGAGAGCTGGGGGACCAGCCGGGGAGGCTGCAAGTTAGGGATGGGGTGCAGCAGATGGGCTGCGTGGCCGTCTTTGCATTTCAGTAGCAGGGGGCTGCAGCTTGGGACCGAAGCACTTTGACCGAGTCGTGCGTGGAAGGTTGCGCAGATCCACCCTGCGTTAGTCTGTCCCCAGCACTAGCTGGTCCCTCACGAGAGCCAAACCCCAGTGCTTAGCGTGACAGCCCCAGTCTAGAGCTGGTAGTGTGGTGTGCCGGTCCCGTGGTCAGAACCCCTTTCCTGCTGCTTCCAGATCTCGCGGCTGGAGCACACCTGGATGGCGCTGCGCCAGCGTCACACAGAGGGCGCCATCCTTTATGAGAAGAAGCTAAAACCCTTCCTGAAGAGCCTGAATGAAGGAAAAGGTAACGGGGAGTCACTCGCCCCTTTCTTTTTCCCGTTTACTCTGAATCTCCTGCGAATGCTCTCGTTTTATCTGCTGTGGGTGTCCCCCAGAGACTCCACAGAGCTGTACAATCCCCCCCCCCATCAAGCCGAGAATGGACTAGCTCCTGTCCCATTTTCCCATATCATCCCACGAAATGAGTGAGGGGATACGGACGTGTCTTGTTGCATCTGCTTGGCTTTCTGCCAGCCTCTTCATCATCCGGATAGCACGTCCATCGTGAGCTCCCTGGCAAGGGGCAGCTCCAACTCCCTGGCCTCTCCACCAGACACCCAAAACCGCCCTTCTCCCCACTCAAGCCTCTCCTACCTGCCCTTCCCCATGTCCGGTGCTGGTGGTTCTCGCTCTCCACTCCCCTTGGACCCTAACTCCCTTATGTCGACCTGCATCACTCCATGTTCACACTGGGCTTTCATTAACTCAACTTAAGAAATTCCTTAAGTCGACTTAATAATTACCACCCATTGGGTCGACTTAAGTCCCGGTGTGGACGGGGAGTAGCCCTTAAGTCAACTTTATTAAGTCGACTGAATGCCAGTGTGGACGCCTATGTCCAATGTTAAGTCGACTTAATAAGGTCTACTTAACTTTTTCTAGTGTAGACGTACCCCTGAAGTCATGGGCCACCACACCCCACTGGGGCTTGCTGCCCATGATCTGTCCAGCCTTCCTCCTCCCTGGGCTGCCAAGGGCATTACGGCCAGATTCTGCAGACTGCTGCCGGGATACAGAAGGGCAAGACGACGTAACCCCACGCTAACAGAGTCCTGGCCACTCACCCACAGACTTCTCCTGGAACCCCCACTCCAGCTTCTCCCAGTCCTGCTCCTCGCTTTCCAAACTCCATTCAAAAGTAAATTGCAGTGGCTGGTCATAAACATAGCTTCCTCGAGCCAACCCACCCAGGCCACTCCTAGCTAGCTCTGAGTCCGTGGCTGCATGTTCCACGACAAGGGAACGGGGTGACATTCAGTGGGAAAGAGTGGGAGAGACAGAGCCGGATTTTCCAACGAGCTCAGAGCTGCGTTGGGTACTGAGCTCTTCAAAATTCGGATCCCAAGCGCTGAGCACTTGGAACATTGACTCTGCCCTCCTGACCATCCGGCCTTAGCTAGAATTGGGGCGTTCACCTTGGGGTCCCTAGTTCAAATCCAGGTCAGGGCTTGTAGAGACTGACGGCTGGTTAGTGACCTGGGGGAAATGGGTTCACCATCGCAGACCCATCTGTAAGGGAGAGGTGTCCACATCACACAACCTGCCATCACTGGTCCTAGCTGACCCCTTTGTCGGTGGACTGCCCTCTTGCTCTGGGGAGGGTCTCTCTCCTCTCTGGGGTCAGGACTGAGCATGTTGGGAAGTGCCTGTTTGGAGGAATATTGCCCAGGCTGTATCTGTTCTGTGGCTGTCTGCAGGGCCCTCAGTCTTGCACCTCTCACTATGATAATCTTTGAGAGTGAGCGTCTAAAGTGGCCCCTTTGGCTCTGGAAATGTTGGCTAGCAGACAGGGAATTCAGGGTGTGGGTGTGTTTTGTTCTCTCGCAGAAGGCCCACCGCTGACCAACACCACCTTCCCTCATATCGTGCCCCTCATCACACTCCTGGAGCGGGATGCTGCCCTCCTGGATGGCCCTGAACCCTGGGAAAACACGGACAATGGCATGGAGATTGTCATGGCCCACCTGGAAGCAGCGCGGATGATGGCGCATCATGGGGGACTGTACCACACCAACGCAGAGGTGAAACTTCAGGGTAAGGAAGCATTGAGTCTCATCAGTGAATCCAAGCTCACTTTGGGCCAAGATCATCAAGGATCATCCACCCATGGCCTTGGCACTCGCATCTTTTGGCTCTGAACAGCTGGGCAGCCTCAAAGAGCTCCGCCAGCCTGAGCCGCAAGCGCTGGATCTTCCTTCCCTTACTGCCTTTTCCCATCCCTGTGCAGCTGGTTCCACACCGCAGAGGACGCCCCGCTGTCAGAACGGGGGCCGTTCTCCTGGGTGGAAGGAAGGGTGGAATTAGGTGGTGCCATGCACCTGGCTGTAAATAAGTGGTTGGGATTTAGCCCTGTGGAAAGGTGGATTCGTCACTGGAGCATCCCCTTGTGGCTGGGTACGGCGTAGAGAAGGCTCTCGTCTACCTGGTTCACGTCTTCTCCCACCTCAGCCAGGTCATGTCTCAATTTCATCCCATCCAGCGTAGCAGAAAGTCCAACAATCGTCCAATGTCCTGACAAAAGCTCTTCGGCCCCAGGTCCTCACACCCTTCTCGTAGGGCCCTCCATTGTCCTTATCCCCTTCTCATGCCCTCAAGCCACCTTCCCCAGGGTTCCTCACCACCAGAGCCTGCCCATGCCCAGTGCTGCTGTGTGGAACGCCCAACTTCCTGCTGGACATCTCTGCTCCCAGGGCCAACTGTCCATCTGGGTTTGCCCCTGAACCCTCCCACTCTCTCTTCACTCCCTGTCTGCATAGTACCACCCACCTGGGCTTCATTTTCACATAAGCCTGGCCCACCCTCCAGGTGCAATGGCTTCTCCCCCTCACATTAACGCTTCCATTGCCTCGAAGGGGTTCACCCTCATACACCCCTATCGATTCCCCTAGACTCCCCAAACGGGGCAACACAGCAGTTCCCAACAATCAGGAGTTGCAAGTCAGGGCAGAATCTGGCCCGTGGTGTTTGATGGGACTTTGAACAGCGTGTTGTTCAGGCCATGACCTGGCTGTGGTATAAGTCAGCTTATTGCATTATAAGAAGGTCCATGTTTTGGCCAACCTCTCTCCAGCCTAGAGACAGGCATTGCATGGCTGAACCTCCCAACTTTGCTCCTGCTCCTGGAGTAACCCCTAGGTTTTACCACGTAGTCTCTGGATCTCATGGCCCCAGACCAGTTTATGTCTCCTGGAGAGCTGGAAGTGTAGAGGAATTCCAGCTGCTTTTGCCTGCTCCATGATGGACTTGTCCCCTGGTAGGTTGTCTTCTCTCTAATGCTCTTGGGTCTCCTGTCCTTTGCAGGCTTCCAGGGCAAGGCTGAGCTCCTTGAGATCTTCAGTACTGAGTTCCAGATGCGTCTCCTGTGGGGCAGCCGTGGTGCTGAGAGCAGCCAGAAGGAACGCTACGAGAAATTCGACAAGGTCCTCACCGCACTGTCCCACAAGCTGGAGCCCGCTGTGCGTTTCAGTGAATTGTAACCGACGTGGGGACAATAAGTTAAACTCACAGGGGGAGGGTGGCAGGGGTCAGTCCCTCAAATGGTCACGTAACCAGGTCTCCAGTCTGCAAGCCAGCCCAGTCCTCCTCATGCAGGCATGGGGGCTAGGCAGCTGTGGGTACCACGGACCCAGAAGGGGTTCAGGCTGGCGCAGATGGAGGGGGTGAGGAAAAAGGCTGGCATTTAACATCTGCAAAGGAAGAACCGGCCAGGAGTGAAATTGCAGCATTGGAATGGGTAGAGCTGGAGTGCTCTGGAGAAGAGAAACCTTCTGAAAAGTTCCAACATGGTCAGATTGATCACTTTGCAAACCTGAGGGAGAAGAGGTCCAGAACCGCTGTTGTGATATAGGTCCATCTGTGCTCTACCCATGCAAACTACAGGAGGCTCCATTTTCATTTCCACCCAAAGCAGTGACCTCCCCTCCTCACCCACCAATAGAAACCAGTAATGGAATCTCCCTGAAGGACCCTCCTACTAACATCCTATCTAAATTCTCCGGGCCGGCCCGGTGCAAATGTTTTGAGCTGTACATTTGTGGAGGAGTGAGAGCCCTGATCGTTCCTAGCCATGGGCCCTCCTGCTGATTGACCGCTGGAGTTTAGGGCAGTGTGTGCTTCCCAGCAGGGCTACACAAAGACGCCAGCAATCCACCTTCTCTGCCCTGCGATCACAAGGTGTCTCATTACCGCTGTGTTCGTCATTCAGCCACACGTGGCCCAGTTGTTATGATCACCCAGTGCCACCCCCATTCATACAGCCAGTTGGCCTCGGACATTTTCTCTGTTTTGTCGGAGACCTCTTCATTCTGCCTGTAAATACATTTCACATTCACTTGCTGTACAGACTGGTGGGGACGTTCTTGTAAAGAATTCTGCTCACATCATTTTGCCTTGTAAATAAATGTACAAAGATCATGGCGGTGGGGCCTTTTGCTGGGTTTTTTGGTTCTTACATACAATAAACTTTTATGCTGTTCCTCAGTGGACTCAACTCTTTGGTGGATGTTTACTATAATTTTCTATAGTGACACAGGCTTGTACCATTCAAGGTGCAGTTTTATATTGAAGCTTCAAGAGTCAGTGATATTTCTTCTTTTTATTGGTATAACATTCTTAATGGGGCAAGTGGGGCAAGGTGGGAATAACCTGAGGACATAGCGAGTAATAAGAGTTGCATCCATTGAGGATGGGAACTGAAACTATGTCTACACTGACATAGCAAATTCGCTGTCATCAAATCAATTTTTCCAGTTCAATTGAGTGACAGTGAAGACTTACTCAACTGATCAGGAAGTCAAGCTAATAAAAGCACCTCCAAAGAACGTGTAGCGCTGCATCAACAGGAATGCATTTCTCATCAGCACAGGCAGTGGAGATGACACACTAACGGGAGGTTATGAAGTTGATGGGCGTTACGCAAGCTTCTCTGTGTGGCTTGCATAACTCCGGTCAACAGCCACCAAATTTTGCCAGCAGTGTAGACAAGGCCATAGTGAAGCTGACCTTATCCCTGCAGTTCCTTCCTGGTATAACTCCAATTAAGTCAATGGAGTTAGGCTGAGCCATTAAGTCCTAATTTGATTAATGCAATCTTAACAGAAAAGCCAACCGCAGAGGGAAAACAATGAACTGGTTCTTAATGTTGGCCTGGTTGTAAGAAGGCTGCTCACAACCTAAAACATTTACATATTATGTACAGTCAAACCGTCACCCCAACGCATAATAATTAATGTCAAGCCTTCTCATTGCACTTGGCTCTTCCTGGGTTCCTCCTTCCGAACTGTTCAGCCCACACCCTAGATCCTTAGTCCCCGCTCACCTCCACTAGCCAATTGTGGTAAGGAGCCACCTGCAGCAGTGAGTCAGCAGAGGCCATTGAAGCCTTTACAAGCAGGAACAGCTCCAGGATCAAGGCTTGGATATTTCAGGCCAACACTGCTCGACCTGAGTACGTCCATCTGACACTTGCCATGCTCTGGGCCAGGGGAGCAGTGCTTCTGCACGGCTACAAAGATAAAATCTCAAATCGTATCTAATTAATTCTAGGCCATTTTCAAGCCTGCTGTCAGGTACTCTTGTCTAACTGCTTCCCAGGCTGGCACTGCCCCTGTTCAGATTGACGCTTTCTGTATCCAGGGCCATATCTGGCTATTGAATGACTGTCAATGCTGGTCCTTCTGAAGGCATCCTTAGAGGCTGCAGAGCTCCTTGGGACTCATTACACGTGCCTTGCAAAGACCATGGGGAAAATGATGTGAATATGGCTCTTTCTGCAGACAATGCGTTCAGATACCTTCAAAGGGTCAGTGGCCTTCTTCTGGTAATGTGTTTGTCATCGGATGGGGACAGATCACCAATTTATGTTCAAAATAGGATCTTCCCCAGAGCGTGGAGTCCACTATAGCAAGCGCATCCCAGCCGGGTCTCCACTGGAGGGCACCTTATGATGGCAAATGCACCCCAGCTGGTCAAACAGTTCCCCTGTCTATAGGGCTGGGATTAACCCACTTAGTCCTGAGCACAACAACAAAATGCAGCCTGTGACATCAGTCTGGAGATGGGTGCTGAAACAGAGAGGGTAATATCAGCATCTAGCTCTAAAAACCTCTCTTTCTTTTCATCAGTTGCTCTGCTCTCAGGTCAGGCCATCCACCCATCTGTTCATAAATGTGTGTTGCGGGTTATCATCCAGCCACCCTTCTGGGTCTGGCATTTTGAGCCCACTGCAGGGTAAACACCCCTCCAGAACCTGCTCACAACTCCTGACGGGGTTGTCCATTTTTGTTTTGCTGTAATTCTGGTTCTGGCGAATGGTTTGTACTAGAGGCCAAAGCCAACTTAAATGAAAACCACCCAAAAACCTAGGGTTTGGGGCATTCTATTAATCCCACAGGAATTGCTGTAGCTGCTGCGGTAATGTGTTTGCGAAAGGAATGGAAGAAGATCCAGGAGTTGTGCAGGGAGAGGAGGGAACCGAGAGACAGTATGTGTGGCACCTTATGCAAAGGATCAGAGCGCTGCTGAGTCAGTGAGAAGGCACCATCTTGTGGTGGCTGTAAGGCTGCGTAACTCAAAGTGTTGGAGTAGGTGGGATAATAGAATCTCAGGTCAGCAACCCAAAAGATGAGCCATTTATTAAAATTCCTTCCATAGCCCAGTATTTTGAAAGCCGCAGAGGGTGTAGCCTCCTTCCAGGAAGGGCTGGGCTGGCTGTAGACCCCCAGTGGGGGGAGTTGGGCCGGGGGGAGCTTGGAACCAGGAGTGGTCCCCCTCAGGGTTCCCCAGCAGCTGGGGGGGCAGAGCCACAAGGGGGCAGCCAAAGAGCTGAATGTGGCTCCAGAGCCGCAAGTTGCAGACCCCTGATCTAGCCTCTCTCTTACCCTGGGAACAAGAGTCAGTGCCTTGTGCGGGGCAGGGTTGGTAACTAGCAGGAGTGGAAGCACTGAGGAGTCGCTATGTCCAGTGCTAAGCCGAGAAGGGCATGCTCAGTGACCCTGGTCAGTGCTGGAGGCGGGCTGGGGGCTGGGATAGATGGACAGGCTTCAGTGGGAGCCGATTCCAACTCTTTTTCATCCAAGAGAGCCTGTTTCCAATGCCAAGGCCTCCAGGTGTACAGGGCAAAATGAGGTGTGAAAATGGGGCACCCAGGAGCACTCATATACCCCCAAATAGCAAACTCACCTGTGTACCAGTTGCCAGCTGTGCACGCAGACGGCATCTGTCTTTGAAAGGATTTGTTCGCTGCGCCCAGCCACGAGTGCAGCACATGCTTGTTCCTCCAGCTTACTCCCTCCGCAGGACTCCCTCTCATTCGGGCTCTCGGCTGAGACCCCTGCCTTAGGAGTCCCACAAATTCCAGTTTGCCTAGTGGGGCAAACACCTGCATCCCGACTGTCAAAGGGGACAACGTGACGTGGGCCCCAAGACACTCTGCGGCCCCGATCCAGGCCTGAGAGATGTTTGGACCAAATCCAAACCAGGATGACCCCAGGAAGGCCCAGCCCGGTACCAGCCCTCCCTATTGCACTGCTCCCCCCTCTGTCATGCGCCCGCCAGGGGGTGAGGGCAGGGTTTGCTGGGCACCTCTCACACCCCTGGAGCTCTCCGGGGGCTGCAATGGCAGCGCGGAGCATTGGGGCGCAGCAAGGACGGGCAACAGGGGCCGCACAAGGAGATGCAGCAGGAACCTCCCCCCGGACAGGGAGCCCCAGGACCCTGCTCTGCCCTTCTGCGCCCCTAGGGGGAGACCCCCCCCTTGCTCCCCCGTACTCAGGCCCCACCCCACTCTCCGGCCCCGCCCATGGCTCCTCCCCCTAGATTCAGGCCCCGCCCCCTAGCTACAGGCCCCGCCCCTCCGCTCTGGCTCCTTCCCCGCTAACTGGCGGCCCGGAGCTTCCCCGGTTCGCGCCCGCGGTCGAGCCGGGATGGAGGTCGGGGCGGGGGGCAGGATGGGCGGCGGCTCCGGGCCGCTCCAGCTCCTGCTGCTGCTGCTGGGGGCCGCGGGCTCGGCCGCCCCCTGGGACCTGCGCACCGCCCTGCACTGCAGCTTCTCGGCCGCCTGCGAGTGCAGCTTCCGGCCCGACCTGCGCGGTGAGCCCGGCCCGGCCCGGCCCGGCGGGGGTCCCGGGGATCGCGGCGGATGGGGAGGGCGGACAGGCGATCCGGGGGATGTGATGGGGG
>ML685804.1:5670427-5685109 GCA_007922175.1 Pelusios castaneus
GGGGGGATCCGGGGGATGTGATGGGGGTGGCCCAGGGGTGCAGGGGGGGATCCGGGGGATGTGATGGGGGTGGCCCAGGGGTGCAGGGGGGGATCCGGGGGATGTGATGGGGGTGGCCCAGGGGTGCAGGGGGGGATCCGGGGGATGTGATGGGGGTGGCCCAGGGGTGCAGGGGGAGATCTGGGGGGATGTGATGGGGGTGGCCCGGGGGTGCTGGGGGGGATCCGGGGGGATGTGATGGGGGTGGCCCGGGGGTGCAGGGGGGATCCGGGGGATATGATGGGGGTGGCCCAGGGGTGCTGGGGGGCATCTGGGGGGATGTGATGGGGGGTGGCCCAGGGGTGCTGGGGCAGCCCATATAGCGACTAGCAAAGAGCTGAAGGCCAGGGGTGGATTGGGCTTCCAGTGGCAGGGAGTTGGCAGCCCTGGGGTGCAGCCCCTGCTGCAGGAGATCTCTCTCCGCATGCCCCAGGGCTCTGGTGCAGCCCTAAAAGGCCCTTCACTTAAGGAACCTGGGTGCAGAATAACGGGCAGGTGGTCGCTGCTCTGTGATGCCCTGTTAAGAGGTGACTCACCCCCACCCCCCAGCAGACACTAGATCAGCAGGCCCCAGCACAGATGCAGAGGGCAAGATCTCAGGGGCAATGGCCATATCTGGCTAGTGATTATGAAGAGCTCCTGGGAGGGGAGGTGAAGGACGCCCCCTTTTTGAAGGCTTTGTCTACACCAGCAGTTTTGCTGGTCAAATTGTTTTTGGTGCACACCCCGGACCAGCGTAAGTCACCCAGAAAAGTGCCCCTGTAGACAGCAGTGTGGTGGCGGGAGATGTTCTCCCCCTACGATAGCTGCTGCCACTGGTTTAAGTTGGGGGGGATTTAAGCCCTCTCCCATTGGCTACACAGGAGACTTTTCAGCAGCCCAGCCACGGAACAGCTGTACTGCAGTAAGACACAGCCTGGGAAATCCGACAGTAAAACTCGTTCCTTCAGGGCCACCGCAATCTAGTTGTTCAGAAAGTGTCACCCTTTTGTGTTGACTAGAGTCTCATCCTATTGGAAAAGATGCCCGTCTGCTTCACCAGGAATTGAATTGGGACCCTGCTCCCTGGCCAGTTCCTATCTGTCTGTTCAGTATTTCTGTCCATTCCTGTTTCAAATGTCTAAAGTAAGGGAGCTTCCCTCCAGAGACTTTTGCTCCACCCACTATCCCCTGAAATTTGTCAGTTTTTCCTTTTCTTAACTGCACCCCATTACTCCCAGTTAGACTCCATAGTTCCCTTATGGGGCTTGACCTACATTTAACGTTTTACGGCGATGGAGCTGTTAGTTAGAGCTGTGGGGTTTTTTGCTGCACTAGTTATATAAGTAAGAGTAACAGTGTGAACAGTTACCCTGTTATAAAAGCACCTTTAACGCACTATACCTTTTCTATTCCTGAAGCACTTTTATGTGGATAAAAATGCATCTGGGCTGTTTTCAATATACAGCTGTAGTTAAAGAAGTGTACTTTTAATTCTTGAGAGGCCCTGAAATTTTCCCAAAGAAAGACATATTCCCCAGCCCAGCATCTGAGGGGAGCGGGCAGAAATGGCTTCAAATATCAGTCCAAATAATTCCAGATCTTAATCCAACATATTCTAAATTTTGGCTTGGATGTCTTCCAGGTCTGGAATGTGACTTGGCAATGAATCTGGTTGGGCAGCACCTTGTAAAACAACTGGTGGTGAAAGGAGTGAGGGAGTTTTTACAAAATCATGACCCTGTCAAACCTCTGGTGATGTCCTTCCACGGCTGGACTGGCACAGGCAAAACGTACGTCAGCTCCATGCTGGTCCGCTCCTTGTTCCGAGATGGGCTCCGCAGTCCGTTCGTCCACCAGTTCTCCCCACTAGTGCACTTCCCCCACCTCGAACAGATCCAGCAGTACAAGGTAAGAATGGATGCTGGCTCTGGAAACTAGAGGACAGCTTATTTCCTCTTCTGATCATCTAGTCAGGCATTGAGATTCTCCTCCCACCTTTCAACACGGGCTGGAAAGTGCAATATAAAGACTGCCCGTGCTTTCCAAACACAGTCTCGGCTTTACAGATAGAAAACCTGAGCTAGAGCCGGGGCGAGGGTCTTGACCAAGTTACACAGCAGGGCCGTGGACGAAGGGACTCTGCCACTCAGTCTCCTGGTTACCAGCCTGCTCTGATCACTTGACTATACTCCCATTAACCTCGGCATTGCTCAGAAACGAATTAGCTGACAAATACTGAATGGAGCAGGAGACCTAATAGCATTTGTGGGTTTTCTTTATATTGTATTTGGAGAAAAAAATTGTAGCTCTCTTGCTTCTTCAGAAGAAAGAGAACTTGAGTTAAAATCCTCTGTTGGAGTAAGTGTTTCCATGAAGCCTTTCCACAGTAAGTACAGAAATATGTAAATACTGGATCAGCTGCAGCCTGGGTGTAAGCATGTGCAACTGATGGCAGAACTCTCGCATGCTTATGCCTGAACCAAATCTGGTTACAGGTATATTTCCTAAGCATCCCTAACGGCTGGTCTCCTCAGGGTGAAGGGAGAGAGTGAGTGTTGGGGGCTACTAGTAAATGGATTTGTATTAGTGAGACTATTAAATTAGGCAAATTTCACCACGCTGAATTCAGAGCCAGTTTACCAGGGAACCGTCACAAATATCAGTCAGCTTTTCTCACAGCGTACAAAGTAGACACTTCTTTCCAAGCGGGGCTTGCTGTTCCTGGCTGAGTTCTCATGGAAGCTTAGCTCTTCAATAGCTCAAGCTCCCCTCACAAGTTCGGGGTCCTAATTGGTTTGGTTGGTTGGCTGGTTTTGTTTTCCAGGAAAATCTGAAGAGTTGGATCCAGGGGAACTTGACAAACTGTGGCCGATCGGTGTTTCTCTTTGACGAGATGGATAAGATGCACCCAGGTCTGATCGATGTGATTATACCATTCCTGGGACCCTCCTGGGTTGTGTATGGAACCAACTACCGAAAAGCTATCTTCATTTTCGTAAGGTAAGACAGCTCCTTGTGCAGCCACTATAATCAGGTTAGGGATAATTCTAATGCACGGCTATTCATCTGGTCAAATGTCAGTAAGTTCCTCCCTATTTTAATCAGCCAAAGCAGATATTTTCTGCCAATTCCATGAGATCTCAGCTCATTTTAGTCTCCAAAGATACAAGGTCTCATAGTGCTTTGCCTTTTCTACCGTTTGGCAACCTGTAGCAATCTTCATAGGCTAGCCAGGTGAGAATATCAAGATTGCTTCCACACTGCCACTGCCATCCAAGAGAGGGGTGCTGATGTCCTGGGATAACTCTAGTAATTTCTTGTCTTGGTCTTGCTCAGCAATGGAGGAGGTGAGCAGATTAATCGAATGACACTGGATCTCTGGCATGCCCGCAAAGACCGGGAGGAAATCAGCCTGCAAGATCTGGAATCTGCTGTTTCAGCAGCTGTGTTTGAAAATCCCAATAGTAAGTCTTCCAGTCAAGTGGGAAATGTTTTTCCCTGATCATGTTCCCCAGCAGGGTGCCATGCCATATTCCAAACAGACCAATGATATGTCTACACTTACACATATTACAAATCATGCCAGGCTGTTTTCAAGGAGCCTGAGATGGAGTTAGGACCGGGATGGGTTGATTTGACAGAGGAAAGGAGTGGTTCTGCTGTTCAAACCTACAGAAATATTACCATACTTAGCAGAGGTCACCCACAATTCAACAGGAGGCGGATAGGATAGCGGGGCTGAGGCAGAAGTTACTTATTAAGGCTCTGATCCTGAGAGGTAGTGCCCACCTAGCGCTTGCCTTCATTCACTGCTTGGCACATTCTTGGGATTGGGCCCTAGAATAGGGTCATGTGTCTGAAATATCAATACAAGGATTGGGAACCAATGTACTTGGAGAACACTGGATTTGATTACTATGGATGGATCTAGCTCCCTCACTTGATTCTGGAGCAAAAGTGAATCTATTGGCTCTTCTGGGTAATATGACTTCCTGGAAATTAGCTCTTGTGATGCTGGCTTTGACATCTGATTCCTTCTGGGAATGGGGACATCTCCTAAGCGAATAGGGCAGAATTCCATAGAATGGAGAGAGACACTGAAAGTAAAGTCCTTTGCCTCATCCTTTTCTCCTGCAGATGGGTTTTGGAAGTCTGGAATCATCGAGGAGCACCTCATTGATGTCCTTGTGCCTTTTCTCCCACTGAAGCAACACCACGTGAAGCAGTGTGTGGTGAACGAACTCACCCAGCAAGGCTTAGAGGTACGGCAGGACATCGTTCAAACAGTTGCTGACAGCATCCCCTACTTCCCAGAGGAGGAAAGAGTGTTCTCATCAACGGGCTGCAAAACGGTGGCCTCCCGTGTCACCTTCTTCTCCTAATCTGAGAGAAGGACTCTTCCTTCAGAGCTGTGTGCATTTGAGGAGCCGGGAAGCAGTCTTCAAAGGATACTTGCTCAGATTCAGAGGAGCGAAATGTAATAATTCTTAAAGCTGCTGTGCCCAGTAAAACAGGGATGACCATTGAGAACCACAGTCTGCTGATAGGACAAATGCTGCTTCCTGTCCTCCAGCCCCAAGTTAGAGACTGCAGGATGCGATCTTGAGAACAAAGGGCAAAATGACTTGAGTCTAAGCTCTTTATCAGTCTGTTCTTTGCCCGGGTGGAGGGTGAACACCGAACAGCCAAGAATACCACCAGGATGTGTACGTGGTGTCCAAAGGGAAAGAATATCAGAAGCTGGGAAGTGTTCTTGGCTACTGCAACCTACCTTTCATAGCTGGAAATGTGCAGGTCTACCCCATTCCTCTCTGGACAGCTGCAGGAACTGAGTAGTCAAGATCTTCTGGCCCAGCTATAATGAACATTCTTCCCTGGTGCTTTTTTTAATGGAATTTTTAAATACTTATTTTACTGTGAATCTCAGTGTAAAGGCACGAGTCTTCTGGGACCTGCTGTACTGCCCTGTGGTCAACCAGAGCCTCCTCGTAAATCTCTGGAGTGAATATTAAGAGCCAACTTTTCTCAGGTCTTCTTTCACTGTGATCAGGTGCTGGTAAGGAGCTTCCAACTGCAGGATCCCCTATGGTGTATCGAGCATAAGGGAGAGAGAAAGGTGCAATTTCTGCTGTGACCTTGCCCAAGGCCCTTAACCTCCCTGGCCGTTCCTGCCACCCCAGAATACCAGGTGACTCCCTTTGAGTCGATGGGAATTCCCTGCCCCCTTCCCAGGAAGAACTGGGAGCCACCTATGTCTGTCTTTCCAGATATAAGAATGGTGATGTCTGCCTCGCAGGGAGACAGGTTTTAGTACTGGCCTTGTGCTGTATTACATCGCTGGGTGAATGAGTTTTGTTGAATGTATATGCTGGTGGTGTCATTCTGATAGCCAGGACACTGCTGGGAACCTGCTGTCCCTGTTCCATTCAGCGCCTCAGTTGCAACTTACTGGAGCACAATTAAATGCTGCTGGGGGCTGGAAATAATTCATAGGCATCTGTTCCCCCAAGCTCTCCTATCACTGACCAGCACAGCATCCAGGAGTAGCTGGCTACCCACAATACAGTCAGCAAACAGGTGAATGGCTAGGCAGAAGGTGCTCTCGGGAAGTCTCATCAGTACAGCTGTGGTGCAGTCTGCAGTCAAGCTGAGAAGCAGCCACGGCTCAAACTCTGCTCAGATCCTGCCCAGGATGCAGTTGGATGAGGACACAGATTTGCAATCAAACACTCTGCCTCTTCCAAAACATTTGTTGTCTGTCCTTTAAAATAAATCTGTTCAATAAACACAGAGAAGCAGCATTCACTTCCTGGGGCTCTGGCTGGCATGTTAGAAGGGAGATAGCTATGAACCTCCATGGGCCTGGCAAAACTAACTCTCATGGACAAGGAGAGAGAGCTACTGTCTGGTGATGGAAAACACGAGTGGTGATCTCCCCCTGGAGTAAAAGAGCCATGCCGAGCAGGAAAATGCATCCTCAGTGGGGGGAGCTGGCAGGTGGTCTGGTGAAGCACTGGCGTCTGTTCTCTCTGCCACGAATGCTCCTTTGGTTAAAATGCAAGGCGGTTCTCACACCATTCAAACCACAGCAGAGAGGTTAGAGCAGAACTAAATGTTATCTTCTAAAATTCACCCTACAACCACAGAGTTAGCTGCGACATTTTCATCCTAAGGGGGAGATTACCCACTTCCCACAATCACTTTTTCCTCCGGTTCTCACAGTCGACTTCCTCGCCTGTTTTCACATGAATGTAAATGGAAACCTTTTGATTGTCACTCACTTCACCCAGCTCAGAGTTTGCAGTAGGTGGGACAGGCATAACTTCACCAACTTTCATACGTGACATACGTACATCAGCCACCCAGAGTGGGCTGTGTTAGATTAACACGCGTTCATTTGAATCAAAGCATTTTTCGTACTCTGCCTGCCTCTAGATTAATGCAATGCATGGAAATCATTCCCAGCTACCCTGATTTCCTGTCCATTACAAAATAAAATTGTATCCCTATGTAGGAACATCCCTAGATGTTCACCTCTAAAGCAGAGTTACGAGTTTTCCGTTAATCCAGGACCCGTCTGTAGCACTAGCTTGCAGTATAATAGAGCCTGTAAATATAGTGATTTCCTAGAAAATACCCTGAAGTTCTTGGCAGAGCTGGCTTTCCTGCGTTAGGAAAACATAGCTTAGGCTACCTGGATAACAGGTGGGTCCGTACCTAGCAGGGTGAAATGGTGTCTCTGCAGATGCCCAAAAAAGAGGAGAAAAAGGAGGGGCTACAAAGAGACGAAGGGAGAGGAGCAATATATTTATTAGAGCCATAGCAGCAGGAAAGGAGTCTAACTGCATCCACTTTTCATTGAAATACACAGCTTGGGCTCTAACCCAGGCAGCTCAGGTGCTGTCTAACTGTCTAAAACAGTTGCAGCAGTTTTTGTACTCTGACACTTCCTGCCCTCTCACCTTTTCTCCTCCAAAACAGCGGCACTCACTTGGCTCGCTTTCCTTCTGGAGAGAGCGATCTGCTTGTACAGTTCATGTTCCATCACACAAGGGCTAATGGCGCCCTCTGAATCCTGCAGAGCTCGCTCAGGTTCTTCACTCTGAGCACCTGGTTCCTTTGGTTCATCCGCGGGAGCTCTGGGTGGCCTGTAGAAGCATACAAAGGGTCGAGAACTTACTCAGCAGAGCAGCTGCAAAAGGTGGTACATGAACAAATGCCCTCAGACAGTGGGAGGTTTGTGAGATCATGTCCTTGGGACAAGATTCATCGTCTAGCGAAAGGTGGCAAGCTACTGTCCTTCCTTTTAGGATTACAAAGGGACAAAACCCACTAGACTAAATCTGTTCCCATTCAAATCAGTGCAAATGTATGGGGTACCTAACCCAAGGATAATTAACGATATGGTACTTCTAGATTGAGGAAGTGATCAGGGTTATTAGATCAGCAATTACTGGATCTTCGAAACAGCTTCAGCAGTCCCAAGTCCTCTTTCTGGCATGTGCCCATTCCTCCTCCGTACCATTTGAGTTTAGCCTGGCTGTTGGAGTAGGGGCAGGCTTGAAGCTTTCTTTCCAAGATTGTTTTGGCAACGTCGGCAATCTTACTGCTGATAATATCCTGGATGGACTGTCCTGGAAAGAGGCTGGTTACAACTGGTAGGACCTGCAGAGGGAAGAGATGACAATTGAGTTGGCCGGGTTTGAGCTGCAGGAAAAAGCTCTTCTTCCTTGCATCATCAGAAAGAACTTCAAGGGGTAAGCTCTGCAGTTCCCATAAGAGCAGCCAAACACCTGCATAAGTTACATCAAAAATATAGTTCTAGCATTTACAAGCATAAGGGACCATCAGACCATCTACTTTGACCTCCTACGTAGCACAGGTCAGTACCATCCTACCCCAAATCCAACCACCAGAATCAGACCAAAGTGTTACAGCCTTGAGGGATTGGCCTTAGGGGTAAATTTGTTTTTATCCAAATGAAATCTTGCTAAAGTAGGGATTCCGGTTTTAAATATAAAGAACTAGTTAATCCATCAAAGCCTGTTGGGAGGACGCAATTCCTGGGAAATGAAGGTCTAGTTTATACTCAATGCTATGCACTACTTTGTTTAGATGGCATGGTAGGTTGCTGTGGGTTTTATTTTTCCACTCAAGCCCTGGTCTTGTTTCCTGGTAGCTCTTAATCGCAGGGGGGCTGTAGGGAGGAGCTGATGCGCTGAAGACACACACATCATGAGCGGCTTGAAAACAAAACATTAGAAACTGGAGTCCCTGGTTTATAGTTGGCAGCAGAAAAAAGCTCCTTAGGTTTTAATCTGAGGAAATGCCCTAATCATGATCTGTGTCACCATAATGTGAAGGAGCCTCACTCCTCTGCTAGACGCTTCAAAGACACAGAACACAGAGACTGGCTGTCTCCACCCCAGGGAGTTTACTGTCTAGAGTGTATATGGGCCCAAGTTAGTCGGGTGATACGGATTTTCACTAGTCGGCCGGTGTCTGGCACAGGGAGTGTTGTCAGTGAGATACCACCTCATTTTCAGGATCCAGCAACAGAGCTATGATCACATCCTCTTTAGCACTCATCACATCCTGCAGGAATAGGCGGCTCTTGGCCCGGTGCAGGTAATAGCGTGGCTGGCGAGGGTTGCTCTCAATAGCACCAGAGAAACAGTGCACTGCCCGCTGGTATTTTCTGGGAAAAAGAAGATACAGGGAAATAGTGTGCAGAATCTCTAGGCAGCATGAGCTAGCGGGGAGAGGAAGGCTGTCAACTGGCTGTAAGGTGGCAGAGGACCATTCCAACGTACCTTTCCTTGTGCTCCTGCAATCCTAGCTCATCCAGCAACATGCCAACACGTCTCCGTAAACTAAAGTCCATCGGACTCAGCTCCAGCGCCTGCTGATAATCTGCCAGAGCAAAGGTTAGCTCTCCCAGCCTAAAGAGGCAGTCTGGGGAGGAACAACACAGATTCCTTTAGCAAACAGCAAGCTGAAAGTCAGTATTCGAGTGTCTTGGTATGATACAACTGCTACAAAGGCCTGCAATCGATGCTGCCCTGTTGGCTCTCTCTAGATCTCTCCAAGCTACACAATCCCATCCTGAAGGTTCCCAAAGCTCTGTACAAAAGGAAGTGGATGAAAAGTGCTATGTAAGATTTAGGTATTATTCACTGAAATGCAGCCACCTGTGGAGAGGGAGGCAACAGCAGTTTAACAGTGCTCAGAAACACTGTGTTGCAGATTAGGAGAAGAAACGAAGAATATCACAACCAGCAAATTACAGCGGGATTTTAAGGAGGCAAAATGTAGTTTCCAATTTGGAATTAACAAGGTGACAACCTTGACAGTTGCAAAAAATTCCCTGGGATCTTTACTGATGATGACTTGGATGAGAAGGGAAGGTGAAAGAAGGTGCCTCCGGTGACACAGCTGAGGAATGAGTCAGTAGTAACACTTAGCGGTCACGCAGCACTTTCCATTTTCAAAGCGCTTTACAAGCACTGACTAATTAAGCCCCACAATGCAATGGGTATCAGTTAGGGTTTACAGATTAGGAAAGCAGGGTGCAGAGAAATTAAGCGACTGACTGTGCACCCTGGGATGAATCAGTGACAGAATTGGGGATAGAAGTCAGGGCACCTACCTTCCCGTCCCTTCGTCAGACTCCTGATACAGGGGAATGGAAGGGAAGAGGGCCATCTGCAGCACCCTTCAAGGTCTCCCATCTGAGCACTGACTTATGTATGAGATCCAACGAGACTGTATCTTGGGCAGGGTAGCTGTCGGCCTTCTGTACCCCCCCATTAAATGTGCACGTGTGCACACACAACTACATGGTTCCACTGCTACTCACACACACGCTCATGCATTCCCGTATCCCAGAGAACATTTCTGGGTGGCAACCTTTGACTGGTAAGTACGTTTAGAAACACACAGGTAAGCCAGGACTCAGAGAACAGCTGCCCCACCCAGGGATACCCTCACACAAACGCCATCTCCTCCCAAGAAGGGCTTTGCTACCTCCTCTGTTGACGTAAAGTCCCTTCTCATTCTTCTCCCCTTTCAAGGCTTTGTTGAGGAGCAGCACACCCTCTTCGAAGAAGCCCTTAGTGTAGCAGTGGACTGCAAAGTCATTGTATGTGAGCAGGAGCTGCCGTTGTGCCTCCGTGGCCTCAGCATCCCCTTCTTCACAGAGCTCTGTGGCCTTGATGTAATCATCAATGGCTGAGTTGAAGTCCTTGAGCCTTCTGTGTACAGTCCCTCTGCCGTGACGGGAGGGAGGGAGGCAGACAGGGAAAGGAAGGATTAGAGCCCGCAGGTTCAGGAGTCGTCAAATGATAGGTGCATTGAGAACCTAGAACCAGTAACCAGTCGCTGGAGCAGGCTCCCTCTCCTCTCAGTGAGTCACGGATGAGCACACTGCACGTGAGCCACCGCAGTAATGACTTGGTGCAGTGGGATCTCTACCTGAAGATGAAGTACCCTGCATCGAAGGGGCTGTTCTCTATGGCAAAGGTGATTTTGAGCAGGGCCTCCTTCAGGTTTCCCTTCAAGGCCTTATTCATAGCCTGGTTCTTGGCTTTCTGTGCTCGTCTCAGCAGCCTCTGCATTAGAACCCGAGCGGCTTCATGCTGCGGCTCCAGTGCCATGGCCTCCTGGATGTCCCGGTAACACAAGGTAGCCTGAAAATGGAGGCCAGGAGAGTACTAAGAACTTGCACTCTCATCCCTCGGTCACCAAGCCCTGTCTAAAGGGGAGCTCAGGATCGTTATCCCCATTTCGCAGACGGAATTTAAGACATAGACATGCCCAAGGCCACACACTGCATCAGTGGCAGAGGCCAGACCAGAAACCCACATCTCCTGACTCCCATTCTGGTGCCTGCCCTCTCAGTCACGCTGTCTCTGCATTGACACTCCACTGTGAGCAGCTGATAACTCTCCACGATCCTGTCATTCCCACCCTGGTTTCTAATCTAGGGCACCAGTTACTCCTGCAAGTGCCGGGCAAAAGGAGTCACATTTCTAACAGGAAACAAAACAGAAATAAGATATCCAGTTGCTCTCTCTGATCTCTGCGGGGGCACCTATCTCCTGCTGGGCCCAAAAATGTGTGAACTCCCATCAGGGAAAGGTATGCTACCCACAGAGTGAGACTCTGCTTCCATCTCAGCCTGCTTTCTATAGCCCAAGGAGGGAGAAGGCTCCCAAATGGTCTAGGAAGGGAAGGAAAGAGCCCTGTCCCAAGGGTGTGGATAGAATGTTTCCCCAAAGGGGTGAGCGTAGCTGGAAAGGTTTAGAATCATCTCTCTTGAAATCACTTTGATGCTTTATGCTACCTGATCAACCACAGAGCAACCTACTCTTCTCTGTCCTTAGGAAGCAATTCCACATAAAATCCATATGCAGCTATTGCTCCCCATTACTTGGATAATTAGTAATTCACCCAGCAAAGGGTTTATCCCAGAAACGTTGCCCCATCATCGTCCCACAGATTGAGAACCCTGGTTAATGGCTTATGGAGACAGAAATGCGCCATTTACTCAGAGCACCAGAAAAGACTTCTCGGTGACAATTCCCTGCAGCGAGCGCACCATGGGCAGAGCAGGTGCCCTGACCTGACTGAAGTGCTCATACAGCCTGGCTCTCAGGATGTACAGATCTGGGTTCTTTGAGTCCTGATCTAGCTCCTCACTGACCATCTGAAAACAGTCGTGGAATCTGTTCAGGGCAGCAAGACAGGTAATGCTGGAAGAAAAAGAAAAGGCACCGTTAAGCCCCAGTGGGAGATTCCAGTTGCAATAAAGACATTCCCGATCACAAACCCTGGGTTACCTCCTCCTGCGATAGACAGGGTTGTCAGGCTGCAGCTCTGAGGCTCGAGTGAAGGATTCCAAAGCATCCCAATAGACCTCTTGGTCAAACAGACATTGGCCCTGCGGATCCAAACCACACGGCGCAGGATCAGTCCGATTCAGACCACTCGCCCATGGCTCCAGGTGAATGAGAGAGACAGAGCATCTCTCGCTAAGTCATCCCAGGAATGAAAGTGCAGCTCAAGAGAAGAGGCAGCTAACTAAATTCCACTCCCTCCTAGTTGGAGAGCACTGAGCATGCATGAACCCCAGATGGGACATTTGGCTCTTTCTGTGCTGCAGATAAGATGACATGTTGGGAGGAGGGCCCAACAGACTAGCAAGGAAAGGGAACCATGAAACCTTTCGGAGAAGGAGGATTGGACAGTCTTCTGCCCCCAAATATAGACAGGCACAATGGACCTTCCCTTGGAAATCCAAGATAATCTTGACTTCCACGTCAAGACGCATCTCCAGATTTCCCTCCAAGTCCGAGATCAGTCACTAGACCCCATGTTTTAATGCCGATACTGAGAGATCAAGGAAAGGCACATGGCTGGGATAGGCAGGCATGGTGCTGCTGGGAGGGGATATTCTGTATCTTTCACCTGCAGGTGAAGGATGAAGGCCATGCGCACGGCATACTCTTCCTTTGCAGAGGACAATGAATGCGCCTTCCTGAGGTTCAGCACAGCAGATTGGAAATCACAGAGCTGGAGAAAGGCTTCTGCCTTCTGTACATAGAGCTCCACCTGCAAATGCACCTACAGACATGCCTCGGTCCTAGAATAACTTTCTTCCTGATCCAGTTTATCTTTACATTGAAACTAAGCCGTTGAGACTCGACATAGCGATCCCCCCACAGACAGATTCTAAAATATACCAACATTCACCTCCCTCCGTGGCATTCTTCATTTGATAATCTAGGAAACACGAGAGCACTACGGGCTTTGTCCCTTGTGCTGAAGATGCTCCACGTCCCATGCCATGCAGGGTGGACGTGTAACTTCAACTAACTCTGTATTTCCCATTGCCTGCTCACGATTTCCTTACCTGTTGAGGGTCCAGGTTAATGGCTTTGGAATAACAAGTGACAGCTTTCTCCCACTCGCCTTGGGAAAAGAACGCCTTCCCTTGCTGACAGCTGTGAAGACAAGACAGCATTATGAGCTAATGCAGAAACACATTTCCCCTCGTGTCAGCCACAGACCCATGGGAGCGCTGACTTGGTTTCCCCACCTGTGAATTGGAGATAATTGTTATAGCCCCAAGTGTGTTATGAGGCTTCATGCATTATTGGTCAAGCACATGGAGATCTTTGGGTGGAATACAGTAAAAAAGAGTTCCACAGGGTAGCCGTGTTAGTTTAGTTCAGCAAAACATCTTGTGGCACTTCTCTACAGAGCACACTAGCCAGCGCTCTGAGCCTTCTCAGGACCAAGAAGGGGAACTTGTAGGCCCACCGCTCTAATTAACCAGCACTGCAGGATTCTGTAGGAGACTTGGGTGACAGGGAGAACAGATTCTAAAATACAGGACCCAATAGGTGGGTTTAAGGCACTAGTAATGGGATAAATATGTCATCTCTAGTTCACATCCTCCTCTGCTTGGTAGTGACTGAAGCCATCTGATGGTTTGGGGGCCTCACTATATAACGCTGATGGTCTGTCACAGAGATTAGAGGACCCATGATTTTCCTAGGTTTTTATCCTTCTTTGGGCTATGGATGAATGTCTAATTGCGAAACATTAGACAGTCTCCTAACTGGCAGGTCCAACTGCAGACAGACTTCAATTTCAGAAAACAACGGAGGGTGACCCCCACTTCTGGTGAAAATTCCCATCTTAAGTTGCTGGATCTCAGCTCAGTTCCTGGAGTACAGATAACTCCATCACAACAGGAACTTAGTGGGTCCTAGCAGGCAATTAGACCAAAGACCAAGGAGGCTGTTCGGCCTGAGCATCTCTCTTGCCTGGCACCCTCCAGAGTAGGAGGCTACAGCCCAGGCTGTACCTGTTCTGTGGATAAATCAAACACCAGTCCCTAGGACTGTCATTCCAGCACCTCAAACCAGCTCCAAGTAAGGTGTTTTAAAAGTTTCATCCCCAGCCTCCTTGCAGGACATGGACAAGAAACCAAATGTTTGTAACAGTGAAAATGTATGGCGTGTCTGCTAGCCACTCACTGCTCCTGTATCCTGTTCTGCACAATCGCTGTCGGGGACTTCACCCCACTGGGGTCCTCAAGGTTTCGCAAAGTTTGGCTGGACCCGAAAATCTGTTGCAGGGATTTCTCCTGGGCCGCCTGGAGTTTCTCTTCTGACACAGCAGTTGGGAACAACCCTTTGGTCTCCTTCTTCATCTCCACTCCCACCTGCCATTGGTGGGACCAATCGTCACTCTTCCTCCCCATCCCTTACCGGATCGCTGACCTTAGCCACCTCCCCACATCTCTAGTCCCCAGTGACCTCTGACAAGTCTCAGCTCACTCATATCTCCCCCAGCTTTGCACCTGGTGCCCTTCAGCCCCCCATTTCCCTCCACTTCCCCCATTCTGTGCCCTCTGCCCCCATCTCCCTCCAACCCCACCAGCTCTGTGTCCAGCACCCTCTGTCCCCCAGGTCTCTCCACTCCCCCCACCCCCGTGATCTCCAACCTCCCCAGCTCTATACCCTTCAGTCACCCGCCACTCTCTGTGCCCAGCAGCCTCCCCCCACGCTCCAACCCCTCTAGCACTGTGCCCAGCACCCTCTCTCCCTGTATTCCCCCACTCTGTGCCCTCTGCCCCCATTCCCTCCAACC
>ML685804.1:5685723-5697666 GCA_007922175.1 Pelusios castaneus
TGCCTCTGTGCCCTCCAACCCCCCCAGCTCTACCACCTTCAGTCACCTATCACACTCTGTGCCCAGCATCCTCCCCCCGACCCTCCAACCCCTCTAGCACTGTGCCCAGCACCCTCTCCCCCTGTATTCCCCCACTCTGTGCCCTCTGCCCCCATTCCCTCCAACCTCCCCAGCTGTGTCCAGCACCCTCTGTCCCCCAGCTTTCTCCACTCCCTGCCTCTGTGCCCTCCAACCCCCCCAGCTCTACACCCTCCAACCAGCTCTGTGTCCAGCTCCCCCCTCTTCTCACCCCAGCCCAGCCACGCAGGAGCTCTCCCACTCCCCCCCACCTCCTCCCGCGGCACCACCCCCCCGGAGGCCCCGCCCCGTCCCCGTTGCTAGGCAGCGGTATCCAGGCTGGGGGCAGAGGGGGCGGGGCCGGAAAAGACCCAGGGAAGTTCGATGTGTTCTTTTAAACGGTACCAGGATCTCTGGCTCATTTTCCTCCTCACATCTGTATTAGCCAACGGCCCAGAAACGAAGCACAAAGTTCCCCAAACTGTGGACCCGTCAGTTCTGGCTCCTAGGTTCCTTGCTCTGTCCCTGTCCCCTCGCTATGGGGCTGCCATTTACACAGACGGGTCACCACCCTCCAGGAAGGGAATCCCAGACGTGGCTCGTTACAATGTGGCGCTCACCCAGGGTAGGGAGGGGACTTTTTTTCTCGTCCAACTGTCAATGGGGGGGAGGCCCCCTTGTCCCGTGCTAGTCCCGCGCAGAGTGACTGACTGAGCCAGGATCACCCAGCTACACGTGCAGGAAAGAGACCGCCTTATGGGACAGACGGGCCAAGGCGGGTTGCTCCGACCTGCCAGCTTTGATGCGGGCATGAAGCCTGGGCCTGGTGGCTCTGCCAGGAAGCAAGCAGCTGCAGACCCCGGGTGCGTGACATACGCCCCAGCTCGTCTAGCCTGATAAAGGGACTGACAAAGATTAAGCGACGGTGTCCTCAAAAGGGAAAGCAGGGCAGCCGGCCCACATGGGGCACACTTCCGCCCATAACAAAGATGGGAGCGTCCACAGACCACGTGACATGCGCCCTTCCCCTACCGTGATCAAAATGGTCGTGCCCATCACGCCACGTGATATGAATCTGCCCGCACACAAGATAGCATCGCCACGTGGTAGAAGGCGCGCCTTGTGATTGGTCGCAGGTGGCGTGATGCATTAGACGGAGAAGGGATGCTCCTACGGGGGGTGTTTGTCCCCTGACATCTCAGGCCAGCGGCGCCCGGTCAGCGGCTCTGCTGGGGGACGGAGGGAAGGATGCTGCGGCCGCTGCCCAAGCCCCTCGGGAGGTTACTGAGCCGCAGCATGAGCCAGCCCGACGCCAAGCTGCGCGCCGCCAGCAAGCGAGTTCTGGTACGGAGCGAGCGTGTGGGTCATTTCCGGGTCGCGGGGAAGAGTGGGACCGCTTCCTGGTCATGGCGGGAGACACGGAGCGAGCGTGGGAACCACTTCCGGGTTATGGGGCGGGGCCTGCCAGGACCCGCCCGAGCCTTAGCGAATTCCTCCCTTGGGTCCAGCGCATCCCAGCTGCTGCCCCCTGCAGGCCGCTCAGCCCATCGCAGCCCTGCATCTGCCCAACACGGCAGCCAGGATGCTGGGCTCGTGTCCTGCCCTGCCCGGTCTCCACCCGCTCCTGACTTTCCCCTGCTCCTTCAGTGAGGCCAGAAGGATCTTCCTCATCTCCCAAGAAGCCTCCTGGGGTAGTTCCAGGGTGCTCACTTCTGCGCAGCTGTCAGCCAAGTTCATCTACCCTCTGACTTTTGCAATGTCCTCTCTGGCTTTGAACATGCCATCTTGCCCCACTCATGTCTCTCCGGAATGCAGATGCAAAGATTGTTTTCTTAATCCGTCATTTTGACTACATCACCCCTCTCTGATTCCCTGTGCCAATTTCCCATTTTCTCTCGTTCTTCAAACGTAAAGCCGCTTGACTTCACTTTCAAGGCCCTTCATGGCCTCTCCCCATCCAACCTATCCTGTCTCCTTCACTATAAAGCAGGGGTGGGCAAAATTGGCTCACAGCTAGGCACCAGCAATTTTACTTTTGGTTGCCAGAGGGTGCTCGTCTATTACATTTCTGCAGTGGAGCTAGGCAACAGGATATCAAAATTGGTCACCGAGGCAACCAGAAACTGATTTGTTGAGGCCTGCTAGAGAGATGTGGCCTCCCACCTGTGATCAGCCCTTGATGCCAGCCTCTAACACCCACGTTGCATTTTCAAATAAAAACCTAGGTGCCTTCTCCTATGTTGTGCCACATACTTGGGAGGCTTTCTCCATAAACATCTGCAACACTGCCTCGTTAAATCTCACCTTTTCCTTGATGCCTAAAAAACACTTGATACTATCTCACTGTTTTCCTGTGCTTGGCCTATGTGACTGCCTGTATCATCTCTCTGTTGTCTCCTGGTTTATACTTATATTGCAAGTTCTTTGGCAGAGGAATTTTTTGTTTCGTGTTTGCACAGTGCCTAGCTAAATGGGATTTTAGTCCTTGACTAGGGCCCCCAGGAATTCTGCCATTTCTTCTTGTAAATGATTTTAGGATGCCATGTCACTGTACTGTTATTTCACAGCTAGACCTCCTCTTTGGATAACTGCAAAGCAAAGAGCATAACAGTAATTTCTAAGGGACTTTGTCTTCCCCACCTACAGCTAAGACATCACAGGACAAATATGGCTCTTAGTCACCCTGTGACTTCTTATTCCTGGAGATGGGAGGTACAGCTGGAGTAAATGCAGTGACGGGGTCCTTCACTGAGCTCATTTGAGCATCTTACTCAACCCAGCACTAAACCCATCTCAGTTCTGGTTATCAAGAGAAGGACAGGCCCTTCTAGTTAAACAGCCAGGTGTTACAGAAATGAACAATGGTCATGGTGATCATGGGTGAGTTTCCTGCCACAATAGTGAATGAAGCAGAGCTGAAGGGAAGGCAGATTTGATCCTCACTACACAAGGGCTGACACCACTGACTTCATTTGCTCGGATGCTGATGTACAGAGAGTCCCGGTAACAGCTGTTGCTGGTCTTTGCAGGTGGCCGGGCTGGGAAATTACGGCCTTCAAGGAACCCGGCATAACGTGGGCATGGCAGTACTCAATCAACTGGCCCAGAAGTTGAACGTTGCCGACCAATGGAAGGCAGACAGACGCTGCTGCGCAGATGTGGCCATTACCAGTGTGGAAGAAGCAGAGCTGGTGCTGATGAAACCTCGGCGGCTCATGAACATCAATGGACTCAGTGTAGCAAGTGCTGGTGAGTGACTTGGAACATGTCCGGTGGCCAGCTGAGCAATACACATACCTGTAGCCTTCCAGGGTCCCTTGTGCTTCACCTTGCACCTCCGTAGCCATAGAAGACCACTCAGGGCTGTACGCCACAAATTTGAAATACTTGTCCTGAGACTACAGGTCCCACTTCTGCCAGGCTCCGTCTCCTTTTTCTTTTCTATGGATGTACCATCTCTGTGTCCTCTTAGGATGTCCTTCTTGCTCCATGGCCATTTGAGCAGCATGACAGTCTGCTCTGGTTCTCCTACTCCAACAGCTTAAGAAACTATCACTTGAGTTCAAGGAGAATAGCCATTTCCAGTACAGACCTTATGACCCCCAGATGAGCATATCTGGGTGTGTCCACTAGAGGGCGGTGCACACGCCAATCTCCTACATAAACCTGTTACAGACCATTACTAATTTTCCACATCAGCCTTGAGGGGGTGGAGCAGATTAACTGAGTTTCATGCAGTTTGCCATTTTGGCATCTCTAGGGAAAAAAAAACAGATGGCAGGTTTTGGAACCAAGGTCCTAAGGGCTCTGCATGGACAGCAGAAATCCCAGGACAGTTTCCAAAACAGCCAAGATTTTTGCCTCCTTGGCTCCGAGCCTGCTGCAGACTAGTTGGCTATCACCTTCCAGCCCACTGTGTTTCATTGGTGTGGATTGTGAAGCAGTTTTGGCCAAAAGACAACAGCAGTATAGAACATCATGTGGTGCAGAGATCAGACTGCTCCAGTGACAGCGTGTGCAGTCAGCTTGCCAGTGTTTCTGATAGTGAATTCCTGAGGTTAGAAATTCTCTTGTCTCGGCCAGGCCTTTCCTGCCGTTGACGTCCCCTGTCATTTTTCTCCACTGCCGCATGCGGTACCCTTCTTTAGGTCCCCAAGGCTGTGGGAGGGCGGCAGCTGGATTTAATTTTTCCTCACTTCTTGTGCATTGTTTCTTTTTCAAGCTGAAACCTACAAACTGAGGGTAGAAGACATTTACCTGGTTCACGATGATCTGGACAAACCTCTGGGGAAGATAGCGATAAAGCTGGGAGGCAGCGCAAGGTACAAAGGGAAAGCCCCAGTGGGAAATGACCTTGAAAGATTTGCTTGACTTGGCCTCTGTGCATTTTAAAAGAGGCATTTAGGGCTGTGTCAGCAAATGTCCCATCTCCACCCCCAGGACTGCAGATGTGGCAGAATCTTTCTGAACTCTGGTTAATTCTGCAGTGCTTTGCAAGCTCTAACAGACATGGGTTTACTCTGCTGCCTGCCCAGCCGCCTACAGTTCCCAGTTAAACCAGAGCTATTTCAATGAATTGATATGGCTTCAAGTTTGGGCTTTGGCACTAGGTGTGCAGGAAACACGTGATGCCCAGGTGGCTACAGAACAGCAGTGAGTGTCCAGAGGTGTTCCTGAGTCAGACATATACTAGCCTGGGCAGAACAAGTCACCCAAGATCTGTGGTCCTGGCGCCGGTGACGTCTGATTGAAGAGCAGTCTTTCTGGATCGGTGTATTAGCCACTCACTTTCCCCTGGGGATCTCTCTTCTTGTTAGCACACGTTCCATATCTGGCTGTGTTCAGACCTGCCCACTCCAGGCAGCATGTGCAGCATCTGTTCTCTTCTCCAGCAGCTGAAATCACTGGGTGTCAGAGGGCTGCTCTTCATCTGCACAGCCCTATCCCTAGCTGTGGCCATGGGTCACCCACAGGGTTTGGCCCAGGTGAGAGGCTGCTGCATTAAGTAAGGCCTGACGTGAGTAAGAGGCTGGAGTTGGTAGCTGCTCCTCTCTGACACAGATTTCCCCTCGGGCCATGGTTATGTCACTTAGGGTTGAATTTTTCAGCAGTGCTGAGCATCCAGAATTCCAGGTGCAGTCACTGGGAGCTGTTGGTGCTCAGCATCTCTGCTAGACAAGGCAGTTCTGCCCAGGGCGCCTGTGCACAATCTTGCCTCAGTTTCCCTCATTGGCTACTCAGGTGCTGCATTCAGTGGCTTGCTGTGCTCTTACACCGAAATCCAAACGTCCACGTGGGGTTTGCACCATCTAAGCTGGGGTAAACTAAATGGTTAATTCAGTGCAAATAAGCCCAGTGTCTGGGCCCCATGGAAAGGGGGGATTACAAAGTGTCCCTGCTGGCCCCCAGGGCTGGGAGCAGGGATCAGTTACTGTTCATACAGAGCAGAGAGGATGGAGAGTTCAGCATGTATCCCATAAGGGGTTCTCGCCTACACTCTGACGGCTGGTTTGTCTCGCTTTCTTTAGGGGGCATAACGGGGTCCGTTCCTGCATCAGCTCCCTGCACTCAGATGTAAGTTGGGCCAGCAGCGTAAAGCGGTTTCATGCACCATCTCTTCCTGGCCCCCGACAGCACTTATCTGCTCTGAGCCCCCCAAGGCCTTGGCTTACCCTTGCGTCTGAGCTCTCCTCAGCAGACATAGGCCTTCATGTGCTCCCCCAGCTCAGCCCTATCTGGCGTTGTGCAAGGATCACCAGACATGAGTCTTGTTTCTGACTCAGCCTGAGCCAGGGACGTGGAGGCAATTATCTGAAGTGAAACCACGTGGCCTGGCTGGGAGCTCAGGCCCCCAACATAGCTGTGTTTGTTGGACAAAACTCTTTCCAGACTCATGTTTTCTGGAGCCCTGCCTGAAACCAGCTGCAGCACAGGGAGACAAAGGAACAGAATGGGATATGTTCCCAGCTCCCCTCCACTGCGGGGTGGGGCTCTGGACTTGAGTGAGGCACTTAGGGCTCCCATGTGGCTGGTCCCTGACTAACAAGGGTCTCAGGGTCCCTTGTCACCAAACTCCAGCCTCACATGAAAATGTCCAGTCCCTGCTTTGGCACCAGGCTGGGCCAAGCACATTTAGCCCTTTGTAGAGACCGCCTGGCTGTTCTGAAAGCCTGGCTCGGGTGTGCGAAGGCCCCAGGAGCAGCTGGCGCTGGGGAGAGGATACACAGCACACGCTGAATCCCCTTCTCTCCCTGCAGTGCATGGTGCGGCTCCGCGTTGGCATTGGCCGGCCGGCAGGGGATGCCATGGTGGATCGCTTCGTGCTGGGAAGGTTCACCAGGGCTGAGCATGAGGTCCTGCAGCGAATCGTGGAGCAGGCGGCCGACCTGCTGCTGGACCACATCCTGCAGAGGAGTAGTGGCAAGGCGGAGCGCCGGGGGCAGGCCCGCACCCCCCCTGGCAACAAGGGGGACAGGACACCTCATTAGACCTTTGAGCTGGGCGAAGTTTTTATGAATCGGGTGCTGCCGGAACGCAGTGGTCTCGGACTATTCATGGGCCTCTGGGCACAGCTGTCAGGGTGGGCTGGGGCCCCGCTGGGCTGGCACGGAGCTGAGCAGACAGCAGTGACTCACATGCTGTGCTGGGTGGGGGCAAGTGCCACGTGCAGCCGGCAAGGCTGGGGCAATGCAATTCGGGGGGTGGCAACAAACTGCCAGGCAAGTGCTACTCCTGCAAAACCTGCCCCCGCATCAGGTGACAGGTTTCCCCACCCCGCCCGAGCTGGCGAAGGCAGGGCTGAACGAGGAGCGTCACTTCCCCTCCATGCCGCTGGCCTGGCTCCACGTGGGCCACGCACTCCCCCGGGACTGTGACGGGCAGGAGATAGTCCAGCCCCGGCCAGGCTCCACCCCAGACCGAGCTGCAGGCTTGTGGTGCTCAGGATCGCCTGCCTCCTTGCCAGGTTGGGACCACTCTGGCCCAGCAGCACATTGTTCCTCTCCCAGCAGAGCAGGGCTGCGACTTGAGGCTGGTCTCGCCTTGGAACCAGGCAGACATCTCAGTAGCATCAGAGGTTTTATAGGGCCGTTTTGCATAGACACTAAAATAAACCCAGGAACCCACGCTGCACCCACTTTGCCCCTACGCTCAGTCCCTCTCCTTTATCCAGCCATCCTGGGGAGCAAGGGTGGGAGTGAGTGGCTGGCAGAAGGGGGTGCTTCCTCCTCCCCCCAGTCTCACAGCTTCTTCCTATTTGGTGAGTAGGCCCGGCAAGGAGTGTCTGGCCGCTATCTCCGGAAGGGGCAGAATCGGCGGCTGCTTCACCTGTTTCTCCTCCGGCCAGGAAGTCATCAGTGGCTGTTGGGAAATTGGCCGTGATTCAGACAATGTCCTGTCAGTCTCTACATCCCTCTATGGGGTGGGGCGGGCCAGTCTCTCCGGCACTGGGCCAAGCTTTGCAGCCCCTGTGGGTCCATGGCGAGACCCTTTAGAAGCAGAGACATGGGACTTAGGGTGTCAGCCTTAGTGCTCACCTCAATTCTCAGCTCTCTGCTGGGCCTGCCCAGCTCTCCCAGGGCACTTCCCTTTCTAACCTCCCTGATGCCCTTGGCCAGAAACCAATCCTGCCCATGTCCAGGTGGCCTGAGCCCTGCTCACCTCCGTGCTGCTGCTATAAGCGCGGATGCTCCCGACGCGGGTGGTCTTGGACAACAGACCTATCTTGCTTGTGCTGTGAAAGAGTCGCGTCCCCCGCCCCAGCTGTGCTAACACATGGTGCGAGATGACACCAGAGGCCTTGAGGTATGGGGTGGGGGGCAGATGGCTGAAGCGAAGGAGAAAGGGAAGGGTTAGCCCCCATGACATGGGGGGGTGGCTCAGGCCAGGAATTAACATACTGCACTGAAGGGGAGGGTGGGGCAGAGACCAGCAAGTTGGGGGGGGGAGATACTGCAGGCAGTGGGGAGCAGAGTGAGGTTGGACTGCTTCCTAGGGAACCTCTCCAGCTCAGGCTTAGCCAGGCCTGATCAGAGGGTCAGCCTGGTTTGGGGGCAGTGGGGGGATGGGGAAAACTCCTTGGCAAGAGCAAGCAGACAAAGAGCTGCACCCTCCCAGGATCAGTAAGAGCGAGATGGACCAGCCCAGTGCTGGTGGGCGACCCGCATGGAACGAACTGAAGGTGACCCACAGGTCTCATCTGCCCTGCTCCTGGAGGGCGTTAGGAGATCTGCTGGGGGGAGATGGGAGTGGTGAGATCTCAGGAGCGGGGAGCTGAGAGGCAAGGACTTTTATTCCCATGCCACACAGTTCTGTTACTAAGTCAGCGCCTTGCCCCACTCCATGGAGCAGGGGCTGAGACAGACGGCTCCCAGCCCCTGGGCCTGCTCCTCCTAGGGGCCCTCCCTGCATGGGTCGGAGCTGGAAGGCGGAAATGCAATCACGTGTCATACAGGGTTACAGAGGCAAAAAAGGACACAGCCCCATTTCTCTCCCCTTCGCCCTTGGGGTCTGGCCTGGCCTCTACTGGGTGCAGTGAGATACCGGGCTTGGGCTGACCACTGTATTTCACACCCCACCCACCCACCTCTCTGTTGTGGACTCCCGTCCCTGCTCCCTGCTGGCCGTTTTTGATGGCCGGTACGCCTGCTCCTGCGGGGCTGTGTGCACTCCCCTGGTCGCCCCGCTCAGCAGGCCCAGCAGGCTCTGCAGCATCTCCTGGTGGCGCAGCTGGAACATTATGTCGAAGTCACCGTCCTCCTCCACCTCCGAGGGCCTCTCCTGGAGGGCAATGAAGCAAGGGAGGAGAAATGGCAGAGCAGCTTCTACACCTTCCCCCATGCCTTCAAAGCAGAGGGGTTGGCCCCCTACAGTTCCCCTGGAAAGAGAGGCTGCCCCATGGCTCGGTCGCAGCTACCTCAGCCTGCCTCCTACAGTCTGAGTGCACCCAGCACCTACAGTAGGCGAATGGGGGACCCATCCATGGCCACTCCAATCTCTGCTGGGACAGTGGACAGGGAGTGGAGCCGGGGCTCATGGGGTTTGGGCTGATCTCGCAGGTTGAAGTCAGACTGGTTAACAAGTTCCTTGGAACAGCAGCCCAGCATCTCTAGGCTCTTCCCCATCTGACTCCACGTCTCCCATCCACAACTGGAGGCTCCCATGCACTGCACAGGACATGCCACGGGAGCCTCATTCAGATGCAGCCAAGGGCTCAGCGGCTTCACATAACAGGAGGATGTCTAGTCTGCACACGCATTACACACCCTGTATGTCCTGAGCCAGATGCTAGAGCATCTGCCCATATTTCCTCATGACCAGCCGACACCTGGACTCCACAGTCGAGCACCCAAGTCGGGGAGAAGGAGACATGCACTGAGTCTGGTTTGGTGCAAAATAAAGAGAAGGAAACAGCTGCCACAGAAGATTCAGTGCCAAGGTCCTGGGTGGGTGTCTGTGCACAGCAAGATGCTGGTGGCCCAGATCTGAAAGAATCCAGGACCAGGACCGTGGATGTGGTCAGTGAAATTGCGGAGTCTGGCCGGACTTGCTGCAAGACGGCCTTTGTGCCATGACAGCTCAGCACAATGTTTGCATGGAGGCATGACACTGAGTCGAGGCCACTTTACCCTCCCAGGTTATCTCAGCATTTCTCAAGGGATGCAAAATCCAGTCCTGTTCATTTCATGTCTTCCCGAACTGATGCAACGTCCTTCTTGTCAGATGTAAACTCTACTCTGGTGAACAGAAGGTCTTTCCAAGTCAACACAGTGGGAACCACTGATAGTTCGGGACTAGAACTGGCCCACGAGTCGGCCTTTCAAGACTGCGACAAAGCCAAGGACGACAGCACAGGAAAAATGGCCTGTTGCTGGGGCTAGCCTGGGACTCTTGTGGTCTCAGTTCCCTTCCCAGCTCTGCTACAGACTTCCTATAGGAGCCTGGGCAAGTCACAATCTCTGTGCCTCAAGCAGCAGCGCCCTGCCTCCCTGGAGTCCTCTAGGGGGGGCACAACACATTAAAGCTTAGGAGGTGCCCAGATCCTACTAATGGGATCCATGTAAGTACCAAGACAGCCGGGGCTCAACCGTTCTCAGTCAGGAGCCTCGAACTCTCCTCAGCAGGATTTTTGGCAAGTTCTCTTATCTTACAAGAGTTCGTGAGTTTCCCAACGTTGCTGCCCCACAGCCTGTGGCTGCGTTACCCGGGTATTAAGGGAAACACTTTACCCCCAACAGCCTGTCCCTGGACAGCGCTCTAACAGACCGAGTCTCTCAGCCGCCAACATAATCAACTTCATTTTACATGTGGGGAAACTGAGGGGCACAGCCGTAGGTGCCTTGCCCAATGACAGAGCTGGGAATAGAACCCAGGAGTCCTGGTTCCCACTCTCAGTACTGTTCCCCTTCTAGTTCCCAAGTCTTTCCTAGTTGCCCTATGTGATCCTTGGTGCATCTGTTCTGCTCTAGCTTTTTGGCGCAAACCAAGCTAGTGTTCCCAGCAGGGGCCGGACAGGCTCTCAAGCACCATCAGAGCACACCGCCCCATCCCCAGACTGAGTCTCACCTGCAGCAGGTCCGTCAGGGCACGGCCGGCCTGGTTCAGGATCCTCTCTGCGTTCCTCCTGAGCTTCTGCTCTTCCTCCAGGAGCTTGGCCTGACTCTGTCCTTCCTCGTTCTTCCTCCTCACCTCCTCCTTCAGCTCCTTCAGCTCTTCTCTGCAGGGACAGAGACCCAACGAAGAGCCAGGGGTCAGGGAGCAAACGGCCACTTCCGCAGGGGGCGCCTGGAGTGGAGTGCTCTGGGGGAGCGCTCAGCACCTCCAGCAGGCCCAGGCACATGCACTCATCTAAATCAGGTTCCCCAGGGAGATCTGTCTGTCTGTCCATCCAAGTCAGGTCCCCAGTGAAATCTGTCTGTCCAGGTCAGATCCCCACACATGTGTCCATTCGACTGTCTGTCCAAGTTGGATCCCCCTGGGAGATGTGTGTCTATGACCGTCTGCTGCCTGCCCGTCTAAGTCAGGTAATCAGGGTGTGTCCAAGTCAGGCCCCAGGAGGCTGATGTGGGCCTGTACATCTAGAAGCAAGATCCCAGACAGTTTCCTTTCCAAGAGCACCACCCCCAGTAAGTGCACGGGAACACCAGCCTCCTCTGCCCCCGGTAAATCCCACCCCGGGTAGGGCTCCTGAATCTCCTGGACGTGCAGCTCTCAGATAGTGGGCCCCAGCTGGTGACTGGAGTGGCCCTTGCTGGGAAAAGTGCACTCACAAAGCAGGTTGGGCCTTTTTGGGATCTGTGTAGGGGGCACCACAGAGACTTGCTGAGTCTGTCAGAGGGTTGAGTGGGCTGAGGTGACACAGACTCACTCAGGGTAAGCATGATTCCAATAACATTTAGTCCTTCTCTAGTTCCACCCCGGCCTCCTGGCCCAAGTGCGTCACAAACATTGCTTAGTTCAGCGTCTCCCAGCCAGCCTGGGAACAGGATAGGATTGTAGCACACGGACTCGGCTTTGCCTCTACGCACCCTGGCAACGAGACCCGGCAGCAGCCCGGGAAATGAGGCCTGCCCCTCTTCACCTCGACAGTTTGGGACTTCCACTCTGCTGCACGTACCTTAGCACCTGATTCTCCGTCTGCAGCACCTCGTGGGCCGCCTCCAGCCGGTGCATGGCCTCCTTCTGCTGCCCGTACTCCTCCACCAGCGCCTGCTGTTCCTTGCACTTATTGGTGAGCATCCAAATCATCTGAAATTAGCAGCAGGGATTTGGGACCAGGACACAAGAAGGAAGTCACAAGCACCGGCCTCAGCCCAGGCTCACTGCTGCCCACATGCAGGCTGCAAGTTGCCTGTCCCACTGTGAGTTCCCATGGCCACAGTAATGAGC
>ML685804.1:5700157-5715406 GCA_007922175.1 Pelusios castaneus
CCCCCCAAACTGGGGGTCCCTGGGCTGAGCCCCCCAAACTGCACCCTTCCCACCAGTGGGGGTCCCTGGGCTGGGCCTTGAGGCTCTGCTGTCCCCCCTCTCCCCACGTGAAGGACATTCCCCATCCTGTGCTCCCTCCCTCCACGTGAGAGGGGTTGTGTGGGGTGCCCTAGAGTTTGCTGCAGCAGGCACCGTCTAACTCCCCACCCCACACCCCAAAACAAACACACACACAAACCCAGTGAGCTTGTATTGCCGCTCTGGCCAGAAATCGGGAATGGGCGACAGCAGATCGTGAGCAGTGCCTGGTCTGTTCATTCCCTCTGAAGCACCTGGCCTTGGCCACTGTCAGAAGACAAGATAGGGGGCTATCACGCTGGCCTTTTTTAGGGCTCCCGTGACCCTGACACTCCCACACCTCTGTAAAACCCCTTTAGGAGGGAGGCAGGAAAAAAAAAAACCTCATCTCTCACTGGGCGACAGATTAGAATGGTGCAAAGCTGCAATGTGAACACCAGCCCTGCTCGCCTTAGTTTGCAGCAGCAGCTGGGATTTTGATTATCCAGGCCAAGGAAAATCCAGTTGCTCTGGCTGAAAAAAGATGTCATGATTTATAAAGTACTCTGACAGCTGCAATACATACACAATGACAGTTCTATGCCTGGCGCATTTGGTCTATAGCTTTCTCTAGCCTGGGGCTCCTACTGAACAAGAAACATTAGGGGCCAGTTGTCTGGTGTAACTCAAAGACCGGGCATTACATTCTTCTCCCACACCTGGAATAAATTCAGAGAGCTGAAGGCAGGCAGCTCCCTTCCTCAGAACAAAGAGAGCCCACACCAAGTGTGTTCTTCAGCACCTGATCTTTAGTGTTGTAACAACTCTAAAAGTTTCTCACACAGTGATCCCCAACCATACCCCCTGTCTTCTGGATCCCATGCCAAGTCCACACCACACTTCTCTGCTCCCAATTCTGCCCCATCCACACATGGATTTTGTACTTTATAACTCGGTCAGTTAAAGATGTGATTTTTCTACCAGGCGTAGCGGGTCAGCCCCTAAAGGGGCTGCACTAATACTAGTATAAAGGTGTCATTCTGGGATAGTTTATTCCCCACGCCATGGAGCATTCAGAGGCATTCTCTGGGCACTGCCGGTGTACGGCAGACAGAGGAAGGGAGGTAGTCTGGGCATTGCAGACTACTGTACACCTGCTAGTTGCCCCGAGGAGAGAAGAAAATGCAATACACACTTGAGGGGGCTACAGCGGACAAGATGGTGAATTGGTTTATACAGTCCAGTTTAATCCTCCTCCCACATGGAAGGGGGGAAAGCCCAGCAGGCAGCCTGGCATAAGGCAGAGAGAACCCTAACTTGGAATCGGCTGGGAAAAGCTGCATTATTTCTGCCCTGTATTGGATTCTCCCCCACAACGCTGTCTGGGGTAAGGCTGTTCTTCTTGAGCATTGCTTAGGCACCCATCACCTCTTGTCTAGGTACCATCCCCTTTTCAACAAGGCACACATGGTGGTAATCAGCTCCAGCTTGGGCTGGAGAAGAGAAAGAGCTTTGATTCCAGTGGAGCAGATGGCTGAGCCGATAAATAAGACAACATCCAAACCAATATTACAAAAGAATCAATACACAGCCATCAGCTCTAACAGGCCCCTGGCTCCACAGCCCAGCAGATCTCAGCCGACTGGGATCCTGCGTCCCCACAGGAACGAACTCAATCTGAAAACACCGGGCAAGTCAATTCCTGGAAGGCTACCGAGCTTCATTCATTTCCAAATTGCTGTCCTTGCCCGGAGATGCAAGACTAGAGGTGGGGAATGAAGTAGTAGGTTGCAAAGGGCTAGACCAAAACTTTCACCACCTCGCACAAGTGTCCAAAAAGTCAAGCGTGGTCTTTGGTGCAAACCCTGCATACAGTCTATTACAGGGAGTGAAGGTTACGGGCCCAGCTTAAACACCCGCCTTTGGTCAAGCAAACATAGCTGCATCCTCAGCCAGGAACCAGCAGAATGTGCAGCTGGGCAGAGCGGCCCACAGTGTCCCTTCATAGTAGTGCTCGGGGAATGGGAAACCTCCCTGGAAAAAGAAGCAAGAGCCTCATGTTACTGGTGCAAAGCAGGTGTTGATCGCTGCGTTTCTGAGCACCAGTTTGTGAAGCTAGAGACTTAACAAGTCTGGGTCTGAAAGATAATCTCTTCCCTTTTAATGGAGCGCGTCAGCCCCAGTACAGGGCAGCCACCTCCAGGGAGGAGGGTGCCAGCCAGCTCAGAGCCGAGCAGGGGGAGAAGAGGGTACATGCTGGCGCGCTCAATCCATCTGGCCCACCTCGTGCTTACCACAGAAATACGGGCAAATTATTTGTTTTCAAACCTTGTCCAGCTCATTTGCTCCCTGCCTGAGCCCTTCAATGCTTGACTCCTGCCAGGGATCGTTTTCCAGCTAGCAGTGAAAATGCCAGACAGCAGGACTTTGTCCTGGAAACTCTGACAGAGGACCAGTGATTGCCATGCTAGGTTCGGGGCAGGCAAAGCATAGGTTTTTAAACAGGGCTGCTCTGCTGTCTGTATCATGTACAGTCTCGTGTTCCAATTACAGTGCAAGTCCCATGAAATATACCATCCACCCTCCTTAGCCAGTAGGAAACAGAGCGAGAAGTGAGTGCAAAGGGAGACTTCGGGCTGCCAGGAGCAATGTACTCTTTCTTGCTAATTTATACCTAATGTTGCAGCAGCTGGTCGGATGTCAGAACCCGGCGTAGCGACCAGCGTTAGCTGCCTGGTCTTTCCTGCATACCCCCTTGGAAAAGCGATTCTACTGAGGGGAGCAGCGGGATATGGGCATCACAGCTCATATAGGCGGTGGTCTGGGAGTCAGGAATCCCAGGTCCTGTTCACCTGCCACTCACATACTGTGCAATTATGGGCAGATCCGGTTCAGGCCTGTGGTATCTCCATCTACATTTTGAGATCCATGGGGAAGAGGGTAGGGAAGGGGAAAGTTGCTATTGAACACTGCAGATGAGAAATGTCCGTTTCCAGGGTAGCATTTCCTGCCCGCCAACTTCTGCCTGCACCAATTCGCAACATGTGAATCTCCACGTGTACACAAATGCTCTGCAGCTGTTCCTGGGCCGGGCCTGGCTTACCGGCCAGATGTTAGAGCTCGTCCCTGGAGGTTGAGCGGAGAGAATGGCCTGTGTTGCTCCTGGAACCCTTCAGTGTTTTTTGTGAGCCGCTCCAGTCCGTCTTCTTGGAGTCGTCATCCCAGATGGTAGACGTCTCTGTGTCGCTGAGCCACTTGGTGTCCCCGGTGTAGTGAGTTGGGTAAGCCAGCAGGGGGTGCACCGAATACACCAGCAGGTCTCGGTTAGCAAAATGCTTCTTGTAATCCTTGCTAGAAAAGGGAGAACGGAAAAAATCCGTGTGGCTGGGTAAGAACGTAAAAGGGGCTGGAGGACGCCGGGGGCTGCCCACACTGTGAAGAGGGAGAACCCTTTCTTTGCTAATGCTGCATTCCTAGGCCTCTGACACCCAAGAGGAGGGAGGCCCTGAGACACAGCACCCAGCTGGATCTTAAAAAGCATTTCCCGCTGGGGAGGAGAGCCAAGAACTCCAGGTGGGCTCCTGGTTCAGAGAGAGATCCATACAGCCATCCCCTGGCCCTGCTAAAGCAGCTCAAAAACCACAGCCAAAGCACTTCTCTTGGCTTGGGCCAGCTGCCCAGAAACATGTTCCTCAATGTCTGCAGCAGAGCCAGGCAGTTCCCAGGCTCCCAGTGAAAGAACAGCAAACAAGGAATCCCGTGATGAGCTCACCCTGCAGGCTGCCAGGGCTGCAGGACCTGTGAGGAGCAGCAATGGGATGCCAGGCAGCTAGCAGCCTCCTGGCAATCTCCAGGCAACCCAGTCCCCAAAGGCCTGTATCCCAGCACCCCAGGACAGGGTTCCTGCCAGCCCTTAGCTGGAGTGACCCCCAGTGTCCAGCCGGCCACCTCCACAGCTCACCCAGTCCCCGCCTTGTGCCGGTCTATCAAATTGGGGTCTGATGAGTGGGGCCCCCACTCAGGCCATTGGCCCAGTGCCACAGGACCCATCTATGCTGACTTTCTCGCTAGTCTGGGACCTGGATTGTGCCGCTTCACACTCTGGGCTTTAGTCTGTCCACCTTCCTCCTCAACCCTCCATTTTTCCTTCTCTCTCGATTATCCCATCCCCACCCTTTCCCCCTCCCCAACCTGCATTTCTCTCTCCCGCCCTCCCACCAGCCAGGAGGGGCGGGAAGCCAGCGCTGGGAAACTGGAGCTCCCAGCCCCCTGAGACAGTCTGATTAGACCCAGAGAGCACCTCAGACCGCTGCAAATGTGAGCCACAGGCTAGGAGGGCTGGTGACCGAGTCTCTGTGGGACTGCACAGTGCTGGGGATGATCAGGGACATGGTGGCTTTGTTCAGATCCCGCATCTACCGCCTGGTGTCAGTTCAAAGGGGCTCCGCAATCCAGACACGCATGCACAGACTCCTTGGCCAAACATGCTACCCTCTCAGCTCTCCCAGGTTTTTCAGCGATTCTTCTCCCGCCTCATCCCCCTCGTGCAATTCCAGGGCTGCTGAGCAGTATCTGGGCAGGAGCCCCAGAGCCCTCCACCTACACAGGGGCAGCAATAGAGGTAATGTACCTTAGGTTGACCTAAAACCTAACGGGGGGGCGGAGAGGGGGGTGACCCATGGACCACAGATGGGGGTCAGTCTCCGTGACCCAGTCAGTCAAGGGGGAGGAGAGATCAGCCATGATGGCAGGACATGGGGATGTGGCTGATCCTTCATTAGAAACGGAGCCAAGACCCTCCCAACTCAATCGATGGGTCATCTGGTGAACTCCTGTCCTATTCATTCCCACTGAAGCATCTGGGATCAGCCACTGGCAGAAGGCAGGATGCTGGGCTAGCTGGACCGCGGTTCTGCTCCACTACGGCCATTCATTTGGTCCTACACTTGTTTCACACCAGCAACAACTCTGCTCCCTCCGCACTGTGCCTCCTCCCGCCAGCTCCCTGACGACTGTTTTCCACAGCGCAGCGATGTCGGAGAGGAATGAGCTCATGGAAACAGATGGTTTCTTTCAGCACATGAGTAACACGGGGCCGGGGGGGGCAGCGGAAGGGGGGAACTGCATGTTTCTTCACTTTCACAGCCACGCTGCTAGCGGAGTCTGCAGACCAAACTAGTAAAGTGATGTCACACCTGACTAGGAGGAGACCAGATCCATACCCCTTTCCCAGGTCCAGGGGGTCTGCATGGACTGGGGTCCTCAGGATCTGCCCCTTCTCGATCAGCCCTGCCCTGGGTTGGAGCAGCAGCCGGATCCTATCCTTACTTTGGGTGCTTGTCGTACATGATGGGCAGGAATTCATCCACCGGCAGCATTCTGGACAGGGGCTCAGCTGCGAGCAGTTTCTGGGCCCCTCGCTGGGAGATGATGTAGGCCAGGGTCCAGTAGGAGTATCCAGCCATCACCAGGTTCCGCACATCCTCCACCGGCTCCTCATCCTCTGCATTCACCTGCTTCCGACCCAGGTAGCTTCAAATACAAGAGCAATCCATCAGCTACGGGAAGGAGCCGGGTTCGCAGCAACCCCAGGCAACCGCCACGCTGCAGGGAACTGGCTGGCTCGAGGGGCTGGGAATGGGATACAGACTCCTCTCAAGGTGGCTGGCTCCAATCAACACCAGCACTGGGGGCATTTGCCTGTCAAAGCAGGAGCCAGCATCCGTGGGCAGTAACCAGGGGAACTGGGCGAGGGCCCCACAGGCTACAGGGAGACGCAACAGGTGATAGCACACAGAAGGCAAGCTCGGAGTGGGTCCACTGCCCAGCCCTGTCCCTTCCACTAATCCAACATACATCAGGTCCCAGTCCAGCTCTGCCCAGTCCAGCTCCTCCATCAGCCGCATCAACCGCTTCTTGAAATAGGCCTCGAAACGCACGTCATCCTCCAATACCACCGATTTCTTTAGCCCCCGTGCCACGATCTGCAGGGAGAGCCCGAGTGGCCGACATCAGAGGCCCTGTCACCCCCCCTCCCCCCCCCAAGGCCGCCCTTCCCTAGGCCAGCAGCACTGGTTGGGAAACGAAGTCCGGGGAGCAGGGACTGTTGTGAATGTCAGCCTCCCAGCAGAGAGGAACAGGGCAGAGGAGACACCACAGGGGCTGCTATTGAAGGCACCTCACCAACCAGCAAAGATGTTCAATGTGCTCCGGTGGGTCGGACTCAGAGAGGCCCACTGGGTGACTGGGGAAGATACTTCTCCCTGCTTCGTCTACTTAGACCATAAAACCTGGGGGCCGGACCTGCCTCACTCTGAATGGTGGCCCGTGGCAGTGGCGTCATCTCCCTCTGCCTTCGTTTTTTACCTCTTTCCAGATGTAATAGTGGCTGAGGAAGCACCCAACCTCCCCCTTGGTGAGCGTCCTGCCTGAGAACGGGTCGTAGTATCCTGGGAGCAGATCCACGCCCAGCATCTTGATGTCACTGCTGTTCAGGGCGCTGCAGGGCAAGAGGCCGCAGTTACGGTGCGTCTACACGAGCAACGCAGGTTGACTTAAGGGCGCTGAAGTCGATCTACACAAAGCCGCGTCCACACTGGGCTTTTATTAAGTCGATTTAAGCGCTTCCTTAAGTCAACTTTACACCAGCTCTGAAGGTCAACTTCTTAAGATGACTTAAAGCCAGTGTGGACGGGGAATAGCGCTAAGTCAACCTTATTAAGACGACTTAAAGCCAGTGTGGACGGCTATGTCTACTGTTAAATTGACTTAACAGAGTCAACTTAACTTTCCCAGTGTAGACATAGCCTTAGAGACGTGCAGCACTGGAGAACAAGCCATAGGGACAATCCTGCACTGGGTGGGGGATGGATGAGAAGACCACGATAGACCCTTCCCATGTCTATCGCCCATCATTTTGCACCCTACAATAGCACCTCATTTCTGTCCCTGCTCCTGGCCCAGTCAGATCCAGCCCTTCCACCTCCCACCACCCCCTCTGAGGGGAGCTCTACCATGGAAATGGGCTAGTGCCAGTCTGGGGCAGGAAACTCCCTGCCGTGGCCACAGACACCTCCTCAGCCAGGAGAGCACCTCCTGCTGCTCCAGGACCTGGCCACACTTGGGGGAGATGGAGCTTCCTGAGGATGCCGAGGATTTGGTGGGCTGAGCCTGGGGCCAGGGACTCACGTGTCTTGCCATGCCTGACATCTGCCTTTTTAGTCCCTTGCTCAGGAGACAACCCAGCTGAGAACACCGCGTTGTTTCATCATAGGCAAGCAGAATTTCCCCTCTCCGTTCACAACGGGGTGTAATAACGTGCCTCCCCCCCTGCCCAAAGCAGCCACTCTGAGCTTCCGGAGCAAGAAACCAGCCTGCACCCAGCATTCAAAACGCATTCCCCGCCGCCTATGCCCTGCCATGAGGCGTTACCGTCCCTCTTGAGCCCAGAGCAATCACCTCCCGTCCACAGCATCCACCACCAGGGGGTCAACCTCCAGCTCGTACAAAGAGCTCAGCATCCGCTGGCGCCGGTCAGGTCGCCGCACCAGGTTGATCAGGAAAATCTAAAGAAGAATCAAGTATCCCAGACTGGGAACCACCAGGGAGAACGCAAAGTCTCACGCTCACCAGGAGAAGAGGGCACAGTCTATATGGGTTCTTCCAACCAGCGGCGGGCTGGCCACTGTGACTAAAGGGAAAGGGATACATCGGCACACAGGACAGGCAAAGCTCCACCCCAGCAGGGAACAGACTCTGCTCCATGGCAGCAAGTGGGATGAAGGAAAGATCCTCCTCTTTGAAGCAAGAGCAGACTCTTTCCCCAAATGGGAGCACAGGGGTGTCTGCTCATGGGATGGGGACTTCCCTCACCAGCCACTCACCCTCTCCCAGGATTCAGCTCTGTCCTGGGCCAGACCGTGCTGTTCCCTGATGTCCTAGCATGAGGGGCGGCCACAGGCTGCTAGGATAGGGGTCTGGGTTGAAGAGTGTTCTTCAGCCAACCAGGACTATGGCGGCTGCACACTTAGCCAGGATGGGGATACTTCACATCACCCTGCAGCATCTCTGCTGCCCAGTCCCTCGGAGCAGGCTCCAGGGGTTGCGAGAGGTGGAGGGACAGGAGGAACCGTGAATGGAAGGGAAATGCTCTGTCACTTCCGGCCAGCTGCTCACCTCATCAAAGCCCATTTTCCCGAGGTGCTTGGGGCTGACAGAAACGTGCTCCGAGGGGTACATTGGGGGGCCGTCCACTGCAAGAGACAGAGCAATGGCTAAGATGGAGTTACCAAGCCCACAGCCCTCATTCCAGGGGCCTAGGCAGCACCAACACCCTCAAGTGGGTCACTGCTTCACTGAACACAGCTGGGCGTGTTGGGCTCAAAGTTGTTGGGGGACCATGCCCCCCCAGATTCGGTTCAGGATGACAGTTGACCTAACTCACTCAGGTTCCTGCTCAGTCCTTCCTCTGCCTCTGTCCACGGGAGTTTTAGTGCAGGCTGGGGCTGGAGAGACAGCTCAAAAAGCTCATGTCCTCCAAGCCCCCCAGAATGGTACAGGCGACCCCCTCAGCCCCTGCCAGCATGCCTCACGGCTGACCTGAGGTCTTCCACATTCCATGGCCCATACCATCCTTCAGCTTGCTGCTCTGACCCCCGGCAAGAAAGCCAGCGAGCCCCCACACGGCACAGACACTCACCCATAGCCCCGCACATCTCCCCCACTAGGGACTATAACGGTTTACGCTCTGTCCGTCCATTCTTCACACATGGCCATGGGCCAAATTCACCACTGGTGTAAGCAAGTGAAAGGCCACTCCCTTCAGTGGAGTCATCCCTCCCCATGCCAAGGCTGATCCGCGCCCCAGGGCTAGGCCCCCAGCCGGAAGCTCCCTGTCCTTCCCCCACGGCCAGCGGGTGGGCCGTGCCCTTACCCATGGCTTCCAGGATGAGGTGCACAAAGTTGATGCGTTCGTCCTCTAGGGTCTGGTGGGATTTCACCGGCACGTTGATGTAGCCAAACCGCTCCTGATTACAGACGTAGATCTGGACTCCTGCAAGGCAGCAGCAATCAGAGTGATCCCAGGCCACCACCCCACCATCCCCTCTGCTGAGAGCTCTGCACGCCAGCCTTCCCCTGTCAATCCGCCCCCATAGCGCAATCCCGGAGTGCCTCCTCATCCCCCAACCAGGCCCACTCTTCACCACCTCCACCCAGCACTCTGCCAGGGCCCTTCCGGGACAGAAGACGGCTCCTCAGAGAATGCTCTGATCTGTCGCATCCCTCAATTTCACATCTACACGGGGACTGATTCCAATTTCACACCAAACGGCCATCTGGCCTCGAGCACCCCAGACTGGGGATCCCTTGAGGAAATCCCAGGTCCTCCTCCTTTTCCCTTCTCACTCTACCCCTCCCCTCTCGCCCTCACCCGCTGCTTGGCAGGAGTAGGCGAAGACGATGATGTCGTCGAAGGGCCAGGTGTAGTTGGGGTGAGGTGGGTGGAAGGCAAGCGTGGCTGTCCCCTCTTTTCGCAGGTCAATCAGGAAGGTGGCGTGCACCATGGGGACGGCAAAGCAGCCCACACGCTGGCGGTTTTTGGTGGGGAAATAGTCGGCTGTCCTGCGGTAATAACCCTGGTGGGGGAAAAAGCCACCACTATAATTCTCACTGGCTGGGAGTGGGTGGTGCCACAACAGCGCGTCTCCCCCACTCCCCATGATCAGGTTGGGCTTCAGCATGGAGAGCTCCATGCCACGCACCGATGCTTCGTCATCCAGTCTCTAAGGCAGGCAGAGACACACCGGGAGGGTCCTTTCCTCCCTGGCGAACCCCAGCATCCAGCAGATCACACCTGCCCAGCTGAACACAGAGAAGTGGGGCTGTTAGTTTCTCTTCCCCGGTCTTAACTGAGGCCCCAGAACTCACAGCAGAGCCTGGACCCCACACAGCAGAGATGGGACTATGCGAGAGGCCACTTCGTCTTTCAGGAGACAGCAGTAGCTCTCATGGGAAACGGGGAGACAGGCAGGTTGGCCCACATCGGATCAGGTACAAGTGGAATTTCTCAGAGGAAGCTGCAGCCTGAACTAACTGGGTGACTTGGCTCTGAGAGGCTGGACTTGGGGGCAATTCTGGACTGGCATGAGCCCCTGGAAGGACAGAGGTGGTGCTTCGAATGAAGTTCTTCATGCTGCACCACAGAAGCAGCCGTAGGGCAAGCACCAAGCAAGCAGCACCCAGCTCAGTGCTAAGTGCGACGGGTCCACAGCCGGGGCCCAGCCCAAGAGCCTCCTTCAGGCCAGTGGCCCCAGACTTCAGAGGAAGGACTGAGCAGGAACCTTACTTGGGCCCCTGGACTGGAGATGTTCTCTGGCCAGGTAAAGGAAGAAGTCTTCTCATAGCTACACCAGGTGCATTGGGAACCACAGGACTAGGGCACCCCAAGGGTAACATGCCACAGAGTGACAGAAAAAGGGACATCCTCCAGCACAAGGCATTCCCCCTGCCCACCCCGGTGGCTCACCTGAGGGGTGATCCCACACCAGAAGTTGGAGTAGTATGTCTGGGAGTCTAGCATGGGGGCGATCACTGATTTATTTTGCGAGATCAAGAAGGTCAGGGTCTGATTGTTCGTCAGGATGCTGTCTGTATCAGCAAACTAGGAGAAAAAACACATCCCATTACCAGGAGCAACACCTTCAAAGCAGGGCCTGCAATGTAGCCTCCTCACAACACATCTAGGCCGGCCAGCAACCCGGCAGCAGAACACCAGCAGGCAGAGCTCCCTGAAATGGCCTCGGCAGGATTCCACAGCACTCTGGGAAACTCCAGGGTCCTGCCCCCTCAACATCCAGCCTCTCAGCTAGGGAGCAAAACCCTCTGAGTATGTTTTCCTAGCAGGGACTCTCACAGACGTACATAGACAGTCCTGCAGGGTGCAGGGGGAGTGACATTATCTGTGGGTGATAATGGCTCTGGAGAGGAACCAGGGTGATAAAGATCAAGTTAGGAAGATGACAGGCTCCCACAGTGGGGTCATGTCAAAATGCAGCCCCAGAGAATCTGCCACAAGGAAAATCTGCCCTGGGCCCCTGTGGGCGGGTAGAGTGACACAACGCGATTTTCAGTGCATCTGAAAGCTGCTCACGTTCCCCCAGATCGGGCCTTCCAGGAGGGCTGAAATTCTTCCTGTGTTACAGGCGGGAAGGGGCCCAGCTGGGCCAATTCTGGAGTTCTCTTACCAGGAGATAATCAGCCGCCGCTGCCCGGGCAAAGCTCAGAGCTTCCTGCTTGAGCCTCATGATGTGTTCATAGCGTTGGTCTGTCCAGTGCTTGGGGCCAAGTTCGTCTGGGTAAGAGCTGAACCAGGCAAACCAAGAGTTAACAACCTGCCCTTGGCTGTGAACTCACAGACTCACTGCATGCGCAAGCTGGATGGCTGAGAAGCTTGGCAGAACAGGATCCACTCAGTCTTGACTAAGGCTCATCATCACTGGGTTTGCTTAGCTCAGTCCCTCTGGGGCCACAGGGGAAGGAGTCCCCTTCTGAAGAGCCATTCAGCTTGAACAGCTGAATGCCCTGCCTGCCCTCCCAGGTGGGGAGAGGAGAAACATGAAACTGACCGCCGAGACAGGCTCAAGATTGGATCAGGCCACAGCCATTCCCAGCTAGGAGACTGTATGGAAACAGACCCTCCCTGTCTCCATCTGTGCGCAGGGCCTCTCGCTCCGTGCAGTCAGCTCCAGACAAGAGAGAATTGAACTAGGGACGGCAGGTTTGGGTAGATCAGAATAGGAGGGGCATGGACAGCAGCTGACCTGCTGAGCAGACCGTCGCAGTGCGAGTTGGTAGGTAACCTCAGATGCTCTCTTCATGGTGACGCGAAAGGGCTCACGAGACCAGTGGAGGTCCTGGAGAAAGCCACCCCCCATCATCCACCTGGAGGAGAATACCTGGGCATCCTGCCCTAAACTGAGTCAGAACCACCAGAAGGTGGAAGAGGATGGTTGCCCCCTTCCATGCAAAGACTTTTATGCCCCAAATCTGGAGCTGCAAAACACAGCTGCATCTAAGAACAGTGCTATGTGAGTACATCTGGTAGGGGGAGCGCAGAGATAGGAGTCAGAAACTTCTGGGTTCCGTTCCAGCTCTGACTCCCTTGTAGCCTCAGGCAGGTCACTCACCGCCTGTGCCTCGGTTTTCCTGTGTGTGAAATGGACACAACACCCTCTGCTAGGATGTATTGCTACAGCCAGACCTAGGTAGGCCATGCACCTCACCTGGGCTCCTCCACTGGCCTCCACTCGATGTAGCGATAGTGTTTTTCCATGGCCGTGAGCCATTCCCACAGGATCTCGCTTGTGTTGTCAACATTGTGGTCCGTTGCACACCTGAGAAATCACAACGCAGAGCAGCTGTTAGCTCCTCCCTTTCTCCCAGCCAGCTTTTCTGCAGCATACCTTCCAGTCTCCGGCCCCAAACCGAGCCCCACAGTCCTATGAAAAGGAAACCGCAGTGGCAGCTCTCAAAAAGATCCCCAAATGCTATATGGAACTCCCCCGCCCCCGATCACCAAAACCCACATCAGCAGAAAGCTACTGGACGAACAAGACTCATAACCCCAAAGAGGTACAAGGGGTGTGAATTAAGAAGCTGAGTATCAACTCAAGCACATGGCTGGCCTTACAAGCAGAACTGGAAAAGAAGCCTCGGACAGTGCACAGACTAGATCAGACCAATGGTCTACCTAGTCCAGAGTGTGATTTTCAAGAGTGGCAAGTGCCAGCTACTTCACAAGCAGGTGCTTTATAGACTTACCCACCTTCAGGGGATGTTTCTTCCTGACCCCTGTCAGAGTATGGCTGATTCATGCCCTGAAGCATGAGGAGTTAAATCCAATTTTTTTATTCCATCTGATAGAAGTGGATGTTTGTGCCCCCCAAAAAGCAGGTTCTTCCTAAAGCACCATCAACTGAGTGGGGCTCTGGCAAGGGTCACCACCAGTATTCATGGACGGGCAGCATGAGACAGACTGGGACTACTGAATATTAGGGAGCAGGGCTCCACCAGGAACTGCCCACTGGCAGTTCTCTCCACTCTGCAGAGAAATTCTGAGTGTGAAACTGGTTCCCTGCTCCCCTTTCTCATAAAGCCCCAAAACACCCCGTTTCTGCAGAAAGCATGGCCATGCTGAGGGCAAAGGGGAGGTCTGTTTAAAGCAAATGGGCAATTTCACTCTTTCCTCCCCAGAGTTAAAAACCATATTCTTTGGTAGCGACAACGTATTCAATCTCTGGTGCCTTGGTTGTCTGTTAAATGGGGATTACGCCCCTTCTGCACGAGGGAAGCAATACGCTGATTTACCAGCTTTCTAACCTGGTGTATCAGCATGTGCCTCAGGAATACATTTAGCCCAGGAGGCTCCTATCCAGGCACAAAAGAGCATACACCACCTTGTGAACTCTGCTTCCACCCTGGAGACGCTTGTACCCTTTAAAAGGAGAAAAATCAACAAGCCTGGCACTTAATGCTGGCTTCTGTGGTATAACTAGCTCCTGGTGTGCTGGCCCCAGGAAAAGGCAGCAAGCGGGACTCTTCTGGAGAATTAACCATGCAATTTGATAAAACGCTGCGACTGGGAGAGGGAACGTAAAAGGATAACTCCTTCCAAACTGCAGCCTCTCATAGGAGCACACAGGGCCCTGCCTGTGCCTGGGCTGCTGCCAAACACAAGGGTTCATTTGTCTTCCCAGCTTGAAATTAGCTGATCTCAGCCTTTACTTTTTCTGTTCCAGTCCTTCCGTCACCTCCCCATCCCGCTCCCCTCAGTCTATAGCGTGGGACTGGACAGCCACACAAGTGTGCCTGCTCTTAAAATCCACGTAAGACTTTCCAGCCTGCTGGGCTCCAGGAGCACCAATGGAACAGGAGAGACAGCGAGAAAGGGATCCGCTTTATCGCCCACACATCAAACACTGCAACATGCTTGGGAATCTCAGCTCTCTGGGACCTGCTGGGTAGCACTGTATGGAGAGCTGTCACAACCTCCTTTCCCACTTTCATTTTCAACCCCTCCTTGGTGCCATGACCATGACAATACCCACAGCCACAGGTCATGGCCAGAATTCGGGGGGGGCGGGGGGGGGCTGTTCCATTGAGATGGGGGAAAGTGACTGATACGGCACATTGCTGCCCAGAACAGGTTGGGGTAGGACAGGCAGGGCCTACGAAAGGGGAGTCAGCCGTACAGGACAGAACTGAGCAGATCAGCCAATTACCTACCATTCCCCTGACCCTCTTCTCAGCCATGTTCATACCTTTCCTCTCCTGCACTTTCTTGTGCCAGTGAAACACAGGGCAGTTCTCAGCCCCTGCCAGCAACACAGGGCAGAGATGAGTCTTTTCTCTCTTGGTCCTGATCCTGTCCCGAAGGACAAATCCTCTTCCGTTCCATCCCCCCCACCAACTTACAGAGACCAGTAAATGTTCCCACATGTACCCGACCTCATGAGGTCAGCAGAGCAAAGGACAACCCCCCGCCACCCCATTATCCTCCGTTTGAGAGTCCAGAGTAATTTATCCGCAGCAGCAAGCCACTGCCCGCAATGACTCCAAACAGAAAATCTCAGCACCCCTAGGACCAATGTGCTTGCTCTACAGCACCTCCTGCTGGGAAAGGCTGGGATTGGCGTCGCCACTGCAATTCTGTGCCACAGCGCTGGGAATTCCAGACACACAGAGTGAAATCACAAGTAAAACCATAAGTATCGGTGTACAGAAAAAGGTAACGCATAGAACAGTCATCCAGCTGGTGCTGCAGCCTGGATTGATGGCTCCCAGATTCGCAGAGCTGGGTCTCTAGCAGGGCACGTCAGCTGCCAACAGACATTGACACAGGGCAGAGATCAGCAGCTCTTTACAATTATATCTCCTAGGGTAATATTTCCTACAAGCTCATATGAGAGGCTGTCAAATCTGTCTGCAGTAGCTGCATGGAGCAGAGAGAGCAGGTGGGATGAGGGGCCCAGCTCCAGACACCAGATCAGAGGGTTTGAGGGTGGCAGTAATGGAGAGAACTTCCTTCATCCCTTGGGCGGGCGGTATTTTCCTCTGCCGTGCGGGAAAGCATCCAGCCCATAACTCAGATCGACCGGACCCTCTGCTGCCCCACTGCCCAGCATCCCTTTAACT
>ML685804.1:5715416-5733119 GCA_007922175.1 Pelusios castaneus
GATCGACCGGACCCTCTGCTGCCCCACTGCCCAGCATCCCTTTAACTTGGGGAGTGGGGAGCGGTGTCTCTAGAGAGACTCTTACAGGCAGTTCCCCCAGTCTGGCAGTGCAAGGAAGGAGACAACTCTGCTGGCATTCATCCTGCACCAGAACAGCCCCGCTTCACCCCATGTCCCTCCTGCAGCACCCAGCCGCCCTTCCTCCCCTTGGCCCCAACCCCAGCACTAGATCCCAAGGGCCCATCTGACATCAAGGGGGCCACCCCGGGCTCTTGCCCACCCCAGGAAGGCTCGGGGCCCTGTGCCGGGCCGGGGGAGCCCTTACCAGATAGAGATGCGCTCCTTGGGGTAGTCCATGCGCTCCAAGGCCCCCAGGTAATGGGGCAGCGAGTGCTCCGAGTTGCGGGCCAGGATGGCGATCACCACGGTGGGCAGCTCCTGGGGCTGCCCGGCTGGGCTCCCCCCTGCCGCCCCCCGCCCAGGGCAGCCCCCCAGCAGCAGGAGCAGGGCGCAGCGCAGCAGGGCAGCGGCTGCGGGGCGCATGTTCGGAGGGAGCAGGCGGGCGCAGAGAAGCGGCCCGGCCGGGAGCGGAGCTGGGAGCGGGGCGGGGAGGGGAAGGGGGCGGAGGGAGGGAGGAGCAGGGCAGGAGAAGGGGGGGTGGGGAGGGGAGGGGTGCCCACAGTGGGGAAGGGCTGGTGCCTTGGAGCCGAGCCCTGTAGATCAGCTTCTGGTGACACCCACCAGAATCAGCAGGGATTCGCCCTCCTCGCCCTCCTCCCCCACAGGGTGCCTCAGTTTCCTCACCCCAGCCGGCCCTCTCCTGGGTAACAAGCCGGGTCGGTTGGGCTGGACACCTCTGCAGAGCCCCACCGAGCCCACCTGCAGAATGAGCATCCCTGCCCTGTCTCGGGCCAGTTCAGATCTCCAAGTTCCAACACAGGTCAGAGCAGCCTCCTGGGCATCCGCCCCGGCCTGCGCGGGCCAGTCTGAGCCCTGCGGATGGCTGGCAGCCAAGGCAGAGAACTGACTCTGCTGGTCCTAACATAGCACCTAGGAGCGCTAGGCGTGGAGGAGGCCAGACCCGGAGGCCAGCACCCCTATATGCCCCTTGAGCGGGGATCTGACACAAGCCCAGTTCCCCCAACCCTACATCGAACATAACCCCAGGGTAGGGCCTCCACGGAGAATCTGTGCTCACTTTAGCCCGGCAAATCGACACGGGCCCATACTTCGAGTGGCAGCTTCAGTGGGTAAATTATGGCCATGGCATTTTTAAAGCTCGGCCAGAGAAGACATTTTGAAAGTGCCCCTTAGGGTACAGTACTTCATACGCTGGGCGGGGGCTGCTGACTTCCCACCTTTAACTGCTCTGAATCTTGTGACTCCAGAACTGGGCCTGCAAGAGAGCCCAGGTTTCCCGGAGCGCTGGGACCATGGAATGCGCCTTCTTGTCCCTTTAGACTGTTTGCCAGCGTAGCAGAATCGCATTTCAGTCTCTAGCAAGCACGGCCAATGCAAAGACCCCTCTCGCCTCCCCTGCCTGAGAGCGGGGCAAGAGGCAGGGGCAATGAGTCACATATGGTTTTGAGACTTCAGAATCACATTTTGATTCAGCCACAGTCACGTGTTCCCTTTCCCAAAAACATCCCTGCAAGCAAAGCTTCATTCACACCAACATTTGCAGAGAGCGAATTCCAGGCCCGTTGCCAACAGCCCATTAATTGCAAAATAATATTTACTGCACAACAAAAACAAAAACTCATTTAGGGACAAACACACAATTCATCCAATCAAGGAATGGAAACGACCCCACATGACTCTGATGGCCAATCACACAACTCAAAGGGATATTTGCAGAACATCCTTGGCCAGTGATCCATTGGTTTTACTGAACGTTGCAAACACGTTTATATAATGAACGGATCTCTAAAGCGTGGTCTGCTCCCAGACCATTTGCAAACTGGAAAAGGCAATAAAGTCAGGGGATAAATTATCTCTCAAACAATTCCTAGATCATTCCCAGTGTCATAGTGGAGCCCAAGAGTCAGGCCATCACTGTCCCTGTCCCTGCTGATCACTGGGTGGTTAGAGGGCCCCAGCTATCCAGAAAGACTGGTCAGATGCCTTCCACCCTAATCATCACAGCAGCTGCAAAACCTACCCAGACATCTTTCTTTAACCTCCTGGGACATCTGAAAAGGGATAAAGAAAAGCCAATGAGGGAACCTCATGACACAGGCAAGTCACAGAATCTGGAAGAGAAAACAGAGAAAGGGTGAGAGAAATAGCACTTATGCCTTGCATGAAATCCTGACATACTCCTGCAACATCAAAGAAAATTATGTTTACATCAAAGCCAAGTATTACCTCTGAGTCTGAAAGATGGCATATAAAACCTCCACCCCAGGCATGGGTCATTTTAGTGGAGTCTGCTAGGGTTACCAAACATCCTGATATTAAGGGTTTTATAATATATATGCAGCTATGTACCCCCACCCCTAAAAAAATTGTCCCAATTTTTCCCACTTGCTATCTGGTCACTCTGTGTCTGCACTTGGGAATTTCAGCACTGCCCCCACAGACCTCTACTATATGAGCGAAAGATGCAATTCTGTTCGCTGGTAGCAGTAGAAAACTGTTACCCTCTAAACAAACAAGGAGTCCTGTGGCACTTTTAAAGACTAAATTTATTTATCGCATGAACTTTTGTGGGTAAAATCCCACTTGTTATCTTCTAGTAGTGGACCAGCTGCTATAGAGGGTTACAAATGAGCATTTAGGGAAAGGCTGGATATATTCAGAGAGTACCAGATTGCTGTCCCTCCTGCAAACATGCCTGAGTCCTCTCTAGGAACCAGAAGATCAAGAACTCTTGAGTTTAACTCATCTCCACAGTGAGATCAGTAACCAAACTCTCTGGAGCAGTTTTCTGGACACTCCAGACCCCAGGCAGCAACCCAAAGGAAGGTCTATAATCTGGAAGTGTGAAATGAAGGCACGATACAGTCAGAACAAGCAACAGAACATACAGGTTGACGGCATGAAATCCACTTGCTATCTCCTCTGCTGCAAGGAGGCAAATACAATGGCTTGTTTTTGTACAGGAGTTAGCTAGATTCCCTTTCCTCTTTTTCTGGTGAAAGGTTCTTCAAAGAGCTGGCCCCACATTATAATTGGCTGAGCTGTTCCTTGTGTTAGCTAAATTGCAGGACGCCGCACCAGGAAACCTGGACTTCATCCCCATTGACCCTCCGGTATGAACTTAGATACTTTCATTAATCTTTGCGCCTAGCACAGCAGGCCTTCGAGCACCTGAGCTTCTGAAGTGCCGTCATTCTCCAGCTCTGATGTGCAGCATCTTGAATAGCTGCAGTTTCATGCTGTTTACACACATGAAATTCATGCAATAAATAAATTTGTTAGTCTTTTCCTGGGGACCATTTTTTTCACTCAGCAATCTGCTGTCATCTAGTGGTCAGTGAGTTTAGTGCACAGATTCAAGAAGCCGAGTAGCTCCGCCTTACTTGGACAAATTCATCCCTGAGACAACTCCCCTGAGTGGGACAGGCATGGGATGAACTCTTGGCTTCTTATCTACAATTCACGCCTGAGGCCTGTGCTGATGTGGCAGAGATTAAATGGGCCAGGGGATTAATTGCTGATTTTAGCCTAGAAACTGTACTCACATGCAAGTTTTCTTAGGCTATTTGGAGCAGGTGGGATCTCCTGTCACGCCAGCATTAGGCAGCTCTCAGCCTCAGCCATGGGCCCTTTTAAAGATTAACACATTTATTTATCGCATGAGCTTTTGTGGGAGAGAAGCGTCTGATGAAGTGGGATTTTCTCCCACGAAAGCTCATGAGGTAAATAAAAGTTAGTCGTTAACGGTGCCACAGGGCTCCTTGTTTGTTTTGCTGAACTAGACTGACACCCTTTGGAATTGCTACCCCTTTGGAACTAGACTGACACCGCGACCCCCTGGAACTAGCCAAGAGCCCTGTGCATAGAAAGCAAAGCTTTAAACCTGAGCGCTGCCAGAGCTCTGAAGGGCCAAGTCCAGTGATACTCGGCTTGAGGCTTGCAAGCCACAAGTGGCTTTTTCATGTGTCTCCTTCGGTTCTTCGCCACGCTGGATATTAAAAGGGCAGCTGATTTAATTGTTAACCAATCTATGTCATTAACCAAGCAGGATGCTTTTACTGTGCTATTAACCCATTGCGGTTTTGTTGACCACTGATTTGACTCCTGACCCACGGAGGTCCAAGTACTCTGGCCTAGTCCTCCTGATCCACTCATTCAACCTTGTTGCCAGTGGAAGCTACCTTCTAACAGGTGCCAGATCCTGGAAGCTGAGAAAGGAGGATGGCTTCTTGCAGAATAAGAGGATGTTTGAGATTATGCAGCCCTCAAAATTACAGCAACCAATGACCCAACCACTCTTTCTTCCAGAGTCCGTTCAGGTTTTTATGCCCCACCTGTCACTGTGGGATATAAACTCTGCTCCCAGCACCCCATAACACTGAGCAGGCTGCAAGTCGATGGCACCGTAATGTGCAACAGATAATCGATCCTACCAATGTCTTGCACTTCCGTAGCCCCCACGCAACTCTGACCTGTGCCAGATGTCCGGCTGAGCACACAGCCAGCCTACACATCGCCAAGCACCTGGGAGGTTAGGGAGGATTATCAGTGATCGTCATCCGTGTTCCACCGATGGGGAAACAGAGGCACAGAGCAAGGACATGACTTGCCTGCGGTGACATGGTGAGTCTCCTAGAACCTAACAAGCATGGTCCCCAGGCCCTTCTTCTAACCTAGCCACATGGCATCTCGCACTTGCTCCTTTGTCTCCAAGGCATGCAGAACGCAGGAGGGTTGTGCAAGTAAATGCTACCCTCTGCCATCCTTCATGAGCAGGGACCTGGGCACACAGAAGTCAGAGAGCGCAGCTTGGGGGCATTCGTGTATCTGCCAACGACCATCCCAAGTTAGGAAAGGTCCCCACTCATCTCATTCTGTCACTTAACGCTATGCATGTCAGTGGAGCTTAAATATTCCAAATACTTCCTTATATAGCACCCCCCCTTCACACCCCAACACATGTCTGGGAGGGAAGTAGTATCATTGTGCCCCAGGAAAATTAAATGTTTGATTTGCAGAAGCGCTGAGTGCCTGTAGTTCCTGCTGGCTTCAACTGGAGTCACAGACAGTCGGCTCCTTAGGCCTGGGCCCTGGTCACACAAGATCTGGGGCAAAGCAGGAATTTGGTCTCTGGAAAGCCAGCCCAGTGCCTCTCCCCAGGACTTGCCCTGCTATCATTTTTGCTTCCTAATATCCCTGCCTAGCTTTCCGATGGGATTTGAGGAGGCCAGTGTGGCAGAGGATACCAGTGTTCGCTACCAAAGAATATGGTTTTTAAGTCTGGGGAGGAAAGAGTGAAATTGCCCATTTGCTTTAAAACAGACCCACCCCATAGACTCGTGGACTCTACGGCCAGAAAGGACCATCAAGGTCTAGCCTGACAGCACCTCAGCCAGCTGCCCATGAATTGGTCTGTCCCCTATGAGCCCTTAGACCTTGATTTAAAGTCTTCAGGTTACAGAGACTCCACCATTTGCACTAGTTCAAACCAACACATTCCCCATGCTACAGAGGAAGGTGACCCCCCCCTCCCCCCGAATCTCTGCCAACCTGACCTGGACGGGGAATTCCTTCCCGACCCCAAATATCGCAACCATGTGAGTGAGACACACCAGGCAGATACCTGGGAAAGAAGTCTGAGGTAGTGTCCTGTCTGCCAAGAGGACAGCAGAATTACAGTCAATTCTCTGCCCTTTGCCCTCTTCCACCAGCAGCTGTCATGACTGCCCACAGGATTCCCCAAAGAAGTTTTGGGTTTTTGCAGCGGGGAGGAGGGGTGGAGAGAAAAGATGGAATCAACAGTCTGGCAGCTAATCAAGAAACGTGATGTGCTTTCTTGTGCCACAGCCAAAGAGTCTCCGGGCTGGGAAATCCTATAGCACAAGGGTCTATGTGGCACAAGAGTGAGAGAGTCATCCTGTCTGCTGCTACTGCCAACTCCATTGGCAATAACTTCGCCAGAGACAGCCATAGCAAAGTGTCCTCCCTCGGTCTGACACCAGCACGCTTTTTGAGAGCTAAAACCATCCCTGTGAGGCAGTCCTGCAGAAACCCAAGCCTCTCTGCCCAGCCCTGATACTAGCTATTAGCAATTACAGTACAATTTTCAAACTTTTTCCTCGGGGCCGAGTTTTTAAATCATTTATGCCTGTGACCCAACAATTCCATCTTTGAGCAATGCATTCCAGTCTTTTGGCGATGGGAGCCGGGGGTGCTGCAACCCAGTACTGGATCCCGACCCATGGTTTGAAAACCACAGCAGTGGAGAGTAAGGACCAACCCAGAGTGGGGCCCCAATGCACTAGGCACTATATAAATACAATAGATGTCCCTGCCCCAAGCAGCTTACAAGTCTAGATGGACAAGCCAAACACACAGGGTCTTTCTACAATAGACTAACACAGCTACCCCTTTGGAATTTGACACAGGGTAGAGGAAGGGATCTAATCTGTCAATGCCGGTACAAAACTTCAAATATATTATACGCTATAGGAGCATGACTTATTTTGCATTTATTATTATTTTTCCACATACCAATTATTTTATTTAAATAGATACTTTTTTCTGATGATCTCCAGTTCTGTAAAGTCTTAATTTAAAAAAAAAAACCAAAAACTAGAACCTATCTTTTGGGATAGATTTGACTTGATTCTAGTTAATATTATAGAGACACACAAAATGCTGTTAAACGGACAGTAGGAAGACTGTAAAGTCAAGCACCCTGAATTTCAGAAACATCAGAAATGAGGCAGCCTTAATTCAGCCCCCATGTGTGTATGCTCAGTTGCTTTGTGAGCATCGCACAGAGGAAGGCTGGTCAGCTGCAGCACTAGGAGCTAGGAGGGACCAAGTGTCAGGGAGGATGAAATCCTCAGTGATTTTAGCTGCTAAAATCTAAGTCTCCAGAAAATGTGCAAACTGCAGTTTTTCAAAGGCTTACAACAACGTGGCCAAGTTCTGGCAGATTTCTAATTGGTTGGCAAAGGCACATCCCTGCACAGCCAAATGTCAAGTCCCTGCTTCAAAGCAAGGGGGTGCTGGTGCTGTTGAAATAATAAGTTGCCAGAATTTAACGTGGGCAAAGACCGTATTTTTCTTCAGCCTCTTTCTTGGAAATAGCTGAACCATAGACTAGATAATGCCTTGAGCCACCTGGCCTGTCCTTCTGAATGCAAGTCACTTCCAGTTGTCGCCTGTAGATGGTACCAGTGCCCCAGGCCTACAATTCGAGGCGCTAAGGATACATGAGGATATATCACATCTGGGACACAATCAGTTATGAGGGAGCTGGTCCTACGATCGATCCCCGGATTCCCTCTCAAAGCAGGAGTCAGTCAGTCTGTGTGTCCTCTCTTCCCATCTGCACGTCCCAAGAGGGGCAGCAGAGCAGAGAGGTTCTGTTGGGAAAAAGAAAACAAGGAATCCTGTGGCACTTTTAAAGACCAACCAAATTATTTATCACATGAGTTTTTATGGGCACAATCCCACTTCATCAGATGTATGCAATGGAAACAGCAGTCTATTAGGTATAACACACGCGCAGAGAAGGGTGAGTCACAAGCGCAATTCAAACACATCCAGAGGGGCAGTCTGTTAGCCTATTTCACCCAACCAAACAAGTTGTTTTGATTCAAACCGTGTGGGCCTTTAAGCAACAGTAGATGAGAAGGTGAGACTATTAAAATTACCTTTTTCATTGAGTTAGCCATTCTAAGTCCCTATTCAGACCTGCTGTGAAGGTGTCACATTTGCATACGAATTCCAGCTCTGCAGTTGCACACTGAAGTCTGTTTTTGAAGGGTTTTTTTGCTGGAGTACTTGTAACTTTCATGTCTGTCGAAAGACTCTTGAGGTTTTACACTTATAGATTCCAGATACCTGCCCTCACATCAATACCCCAGTTCCTGTCATCCCTCTCAGCCATCACTGGCCTCCTTCCTTCTCCTCTCTGTATCTCACTGTTTCCATAAGCCAAGTTCCCACCTCATCCACCACACGAGTAGGACATTTCAAGGTCACACCCTAACATCCCTCCCCACACCAGCGCCAGGCTAGAAAGCTACCATAATGCACCTAGAATCATCTCCAGTGACTAAACAGACCCGAAAACTAACCCTTATTGCTGAAACAGCTTTGACTGATTCTCCCCCAGGGTGCTGGCATCAGAACTGGTGACAAAGAAGCACCTACCGCCCATGGGATTGGCTCCAGGAATGCTGAGCCAGGAAGAGCGAGTAGCACTCAAGATGTATATATCACATATGGGCAGTCGAGACTGAGTGTTGTGTTTGGGAAACGGACCCTAGCAGGCGAGATGAAAAAGCTACTTCAGCCCTGTGCTGCAGCAGGGCAGGCCAGAAATTTTCCATCCCAACTCTTCTTTGAAATACGCAAAATGACATTTTGACAACATGAAAACGTTTGACACTTCAGCGAAAGTCTGAAACCATGAAATGGAAATCTGGAAATACTGCAAACAAAAAAGTTGTTTGGTTTGGGAAATGGGATATTTCTCTGTACTTGGTTGTACAAAAACATGGGGGAGGGCGTTTCCTTTAAAAAAAACCCACGAAACTCCCAAAACATTAAACAGGAAAAATTATTTTCCTGAGTAGCTCAAATCTGCAGCTCTTTGGGCCAGATCCTTCACTGTTTGGGCTCCAGTGGGGGTTGGAGGCATGCCAGGAGTACAGAACTGGATCCTTCACTGCAGAGACTGTCCGTGTGCCAATACATACCCAGAGGATTTGCATCATTCTCTTCACTGATTAATAAACACTTTTTGCCCTTAACATCTCAACAGCCTTTACAAATGTTGATGAAGCAAGTCTCATAGCTATGCTGGAGAAAAGTGATCACTGCTGTATTATAGATGGGAAACTGAGGCACAAAGTGCTGCGACGTAGCCAAGGTCACATGGGCAGATTTACCGAGCTGAAAATGGAAGTGGTGAGCTGATTCTGCACTATCACCACTAGGCTATGCTCCATCTCCAGCTGTGTCTGTACCTTTGTGACTGGCATTCCATTACCTTGATGGAAACCTACGGAGCTGATTCTCCTGGGTCCTGAGCCTCGTGCAATCACTGCAGACTGCTCAGGTGCTTTATTCCACCTACTGGAAAACATCTGCTCTGCAACAGAGAGGAGCATCACACACACACACTCTCTCCTCGGTGCAGTTTCCTTGCTTCTGAGGCCCACCTAAGGACAGCAGCAGGCACACCACTGTGTTTCTTTGCAAATGGAGGAGTGCCGGAATTCTAGCCCTAAGACCTTGCAATAAACCTGCTATTCCACTTCAGACTCATCCACAGAAGACAGGGCCTCGGATGCCAGCTTGTGCAGTGGAATCTCGTGGATGACACAGAGAGAATTACTCCCATCACACTCTTCTGGGCAGCCAAACAAACCTATTCATGCACTCTGCACACCTCCCCCCTTGCATAGACGACTACACTCAGGAACGTCACACACATCCTGCCTGTGCATACAGAGCTCACTCACACACACAGATCACCGGCGTACACCCACTGGCCATGAAAACAGCCCACAGTTCCTCTGTCTATGACCGTCTACTTGCACAGCCCAACACTCTGTCCCCTCCCCCAGAACACGTCTGGTCACTGGAGGACTTCTGCTGCGTTTCACTCCAGGTAAGAAATCAGACATCCTTATACTGGGTGATGTGGCAGAACACAGCTAAAAGCCCCCGCACTGAAAGCCATTGGAAACCAAGATTCAGGATAGGGGTCAGTTTGCCGGTAAAAGATCTAGGTTACAAGACCAGATTGCCTAGGATCACACACCCTTCTGAGACCAACACTTCTTTGAACCTCTTGCTGACTCACCATTTCATTTGGCCAGGCGCACAGATGCTGTAGCAAATCCATCTAGTCTCAGGGGTAGCTGCTGAGATCAGCAGGAAAAGCTTGCTCTATTAGAATGGATTTGACAGCACATGGCATCTCACTCCGGGAACCCTAAATTTCTTTACCAGGCAATGGGCTGGATCCTAATAGTGCAGCAACCCCCAGTCCAGGCAGAGAGTCACTCTGTATGAATCACCTCCTAATTCTAACACTATTTAATAGGACAGTGCTGATGACAGGGCCTTGAGTCAGGTGTTTTTTTCTGCACAACATGGGCATTGGCAGAAGATGCCCACTGCCCTGGCAACATGCCTCAGCCAGGGATCCCTTCCTTGGCTTCCCTGCCACCATCGTCACACACACAGGACTGGAAGTTCAGCTGAGCCTTATAGACAAAGTTTAGTGCTAGACAGACAGCTGATTGCTGCAGTTCGGCACAGGCTGGTAGCTGGCCCAGTCTCCCTGGGTTTGGCTGCTCCACCACACCCTCTTCTGGTCAAACTTGGCACTGCAGGGGCTGCCCATCAGTTTCCTCGCAGGAAAGCTCATGCGATAAATAAATGTGTTAGACTTGAAGAGTGCCACAGGACTCCTTGTTTATTTGGCTGACCTAGACTGACACAGCCTCCCCTTTGGAACCTCTGAAGTGGGCTCCTCTCAGCCTTCCCCACCCCACCAGGTCAGCATCAGGGAGTCCAGCCATGTCACTGAACATGGAGCACCAGACTTTTCCCCTACTGCCCAGTCCTGCTGAGATTGCTGTTGTCTTACTGAGCATTGCCTCCCAGGGTTTTCTCACCCTAGGATCCCTTTTTCCTAGCAGGCCCCCACCATCTCCCCTCCCAGGTTACTCTAGCAGCTTCCCCTAGAAACCTGCCTGCAGAGCAGACTCTACCTTCAAGGTCTGGGCACCTACATGAGCCCACCCTCCTTCCCATAGCTCCTGCCTTTCTCCAGCTGCATCGCTCAGCCCTTTTTATGAGGCCCAGGTTCCTCAGCCTATCACCTGGCCCCATTAGACCCACTCCTTCTGGCTGGGAGGCAGGAAATTACACACAGGTGGGGTTAAATGAACACCCAGGCTGGCCGAGGCCTTAAAGGGGCAGGTCACCCTGAGACACATGGTGAAAACAGAAGTGAAGACATGGGTACAAGCTGACCAGGAAACTTGCACTCAGGCTGCTAGATGACTTTGAAACCCAGCCACCATGTTTCCACTACTGTTGTTACTCTGCTGGTTCAATGAGAGCTAGCAGTCACACCTTCCCTTGCAGGAAAGGTCTCCCCAGGCAGTCAGCTATGCCTGTCGCCAGAAGACCTGACAACAGAGTGTTGCCAGTTAGTGGCAATTATAGTGGAGGGCTGAGTGATGTGGAAAGAAGCCAGAGGCTGGGCTGCGACCCACCAAACACATTTCACACAGGCCACACCAGCCATCGGAGTGTAAACGTCAGTCACTACTCACCTGGTCTAGATCCGAGCCACCGATGTACAGCACCCTTCATCCAGCCCCTCTTGTAATGTACCAATGGCTCAGCTCCATATCTTTGGTAAGATGATAATTCAATCAATTGTATGAGAAAGTTACAAAGCTAGGCCATTGGATTGGGAAATGTAGCCCTCCCCACCATCCCTACCCACACAGACATCTGTAATGCAAGAAAAGCACCCTGCGTCAGTCCTGAAGGCATCCACACACTGGGCCTCCCTCACCAGACCATGAAGAAGAGGCTCAGAGGAGGGGAAAGATCAGTCAGTATAAAATCTTTATGCGACGGGACATCATTCCAATCGATACCGCTCTTCACCACCCCTAATGGAGGGTGGTGGGATGGTAAGAAAAGAGGGTCCCAGAGGCATCCTGTTATCTGCCCATGTAAGGCCTCACTCTCCAAAGGAAGCATGCAGAGACGGGTGCACACAAGCTCTGCTGAGGATCTATCTGTTAACTCCTAAGAAGTCTGTATCCACTCCAGCTGCTTTCTTCCAAGTCCAGCTGTTTCACAGATTAAAAATCTAGAGCCAGCTCTGAGTCTCAGAACTGGGTTTTCGTTCCAGTTTTCTGCTAAATCCATTCCTCTTTACCAGTAGTTGTTGCCCTGTGCGTTTGTTTTGTTCTTCATTAGCCTGTTCTCCTGGGCATGTCAGAATAATGGTGCCACGCTCTAATCAGGATATTTTTAGGTGTATATTCCACTTCCCCCCACTAGGACCTGACAGAGTCAAACCCAGATGGAGAGGCCCCAATTAGAAGTGCAATTAAATCCTAAAGGTCCCCAGAACCTGCATTTTCCACCATCTCCCCAGAGGTCTGCATAACTGAGGCTGACTGACGCGAATGGTAAATGGGGTTCTGGCCGACAGGGGAGGGGAGGAACAATGCCAGTGGCAGCTAGGAGGACTGTGCTGCTGTTGGGAGCCCGCGCTGAAAGTCACCTGAGACATTTAGTTCAGACCCATTTCCACAGCCAAGCCAGATGCCCCCAGCCGCATATGACTGTTCTAGTACAGATGTGCACCTGCAAACTCTGTTGTAGCAGAGAGCTAGCCAATCAGAAGAGAAGCTGAGGCTGATTTCTGAGTGGATGGAGGTTTTCCTGGCCCGCCACAGTTACTTCGTGATGTTGAAACAACACAGAGCCTCACCCACATCGTTACTCCTTGAGTCTGGGCAGATGTGCCACATCCATCCCTTTGAGTCCAGCACGGGCTGACGCAGAAAGGGAGCCTGAGATCTCCTTGACGCACTATAGGGAGCTGGTCCCTGGTATCAAAAAAGGTTGAGAACCATGGGGATAGGGCAAGGGCTTAAATGAAAGTCCTGAGAAACTAAAACACCTGCCAAAGGAAAGGGGAGTAGCCTGGAGAGACACAGAAGGCACAAGCGCTGATGGAAGGAAGAGAGACAGAGAGTGTGTCTCAGCCTGATTTTTAACCCAACACGGTTCAGATAAGCTTTGGTTTAACATCTGGCCATTTGGATGCTTATTTGAACTGTGACCCAGTCCCTCCGTTGAGGCCACGCTGCATTTCGTGCTGGTCAGCAAGGGGGTGCAAAGGTGGCTTTCAGTGCCCCGTGAGCCCCCACCCCCGCCCTGCCCTGATCCTGGGCCGGCTGTGTACTTGGCTAACTCCTTGCAATACATCAGAGCAGCCTGAAGGAGCTAAGGAGGATCCTGCCACACCCTTTCCCCTCCACCAGACCAGAGGGAGGGAGGATAGGTTCTGTTACATGAGCTGTACCCCACTAGTGCAATGATCCACTATGGCTGGCTGTTCTGGCTCTTGGGCCGTGATGCACTGATCACAAGGTTTGTGCTACCGTGCAAAGCGTCCGCACTGCAGCTCACAATTTGGGGCCAGCATCACAAACACAAGAGCTTCCCCGGCACTACCAGAAAGCCCCAGTCCCAACCCTGCCAGGGGCCCCGTTCTCCCACTGGGGTACAAACGCCTCCTGTTGATGCTAGCAAGGGTTGGTTGTATCCTGAGACAGGAGTCTCAGGCCTCCAGATTGCAAATCTGTTCATCGGCCAGAGGACATGGGATGTTGTCTCTGACACACGCAGACCCCCAGCTCTGCTCAGAGAGGCAGGGGCACCACGCGGGTAGGCTGTTTCTGACTAATCAATGGGTTACACATTAGAAGACAAAGACACTGGCCCTCTTTGAAACGGCCCCTTCCTGGGGCATGAGGAGATTGTTCCCCGGGCACAGAGGACAGTCTATACTAGGAGTCATGCGTCTAACCTAAGAAAGCAGAGACACAGGCAGCAAATCTGGAGAAGCTGCAGGGCAGCCAAGCCTGTTCAGCGGTGGCACCATCAGCCACGGCCTGAAGTGGAGGAGCCCACGGCATGGGACGGTTAGAACACTGGTAGGGAAGACGGGAGCCAGGCCACGCAGTCGATAAGACCAAGCAGGGCTTTCCGAGATCTAATTTCTATGAATCTGCAGTTCAGAACCAGGCCCATCTAGACCTGCCCCCAGGACGCCGCCCAGCCCAGGGCTTGGTGAAGTGGGCACCATACGAGCAGCGGAGCATCCTATATATCTTTACTTTTTAAGGGGGCAGCGGGGGGACGTTTTCTTTTTTTATAATGAAGTCTCCACTTTCTTACGGGAAAAAAATCTAGGGAGTTCTTCAGCCAGGCTCTAAATCTGCGCTCTAGAAGTCTGCCTTGGCGAGATGGGAACTCCCTGTAGGACTCAGTGACCCATACGCACAATCCCACCCCGCTTCCCACCCCACCTCTCCTTCCCCTCCCTCCGCTCCCACCCACCAGGACTTTCGGTCAGTTCCAGTCCAAACCCGGGCAGCTGTGATGGGAAACAAAGCTATTTCACACACAATAACCTTCTGTCCATTCCCAGATGCTGACCGCTGCGGTGGACAGCGGCTAGGGCTGGAGCCATTGAAGGGCTGTGCCAGGCCCCTGCCGGCAGAAGACAATGTTGGCAGTGATGGAGAGTAGGTATTTCAAAAGGTTTTGTTTTCAGATGACCCGCAGAGCCAGCGTGACCCTTCACCCCCCACCCCACCCACCCTCCCAATAGCAACTGGCCACATTCCTGACCTTGGGGGGGAAAAGTTTAAAAACTCTTAGTGAGGAAACAATAACAGTGTCATGGAATTGATTTAGGAGGGACTCTTTCCATCACAAAGGAGCAACAAAGGGGCTTGGAGCTGGGAAAGGGGCTTCGGCTCTCGGCTCAGGAAGGGCACTGAATTACTGTGTTATAGGAGACATCTTCCAATGGGGTGGGGTGAGGGGTTGAATTCCACCTGTTAGTCCTCTTAGCTGCCCCTCTGCTCCTGCACACTCATGGCGCTCCCCGCTTGTACTACTTTTTAATCTAAGGCCAACCTTCAGGCTCGCTAACCTTTAACTCACTGCAGAATTGCTCCCCAAAACTAGGGAAGAAGCGTGAAAATCAGGTCTGTTTCCAGGGAAGGCAGCTCAGCTTTCAGGGTAGGGGAGAGCGCAGGCTAGGCCTGCTAAGTCTGAAGCAGTGAGAAGTTTCAGAGGCCGGGTCCTCTTCATTTTTCAGTGTCACGGGGCCTGAAGAAGCAGGGGTCTGAGGTGGCCCAGAATTCCTACACACAGGCTAGCGGGGAGGGAGCATCCACAGTACCAGCTGCCAAGTCTCCCCCACACAGATGACGCTTCGCTCACTGGAAGATAGTTGGCAAAACCTCTTCCCGCTCAAGGTGGAGGATTTTTCCATAGTCCAATGAACTGGCATTTTAAAATCCCCTGCAGGGCCTTTTTGGAGTCTCACTGGGTTGAACGTGCCAGAAGAGCCCAGCCACTTGTTGAAGCTGTGGCACTTTGCGTCCCTGGGGCCAGGCTGAGATGAGACCCCTTCTCCCCATGCTCTGAAAGGCACTCACCAGCCTAGCACATTTTCTCGCACTGAGAGAACTGGGGGCAATTTGGGTTTTGAGGGATTCCGCTGTGAATGTCTCACCTCCAGAGCCACCATGAAGGACTTGCTATGGCTCTCCTGGGATCTCAGGGCATCTATAACATCTGCCGTCGTCATGCCCAAGGCCATAACGCAGCTTCCCCATGTGGGCTCACTGAGTCATTCTTGAACTGGCACTGTCTCCAGTGAGGGCTCATCCGCTGTGGTCCCTGTCACTCTGGGGAGGATAGGAAAGTGGGGAAGCAACAGGAGGTTCAGGCCAGAAAAGCAGGAGAAGGCAGCAAAATGGGTCCTGAAGGTCTTAGTTCTGGAAGGTCCTAGCCCTGGGGAGAAAAGAGCTGGGGCAGAGAAGGCGGGACTCGGACTGAGGGGAAAAGAGGAGTGACACTGTCTTCTCCCAGTACTCATGTGCAGCTCAGTTCATGAAGTAGGGACCCCCATGGAAAGGGAGCTCTCGTGTGCTAAGTCTGGTCCCTCCAGTGCTGGGTGTGAGAGCGGCAGGGTGGGAAAGGCAAACAAATGTGGTTCCCCGGGAAGGCAAGCATGATCTCGGCAGACTTTGGGAGTGAGAGTACACGCTCATGGGGATACCCAAGAGGGAAACAGAGTGTGAGCCATGGAGTGCATGGCAAAGAGTGGGCGCTGGCCAGGAATGGGGAGAGAGAAAGTGCCCTTTGTGTTGACACTGTTGCTTATGGTCCTAAGAGAGCCTGAGGGCACCTCCATTTCCCCCTCTAATTCCCACCAGCAGCAGTCAGAGCTTGGCGGGGTGGGGTGGCTGCAGAGCAGTGGGAGGTGCGTAAGACCTCCCCAAATGTGGCACTCCAATCTCCTGTCACCATTGGAAGGGAGAGAGCAGAACCAGCAGCCAAAGCTGTCTTCCACCTAGCAGAGCAGAGCAAAGACCTTCCCACCCAGCTACCAAGTGGTCTTCCCACAACTCCCTTGGTCTCATGCCAGCCCCAGAGTCAAAAAAGGATGCAGTATGGGAGAGGGGGAAATCACACCGATGCTAGCGTGTCTTTCCTCAACAGGTCACAAACTCAGGGCTGACACCTTAGGCCTCACACGGGCCCAGCTCCCCATTGACTAAGTGGGAGTTTTGACCAGTAGGTAGATGGAAGATCAACCACCCTGCCTAACTGGTACCTGCCAGTCTAGCACCATCCACACAGCAACACTGTGGCTGCCAGAACTCTCTTTGGGCGCAGTGGCTGGGAGCAGGCATTCTTGGGTAATATTCAGACACAAGGCAGTGCGTTGTGGGATGGAGTGAGAAGGCCCAGGTGAGCGGGTGGAGTGGGAATGTTTGGGAGGTCTTGAGAACACTGGAGAGAACCTGCTGCAGGTTGTCCCTGACCTGAGCTAACGCCCTCCTGCCTGGGGTAGCTGCTGCACGTGTGTGCACGGTGCTGTATGCTCAGGTTCTCCCTAGCCAGGCTTTTCTGCATACTGCAAAGCAGCTCACATAGGAGAAACTCAAGGAGCTGGGTATGAAATCTCAGACACTGGAGGTGTGATGGAGTGCTGACCTCACCAAAGGGGAAACAAGACATTCCTATTTGCTGGCCATCGGCATTGTGTCCTGAGGATCAGGGGGAAGATGAAACAAAAGCAGCCTCCAAACATTGCCTGGGTCAAACATTGCCTCATTCCTACCCCACTCGAGGGAAAGGAGGGGCCACCTCTGAGCAAATCAGGCACAGACCGTGGCTCTCTCCAGCAAGTTGCTCCACTGCGTCCATCCATTCCATCCCTGCACCCACAGTCAGCTCTCTGCACAATTGAGAAGTCAGTAAGCCCCTGGCTCTGGTCTGCTGAGAATAAAAGTCTCTGACGATTCTCTCTGAGTCACTTTCCAGACTCATGGAAACAGCACCAGGTGGGGCAAAACCCCAAACTCCACAGTTCTCTTTCTTTGTGGGACCATCCACAGCCCCAAAGAGATGACTCCTCTTCCCCCTACCTCCCCTTACTACTCACTCACTGGGTTTTTCAAGAGCAAACTGCCACTTGCCTCCTTCTGGGTCCAGAGTCCACATGCTGGAGGAGAAAGAGTGACTCATCTGTGGGCTCCAATCAAAGGGGCTTTGTGAGCACCTTAACCCTTTGGCAGGCTGTGGAGGCATCAGCTCCCAGCACCACCAGTCACACGCATGCACTGGGACTTGAGAAATGGACCATTACAATGATAGATAGATAGATAGATAGATAGATAGATAGATAGATAGATAGATAGATAGATAGATAGATAGATAGAT
>ML685804.1:5733129-5780413 GCA_007922175.1 Pelusios castaneus
GATAGATAGATAGATAGATAGATAGATAGATAGATAGATAGATAGATGCAGTCACAGCAATGTTAGGAGTGCAATTTAATAAAATATTTTACACATCAGAGAAGTGATTTGACACACTAAATCCCACTTGCCCACTTCCCAACCCTAGCCCCATCCAAAAGACATCCTGGGCCCAATCTATCCCCTGTTCATAAGCCCTCTGAGTCACACTAGGGGATGAATTTGCCCTCCGTATCAGTTAGAAATCTAAGAAAATAACTTAAGAAATCTCCAACTTACTGAGAGTTCCTCTGCATTCAGAGTCTGCATCTCCCGCCAGCAGGACCGTATTCCAATGCTGAAGGGCTTTGGGGCTGAAAGAAAGGATTTTTAACAGGATAATTTTTTTTTTCTCTTTTCTGGATGGATCGTCAGAGGGAGAGGCTGGAAACAAGTTCACTGGCTTTTTTTCTTTGCCCTATTTTTTTTCCTGGCAGCCTCTAGAAGGAAAGCAGCTGGCAAGGTGATGCTTTTTGGGAAAGTGGACTGCTTGTGAAAGAAGCATTCACTGCTCTATGAGCCTGGGAAAATTCAGCATTTTATCTTATCTCCAGAACAGGAGGATCAGTGGTGAAATGTGGGGGCAGAATAGGAGGAAGGTGAGAAGATGTTCTGCCCATGCCTTATAGCAGGGATATTATTTTTATTTGAAAGCAGAAGACAAAAGTCAGGTGCAAGGGTGACTTTCAAACTGTGCTGTGCTATGTTTACTCAGAATCAAAACTAAAGCCAATGACATCATGTTTTTTCCAGGATGAAATTTCATTTGCAGATGACTTCCTCTATAGACTGGAAGTATTCAAGCTCTACGGCAAAGAGGAACAGAATTTCTCTGAAAGAGACATGCTGTCTTGGCTAACAAGAAAATAGATTTCTTTTGCTGAAATGTATTATGTGGCTGTTTTATAAGTTGCCATCTATATTACTTGGGACTAAAAAGAGTGCCTTTATCCAAGCATCTGAGAGAAAGGAAGAACAGCTATAAATCAAACATCAGAATCTGTTATTTTGCAGTTTGAAGGAGCACATCCCAGTCTTTAGAATAAACCAGATGAAGTGAAAAGTTCTCTTTAAGAGGAGCACATTTTTTCACCTTGAATCTGTGAGGTTTGAATTCAATTGTGGAGTCCTCTCCCCACCCACCCACCCCCAGCAGCCTGTGAGGTTCCAGAACCTGGGTTCACTTCTTTTGACTCTTCCCTGTTAATTTTGTTTAGAAACTTGTCAGGTTGGTACATAAAAGAGGTGGAAAGATCAATCCAATCTTTTCAGCAGTGTGGGAAAAAGTGTTTCACTAATCCATATTTATTGGTGTAAGAAACTGAATGGGGGGGGATAGTCCCAGCAGTCAGGAGCAAAGGACATAAGGGACAGTTTAAGGCTGCCCTTTTCATAGAGGGGTCACATGTCACCAAAATCTTTTGCTTTGTCTTTGGATTGGTTACATTTTGTTCTCTTTTTTTCAGTTGGAGTTGCCAAGCAACTAGCTAAGTCCAGCCAAGATATTTTCTTTATTACAAGTGGAGCAGAAAGCAGCAAGGAGGAGAGAGATAAAAAGAAGAAGAAGAAGAAGAAGACGATGAAGAAGAAGCAGAAGCAGAAGTTCAGACAATTAACATTTATAGGATCACATAACTTCATTAACTCAGCCAGGATTGTTGCGGGGGGGGCGGAGGGGAGAGAAGGAATATTAAGAACTAAATAAAGTCAAAAGAAGTCATGCAGCATTTGGGTCTAAAACAAAGGCTTCAAGTTATAACAATGGGTGTGTCCCATTGCTTTGCAACCTTCTAGGAAGAGATGGCTTTAATTTCCTATCGGCACTCATCAGGACTCCAGAGGCCATGTAAAACCATTTTAGCATTCCTGCAGCAGTCTGTTAGCAAGTTGTTGGAGTTTTTACTTCTGATTTCTACCTTGAAAAATGGGTTTGTCTGATACGAGAAAAGAAAGGAGCTAGGAGGCTGACTCGGAATGAAAGAAAAGCAGGGGCTTGTGCAGCGGCTGAAGAATCAGACGTCTTTTGAAAGGAGAGTAAAGTTTTCCTTTCTTTCACTTGGCATTGGGTATTTATTTCTCCCTTTGAAATTGTGATGCTATTGAAACCACACGGCTGCTCCGCACACTGAGACAACGTGGAAATTGCCTTAATCTTTCCCTGCCTTGTAGAGGTGACTAGAGATTTCAGACGCCCAACTTGAGAAACTTTTTAAAAGCCTGGTTTCCAGGAAGTGCCAAACAGCCTAATCAGCCTCTCCTTTAGGGTGTCTCTAGTTCGGTCCGCCAAGTCACTAATCACTTCTGAAAATCTTGGCCTCTAATTTTTGCTTAACACAAAGGTCATCAGTGATAACATCTGTTATCAAACGACGGTCCTCCAGACCGCTGGCATGTCTTGCCTACCCAAAACTCCAGCTGGGAGTCTGTGGGAGATTGCAATGTCTTGGAATGCAGGATCGAGGCCCTGTGGGATTGAGCCTTCCGCCACTGTGGAAGCTAGATTTCTGACTTGGAGAGAAGTGTTTGTAATTAAAATCTAATACCTAAAATCCTGGGCTCTTGGGATATTCAAAACTGGACTGGACAATGCTCTGGAACCTGTTCTGTAGGGAGCAAGTCTGGAGTGGTTATAGGACCGAGTGACCTCATGGCTCTTTTCCATTCCTAACTCCCCTTTGACTCCTGGACCCAAGCATGCCATCCACCATGCATACACAACAGCTGTTTCAACTTCATTGGGGATGACTGGGAAGCCAGAATCGAGCCCCATGCTCAGCCACTTGCCCACTGGTTGGAATGTTTGCACCATTACCACTTGCTAAGATGGTTTGCACAAATGTGTCTCAGTTTGTGTTTCCCTCTGATCATTAACTGTTTACTGCTCAGAGCTGTCGAAGTACAACTCAGCTCCCAGACTTTGCTTGGGGGCTTCGAGCCTCTATGGCCATGATAAGTGGGCCTTGGTCATTCATAAGCAGCTCTTGAAGACAATTTTTAAAACTGCACATTGGCATGGAATTAAAAAATAATAGGAAGAAAGTACAACTTGCTTTAGCAGTTTAGCAGAATATTTTAAGATCAAATCTTTCTCCAGCCCTGGGCTGTCTCTCTTCCTCTGTTTGATCTTATTCTTTCATCAGCCTGCAATATATAGAGCCATTATAAACAATTATTATTTCTTACTACAGAAGCAGCCCTCTTGCTGCATGCCAGGCTTTATTAGGAGGCACATGCTATAAATCCGCAGCCTCAAAATACATGGAAAGTTATTGCACGCATTAAGGTTGTTGCAATCACAAGTTAAATGTCAAATCTGATATGCAAGAAAAAGTCCCTTAAACCTGGATCTAAAATGCTGTCCAACATTATACATTCAGCCAACATTATACATTTGGCTAAGGCCAAAGACAGAGTCAGTTTAGGCAGGAGAAGAGGAAGAAAGATAATGTGAAAAATGTGTAGGTAGATCATAAAATTTTGGTTAGATTTTTTAAAGAAATCAGAACCATTATTTGTTAGTCTTTAAAAGTGCCACAGGACTCCTTGTTTATTTTGCTGACCTAGACTAACATGGCTACCCCTTTGGAATTTACTTATATGTCAGCTTCATGTCAGTGGCATTTAAATCACTAGCAGAAAAGTAGCAACAGCTATTCCGTAAAGATCCCCTTTTTATTATTTTTGTATTATTATCTTTGCAATGTCCATTTTTAAAGAGGGAACTGGCCTGTGTCTGTGTGAGGTTTGCCCAACATTTCTTTTATTTGTATGTTAATTTCATTTGGTCAAAGAAAAGGGGGGAAGGTCCATTTTAAAAATATGAATCCAACATTTTAGAAAGTTCAGTAAGAAGGATCATCTGGGAGATGTCTGCCTAGAACTTTTTGGAGGCAGCAGAAGAAGATGTGAAGGTTTGGAACATGGCTGGAGGTGCTGAGGGAATGGATACAGCAGATTCCTGCAGGCCTGGCTGGTTAGTTGATCACTTTGCTTCTCTGTTTATTTGTTTGTTTCATTTATGTATTTATTGGCTGCGATCTCTCTGCCCGCCCTCCCTGAAACCCCCTTCGGCAGCTTCCTGAGACCAGCAAACGCTGCCCTGTTCTCTTTCAAGGGAGGATATTGCAGCTGCTGTGCTTAAAAGTCAATAATATTCATTAGCTGAAAACAATGAGCATTATTTATCTGTTTTCATTACAACAGGCCACAGAGGGTGGAGGAGGGCGCGCAGTGGAGTGGACCTTTTTAACACTTTCACTGCAAAAAAGGGCTAACATCTCAGGAGTGCCATAAAGATAGGAACCCGAGGGCAGAGATGCTGTGCGACGCTGCCTTGGGGTCCCTTTAGAAAATATCTAAAATGTTCCTCTGGGAAGAGATGAATTCACCCGAGTTCTTTATGTTACCTTTCCCCAGCATCCCTTAGACCCCAGGATTTCATCCCCACACGACCGATATAGATTAGACATGCTAAGGGCCAAACAGACAAATTGCTCCACATACCCCATTTATCTTCAGGCAGAAGACCTACAAACCTCTCCCCAGGCTACTAGCCCTGGTGTGAGTAAGGGACTGAGGAAAGGGAGGTGTGCTTAAAAAGAAAGCCAAGCAGGCCGGAGCCCTTTCAAGCCATGGCTCTTTGGCCGTTTCGTTGCCCTGCCATGAGCTCCAGGGAGAAAGCAGGAGGGGAGAGGTTCAGGCCAGGCTGCTCTGAGCCTGAAGATGCCCCCTCCTTCCCTCTGAGCGCGGCCCCACATTTGGGGCGCTGTGTCTTTAAGAGATGGCTGGCTCCAGGTTGCAGCTGCTCTTTCTGTGCTATGGAGACAGTGGAGATTCATTACTCCTAAAACACAATGGGCATTTATCACCCTGGGGTGTTATTCAAATCCAGTACCAATTGAAGGCCATCCCCATTCTTTTCTAGCCTCCTCTGCAACCCATTTATTGTTGGGGGGTTCCACTAAAAACCCTTCAGGACCCAAGGGCAGCCTCCAGAGCCTCCTGCCATTTGCTCATCTCTCCAGCCCCTTCCAGGAGGGCCGTCTCCGCCGCTGGCCCCAGCCGCCACGGAGCCCGAGCCCGGGCGAATTTGGGAAGCTCTCGGGTGGGGACAAGGATACAACATGGAGAGAGACAGACAGACGCCGCCGACGGACGGGAGCCGCCGACTTTTTGAAAGCGGGGACAGCTTCGATCTCCCTCCCCGGCAAAGGAGGAAAGCCGCTCGGGTCATGTCTGCAGGAGCTGCGGGCGCAGGGACGGGAAGGCGCCGGGGGGACGTGCGCGCCTCTTCTCCGCGACTCTGGCCAGCGGGGTAACAGGTGCGGAAGGAACCGATCGCTCGCTGGGGCCCGGCAGCCGGGGACTTGGGGGGAATCCCCGGCCTGGGGCCGGGATTTGCTTGCTTTCAGCCAGCCAGGAAAAGAGCAGCTCGCTGAGAGCCGGCAGAGCAGGGAGCCGGGGAGCCAGGCGGTGTTTCGGTATTTTCCCGAGCTGGACAGATCCAGCTGTAAATCTGTGCGTGTGTGTGTGTCCAGACAGCTCACCCCGCAGCCACCTAGACGGGTAGCTAGAGATCGGCTTCCAGCCCCCAAACCTGCAATCCGAGGCGGTGGGGCGGCTCAGTCGTTTTCCGCGGAATAGGTGATGGGGAGAGAGGATTTCTACGCTATATCCATGGTGCTGAATTGGGTGCGGAGGTTTAGCCGGGTCCGATTATATAAGCGAACGAACATATAACACAGACACACGTGTGGGGATCTGGACGGGAAAATCCCGAGCCACCCCCAAGCCGCGTGCTCGATTTCAAGGGGGAATTAGCACACCAGCAATGTTCAGGCGGACAGATAAAAGCGGGTTACCTCTGCACGGGAGCGGAGGCTGCTATTTATTTACAGCTAAGCCGGTGGCACCTCGGTTGAGAGGGAAAGCAGAGCAGCAAAGGCGTTTGGGGATAAAATCTGGGGGTTCAGAACCGACGCGTTATTTTCTAATAAAAGAGGGAAAATGTTAACTCGGTGGAGAAGCTGCGTTTGGCTGTTATCCGCGTTGGATTTCTCCTGCCCGCTTGTCTTAACGACGAGCTTTAAAAAGAGGTGGATTTGAGAAAGATTTGATCGGAAAGGATTTCTTTTTGGAACAAGAGAGGGGAATCGATAGAGGGGGGAAATCACCGGCTGGCCTGAGCTGGCCGGGTTTCTGGAGCGGGAAGGGGTCCTCCATATACAAACTTGCCATGCAAGACGGATTTTGGAGTTCCCCTTATATTATTATTTACAGCCATTCCTCTGTGCACTCCCCCAAAGAGAGAGATTTACAGAGACCGTAACCATTCAAATTCCCCTCTCATTTTCCCCGCAAATTGCTCTTTTCAAACATGCTTGCTCGCTAAGGAGAAATTGCGGGGAATCCAATAATTGGGGGAAAGGAAATCTCTCAGCCAAAACGAGGGATCGGCCACTTTTCGGCTCGGATCAGAAACTTGCTGTCTCCGGGCCATGGCGGGGAGGGATGAAGGACGCGGGGGCGGCTGTGTGTGTGCGTTTGTGTTTTCCAGGAACCGGCCCGGAGTGCCCTGGAAGAGTCTCGCCCAGCCCGGATTGCAGGAATCTCCGTCGCTGATTGTCCAAACGCAATTCTTGTGCAGTGGAAACGGCGGAACCAAGAATTGTGTCTGGACATCTGTGGCAGAGCTTTCCACCTCGTCGTGCGGTGGCGGGAGTTGATGGGAGGCCAAATAAACCCCTCCATCCCCTGGACTCTGGTGATAAATATTCCCAGCCGGTAAATGCCCTTTTCAAAAGAGTTTCTCCCCGCTCAGCGGGTCAGAGAAATCATTCCCCACGGCTGGCCCATTTCGGGGCTGATGCGGCAGAGATCGGGGCTGTGGCTCGAGGATTTTGCTCTAGCGCGTTTCCCAGCTGACGGCGTGTGTCTATTTCACACCAGCCGGGTTTCAATCATGAATAAAACACAAACGAATTTCAGTGCAACTTCCTCCTGGTTTTCTTTGGATCTTCCTTCCAATCCAAACGGCGGCAGGAAAAGGCCGCTGTCAAACCTCTGCCAAGCCCCTCTGTAAAAGGCCGGCGTGGGTTATTCAGTCGGACGGTGCGGGGGGAAAGCCAGGCGACTAAAAATAACGAAGGGGGAAGAGTTAGGGCTGAAACAGGCGGAGACGCAGCAGCACTCGGGAGAAAATGGACCCCCCCTTACCCAGATGACACAGCCTGGGTCCAAAGGGGCGATTTTTTTATCCCGGCTTTGTTCTGGAGAATTACTTGGAAGGAAAACCCTCCCCGCCGCTGTAATCTTTAATTTCCTCTTCGCTGAGGGCGGATCGCCGGGGAAACCCCAGCGGAGGCTCATTTGTTTGCAGCAGAGCTGGCTCGGACCGGGAGAAGTTAGAAATATGGGGGAGGTCTCGACAGCGGCGGGGATCAACCCACCCTGGCGTCTGGGCTGCTCTCCCTGTGCGCTGGGGGCTGGATTTCTGCCGGATCCCTCGCTCTCGGGCTGGGGCCAGCAGGAAACGGGGAAATAGCTTCACTCGCGGCTGTTCTCGCTATTTCCAGGCTCCCTTTGAGCCCACGCGGGTCCCGATCCCGCCACCTCTTGGAGAGGATCGGGCCCTTCGGGGGAAAGTTTCTCCAGGTTGCACCGCCGGGGGCCATCCCCCGCCCCCAACATGTGCGGGGAAAGCAGCCAGCCCCGCCCCGGACCGCGATCGCCACAGCTCTGCCCCAGGTCAGGGCCCCGGGCTCGGTCCAGCCGGGGAGCCCTGCGGACCCGCTCCCAGCTGCAGCCTGACGTCAGGGGGAGGGGAGCCCCCTCCGGCAGGGGCCGGGGCGGGTGAGGGCGCTGCCCCCTGCGGCCACCGCGCTGCAGCGCCTCCCCCTCTCCCGGGCTACCTGCGGGAGCCCAGCTGAGCCCCTGGGGGCAGAGCCGCTGCCTGGGGAGATCCAGGGACCATTTCTTGCAGAGGCAGATGAGAGATGGAGCCACAAGCGCTCCAGTGAGGGCTTGGGGCAGGGACATGCGCTGAGCCCAAGAAGTGGCTCTTGGCTGCTGCTGACCGAGGTGGTGGACAGGGTCTCAGCTCCCCTGCCTGCTTCCCAGGGCTGGCCCACCCTGCTGCACTCGGCCCAGCAGAGTCCTTAGCCACTGGCCTCAGATCTCACCCACTTCCAAACAGGTGGAGGGAATAGGGGGGCCTGGCGTGGCAGGGCAGGCGGGTGGTGTCTGAAATCATTCAGCCAATTACAAGCAGCCAGCAACCCGCAGAAACCTCCCCGCTGGGATTTCATGAGGCAGGCAGCAGCCCCCCTAGCTAGTGAGGCTGTAAGGGCCCCCCCAGGAACAAGAGGAGGAACATAGGGTAAGACACAGAAGGGGACTAGATGGCCCAGTTTTATAGGAACACCATCCCAATGTTGAGGGGGGCTCCTGTATGGGGGACCATTGCCCCCCTTCCCATGCCGATTGTCTCACACTCGTTAGCTAGTCACCTTCAGTAAACTTTCATCAAGAATCTAGACAGGACAAGTTTGAAGGATGGATTGATCACTTGATTACTTATTCTGTTCATTCCCTCTGAAGCACCGGGCATTGGCCATAACCATAAGACAGGATACTGGGCTAAATGGACCCAACCTGGCCATCCATGAGAGGTGAAGAATTAAACTTAAACATGTCTCAAACTTCTCTGGCAGAAATTCACCACGGCGTGTCCCATTCCTTGCCCAGCTTCCATCCCCTTGTCAGTTCTAGCACTACCGGGCCCTTTCTACTGCAGCAGGAGCTAATCTTTTCGGGGCTGGCTGCACTTTTACTATTAAGGCGAGTAAGATTTCCCAAGGAAGAAACTCCTCCTGAGCAACCAAAAGGAAAAATCCATCAGACTAGGCCAAACCAGCCACAAACACGTTAGAACAGGAAGGGGTTGTTATGCAGAGCTACACACACTTCTTTCTACCTCTCTTTAAAGTCTCACACAGCAGGTTTATTGTTCTCAGCTAGTTCCTAGATTTAGCTAGAATCCTTCTGTTCCCTTCCACCCCCCCCCCCCAGCAGGTCACTCAATGAAATTAATGACAAATACATTTAGAATAAAAGCCTGTGTAATTCACAGCTGCAGCATAGCAGTCATCTACTGCAGCTGGATTTGACAGAGGCTGGTGACTAATTTTATTACCCATAATGCTTAGCGCTCCTCACCTTCAAAGCACTTCAAAGCCATTAACAAGTTAATCATCATAATTCAGTAGTGATTTTAGCTATGTATCCTGTGATAGGGTAAACACGTTGGCTTAAATCCAGCACTTGAAAGGTCACACAGGAGAGTTTTGAGTCTCCACTCCCTTCCCACCATACAGAATGCAGATTTGTTAGGTGTGGGTGCACCATACAGAAGGATTCATGTCTTGGCCCCATACATTGCCAGAGTCAGGACACCCCACCTGCTAGACCAGTGGTGTTGCTGTTTTTCTACAACACGGTTGCTCTGGAAAGACCCGAGATCAGCAGAGCAGGGAACGGTTCAGGTGACAAGTATCTGAAAAAGTTTGTGCAGGGCTTGGCAGTGTCTCATCTTGGTCCAGGCAATGCAATGGCTGGATCAAGAGCCCACTACCTGAAAAGGAAAGGAGTGCTACAGTCACCCTGTAGGTGCACTGGGGAACACACAAGGTAGAGGGTATATTGGTAGGCAGAGACTGAGGAAGATTGCTAACATGATATATGTGGAGGAAGCCTGCACAACATACTCCAAACCTGGGTTTGTGCCTATGGTATCAATGCCTCGGTTTTATTTACATGAATTTCATCTTTTGCCCCTCCTATACTCTGACTGGGACCTGGTTGGCAGTTTGGGAGGGCAGAGAAGTTTGAACCAATCTGCATTTTCAGGGAAATTGCTGGAAATCAAATAACATCCTTGGTTTTATAAACAGCGAAACCTCCATGCAACCCCCATTTCAGCCCCAGCAATAACAGGACTTTCTCAGCAGGCAAACAAATATAGGAAACATCACCTCCCTTTCGGGAATCCGGGGGAAGGGTTTAAAAGTCGCACACTCTTTGCAACTTCAGCATTTTCATTATTTTTTCCAGGATATTCCAGTCCCTTTTCCTTAGATTGCGTATGAAGAACTGCTGCAGAAAGGCCAGGATGGCTGGTGCGCACCTGCTCTGCAGCAGCTCTGGCTCCACATCCAATGCAGTTATTACACGTCTGCTTCCCATCTCAGAAACAATGTGATTCACTGCACCAGCCTGTATAGGCAGAGGGCCTACTTCTCCACTGCCTTGCGCGTTGTAGTCAGGGACACTTGGGCTGGGGCCACAGCCATTTGTTAGCATTTGGCACTCCTGTGCTCAGGTGTAAGGTCAGTGGAAAACATTAGGAATCGGGAGTGTTTTACACCCACTTTGCACAGATGTAACTAGTGACAAGTGGAGAGCCAGGGCCCAAAAGGTTATGTCTACGCTGCAATTAAAAACCCACAGCTGTGCGCTCAGGCTACAGGGCTGTTTAATTGTGGTGTGTATCTTCAGGAACAGGCTGCAGCCTGAGGTGGGACCCTCCCACCCTGCAGGGTCCTAGAGCCTGGGCTGTGGTGTGAGCCTGAACATTTACACTGCTATTAAACAAGCCCTGGACCTGAGACAAATGGCACAAGCCAGCCACAGGTTTTTAGTCGCAGTGTAGACATTACTCCCTGCCATAGGGTAGTCAATTATTTCTTCTCAAGGTCCAAATTTCTTGGTCAAGGTCCAGGCTTCAGAGACAGTAACAAAAAGTAACTGACGATAAATGAAAAGATTTCACGGTCTGTTCAAAAGCATCTGACAGTCTGGATTTGGCAGTGGTCCACCTATTGACTACCCCTACCTTCAACAGATGTTACCATCCACTCTCCATTTCATGTGAAGACACAGCTAGCATCATCCTTCCCCCCGTCCTTGTATTTCACATTTCCTCTTACCTGCTAATGCTGCAAGGCATTTTGGGATACAATTCATATGAAAAGTGCTCCATGTAAATGTCATATTGAAAGAAACACCGTTATTGCTGCCAATGCAAAGTCTGCCTTGCTCTGAAGTGTAGCCACAAATCCCCAGATCATCTTTCTCCAGCAAAAAGGCACCCTCCCTGCCCGCACTTAAAGAAATTAAGTCTCAACAGCAAGTCCAGGAATGAGGAATCAAGTGATCCAACACAGCAGTTGCTTGCCCATCACTTATGCACCTGGGACTGCAGTCAGAAGTTAAAGTAGAGCCAGAAGACAGAGGCCCCTGACGGGCAATCCAAGCCAGTGGGGTGGGCTTTATTCATATACCTAGTAATGACAGCGTAAAGATTTGCCATGGCTTGTAACTGAGGCACAGACAGTTCAAAAGAGGTGAGGGTTCTCCTCCAGTGGTTTGGTTTCATGTTCTTTGTCTTCCAGGAGTTTAACCACCATGCAAAGTTGAGATGAAGATGATGTTATCCTTGTCCTGGAGTTTATAATCCAACTCGCCCTGCAGGTCGAGAGAGAGAGAGAAATGCTGTAATAGGCATTTCCAAATAGAGGCTGAGAAAGAAGAACAGCTCATAACAGATGCTAGAGCTCGAGGGACTACAGAGTGGGGGAGACTGGGGTTTAGTTGCAAAAAAAAGCAAGGTGGTGAAGGCAGAAGGAGCCCTCTGACATTCAGACCAAGTCTACTCAACAGCAGCAAAACTGCCACCGTCAGTTCGATCTTTCTGGTTTGATTGAGCAGTCAGTGAAGACCCGCTCAATTGATCTGGAAGTGAACGCAGTAAATCCACCCCCTCAAGAAGACTAGCGCTGAGTTGAAGGGAGGGCATGTCCCTTTAACTCAGCACAGTGGAGACACTGCAGTAAGGTGGCGTTAGGAAGTCGAAGGGAGATACACAAGTTATTTTACGTCTCTCTCTTCAACTGCCGCCAAATTCTATGGCCAGTGTAGACCTGGCCTCACTGGTACGGGGAAAGCCACTCTCGCAGCTCACTATTACACCAGCAGAAGAGTATAAGTGACTATTTCTTGTGTGACTGGGGGGTTAGGGGAGATGGACACGACTGAGCCGGGAAGATATTAACTTGTTTGCTTTGACCACGTCTACACTAAAAAGTTAAGCTGACCAGCTATGATGATCAGGGGCGTGAAAAATCCACAGTCCTGAGTGACAGAATTAAGTCAACTGAACCCACGGTCTAGATTGACAGAAGAATTCTTCCCTGCTTTAAGTGTAGGCAAAATCCTAGCGTAGCAAACACCCCAAGGGCAGCTTGTTCTAAATCAGCACCCTCGTCTGGTTCACCTGAACATAATCTTAGGCAAAAATGCCGTCTTCACCTCCCAACCAGGCTGCAAAGTTGCCCAGCTTCCCCACTAAGCAAGTGGCTATCTCATGCATGGAAGAGATACCCTCTTGGTTCTCAGAGGAGTGCAGGCCACAGTTGAGGATCAGGGAGCATGGGTGATCTTCTGGGGGACTGAATGGTGCATGAACCTCAGCAGCTTAGATAAAAGTTCCAGGCTTTAAAACAGCCACAGACAGCATAACATACGGAGGGACTCATCGCTCTCATCAGCCAGATATGTAGTGTGGGGGCACAGATCTGGAATAGCTTTCCCAAGAACCAGCACCAATCAGGGACAACAAGATAACAAAGTGAAGTGGTACAGACCATTAGTTCCCAGTCTGCATCGTTGATGAGCACCAAGATTCCTGGCCGCCTGCAGAACACAGAGAAGTTGTCAGGCAATAGGATTGCTAAAAGCCGCACAAAGAGTTAGCACCACTGGCTGTTAAAAAGCAGATCACAGCCAGGCTTGTCTGTAAAGCTGATGTGAAAAGGGAATCACAGCACAGAGGTGGAAATAGGTACAGGCAGTGCCCTTTCTTGATCAAATAAAGGGGAAACGAGACTTATCCCACAGCTCATTTGAATCAAAAGACACCATTCACGAGACAGTTGTGCGATGACAACATTTCAGTACAATATAGAAAAGCCAGGTAATTAAAACCCATGCACTGCAATCGAGTGCAGAGAGGTCAATTCAGAGCTAAGGAAAGCATTTGTAGTGTCCCTGCTAAAGGCTATAAACACCCAGCATCAACTCAGAGCCCCTGATTAGAAGCAAAGGGATTCCCCCTCTTTGATCTTCAGTGTCCTGCAGTTCTCTCTTGCTACCAGCGACCTGGCACACGCTTCAGCTCACAGCGGCCGTGAGGAATGTTAAACACCCCCAGCCTCCACCCTGCAGCCGGCAGTAGCTGCCTGCACAGCACATTGTGCTCCATTTCTTCCGGCCGTTTTCCATGAGATTGGCCCAATTTTAAAAATAAAATAATTTCCCAGCAGATCTGTTTGTTGGTGCTTCTCAGAGTCACTGGTGCAGGCCCAGTGATGTGAACAGAGTGAGCTGCGCAGCACTGAGAGACACAGCTGGAACAGGGAGATGATCTACTTGCTAAAACCACAACCCTGCAATCTACAGACATTGCCAGTGCACCAGGTTAAGGGGGGTGGGGGAGGAGACAGACATTGTGTGGAATTGCATTGGGTTTAGGTTCAGAAGGTGTTGGAGTGCCAGGTTTGACTATGAGAAAAGATTTCTGCTCCTCGACCTGGATAATTCTCTAGAATATTCACCACCACCACCATAGTACTACTGTGAACTTGCACAATTCCTTGCACCAGAGGAAATCAATGCCCTTTCCAAAGAAAGCCTCCTATCCCTCCCAGGAGGTAGTATTTATCCCCATTTTACAGATGGGAATAATGAGGTATGGAGATGCTAACGGAAGAGAGTAGTCTCTATCCAAATCTATGGAGAACCTCTCTTCCTGGTCAGTCCTCCTAGAACAGTCCATATTTCAATGGATGTAAACTTTCTTTCTGCCACCAGCAGGAAGATTTATGCCCTCTCTATTGGGATTGACAGACAGGGAAACATAAGCGAAATCTGTACTTACACGGTGTCCCCTTGAATAAATAATTCTGGTCTCTCTTTTAACAGATTCTGTTTGATCCATTTTAACAGGCTTCTGATGTCCCCTGATAGGAGAGAAGAGGACAGTTTATAGCGGTGGTTTTCAACTAGTGTGCTGTGAGAACTGACCAAGTGTGCTGTGAAATTTTGTACAAAGGTAATGAAAATCAATGTAAAACAAACATTGTTTCATCTTAATATTCTATCCAGCCAACATTACAACTCATAAAACTCATGAAAATTAATCATCAGATGAAAAGGGGGGTATCGGTCATTCAGTTCTAAAACGTGAATATTCGAAACACAGGTGGCCAAAGGGCAAAATTGAGATGGTGTATTTTTTTCTGGTGGATTTGAAACATTAATGCATTTGATCCTTCTTTAGCTTTTTGCATGCACTATGTTGCAAACCACTCTAGTAAAACCGTAACTATAGTAAATGTGACGTTTATGAGCAATCAATTAAGCTCAAAAAAGTGGGCATGCCGTGGAATTGTTTGTCGAAAAGATTGGGAACCACTGGTTTATAGACCAGCTCCCTTACTAGTTTCACAGGAGTTTAAACACCAGCACTCCAGCCCTCACTCCCCAGTGCAGAGATGCCATGTTCCTCCTGGGCACGGAGCAATGATGGGAACAATGTTCCATTCAGTCTGTGTGCTCACAAGTATAACCATGATGTGGGGTCAAGGAAATTACAGAAAAGATCCTCAAGAAACCACACAGGTCAGCATTCAGCAGATAGGGCCATCTCCTTTGTGAGGAGGCGTGCACACATATATGCACACGTGCACACCCCCATATATAGTCTGTTGTGCGTGCATATCCGGCCACAGTACACGCAAAATGCAACGTTAGCACTGAGAAAGCAAACACCAAGCTGCAGTATTTCACTAGTTAGAATCTAAAACTATCCAAGCATGAAGACAACAAGTTCAGTAATTCAATGAGAATTGCACCAGAAGCTAAATTTGAAACGCGTGGTTTGGTTATTCGAAGCAAGTCCAGTCGAACATCGGAGTTATGAACACATTGGGAATGGAGAGCAACTCCGAATAAAACATTCGGGTTGTTTGTTCAAAAGTTTACAACTAAGCACTGAGTCACTGTGGCTTTGAAATTCTAAATGCAGAAGAAAAATGTTGCTTTTAACCATCTGAATTTAAATGAAACAAGCACAAAAAGTTTCTCTGCCTTGTCAATTAAAAAAAAAAAAACAAAAAAACTTCCCCCTTTCTTCCCAGCATGTTGTGCTATATTTACGTTTTTAATCTCTGCTGCTGCCTGATTGCACATTTCCAGTTCCAAATGAGGTGTTCATAACTCTCAGGTTCTCCTGTGCTAAAATGGATTGAAACACACAAGGAAAGTGTCTCCTTTTCTCTCTTCACCCTCCCCCACATCAAACGGGAACAGAACTCAAAAACGGCTGATCTGATCTCACTCGAGTCTCAAAAACATTCACGTTTGGGCTGAGACTGGAATGGATATTTGCACTGCCCATTAGAATTTGTTTCAGACATTTAAGAGGAAATTTAATGAGTGGATTAGAACGTGACCCCCACTGTAAGAGTGACTGAGAGACACACACAGGAAACCAACATACGACTACATTTGTAAATGTCTGCTCATTTTGGCTGTCAATTTTTGGGCATCCCAACGTGAGACATCTACACCCTAGGCTGGTGTGGGAGTTAGTTTGAAAGAAATGCAGAAGACTTAATATGGCAAGGGAGGGAGATGTGAGATTTGAGCACCTCTGACAGCCAGGCCCGGGATGTCTGAAGGCGGGCACTTTTGAAGGGTTGTACTTTTGAAAATGTAAGCCCCAGGCAGTCCATGAGGCATAGGCAAACATATTCATGAATATACACACATGCATAAACAAACATTACAGATGCAGGCACTAGCTGCGGTAGCTCCGCTCAGGCCATTTGTAATATCCTTTGGCATCACACCTTCAGTTGTGACCTTCTGCTTCCCCCCACTCCCCCCACCACGCACATGCTTTGTTTGATAGCTTCTTTATTAAAGCTCAGCCTTTATCTTTCTATTTCAGTAGGTGACAGGAAGGATTTGTCTTCGTGTAGAAGGAGGGGGAGACACTGCTAGCAGGTTTTTATAGTAACAATTTTACTTTGTGAGGCAAAAACAATTTCTTTAGCGATAGCATCAGTTAATTTCCTATTGGAGAGGTGAGAAGCGTCAGAGAGAGAGAGTAATCCATTACAGGGTTCGGAGGAGCTGACAAATTACAACGCGGAGTTCTCCTGCATTTGCCTCTATTTCACTGGTCCACAATCCACTTTATCATTCTGAATCCACAACCAGTTATTCTCCCAGGGCTCCTTTAAAGATCCTTTTGAAAGCCCCAAAAGAGCATTGTGTGTTTCAAAAGCACTACGAGTTGCTCCCCAGTGACAAATCCACCTACTCGAGATCAGGGCTTGAACCCCCTCTAGCTGAATCAAAGGGAATAACGGGATGCATTTGTCAAAAACAGTTCCTAATCACTGTAAATATTTCCACGCCTCTTTCACAGGCTGAGCTAAAAAACCTATTCTTGGTGCAGTTGTAACAGGGTGACTCAGTATTTGCACTGTGTCAGCAACTGTGTTGTCAGGGAAGCTACCTGGAATACAGCTGTGTTCCTTTAAAGCAAACCTACACAAAGATGGGTGCTCTTTTGCGTCTGTCACATTTGCGACTCTCCCCACAGGAAGAGTACACTTTGCTCAGTCTTAAACAGGTGTGCGTCTATTACAGTGACTGGAAATACACCCTCTTACAACAGATGGGGATTTTTTCCCCTGGGAAGCTGTGTGTCTCTAGGAAGCCTTCCATTTTTCTCTTTCACATATCCTCTATATCAGTGATTTTCAAACCATGGGTTGGGACCTCCCTGCTACCGCCAACACAAGACTGCAATGCATTGCTCAAAGACGTAATTCTTGGGTCGTGGGCATAAATGATTTTTTTCAACTGGGTCTTGGGGGAAAAAAATTTGAAGACCACTGCTCTACACAATCATATGTTGCTAGCTTTCTCTGGAATATACCAATCTCACTGCTTTAAGTTGTCAGAGGGGGTTGTCAAGATAATGCCGTGATGTTGCTTCCTAAAACTGGACACTTTCCATCATAAAGGGAAGATCTGTCTCATGGCAGGAGACTGCATTGTACATTGAATCTCCAGCAAGGGTGAGAACGGTGATTTCTTTTTAATGAAATATAGTTTAGAGTAGGGATGGACAAAATCAGCTCACAGCTAGGTGCCAGCAATTTTACTTTTAGTCACCAGAGGGTGTTCCTCCATTACATTTCTGCTGTAAAGCTAGGGACAGGCTACTAAAACTGGTCACCATGGCAACCAGAAACATAGATTTGTCAAGGCCTGGTTTAGGGAAGTTCAGTTTAGCGGTATGGCATATAACATCCTTCAAGATGATCACTTCCCTGGAAATAATGAGCAATATACGGAAGGCATAACGTGCTGGTCAGTTAGCCACTAGAACTATGTCAACCTTCCATTGGAAAATGCTGCTGCAATGGACAGCTATCAGGAGTTAACCCCCAAATTACTTTTGCTTTCCATCACTCTGCAATGACATATAGGGAATGAGAAACATCCCGACAGAAAGAGGAAGAGTGCAAAAGGGAAAACCATCCCCACCCCAGCAACATTACCTTATAGCTGTGTGCAGAGCACTTGTATGAGGACACAAATCAATGAACTGGATGATGAATGATTCTGCTCCAATAGAGTAAACAGCCTACTCCTCAAGGGCCCTTCAGGATAGATCATTTAAACACAAGCACACTGTGGCAGGGTTGGCCATTTCCCAGGGAGAAAAAAAAAACTAGTGCAAGACAGGGCACTGGTAAATACCAATTTAAACACTCTTGAAATCAGGAAACTGGGAAAAACAATTGCACCAGCGGCAGCACATTCAGCAAGCCCAGAATGAATCTTTTCAGACTCTGGATACAGCCATTCAAAACTGAGGAATAGGCTCGGTCTACCTGCTATGTCTATTGGGCTTCTGCTACAGAAAGCTGCCAAATGGACTGGGAGCATGCAACTCTGCATGCCGCCGACTGCTTAATGCTTTAAAGCCTATCGCTCCGTGTTGTTGTCTTCATATAATCTATGGCTTTTGATTTATTTGTACAATACTGAAAATATTGGGCCTTATGGAAGCAGTTATAACATGCAACTAAAACTAAGTGTAATGTGATGTATGTCAATTAAACAGTTTTGAAAACACAAAATGCCTTAAACTGACACAAACTCATTTTTCCCGGGGCAATAAAAACCAAGATTTTACCGAGTAAAAGCCATGCCATCCCCATACTGGGCCTGCTGACAGAGGACAGCCACCCAGAAGAAGACTGCAACTGGGCACAGCTGACTTAGTTTTCCCACTCTTCCATAATAAATACATTTTTTCAGCCCATCGGAGCTGGCAGTTACAGAACCCAGACAACTACACTCACACAGAGAAGAATGCGCCTAAGATTCATTGGCACCTGCCCCAGAAGTCTCTGACACAGGCATGTGAACAGGAGAACCATACAATATGGAGAAATTAATGCCCCCTCCCATTATGCTTTAAGTATCTTCCCTGATCCACAGGGCAATATAACTTCACACTCCTTCTCCAAAGCCCACCTCAAGACTCCCTTCTTCCAGAACTGAATTGTGTTCCTGCCCTTGTATTCATCTTTGCTCCCCCAGTCCACTAATAATGTAATTCAAAGAATGAAAAATGACCAGACCCGAAAAGCACTAAGCCTACTTATACTGGAAACTCTTTTGAGCAGTGACTATTGGCGGTTCTGTGTACAGCGCCTAGCACAATGGGGTTCCTGATCTGTGACTGGAGCTCCTGGACTCTACCTCAATACCACAGATGATAATGTAGACAACTAACGCACAACTCCCTGCTCTTCTATTACCGTGACCTTCATCTTTCCTACAGAACACCCCTCCTTTTTTGCTACACCTCACTGTGGTACGTATAACTTGGATTGTCAATTCCTTGGGCTGTGTTTCTGTAAAGCTCCATTCGAACACACGGAACAATACATTGGAAGGAAAGCCATTTAAACTGACCACCCCCTTACGTCCATTGCCAAGCTCAATCCTCACCATTGGGACACCAATTTTATACTTTATCTAAACTGCTTAGGAAAACTGACCCTCCACATCAGTACAGGAGTATTTAACATTTACAGAAATGCAATTTGCCAGCGTACGCTGCCATTTGGAGTGGGCAGATCATGTATTTTGAGCAGTGCAAGTCTAGACTGCCTACTGAACATTATACAGCAAAAACAGTGTTAGAAGGCAGGGACTGGATGGCTCTGAGAATTGTTGAGAAGAGGATCTAGAGCCCTTTTTCTCTCGGCTGCCAGTTCAATAATGACCAAAATTTGTATCATCACGTGGCCTCAGTGAAATTACTTTGATAGCATCAGTCCAGTTCCCAGTAGGCAAATATCACGACCGTAAAACCAACCGTAATTTGCACTAATTGGCCCCATTGTTGGCAATCTCAGCAGCGGTGCCAAGGAGTGAATGGGCCATGGAAACTAACTACCCTCTGACCTCAGAGGAGGTCTCTCAATTTGGGGTTGAAGCACAATGGCGGGGACCCGTCTTTGCTCCATGGACGGAGAGAACGCAGTCAGCAGGGCTGCCACTCACCAGCACGAGAGTCACAGGAACGGTCCGAAGTTAATAGAAAAGCCGAGAAAACATGGTGAGTGTGAGTGAACTGACGATTCAAGTGCATCATGGGAGCCCAAAGCCATAGGGGCCACTGCACAGGCACAAAACCAACAGCCCAGTGGGAATGAACAGCTCCACGAAAATGAGCCTATTTTCAGCGACATAAAGCCCCTGGCTTGTCATGCAAGTGGACAGGACTCGAGAGCTGCAGAGAGTGTACGGATAAATCAATCAATCACAGGCTCATTTTGAACCCACACAGCTGCCTTCAAAATACCTCTGAATGTGTTGAAAGATCTGCATAGTCTTCAGCTTGGTCTCTTTTCTAACCCCCCCAGAGCCTGATTTTCTGTCATACGATCTAACTTTCCTTCGAGGCAGCTGAGTATCCTAAGAAAAAGTGATGCAAGACTCCATCTTAGTGCTGCCTTGTATAAATGCCTGGGCTCATTTGCGCCCTTAAAACTCTAGCTGAAACCCATAGATCTTTCCCCGGTCAATAAAACCTCTTGGGCCTGACAGATTCATCAGTGAGAACTCAGCAAACAGCACCCTCGCTGTGAGCAGAGAGAAAACAGTCATGGCAGACAGGTGCCTGGAATAAGAAACATAGGGCCAGGTTTTCACCGCAAAATCTCACCAACCAGGTAAACATACAGGAATCCAGTTATTGTTCTGACACACACGCTCACAGATCTTGAACCAGCATATCAGTAACATGAAAACACAGCCACCCACTACCAAAGAACACAGAGAGAGCTGTGTGTGTTATTGGCAGATTTACTTGCACACTAATACAACATATACATGTATCTCCGCAGACACACCCACCAGCAGATCCACAATCCAACCCGCCTGCTAAAGCTTCTGCAGGGTATATTTCCAGTAATGTCCATGTCTTGGCTGCAGAACAGGATATTTATTTCAGGAAAATGGAGACTCTTTTAAAGGCTCAGGCACTGGAAAGTTCTTCTCTGGTTTGTAATAAATAAAACGCAGGCAGCCCTGTTCCTTGTGGACTACTCCCTACGGGGTACCATTTCTTTGACCCAGAATAAGATCATTTATCATAGTGACCACGGCTGAGTTCCAATTTGTTGAGGTCACTAACTCCGGCCAAGCTCCATCCCGCCCACATTCTCAGTCCCTCGCCTGTAACCATGACAAAACCCCCTCTTGGCGCGCCTCTTCTAGCATTCCCTCTGCCTGGATGGGAAGGGCGTTTGTAACCCCTTTGCCAGGTTAGGTGGCTTATTTTTCAAATATAAAAGGTCATCTCCAAAATACATCACATGGAAGGTGAGAACCTTGCTTATTTTACTGAATTCTACTGAGCACAAGGCCACGTATTAGGAAAGGACCCACTGTAGACATGGAGGCAAGGGGTTCCTCAGGCTAATCCAAGCCCCTGTCGGCGTGCAAAATGAACACCAAAGCAGATGGTGGAGGTGCCATGCGCTGCAGCAGAACACCTGGAAAGGGTTAAAGTCAGAGTAAAGAAACATGACTGAGAACAGACCAGAGAAAGGCAGAGAGAAGTTTGGAGCGTATTTTCACTGATATCACGAGCCATTTCTGACATTTATTTGGGGGGGTGGCAGGAGGGTTGCAATTTGCATTCTACAAACAGGAAGCTTTTGGTGACTCTGGCCAGATACCAGAGAATCTAGATACTGGGACCCCATCAGCTCCTGTGTGTTACCAGAGAATGCCTGGATCCTTCTTCAGGTCACCTGGCAGAATATCTAGATAACTCTCTCTCCCAAGGGAGGGCCCACACCAGTGCTTCCTCTGTTCTCTCCTATCCACAGCACAGGAAGAGACCAGATCCTCTTTTCCTCCATAAATCTTTCTATTAGCTAGGATGGAGGACCTCGATGCTGGGACCAGCATTCGAATGGGTCCTGTTAGTCACCAAGCAGCATCTGAATCATGGGATTCTCTGTCTGTTCTTGTAAACTCAAAGGAAATACTCAGATCTGGAATCCCACATTCCCTCCGGTTAGTTGGTAGAGAGATCACAAGTTCAAGGATCTTCAGTCCCATTTACCAGCTAGACACAAACCTCCAGGTTCAAAGTGCTCTCATCAGCTCCTGTCAACTATAAAGGGACCCTGACCCAATCCTCGGTGCAAACCTAAGCTCTACAATGCCAAAATCAGAGGTTCTAATCTTATAACACTTGATGCTATTGGCATTTCAGGCTTCTGAATAAATGCCAGGGCACTAAACGACCTCTTTTTATTAGGATCCTGGATCACTTGTAAGGGTACATAGTCCAGTCCCTTATTCAAAACTGTCAAAGGAAGGAGCTACGGAGTATCTTACAAAAAGAAGGGACAATAGGAGGGGCTTGTATTCAACAGGCAGTGAAGTGCTGGATTAGGAATCACAAAAGTTAGGAATTGATGACCAGTTAACAGGGCTCTTCCAGTTTTTCTCTCTACTAATGCAGGATTATTTCCTACAGAAAGCTGGGTAGGGCTTTCTCCAATCTGGTTTTAAAGGTTCAGGGAGTGTGGTGCTTCCACCCCATCCCATGGGAGATTGTGACACAGCTTGCACATCCAGGAGTTTTTTTACTAATAGCCTAAATTTTCATTTTCTTAGTTGCACCCTATCAACCCTAATTATATGATACTGCATCCCCCTAAATATAACCTCTTCTTCCTTGACATAACCACATAGCCACAGATCTATTTCTCCACTCATCTATTCTGCTCAAGTTAGAATCGTTGATGGTTAATTTGTGTAAACTGCTCAGGCAAATTCCCTGACAATCAAAGAAAGTGTTCCAAAAAGCCCATCTTAAACTCCCTGTGGAATTGAGCTTTCCTCTTACACACATTTCTCTGGCTGTGCTGGAGGGTAGTGAGGAACAGCTAACAGAGAGAGGAAACCTAACGATGCACACCACAGACTATGTGGAATTACACAGCCAAGACTCTCCGCACATTGAGGAATGTAACTATTCATACAGAAAGACTGTGTTCACACTTGCCCTGCAGCCTGGCACCATCCATTCATACTGTAGAGGAATTCGCCTGGTAAAAGCTCACTCTGGCATGGCCAGCTGGGCTAGACAGTTTCTTGCATCGACTCCTCATCCCCGTTCCATAACCTTTAAGATCTAGCTTCTTGTATGGCTAGGATAAGTCATTCTCCCCCACTAAGACCATGTCCCATTCAATAGCTATTCTGACTTTATTCCTCTGCAATGTAAAAGCCGCCCAATTATCTGTGCCAGTCTCGGCATCTCATTTTCAGCAGTAACTTTACTAGCGTTATATTTTCATACCCAGCCAGGGTCATTAAACCAATTCCCCACCACCCAGCCCAGCCACCCCCACAGATACACCAACCCCCTCAGTCTTACTTGAAAGGGAAAAGAAAGAGGCAGTGAGATGATCCGGAATGGGGGAAGGGGGGAGATTTACAATTGAATGGAGGTAAGAATGGAGTAGTTTGTGGGATAAAGGGGCTGCAGAAGGAGCTTTACAGATGTGCAGAGGGACGGCGACTCATTGTTTAATTAAGCAGAAAGTGGCTCTTTTGAAAAGCAATTTTGCACAGGAGTTCTGGGCTCAGCAAACAGCTCCTGCGAGTGAGGGCAGGAGGAGAAAGGAACAGCTGGCACCGTGAACCGTGTGAAACGCATGCTAAGCAGTTTAAAGGGCCAGGAACCTCCTCCTCAGCCTATGTGCTGCTGCAATCCTTTAAACAGTGGTGTCATGACAGCAAATACCACCAAGAGAAACGGAGTGAGGGTGGGGGTGGGTGGTAAGGGATAGAAAGGTTATCCTAATAGGTGCCTGTACAGGAACACACGGGCTGGGAAGGAGGACAGAAAAGCCAAGCTTTGTTATCCGAGGGATTTGGTCACACAGAAGAGAGATGGACTTCTCTGTGCCTGGGAAGTTCCTTCTACAATGAGTTTGGATTAATCTGATCCATGGCGGAGGGTCAACGTAGCTCCCATTACACTAAGCCTACCAGGGAAGTGCTGAGATGATTCCTGTAAGAGAATTTTAATTTTTCCATCTTTCCTTCTAATAAATCAGAACTACAACTGAATCCGCTCAACCAGCCCCCTTATAAATGACACACCCACTTCACTAGGAGAACTGCCAGGAAACACTGCAGATCAGTGATTCAATGGGAGAGATGGCGCAAACAGGCAGAACAGAGTAAGGGCCCATCCACCCAGCATATCCCCTGCCAGGGTAGATTGGGCTAATGAGGCTGCATAAACCAGTCAATTTACCTGCCAAATAATGTCCACTGGCCACTTATTATTTGACCAGAGTCAAATATTGTCAAACGTTCCAACAAGAAAGCCTTGATGCAGATGGTGACCTACCTTTTTATTGCATGACAGTGTCATTCTTTCATGAAATTAAATTTTAAACAAATGGAGTTTTGCGTTTTTCAGAGTTTAAGTAACTCAGTTAAGTAACATGCTTTTTGTAATTAGGAATAACTATCTAAGCTAAGCCTAAACCTACTTCATACCATAAAATCTTACTCTTTTTTTGTTACTGTTCTAATAAAACACCGCTTTAAAATCTTTGACTGGTAATTGACCACTATTTCTGGACCGTCAAATGCCCAAACCGAATTATTAACATGACAGCACTCTGATAGTCATAATGGTTCTTCCCTGTCACAGTAGATTTGCCTGTGAAGACTGGACTTGTGAAAGAGGGGAGTGACAGGCAGGACTCCCAAATTCTAATTCTACCACTATACAAACTGGAGATGCTCTCTCTGGTAATTCATATCACCTGTGTGCCTCAGTTTCCCAATCAGTAAATATACATTAGCCAGCCCATTGGGGTGTTACAAAGAAGAGAATGTTCGCATAGCCCTTTGCAGAGGGAAAGGGCCATAGAAAGTGGCTTGGAAGAATTCCATTTTTTTTCTTAAATTTCCATGGATTAAGTCAACATTTTTTAAGTTGACAAAACTTTGCCCTACTAGGAATATTTTAAAAATGAATTTCAAAACATTGGATAGGTTAATCAACACAGCAATAAAATCACCCCAAAATACTGACTTCTTACTGATAGCCAAATTTCACTACTATTAGTTTGCCCTTGTAGACCACTGGTGCCATCCTGTATTTTCAATCTAGCTAAGTCCCACATTCAAGTTCTGTACCTGAACTATTCTGTCTATACTTTGGGGCTCGACCCTGAGAGATAAGGACTCTCTCTTTTGAGGCGCTCAGTGACCTTATTTCCCAATAATTTCACAGACGTGAAGAGCACTCATACAGTTCTGATGTCTGGACTATAACTCTCTTGGAGCATTTTCTGTCTTTCATCGAGCTCCGTACACATTCAAAATCACCAAATAAGTTATTTTAACTTCCCCTCTCTCATGAGTGTGATTAACAATGGATTCCTGCCCCTCCGCCCCCAACCAGGAGCTTTTGAATAAAGTGACAAAAAATATACAAATACTGAAATTTATGGACTAAAATTTTATCTTTCGAAACCGGTAAATGCCAAGAACTCTAACAAATCTATGGCTACCTAGGAGCTTCAGATTGGTCATTAATGCACACTATCCCCATTTGGAACTTCTGCTCCAAAGGCACAGCCCCTGTCACTTAAAGGAAAATCTTCATCATTGTTAGCTGTGCAGGGCCTATGATACAGAGTTGAGCAGCTCTGAGTGCAATAGCCAGAGACTTTTCAGTGCTCTCACCTGAGCACACAAGACCAAGTGGTAAGAGTATAGTAGTGAACCTTTCTAGCTACTCTTAACCAACATAACCTCACTGATTAGAAACTTCCAAAGGGGTAGCCGTGTTAGTCTATTGTAGAAAGACAACAGAGTCTTGTGTGCTTTATTTGACGGCAGAAGCACTTGGTTAAATAAATTACTGTAGTTTGCTTTGGGAGATGCTGCCAAATACATTACCATAGTTATTAGTTTAGGGTTTCTTTTCTTTATGCAACATTGTTTCTAATAGCGTCTCAATGCTTGAAATTAAGGTTTACTTTCTGTGCCAATTTAATTCTCCCTCCATGCGACAAACATCTCCTTCATTGTCCTCTTGCACCTAAACAAACAAGGGTCCTGTGGTACTTTTAAAGACTAACACATTTATTTATCACATGGGCTTTCATGGGAGAAAATCCCATTTCGTCAGAAGCTTTGAAGATGGCCTCATCTTCAAAGTGTCTAATGAAGTGGGATTTTCTCCCATGAAAGCCCATGTGATAAATAAATGTGTTAGTCTTTAAAAGTGCCACAGGACCCTTGTTTGTTTTGCTGACCTAGACTAACACGGCTCCCCCTTTGGAACCTCTTGCTCCTAGTATGTTTTCATGCCAAATAAATCAAAAGGGCACAAGCTGCTTTAGTTCCTCGTTATCAATGAGCTCATCAAAATTGTTGGCACCACCCTGGGACAAAAGTTCTTATTTAACGTGTACTCCTCTTTCTTCATGGATCTGCACCACCTAAGAAAAATATGATAGTGTCCTGCATAAAGTCTGGTGCCATGCGTACGTATACACACACAAAATGGGGCAACATGGTAGTTTAATAATAGAATGGGAAGAGTGGATCTAAAATTTGGATCTGTACAATTTTATGATGTTTTATCAGTAACAGCAGTCAAAAGTCTCTATGAATATCAGACAGCAAAGACAGCTATTGCCACATGGCTACACACATGACCTGCTGTGGTCCCATTTACAGCTCCCTCCCATCTGCCCTCCTTAACCTCCCAGAGACCCCCTTCCCCCTGACCAGACAACACAAGAGGAGGAAGAGAGAAAAAGCTTCATGCACACATTAGCCAAGTTTGGAATTCAACCACATTTTCACCTAGTGCCTCGAATCAAGAGATTAATATGTGGTAATGTCACTAATTAAAATTCAAATCAATTTTTTATAATTCAGAAAGCATTACCCAGGTCATATTTGGAGCACAGACTATTTTATCCTTTATACAATTTTATGTATTTGTTCACCTATCTCCCCATCCTCCTGAGCTTGAGCAATGTATAAAATGTATGAACAATTAAAATAGTCGGGTACAATGTCCCACAGGGAAGCAGATGCTCTGCAAAAAGGGGGACCAAAAAAAAAAAAAAAGGCAACGGAAAAGGAAAGGAAGAGTAAGGGATGGCAAAACGGCTAAAAATAAGCTTGAAACTTAATAAAATCAATTAACATGGGATAATAATTGCATGGATTAGGTGCTAGTATTCATGCGATCGGTACTGAATTTCTTAAGTACATTAGGAGACGAACATATGGTTTATGGCTACTGAGTAGACAAGAAACCCTGAACATGGGGGAGTTTGTTATTTCTTTCCCTCCACAAGGCCCCATCATGCAGTCCGTATTCAGTCCGAACTGCCAGCGAAGTCAAGGTGAGTGTTGCCTGCATTAGGAGTGGTGGACTGTGCTCTTTATTTTCACTGAGAAACACATTTTCTTTTCCCCAGAGACAGCTGCATCAACCGGTTTGCTGTTAATGTCAAATATTTCCCTTATTGATGCCATAAATCAGGGATTTTACAGAATTTTTTCTTCACATACTGTTTTTCTGATCCGACCCTGCTGCCGTTCTCATGTCTTGCGTCCACACGGTTTCCCACATGCGCACGATTGTCCCATGTACCAAGAGAGCCTGAGTGAGCCAGATATTCAGGGAGGGGATTTTTTTTTTTTTTTTTAAAGGCCAATCCAGCACAGAGGGAAGCAAAATAGTAATCAGAATTATATGCTTTTCACTGCTGATAGCCCAAAGCACAGGTCATTCTGTCTCGTAGTGTTTTGGGTTTTATTATATGCAGGACCGAAGAGAGGATGAGTGTGATTTTCGAGCCCTAGCTTTGTCATTCTTGTCTGTGTGGTTTAAGTATATTCAGTTGTTATAAATTAAAATCAAGGCAGAGATATTCCTTTACAAGGACAGAGAAAGCTGGCTAACAGGCAGCTTCATGGACTGGCCTAGGAGAATACAGACCTCATGAAAATACTTAGACGCTGCTGAGCATTAACAACATTCAGAAGGGAGGATGAAAATCTTTTAGGAAAGGAACCCATTTTGTGGTTGCTTGCAGGATGGGAAAGATGCTCAGTCTATTTATATTTTGTATTTACTTTGAGGGTCAACTATTGTCTGGCAAACTGGCCAAATCAATAATCGCCTGGCTGAAACTGCTCTAAAATCCACGGATTCCAGTGGTGAACTGAATAATTACTGTACAAATTGACTCTCTTTTTCACAGGCATTTCATTTGGTGTCATTCTTTCATCTTCTTTGAAAAGCTCTAATACTCACAAGGCTCTGGTTGACAGGGCAAGGTCACCTGATGTTTTTTAATGCCATCAAACAAGAGCTCTGCTCCGCCTCTGAAATGAAAAGAGAACGAACAACTCATTCTTTGTTTCATCTTCAAGTGAAAGAAGTTATAAAAGGGGTAGTTTACAAGGTAAAAATACAGACAGAGAAAAAATGGCACAGACTGGTCGGGTCTATTTGACTGTAAGCACTTTGGGGCAGCAACCATCTCTTGCTATTAGTTATTTGTATTATAGAAGTGCCCTGTGGACCAGGACCCATTGTGTTCGGGTACTGTACAGAGGACAGAAAGATGGTCTCTACTTCAAAGAACTGACAATCTGCTTGTACAGTGCCTAGCGAAATGCACCCTCAACCTCAATTGGGGCCTCTAGGTCAGTGGCTGTCAACTTTTTCAGACCACCATGCCCCTTCCGAAGTCTGATTTGTCTTGCAAATCCCCAAGTTTTACCTACCGAAAAAGTTCTTACTTACAAAATCAGACAGAAAAATACCAACATGTCACAGCACATCATTACTGAAAAATGGCTGAGTTTCTCATTTTTACCATACAAATATAAAAGAAATCAATTGGTAGATAAACACTGTACTTACATTTCATTGTACGGTATATAGAATAATAGAAACAAATCGTTGTCTGGATGAAATTTTAGTTTGTACTGACAACACTAAAGCTTTTTATACAGCCTGCTGTAAAATTAGGCGGCTATCTAGATGATGTACCCCTGGATCAACAGTTCTCAAACTGGGGGTGGGCCCCTTAGGGAGCATGAGATGGATCATGGGGGGGCGCCATGGGGCCCCCCACTCATGATGATGGAGCTATCTCTCCCGCTGGGTGAGGGAGCATGGCTGATGGTGGGGCCGGGTGGCAGTGGAGACCTCAGCATGGGCAACCCTGAGCAGGTGTTGGACGCGGGGGACCTTTAAGAGGTGAGCAGAGGTGGGTGGAGGCTGCTGGGCGCAGCAGACCCAGCACTGCTGGGGGAGTGGGGAACAGGGTCGGCCCAGCTCCGCATGATCTCTGTGCAGCCCAGGTTAAGAAACACTGCTCTTGGCAGAACTGTAATACAAATATCGTATTATAACTCACCTGCCCTAACCAACAACTTGCCCTTGTCTAAAACTTTTACCCCAGGACCTCACAGCACTTTACTATCTTCAGAGCTCATAACACCATGGGGAACAGGTATTATCCCCACCTTACAGATGGGACGAGACAACTGCTGCACGGTCACACGGCAGAGAGGGTAATCCTGGAGTCGTGGAAGTCCCTTTGATCCAGTCAGTCACAACTCCCCCTCCTGAGCATTACAGCAGAAACATATGTACAGTGTGAGTAGTAAAGGGTACAAAATATCGCACCACATGCTCAACCCTCTGCACTTGCTCCCCACTGAAGAAGCCATCCTGTTATTTAAAGCTCACCGAGACCCTGGCCCTTGCTACCAGAGAAATCACCTCTCTCTCTGGAATCATTATGCTCTTACAAGTCCCCCACAAAAATAAAATGTTGACCAATAAGCAGAGGCTTGTGAGTCTAGGAGACAGAATTTTCTCAGGAGCTGATCCCAGACTATGACAATTGAGGGATTTCAATGGGATTTGGGTACCTAAATCCCTTAGGCCTCTTCGAAAATCCCAGGCTAAATGCAACGTCATTTCTGTGGCTTAGACTTCCCTCAAAACTCTATACATACATACCTCTCCTGTGAAGAAAGTACAGTTCCTCTTTACAGCCCCAGTCAATTCACTTCTTGAGGGATACAGAGCGGTAAGAACCCTCTGTACGAAGAAGGTTATGAACTGGACCACCAATCTGGGCCTTATTTCTGGATCTGCCACTAACTTGTTTCTTCAATTTCCTCATTTGTAAGACAGCAGACAATTTACTATCACAGTACAGTGTTTGAGGCTTCATTTTTTATGAAAAAAACAACGAGAGTCCTGTGGCACCTTATAGACTAACAGATTTTCTTCGGCATAAGCTTTCGTGGACTATAACCACTTCGTCATGCATCTGACAAAGTGGGTTATAGTCCACGAAAGTATATGCCGAAGAAAATCTGTTAATCTATAAGGTGCCACAGGACTCTCATTTTTTGCTGTACAACAGACTAACACGGCTACCCCTCTGGAAATTTTTTCTGAAGTGCACTATACTGAAGTGGACCCTAAGGTAGCCCCTCTTATTGATCTGATGACTCAATGTCATAGTCATACCTCTGAATGTGTGTCCTTATCTTAAAAGGCAGAGATTTTGAATATGCTCCAAAGGCATCTCCAAGTATCATCCAGCAGGTCAGGACTGACTCACAGAACAATCCATTAGATTAACATTAAAGGTACTCAACCTGAACCCAGCAGAGCATACCAGACAATCGATAAAATGCAGGAAAAAGTTTGTAAGGAAATAGCAAACATGCTGAACACCGGAATGATTACAGAGTCCAACAGAGACTTCTCCAGTTATGGTCGCCGAAAAGCAGGGGACGACAGGCTTTTCTGTTGATTATAGAAAGTTTTAGGCTGTCTTGGTTCTTGATGTATGTCACATGCCCAGAATCAATAAGATGCTGGACACTAGAGGCAAGGAAAAATTCCTGAGCACCAGGGAATTTAACAAAGGGATACTGTCAAATTCCCTTAGACAGCGAAGAGTGGAGAAAAAAATCCACCTTTGTTACTTATTCAGGACTTCTTGAGTTCAAAGTGTTACCTTTTGGGTTAATCAATGCAGGAGCCATTTTTCAAAGGCTTGTTAACCAGGTGTTAGATGGGTTACAGGATTTTGCTTGAGCCTACATAGAAGACATTGCCATCTTCATCATTTCCTGGTCAGATCATAAAAAGCACTTGGGAATTGTGTTGAAGAAATTCAAAGATGCTAGTGTCACGGTAAAAGTGTCAAAATGTAAAATGGATACAGCCAAAAAGCCTCATCTCGGAGGTCATTAGGAAGAAGGGGCCAGATTTGCCCAGATCTATTGAAAGTGGAATTAACTGGCCTGTACCAGAAATCAAAAAGCAAGTTCGGTCTTTTATAGGCTTAGAGAACTATTACCAGCAGTTTGTGGAAGGATTCAGCAACATGGTGTCTGCTATCACAGACCTGTGCAAAAAGACAAAACCTAACAGCAGACTGTCAGAAAGGCTTTGATAAGGCAAAGAAAATCCTGTCGGGAAAGCCTATTCTGGCCAGTCCAGATTTTGACAAGGGGTTTTAACCGACGCTTTCTGACACAGGCCTGGGAGTGGCACCAAGGCAAGCAGTTGAAGGCAATAAAAAGCATCCTATTGCTCTAATTAGTAAAAACCTGACCCATGGTGAACAGAATTCTTCTGTCAGAAAAACCAAATGTTATGTAGTTGCGCGGGCAGTCAAGCACTTAAGGTCTTATTTACTTAACAAGAAATTCGGATCCTAACCACCCACTCGCCGTTGGTATGTCTGCATAAAACAAAAAGGTTATCAACTCCGCACAGCAACACTGCAGGAACGGGAGATGAAAATTGTACATATTAAAGGCAAAGAAAACGTGGAGGCAGTTGCACTGTCCAGGCAAGAGGGCTCCAAGCTGATGCTCAGACTAGCCAGAGAATGACCCTACTGCATGGATGTAAGAAGAGAGGTGCAACAGAAGGACATCTTGATGTCAACTGACAGAAGGGATGAATGGGGTTTTAACAGGGAACCACCTGATCTGGTATGTGCAGAATAATTTACCAAGGGGAAAGCCAGTAGCTAACTGGTCATCATGGTCATTACAACCTGTACGGCTACGTAATATTTAAGGTATCATATATCTATACTGGAAATCGTATTCTTAAAGCCTTGAAGATAAAAGCTGGTCACCAATTGGTGACAGGCCTTGAACAGATTCTGTTCAGGCAGGTAGACAGCAAGAAATGCTTCACTCTCTGTCTGGTCAGGTGTGTATTGTGCACTTTTCGCATTACAATGGAAGACTATTTGCCTTACTGAGCCTGTCAAGAGACTGCAAAATGCAAGAGAGGAGAGCTGCAGGAAGATAAACACAGCAATGGGGATACCCTGTTTATGAGTAAAGACAATGGATTTGGGGTATAACTGGGGTACATCCTAGATCCTTCACTGAGGAGATGAACTGTCATTGTGATCTGTCTTCTGAATGGCAGGGCATAGCCAAGCCAGCCGGAAAACACTACAAAGACTGTGGATGATACAGGAAAGTATCTTGCTAATGAAGGCTGGGCTCTAGAATGTGTGTTACAATTTTATTTTACATGTAACCATTTGTCTCCAATACTTTTACTTGCTACTTCTCTAATCTTTATTTTTGTTAAATGAACGTGTGCTTGTTTTCACTATAAACATATCAAAGTGGTAGCCACCTTAATAGCAGAGCTGTGATCTAAGGTGTAACACATAAGCTGAGGGAGACTGTTTCTTTGTGTTAGTCTAGGTCAGCAAAACAAATAAGGAGTCCTGTGGCTCTTTTAAATACCAACAATTTTATTTGGGAGCTGTTAGTCTGTGACTGTCCAGTGGAACAGGAGCTGGCCACTCCAGGGGACCGTCAGAGGTTAGAGAGCACCTATCACTAACCTGCAGAGGGACAGAAGAGCCTGTGTAGGATAGGAGGAGAGTGTTTGTGTTGCCAGTGAAGTCAGGAAGCTGACACTAGAAAGGGACAAGGCTTCCTCATGATCAGGGCAGAGGGGAGCTAGGTGCCTCACAACTGTGGGCCTGGGTTGTGTCACAACACCATGCAAGTACAACAATACATGCTACTGACTTAATTCTGCTTCATGAGGGCAAGAATTTAAGAACTAGGTGCCTAAATAAAGAGTTAGACACCCAACTATGCATCTTGATTTTCAGAAAGGGTGAACAATCAACAGTTCAAACTGAATTCAAGGGAAGCTAGCTGGCTGTTCACCACTTTTGCAAATCAAGTCATTTAAATTCCCTCAATCCTCAGACAGACAACTAACATTAAGGACACAGTTTTTAAAATCTTGGCATGAGTCATTCTGCCTGAAGTATAGGTGGTGCTGGAGATTCATGCCCTGTGAGAAGTTGAATTTGGAAGGTATTTGATGATGGATTCATCAAATTGGTTCATAAAAACTACCAAATTCTATGCAGATGCCATTTAATCCTTGAAAAGATTCCATCTTAAATACAGAAAACATTTTATAATTGTTCCACTATTCAGATGTACGAGTATTAGTGATTGCTACCTTACAAACACGTAAACTGAAAATTGCCTTAAATAATGTATCTTAAAAACAAATATGTGAATAATAAGGAAAACGATGAGTCTATATGTAACTGAGCCCCTTTAAATCCAATATCTAAAAATATCACACGTGGAGTTGTTCTTGGCTCTGCTATGGAAGAGCACAACAGAACCTTTGTTATGCTCTCAGCAGTGCTACTTATATGCTGTGACACTCCTAAAGACAGCTCTGTTGGTGTTCTTCCACCAGCTCACAAAAAAATAGTTATCTGGAAATGGAAGCGGCAGTTATTAACTTTAGCTGAGATTCTTGTAAGAGAACAAGTCACAGTAACTATATGAAAAACATTTTTTTACGTAATGAAAACAAGGTCACAGTGTCACTGTAGAAATCTAGATGAGGAGATAAGGTCCTTCTGTAATGCACTAGCTGTGGAGAACTCAGCTGTGATTTACACATAGAGAGCTCATTTATGCATTTCCAAGGAAAGCAAAAATGCTTCTCACTCTTCTGAGAAAAATTAGGAGAGTTACTGCAGCTGGAAGAGGGGAAAGATTGAGGAGGGGCCTCTTACAGAGAAGGGCATTTAAAGGGTTATGAAGGTTGTGTATGTGAACAGAGATGGGAAAACCAAGCAAAGACTTTTAGTTTTTGAAAGAAAAAGACTTAACAAAAAGTAAGACCAAGACAACTGTTTTCACAAATGTTGTTTGTAAATTTCCAATTTAAACAAACTGTTTCAAAATTTCTAATGTCTAACAACTGAGACATTACAGCAATGAGAACCTGAAAATAAAATGTAGTAATAAATAACCTAAAACTGACTTTACTCTGTCTGAACTGAAAGAACTGCAAAAAGCAAACACCATAAATGTTGAAAAACAAATTAAAGTTCTAAAAACTATTCAATAAATTTAATTCACTATAACAAAGGAAAAAGAAATTATTTATAATCTATTTTTTACATTGAGAACGGGGTAATCCACTAGTAAGCGCAACCTTCCTCCCATTGTTCAGTGAGTGAAAAAACAAAATTTTCCTCTAGGACAAGACCATCTCAGTAATTCACCCGTTAACTATGGCAGCAAATAAACAAACTATGGCATTAATAAACAAAAACACTTTAGGGCAACTGTACCAGCTTACTGAATTAAGACTTCAGCTGTACCACCAGTGCCCATTCAATTATGCATGGTCTAATTGGATACAATTGTTGAGCGATTACAAGACTGAGGATTTTAAAGGTGAGACACTAAGTAGTACAGAGAGTCTACAAAACTAAATGGGAGGTAGAAAGTAGTGATCAACACAGAGGCTTGCTATTAACGTAAGAGGAAAGAACAGAGTAAACTTTACAAAACCCTGAAATATCAATACTGGTACTTGCTGAGTCCTGTTTTTAATTACATTGATAATGCCTATGAATGAGTTGTGTGTTCCTGTGTTTCTACAGCACCTAGAGCAAGGGGGCCCCTAATCCATTGTGGAGCTACAAAACAAAATGAAACTACAGCAAAGCTTATGGAACTGTTTTTGTAAAATGTATTGTCTCATTTTAAATGTGTTTATTGTTTAATGTAATTTGCCCTTCTGGCAACAATCAATGATGACACAAGTCCTACATGTTTGAAAATTTCTGGATAATCACATTAATTACAACCCATTCAATGCATTCCTGAAAACCCAGTGCCTCTCACACCTGGTTTCTTCACTCATTAGTACAGGCCAGCTCCCATCCCAACCACTCCCTCACTGTGGACTCTTTTTAAGACAAGACACATTTTAAAGCCTTTCCTTCTTATAATAGCCCCTATATGCGTTTCCTTAAGATACTTAAAATCCTCCTTATCTAAGTTGGCTCAACTAGAAAGCATTCCCTGAAACTAAGCTTTGGAGACACAAAAACATGCAGGCTCTAGAATGACACCTTGCTCCCAAACAGCAGGGTAGGAGAGTCTTATTTTCCTCTCCTTCCCACACGTGCGAAGCGCATCCCAGACTGTGCTCCAAGGCAGAGACCACACACCCAGCCCTAGTCCTTAACCCTCCAAGCCTCTGTAACCCTCTAAATCCCTACCCATTCAGCACGGCTAGTGCCAGCCTCCTTCTGTTCTCAAGCCCTAGGTTAAACGCAACCTGGATCTTGGCCCAGGGCCCAAATCTTGCCCCTCCCTCCCCGCACCATCTCCAGATTCCCAAAACCATCCCACGAGGTGCCCCCCCCTTTTCGCCCCAAACCTCCACACTCGCTCCACCCTTCCCTCACGACCCCCTTCCCGCTCCCAGGCCCCGCCGGGCTCCCCAGGCCTCTTGCCGCGGGCCCAGGACGCTGCTCTCCCCACCGAGCACCCACAGACCCAGCGCCTTCCTGCCCGCCCCAGCTCCACGCTCAGCGATCCCCAGGCCGCTGACCAGACAGCGTGTCCGCAGCCCCCGCCCCGCCCAGAGCGCCACAGGGCCCAGCCGCTCTCCCGGCCCCTCCTTGCAGCCCGGCCGACCCCCGCCGCACTCACCCAAACTCCACCAGGAGGGACACGGGCGCCGCCATCTTGGAGGAGGGGACAGGCGCCGCCAGCCCGGAAGTGCTTGCCTGCCCACCTCGGAAGGGCATCCTCACTTCCGGGTACAGGGTTGCGTAGCAGCCGCCGCAGCGGCGCTGCGGAGGGGAGGGGGCGGAGCCATAGCTAAGAACGCGGGGGTCGCGTTTCAACCAATCAAAGGAGCGGAGGGCGGGGCTGGAAGGCGCGGGCGGCCTGTCCGTCAAGGGGCGATCCCGCGGCTCCAGGAGCTGGGGCTTTGCGGCTCCACAGGAGCCTGCGGGGCCTGGCAGCGCCTGGGGGGTGAGGGCGGGGCGCCCTGGCACCCAAAGGCAGAGCCCTGGGGGCAGCAGGCTGGGGACCTGGCACCTGCTCCATGGGGCCTCGGGCGGGTCTGTGCAGAGAATAACAACAACCCTGGGCCTGGCCTGGCCTGTCATCCACAGGGCGCAGGAAGCAGCCTGTGTCCTTGTGTCTGCTCAGTGCCGGGCACTGGGGGCCACCTGCAGAGAAACGGCATGAACTATTATGGCTGAAAAGTCGAGTGCCCAGGAAATGCCGGAATGAAGGTCACTGGTGCTTAATTCAGACCCCTGGTGCCCAGCTGGATGCGGTGTGTAATACACAAGCATACACCCTTTTTTGTTTCTGCAGGGCCTGCCCCATAGCACATCGGATGGTCACCACTTCCTTCATGAGCAGCTCATCGATATTTAGGTTTCATCCTCATTGCTCAATGAGTGGTTCTGATTTAATTACTGAACACTGTTTATTAAACCCTGCTGTGAAGGCAGAGTGCATTTCCTCATGGGCTATTCTATGGCACTCATTGCTGTGGTATCTGAGTGCTTCACAAACATTTGCCTTCATGGAGTCCTGTGGCTCTTTTAAAGACTAACAAAATGTATTTATTGCATGAGCTTCCAATCTGCTTATTAATGGGACTTTCTCCCATGAAAGCTCACACGATAAATAAATTTGTTAGTCATTAAGGGTGCATCTACACTGTTAACTTAGGTCGACTTAAGGAGGCTTAAGTTGATCTAAACAAAGCCACGTCCACACTGGGCTTTTATTAAGTCAACTTAAAGCCAGTGTGGAGGGGATTAGTGCCTAAATTGACCTTATTAAGTCGACCTAAAGCATTAAGTCAACTTAATAAGGTCAACAAGAGGCTATGTCTACACTAGAAAAGTTAAGTTGACTTCATTGACTTAAAGTCGAACTTATTAAGTCAACTCAACAAGGTCGACTTAACTTTTCTAGTGTAGACATAGACTAAAAGTGCCACAGGACTCCTTGTTTGTTTTGCTGACCTAGACTAACACAACTACTCTTTTGGAATGTATTTACCTTCATAACACCCTTTCTACAGTTGATGAACTGAACCACAGAGAGATTAAGATAAAAGTATCCACTCATTTTAGGTACCCCATTTAAGATGTCTTGGACCAAATTTTTCATAGTACTTAGATAGCTGGACCAGCATTAGAGGGGGATGGAAATCTGAAACACATCATTTGCCAGTAGGTGTCATAGATATTTGCTGACAGTAGAGGAACAGTGAGATTTGGAAATCTTTCCAGGCTCTGTGGGTGAATATAGTCTAGTTATCACAGACCCTTTTGCCCATTTCTTCCCATTTTAGCCGCTTCTGTCCCCACCCTTTCGAATTATCAGAGTTCCAGTCCTGTCTCTCTTCCATTCTTGGCTCCTCCTCCCAGTCCCCATTTTCCACTCCTCAGACTTCTCATCCCTGTGACATCACCTAGCCCAGTCAGGTTTAGTTTCCTTCTCAAGGCTTCCCATCTATATCATAAACTCCATTCATTACTGCCAGTCCCTCTCCTCCTTCCATTCTGTTTTTCTTGCCCAGCCAGTCCCAGCTCCTCATATGATTTATCCTCGCCAGGGCTCCAGACATCTCTCATGTCCACGCATTCCCTGCCTCTGGTTCAAAGTCCCAGACAGTTTCCTTTCCTGAACTCCTCCTCCTCCTATCTTGGTCTCTCCCCAACCACTTCCTTCCCACTTCTTGTCCCAATCTCTCCACCCCTACACTCCTTTTCCCAGTTTCTTTGTGCAGCCAGTCCTAGTCCATCACACCACAGCTTCTCCCTCCTATTCTAGTTCCCACTACCCCCCCTTGGTTTCCAGTCTCAATTTCCCCTCTTCCCTTGCATTTTGTCCTATCTCAGTGTTCCCCTCTGCTAATTGGCTCCTACTACTGAACATGTGCAAACTGAATTTTCAAAAGCTTATAACTGAGCCAAATTTGAATGGATTTTCACAGGGACAGCAAAAGGCACATCCCTGACACAAAGACTTTCCCTGCTGGCAAATTTCAAGTCCTTGCTCCATAGCATAGGGACTACAGAGCTTCTCAAAGAGGATGCCACCAGAATTTTTTAAATGGACAAAGTAATATATTTTCACTAGTCTTGTTCTTAGAATTAGCTGAACTGTTTTTGGTGAAATTTCCCCAAAATAATTCAGCCTGAGGCAGACACCCAACAGGGAAAGTTTCTACCCAAACAGGTTATGTTTGGCAAACTGAAAACAGGGGCTTATAATGGACAATCTTGGGTAACCTTAATAATAGGTGGTACTACCAGTTCCATACTTGAGTCACTGGCCTCTGTGATGTATCAAGTAATAAAGCACTTTGAACCCTGATGTGCAATTAAAGAGAGGCTGTCAGAAAAGATTTTTTTCTGCCTGTTCAAAATATTTTATTGCAAAAATGGCAGTCACCATTCACCAGCTCAACATCCCACCTGCCTTCAAAACAGAAGAAGCCTCTGGTTGAACACTTTCTATGTCCCCCCATTGCTTTAAAAGTTGTAGTAAACCAAAACATTCATCTGATGTCAAGCACTCAAATACAAAGATTGTGGTGACCGTTATTCAATCAGTGAAAATGCAACATGTATGTGGTCTAAATGGTCCACCCAAGAAGAGGCCCCCTCTTATGAGTTGGACTTTGAGAGGCCACTCCTGGAGTCTTCTGATGTGGGACTTAAGTTATGAATAAGTAAGGACTTGTCATGGTGATGACTGAATTGAAAAAATAATGCTTAGCTACCTGCAACTTCTCAAATACATCCTGGCCGTTATAACTATGTAGATGCAGGAACCACACTATAGCTTTGTCATTGACTCATTTGAGGGGAGGATCCAAAAGAAAAAGAAGTGCAGAATGGTGCCAGGGCTTGGCTTGAGGTGAAACAGTTCAGAGCATGTTTCCTGACAGGTGGAGTAATCAGGAGACAGGAGGGGGGAACCTATTTTAATGACACTTCCATTAACATTCACATACCAAGTGAAGATGCAGCCACACCCTAGCAGTGGCTGGGCTCCTTGGATGGCAGTAACAGAGAACCTGTTGGCATCTAGAGGTGCGTGAGCATGGTGCTCATCACACTCAAGCCAAGCAGTAAACAAAGGGTGCTCGTTATCACAGAATAAGCACTGGTCACAACCAAACACCAAGCTGTTTTAAGTGGGAAATGTAATTTGATTGGCAGATGCAACTTTAAAGCTTCCAAGATGCCATGATCCAAAATGCTTTTGCTAAAAGCCTCCCTGCTGCAACCTCCCCTTTCCCCAGATCCTTTCACTAATTTCCTATCTCCTTCCACAGAAAGTGGTCCTTATTCACCTTTCAGGGTTTATGCTCTTGGCCGTATCCTCAGCTTTCATTTAATTTTAGAAGTCATCCAAGAAATGCCACTGCTGTCAACCTTGAGCATGCATAATCCTTCCACAGCAAAGCTCCTTGCCAAACAAATGTTCAGTACACAAGCTGGGTATTTTGCACACTGCTAAGGAATTTTTCTGAATGGAGTCAGCCCCGACAAAAACCTGGGATCCAAACATCCACTTGAAATGTCTCTTCAGCAACTCACGGCTTCTTAGTAACAATGGAAAATAATTGCATCAGATATTTTCCAGTGGTGGACTCAGATTGGCCATCACTTACCATCTATATGTCTAGTTATAGACTAGTACAGTCTCCAGTCACCAGCGACTGAAGGAAAGTGTGATTTTGTGTATCACAAAGGTCTTGGCAAATCATCTTTCCATCCTATATAGGTTTATACATCACACTCATTACCATAACATCGGAGGGGCTTCTAGCGATGCATTAAGGAACATAACTAATATCTGGCATCTTTGTTCTCTGGCTCTCTCACACACACACAGCTCTATGTTTATGTTACACAAGGCAAAGTCGAAGAAATGTGCCTGGCACTTGGAGCAGAAGGTGGTGAGGTTTGTGATGGGTTTTAGTTCTTGGGGGAGAGAGGAGGGCCCTTCCACACAATTTGGATCACAACCCCGAGAACACTCTGTCTCCTGCACAGACAAGCTTCAACCATACGATAAACTAGATGAGTTCCATTGTGCCAGAGGCATGTGATTGTCGCCCATGGTATACATCCCAGAGCATTAGACCTTGTAGATACTCTGGACCCAGGCTTTGAGGGCCCTTAAGATAAGGATCAATACCTTGAACTTGATTCAATATATGCTATGCAAAGCCAGCATAGGGAGCCAAGGACAGGTCAGATGTGTTTGCAGTTCCCAGTGTTGCTGAGCAGTTGTGCTTCAGCCTTAACACTAAGATGTTCTGCAATGTACTAGAGCAAGTATCAGGGATATGTGCAGTCTGGTGTTTCATATTCCAAGTAGTTGTTTATTTTAGTGGTGTTTGTTGTTCATTGGCTTTTCTTTTTTTGTTTCCAGAAGTAGTTTATGACACTTCAGTTCCTGGACAGTAAGAATATCACAAGAAGAATTGATTCATGCGGTCATATCTCCATTCAAAAATCAATACATAAACAGAATTATTTAGCCTTGTTCAAGTGCCCTACTGCAGAGCCCTAGAAATTGCCCTGGTACACCAGTCAGTGAATACTTGAAACACTATAGATTCATTTTCATTGTCATTGTGTGTCATGAGCCATGAGAAGTCATATTGGAACAAGGTGCTGAAATCAGAGCTCTGTGTGTCACAAAATGCTCTTAATTTTGCTAGGAGAAAATTATCTCGTTTAATAAAATTGAAATTGATCTGATTATTTGTAGAGTTCTGTAAATATACACCATATGATACTCAATAAACATGTGAAAATCCCCTGGCTTGAGGAATTTACATGCAACATCAAATTCAGAAGAATGCACCTGGTTTATGGTTCAAGCTGACCAATGTGTATTTGCCATGCCATGATTGTTTCATCAAAACTCAGGTTTGCTCAAAAAGCCACAGGCAAGATCTTTTGTTCAGTGACAAGGGTGCATCTCCCACTCACCTAACTGGGATTGGACGGTGGTAACCAGGAGCGTCCCATTAGCATTCATAGCCATGTAAGTGTTCTTGTAGGCTTGTACCCCAGGCTGATGTGCTTCTACTTGAACAGGAAACAGGCCAGACTTGCCTTGCAACACTCTCTCTGCTCCTCACCCCGGTTCCCCCACCCACAGCTTCAACAGCACCAAACAAAAGAGAAGGTTGCAAATTTGCTCTCAGTTGGAAATTAAAATAAATAAATACATAGAAATCCTTTAAGAAAGGATTTTAATTCTTTGGTCTGAGCTTTTCTGCTTGTTTCTTTCTCCTCTCTTCTCTGGAGCATGGAAGGGAGAGGCCCCCTCCCCTGGATGACCATTTATTCAAGAGGAAATGATTTTGGCTTGTCGTGGCATTTTACAGGGACATGAAGTTTATAAAGAAGGGATTTACAATGAGGCCCAGTGCTCCGAGGAAGCATTTTAACAAACAGGGAGCCTTGTAGTGAGGATTCAATTATTTTTCCATAAAGCATCAGGGGAATCCACAAACAGCTGTTTGCATCCCTCCACACAGCCAGTCAAACCTCACGGCGAACAATAGATGGGAAAACTGGAGCCATCTCTGCAGCAGTGATAATGGGATTCCTTACTCTGGGCTTTGTTTGATTTCCCAGTCTGTGAACTCCCTCTGCATCAGAGAAAGAAGAGGGAGCTTGGGGGGTGAAGGGGGGGCAGCAGAAAGAGGGGAGGGAGGGTCAGTGGGAGTTAAAGCCTTTTGCAGCCTTTCTCTCCCATTCATGTGGTAATTGGGTGTCAAGCAGAGATCAGTAAGATGGAGGCCGGCCTCTGTGCCCGGGTTAAACTGCAGCAAAAAGAAAGCGAGAGCTGAACCGATGGAGCACTGAAGGTCACTGCAGCTCACAGGAAGCTGCCTGCCTCCCCCAGGAGGCACTTATGTTCCGGCTGGGGTGTTGTGCGGTGGGGAGGGCAATGCTTTTTAATTCCAGGGAGCGCTGAAAGCTGCCAAAGAAAGCCGGAGGGCATGAAACAATAGCGCACCCCCGTCTCTACCTTCAATAGGGGGCTCTAAACAGGCATTTAACCTTCAGAATAGCTGAAAGTGATACTTCAGGCTGAGAACACAGCGAATCCTCTGCTGCTTAGCGCCTGAGTATTGCTGAGCCAGGGCCTTCTTCGCAGGGGAAGGCCGCTCCGCTAGCCTTGACTGCCTGGGCACTATTGGTTACTACTAGAACATTTCTCTAGCAGGATGCGGCAACCTGCCTTTGCCCTGCAACAGCTCGAATCCTGTCCAGTCCAGCCTTCAGCCTGGGTGCAGCCTCCTTGGGCTTCACAAAACTAAGGCCAGGGAGACTGAAACATGCTGGCAGAAGGCGGCCATGGCAATTGCACAGGTTCTACTTCAGAGGCCTCCAGAAACAGGGATGAGCTGGAAGGGGAGCCTGGAAAAGCCCTGCTGAAATCCCACCTCTAGACCACAGCCAGGGTGTGGGTACCATCTCTCCTCTGAGAGTCATCCCCTCTCTCTGAATGCTGCAAAACCAGCCCCGATGGAACCGAATTTTCCCCGTGCTCTTCGAGGGCTCCATCCCACACCGTTTGTCAATTCAAGTTTTTCCATTGACTTGAGTGGAAGCAGGATCGAGCTCCAAAGTATTTTGGAAAGGCAAATCACCTGCCTTTGGAATAGGCCAGATTGTGCCAAGTATCTCCCCACAGGCCACTGGACTAGGGCTGTTTGGCCAGTGAGTTGCCTCCTTCTTTGGTTATGAGAAATAATTGTGATTCAAGTCAGGACGTACCCACCCCTCACTGCACTGCTCTACAGCATCCCCTGGGACCTAGGTTTTATCACAGAGTAAGGAGTGTGTAGAATTTTTGTGGCACCCAAACCCTGATTAGGATCAAATGTCAGAGAATCTATTTGGCCTAAGTTACAAAGGAATTGCTCAGTGGAATCATGTATTTACGTTTCTAAGGCATCCTGGCCCTGCACACTTCCTTCAGTATGTTTCAAAAACTTAAAGTCAATGACAATCTGAACCGTGCAGTATACAAGTACGTGCATTTCATTATGTTGAAAGACTTCAAAATGTAAAGAGATGCTGTCAGGAATAGGTCCAATAATAAGGGTTTTTTACAAGTTTCACAGACTTTCAAAGTAGCAAAAAGGTTTCATAATTTTTCTTGAACATTTCAAAGACTTGATCCTGCAATTGCTGTGCAACTCACAGGACGAGGTCCTGCATCTATATTGAAATATTCCCCCGCCACCTCTGCAAACCAAACATGGCTGAATCAGGCTAGTGTGCGACAGCCAGGCAGCAAAATTATCTAGAAACAGAAGTAAAAACTATTATTACTATTTACTTCTACTTTTAATAGTATTTTCACAGGCCAAATTGAGAGAGGCGCAAAAAGCAATTGGCATAAATGGTGAAATGTAAATTAGATTTGTAAAACTCTTCCACTTTTACAAAGCCAGAGGTTAACATACAGTTATTGTAGCTGTATTGGTCCCAGAAAATTAGAGAGACATGTGGGTGTGTTAATATCGTTTATTAGACCAATTTCTCATGGTGAGAGAAGTTTAAAAGCTTGTCTCTCTCACCAACATAAGTCTAATCAAAGAGATTATCACACCCACATTGTCACACTAACAGTAACCAAGAGAGGGATTCATTTTAGAGTAGTATTTTTAGCCTTTAGCCTTAACTAACATTTCATTCAAAAAGAGAATACCATTCACACTCACATAGCATGTTTCATCTACTCAGGACTGTATAGCCATTAACTAGTTGATCAGCAAAGAATAAAGTCCCACACAGTGCCCTTCAGAATAGAGATGGGGTAACATTTGTTTATTTCCTTTTTTAAAAGAAGTACGGGCATCAGTTTTCATTAGGACTAGCCACTGGCTGTTTCTCGCCAGTCACTGCCTGGAAAGGAACCGTTTCACATGTGCATTTAGTCCCGCATGCCGCCAGACACCTAGGCACACACCAAAGTGCAAGTGACCCATGGGCTTAAGCACATTTCAGAATCAGGGCTAAAAAAAGGGCACCATGGCCGTATCCAAAACCCACTGAAGTCAATGGAAACACTCCAATTGATTTCAAAGGGCTTTGCATCAAGCCACCTGGAGCAACACAGCACTCTTTATTAAGTGCCACTATAGCCCAAGTTGCATGCGATCTGGCTTGTGCCATCAGGTTTACCTGGGGGAAAAAAGTGCTACAATATGCTATAGTAATGGGTCCGAGCAGCTCAGCAAGAACACTACGGTGTGACCATTACAGCAGAGTACAACAGTGCTAGATATCTGGAAAGGCAGGTGGGGCCAGATTTTCAAATGCCCAGCACTCCAGGGGGAGGGGGCACCTGGGATCAGGATTGAAAAGAGCTCAGCCTCCACATTGGCACCTAAATAAAATCAACCTAACACTCCAAGTGCTTTTGAAAATCTCATCACTTATTTAAGTGCCTAGGTGGGAGTTGCTTTGACACGCAGGCCCTGGCTGGGGGGCGGAGAAGGAGGAAGAGGAGGAGGAGGGGAGAGGGTGGATCTCCTCTGAAAATTCCAGTCATACCGGGGACATAGGTAGCTAGATTAGACTGACACTGAAATTTGGAACCAAGGGCTGCTGGCTGCTTTCTTCCACTGGCCACGTTGCTTCCTATTTGTTAAACACTCCAAGTCCCTCCACAACAAAAGGTCTCTGCTTGAGGACCCACACCTGCAATCCAAACAGCCAGACCCTTCTTGTTACTATAATCATCCTCACCTGCTGTAAGTCATTGCTTCCACAAGACAAATGTAGCTGCCTGCGAAGCCCACCCGAGCTATCCACAGGAGCATCTCCATCATGCTGTGGACGGATCTCATGGTTCCAGCTATGCACTAGCACCAATAACACAAGTTTATTTTCATTTGATTAGATTAACGAAGAAACCAAAACCTGATCACTAGCCGTATTTCTGAGGCAACAGTCCCCAAGGCATCTGGGCGCTGTTAAATACAAGAGAAGCAGATCACTTCTCTTCCCTTCCTGCACAGATTACAATTGCACATCTGCCATACGCCCTAGTATTCACAGCAGGAGTAACATCTCACCTCAGCTCTCTGTTTTTGCCATTGATTTCAATCAAACCATGAGTTCACCTGCTTTTTTAAGAGATGGCCTCAGGAGACCCTGTTTGGAACGAGATCCAGTTTGAACTGCACTTCCAAATCAAACCAGACACCAAAATCTTGCAGGCCAATAGCACCAGATTTCAGCCTCCTGGTGTGGCAATGTTACACGACTGGTGGATCACAGGGGATTTCTGCCATCTTGAATCTGGCAAGATTATCTGAACTCACAAGATTTCTACCATGTTGCTTGGCATCTGAGCTTTCTGGTTTGCTGCCCAGGTTGTCCCCGTTCTGTGGACTGACAGAAGGCATCAAGCTCTGGACTGCTAACCTGGCGCCTTTCACCAGTGCTAAATTAACTTAAAACTATGTGTCCCCATCAACCAATCTCCCTTCACATTTGGCTACAGATGGGCCTGAGTCTCTCTTATATTTTAATTGTGCTCTACGGTGCTCCACAGCCTCAGGTCCTGAGATAACACATTCCAAGGGGGTAGCTGTGTTTGGCTTGGTCAGTCAAACATACAAGGAGTCCTGGGGCACTTTTAAAGACTAATGAATTTATTTATCGCATGAGCTTTTGTGGTAGAAAATCCCACTTCATCAGATGCTTTGAAGTGGGATTTTCTCTCACAAAAGCTCATGCGATAAGTAAATTTGTTAGTCTTTAAAAGTGCCCCAGGACTCCTTGTTTGTTTGAGATGCAGCCCCACTGCTCACCTCCCTCAGGCTGACGCCCAGGAGAGTCCCACATGAAGCAAGTGAACAGGCAGTTTATGATTATTCACTCAATGTGGCACATGCTTGCCCTTTTAGGAATGCTACTTGCCGGTCCTGCCAGCCCCAAAGCCCCTCAGGGAACGCTTAGCCCTTTGAGTGGAAGGTAACCTTTTACAGCCAGCCCAGAAGATAGCATTTCAAGATTGCTGCAGGCACAGACCTCTATTAGCCCACATCAGGAACACCAGGGGCCATGCTGGTGCGAACGGGGCCCTCAGGCTTCCTTCTTGTTCTGGGGGCTCTGTCTGTCTTAGGAAGGGAGAGTCGGGGGGTGGAGCTGCTGAGGCCGGAGGCACTGGAACAGTTTGTGCTGTGGGGTTGCTGAGAACCAATGAACCACCCTGCAAACCCTGTATATCATGGAGACCACATCAAGCCAGGGTGCACGTGCAGGAGCACACCCGTTTCAGCACCTGTGACTGACCACAACCTGATCTGCAAGGGCCATGCATGGTAAAGGGGGAAGGGGGGCACAGCAGAGCAACGCTGGCTTGAAGGGCTAGTTTCTCCTTACACGGTATGGGACTGAACCCTCAGATCTGCATCTGCTCCCTGGGGCTGAGTCTGAAATGCCAGCAGACCACACGGCCCTGCAGGCCATGCGACGCTGGTGCGGTGTTAGCCGTGCCCAGGACGCCCTCCACTGGCAGCTGCAGGAGCTGAGCAGAAAGCGAAAGGACCCCCCAGATGGCCCAGGCTCTGAGCGCATCCTGCTGTGGGATGATGGCCTCCCTGGGACGTGCAGCAGCAGCTACAAGGGGAATGGGAACTAAAGGGGAACTACAGGCCCCACTTTGCTCCCTCCCCTTCTGCGTGCAACATCCATGTAATTCTTCCAGGCTCAATTGCAGGAGCCAACAGTGAGTGGAGGAGCCAGGCTGGACCCTGGGCAGGTGCGTGGGTGAAGATGGGCAGGATGTATTGTTGGCCCTCTGGCCTCGTTTTCACCAGCCTGACTGGTCCTGCTGTGCTGTTTGCTGGACAAAACAGGCCAAATGCTGGGGTGGGGGATGTTCACTTAGGAGCAACATGCCCAGGACGCAAGCAATTGTGTAACTACCGTGCACATGCACAGCATATGGGTGGGAATACAGCCAGTCCAGCTCCTCCTCACAGGGTCCTGCTCCATGCACCAGCTCCCCCACACAGGGTCCTGCTCCGTGCACCAGCTCCCCC
>ML685804.1:5780423-5790915 GCA_007922175.1 Pelusios castaneus
GCTCCGTGCACCAGCTCCCCCCCACAGGGTCCTGCTCCGTGCACCAGGCCTTCAGCCTGTTAAAACCCTAGCAGCACCATGCTGCCTGGGAGGGGGAAAACCCAGAGCACACAAGCCAGGAGGGGTAAGGATCCAAGTAGGAGGGTCTCCTGGGAAGACACAGTAGTAGGGAAGCGTCCATTTCTCAAGGGTTGAATTTCCTCATTTTTGTTGGGGGAGAGGAGGAGGCCATTTTGTTGTGGCAACAGCAATCCTATGAGGACTCTAGAGCTTCATTCTCTCCCCTCCTGAAAATCCCATCAATTCACCACGTGAAGGCTTCCCCAATCCAGCCCCATACGCTGTTCTCAGAGGCTCTGATCACGTAGGGGGCAGGATTTGATTTGCCTCCAAATGGGGTTTGGAAGAAGAAGGTGCAACAGCAGTAACTGGCCACCCTACAATAACAAAGCAAGTGCTGGAAGGAATACATTTCGTCGTGAGAACAGATTTCAGATTGGAAAGCGATGGGAAAAAACAAATGGGGACTGCGAGCATCTGATTCTTTATAGAGACCGGATGGTTTCTGGGGTCATTAGTAGCGGGGGTGGGGGCCCCACAGGCCAGACTGTTGCCCAACATTTCCCATGATAAATCTCTGTTTTCAGTTTATTTTCCATGCCCCATGCTTGCATCAGGATGAATTATCAACTAGAATTATGATTTCAGAAAATTTCAGCCAAACCAGTTGAGATGTTTCCAAGAACAAGGCTGGGGGAAGATCCAGTGTTTTGCTTGTGTTAAAAGAGGCTGATGACTTTTTCTTTGAGAAGCTAGCATGCCACCGTGCCTAGAAGCAGGTGGAAAGGGATGGGGGAAGAGATGTATCCGGATCTGCCCCTTGCTATCCTTGTGAAAACCTACCCAAACAGGGCCAAAATTCTGCCTTTGAAAATCAGTAGTTCACACATGCTTGGTAGAGACAGCCTCGATTTTAGCCGTGAAATTCCCCAAAGCTTCCCTGTGCTTCACAAGCTCCAGGTCGGGGCTCAGCAGCACTTTCCCTTTCAATTGTAGCTCTGGGTTTCTGCATGTGCAGCTGGGTCCAGAGTCCAGGCCCCTGAAATGAAAGCACAGAGCCTGGCTCTCCCCTATGTGCCACAGCTAGACACAGACCGTGTTGGACAAAATTGCGATTCAAATGCAGAGCAGTGTAAAGAGTGGGATCTACTTCCAGCTGGGGAGGGAGTATATCGGGAAAAAGAGCCTGGGGTGGGGAAAGGCAGAGCCTGGGAATCAGGGCTAGCGAATGCTAGGAGTGGCTAAGCACAGAGACAGGGAAAGAGATTCAAAAGGAGAAACAGGGCAGGGATGACAAGTGGGAGATAGTAGGTGATGGAGAGGGAGACAAATACCTGTCAGAGCAGGGGCAGTGAGGCAGGAGTATTATGGAAAAATAGAACGATCATGTAATTAAGGGCTGCATCATAACATACACACAAAAGGGCCAACAGCCACCTTACTTCTGGCCCGTCCTTACGCCCTGCTCTTCTTTGCAACCTTCATAATCTTATGGTCCAGTGGATGTTTACTTCTCTGTAAATGAAAAATTGCCTATAATAAATCCTTTGCACTTGTCTCTCACTCTCTATCTCATCTCAGGAATTTCAAAGTGCTTTACAACATTCATAAGGCCTGATAGATAATGCTAAGCTCATTTTCCAGGTGGGAGAAATAGACACAGCTACGACCCTTGAACAGTAGCTCCAATCAAACTGGCAGCCCCTTCCTTCTCACGTCTGCCACGGCCGTCATACAAGCCGAGGTTAGCTGACAGTCTCTTCCTTCTTTTGCAGCTGGATAGGGTAAATCTTAGTGATGGGGAAGATAGATGTGAGCTTCAATTTCAAGCTTGCCAGCCTGCAGTCTAAGTGTGTGAAATAGGCCCTACCGCACCAGCCTAAAATCCAAGAGCAAGTGAATCTGAAATCCTCTGCAAGTAGCCATAAAGATCCCATGTTTTTATTTCACAGCAGGACTTGAAAGTGACTAGGTTCAACACGTGGAAACAGAAGAGGTCAGGGGCCAATGAGATAGGTTGGAAGAGGACCTGACAGTAAATTCCTGATGCTTCTCCTCCAGGCTGATTGTAGAGCGCCCTGTGGGCCACCACGCACGGCCCCAGCCCTGCCTCCTCCTGAGCAGATGTTGAAATACTTACAGTCAGTGCTGGGAGAACAAACATGTTTGGCTGCTGGAGGGATTTGTTCTGACAGGTGAGAGGGAGGGATGAGGCGGGTAGAGAGAAACATTGCAGTTTGGTGGGGATAGGGAAGGGCTGGAGCACAGGGCAGAGGAGAAAGGGACCCCACTATCCAGGATATACACACACCTGGGAACACATGTGGGAAACTACTGCTGGGGGGCAGCTACTCCCCCCCTCGCACAGGTGACTGGGGCTCAGGTAGGCTTCTGCTCTGGAGAGCAGCCTGCCACACCTTTCCCCCCTGGCAGGGTGTTGTTCAACCCCCACCCTGTCCCCATGGCCACAGGTGGAACGAGCTTATTAGGCAACATTTTGCTCGGAAGGCTGGTCTTCTCCAGGCCGCCCTGCCCGGCCTGTGTCAGAGTCACCTTGATGTGCATGGGCGGCAGATGCCGAGGGAGCACAGGCAGGCGCCACTTGCCACGAGCTGTTTCATTCATCATCACAGTCACTCCGCCCCCACCAGGGCACTTGGTGCCATGGAGGAAGTGATAGTGTGAGTCAATAAAGGCTCCTTTGGTGTTACAGCTTGGTTGGGAGAAAATCTGTCTTCCTGTGCTCTGCTCTAGGGTAGAGGGATAAACATGGGCACAGCCCAGGCAATGTGGAGGGGGCTCAAATTGTGTGCCCGCCTGTCTCCGCTCCACCTCTTCCTCACTGCTCTCGGGCTCCATTTAGTCTCACGGCTGTAGCCTGAATGACAATTTTAAGGAATAAGGTCAGCAAGGACACAGCTCGGGGTCAGTGTATCAAACAGAACGAAGCCTGGAGCCCGGAATCTCTCTCTTCCCCACTCACCAGCCCATAATCTACCACCGCTCCTGCGTGTAGATCAGAATTTGCTCTGCAGGGCCCTTGCCTGGAAAGCACAGTGCAGGGACAGCAGTTTTTAATCAGACAGGTCCAGGGAACAACCGTTTCCTTGAGACAGTGCTCAGCAAATGCTGAGGGCTGACTCAGCTGCCCTAGCTCACTGCACTAGGAAGAGGTGTTTCTTTCACACCTGGTACCTGGGGGAGCCTAAAGCTAGCTGGTTCCTGGCCCTGCTAACGTGAAAGATGCAGACGGCTTTGTCCACACAGGTAACTCGGGCTCTAGCCAACGCCCCCTTTCCATGCACGCACAGATGGCCTATGACCCAGGTTTGCAGGTGCTTTAAGCCCAGGCTAAAGGACTGGGCTAGGGGAAGGTCAGAGCCAGAGCTCTGCTTTAACTCGTCTGGAACCCACCCACATTGCAGTAAGGACAGACAAAAATCACACCCATGCTGGTTGCCCACCAATGCAATCCCACAATGGCCCCTGCAGGACAGATATGTTCTCCCACAATTGACTGAAGAAAAATCCTAGAGAATTATCTCAATACCAAGAACCATGGGCTAGCTAGGCCTCAGACACACACTAATGGGGGACAGGGCTTCACTGGGACAGAGCTAGGCACCAATCACCCCGGCTAGCTGCACAGTGAAGACAGACCCTTGGATTTTACTGTACAACAGAGATAGGCAACCCCCGGCACGCGTACCAACAGCGGCACACGAGCCCATTCGGAGCGGCACTCGACATCCTCTGTGGCGCCACAGAAATTGCCACTCCTGCCACCAACAGACACTCCAAGTGGCTTCTTTCGGGGGCAGCTGCGGTGCGGAGGTCCCTGCCATGTCCATGCCCAGGATACCATGGAAAGAAGCCGCCCAGAGCGGCTCCTCTCTGTGGTGTGCCGCCAAAAGGAGTCACTCCAGGCAACTTCTTTGCATGGTGTGCCTGGGGATAGGGGTCCCCCGGCTTGCTGCCGAGAGGAGCCGCTCCAGGTGGCTTCTTTCCACGAGTGGGCTGTCAGCACCAGCTGAGGGATGAGGAGGAGGGGCCGGCGCAGGGGTCAGCACCCTGCTGTACAAGTTACCATGGAGTAAAAACCCCTCTTCTGTAGCAGGGTCATACCCACTGGGACATCTTATGGTGCCTGCACTGTCTCCAAACATCTCTCCTCGAGCTACAGTGGTATTTCACCAGTGCCCCGAAAGCTGATGACTGGAGGTCATAGCTACACCCTGGACTAGGACAGATACTCCATTAGCTCACATCAGAGATTAGGGGTTTAGGGGCAGAGGGTCCCAAGTTCTAGCTCAGCCCGGGGAAGCACTGGGTGATGAGGGAAACCAGCCACAGGAGTACGTGAGCAAAAATCAGGTTCCTTCATTCAAGCGTGGGCATCCTGGGTGCAAACACACCCATTGGGCAGTGCGGCTCTTCCAGCCCCACGTAAGAACCTCCTTGCCAAGGACGTTTTCTGACAAAGGGAATGATGAGGCAATTCTCCGCTGGTCAGATTAAATTGCTTCCTTGTCCAGTTTACAACCCAAGCCTCCCCCTGGCTACAGCAGCAGGGGTGACCCAATGAGAGCAAGCCGCATCTGGGAAAATCCAAGTCACGCATGCTCCAATTGAGCCCTGAGGCAGCAGAGGTTGGAGGGGTGGGCGTGGACCAGTCCAAGCACAGCCAAGAAAACAGACACTGAGCAGACAGACAGATGCTGTTCTCAGGATTCATCCTGTCACAGTGTAAATAAAACAACCTAAGTTTTCTCCTGAATAGATCTTTCCTGCTCCCTCATCCAGCCCACTGGGATCACACAGACTCAGAGGCCTGCACTTCAAAAATGCACAGCTGGATTTTCTGAGCGGTGAGCATTGGGGTTTGCAGGTGCTCAGCCCCTCAGAAAGAAAATAAAAGCCAGGTGATGAATGGGCTGGTCTCATAACAGCGAGGTGTGTGATGCTCCACCAGGTACCACAACAGCAGGTCGGCCCCATTGCACCCTCCACCAGGGGCATATACAATAGTTGAGAGCAGCTAGAAGGGGGCGCAACCCCACAAGGTCATAGCTCCGGTCCCTTTCCACTGTGGGACTCTGACTGCCTGCAGATGTTGAGCCCTAACCTCTGGAAGAGAAGAATCAGGCTCAGCTGAAGGTGGATGGCCCCGTGCGAGGGAGAAAGAAGGATACTTGAGCAGCAGGACAACCCCGCCACCCAGTGCATAAACCCAGGGCAGATTATTTTTTTTTTAAATATTACAATAAATTAAGACAAAAAAAAGGATCATGAAAATAGAAAAATCGTTCCCTGGAAAGAATGAGGCATGGTAGAGACACTCACCCTTCCCCCCTCGTATCCCATCCTCCCCACCACAAAGTTGCAATACTTCAACAGTGAACCGCAAAAAGGGGCAAGGTTTTGGGCCTTCCATGCTGGCCTGCAGCCTGCCGGGTGCAAAGCTCACCTCACCCTGGCTGCTTTGGGGGAGGGCCAACACCCCATCGTCTCTAAGGTCCCCTGAGCCACTCCTACCCTCCGCCCGCTTTGGATTCTGCAAAGCCAGCAGAACAGAAAGGGAGAAACACACACAAAGGCAGGGAAATGGAGGCCCGTGGGAAGTGGGTACCCTTGATCTCAGCCAGCCTGGTGAAGGGTCCCATGCGCCCAGCTGTTGATGAATGGAAGACCCCACCCGCCGCACCCAAGGGCCCACCCTTGAATGAAGTAGAAAATAAAGCCATAATGATTCTATACTTTGGTCTGTAACTACCCCCTCCCACCCGCCCCGAAACACTCCATCTGTGCCTGTAAAACATTAACTAAAGCCCTAGTGTGCCCTTTGGGTCAACCCTTTCCTTCCCAACGCCCGCCCTGTCCTGACGCAGCAGAGGGATTCGAGAGCCGATTTGCAGAGCCTCGCCCGTTACAGCTTCTGCTGTGCTGACTGGATCCTCCTGAATGCCTCCACGTCCAGTGGGAGGTAGCAGCCTTGTCTGGAGTCCAGGAAGTACAGCCTGTCCTTCACCACGGTGGGGTCAAATCCTTCCCTGCGCAGCTCCGTCTTCTGAAACTTGTAGGTGCCTAGGGTGGAAGCAGCAAGAGGTTGGGGCAGCGGTGGAGAAGGAAGGGGATCCGTGGACACCATGGCCCCTGCCTGTGTCTCCACTCCACTCTCTCAACAGGTGCTTCCCCTTTGGAAATGATGTCTGCCACCCTCCACTGCTGCTTGGAGCACCTATATATTCCCCTAAGGAGGGAATCAGCTCATCCACCCCGTCAGACCCTGCCCACAGCACGGCTGAAATGGGACTAGCAGGAATAACGCTTGCTACCGGGTCTCTAGGGCTGTGCCATACCCTTGGGTGAGCTGTGAGCATCAGGGATTGGATTTAAAACCTCTTGAGCTCAAAGCCTCATGTCTACTTGAGGTTGAGGCGCTTGCAGCCCCCTCTGCTATGTGGCCCAGCCACCACTAGAGACGGACACGGCACCACACGGAGCAGGAGTGCCCATTACCTCAGCACGGTTCTCCTGACCACTGCAGCGCAGATGGAATCTTGTTCCACTAGCCAGCCTGTGCTGCAGCCCACGCCCCCTTGGAAAGCTCACAACGCAGGCTTCAGACATCAACCCCCATCTCCCAAGCTGGAGCTCCACTACTGATAGCCATGTTTACAGAGACAGTCGGTGAACCAGCAGGGCCAGGGCATCAAAGAGCCAGGGACCGGTGCCCCACAGCTGTGCGAGGTGTGTGGTTGTCAGCATACGTCAGCACAACACGCCTCGGCACCATCCCAGCATGTGTGGAGGCAGCAGCAACAAAGCAGAGGAAAAATGGACTTGCTAACAAAGGAGACTGCGCCATCCCATTGCTCTCCAATAATTAAGCTGTCCAAGTCCGCCGCCTTAGGTCAGTACTGTCCCATTTTACAGATGGGGAAGCTGTGGCATGGACAGGAGAAATGACTCGCCCGAGGTCACACAGGGAATCGGTGGCAGTGAGGAACAGAACCCTGACTTCAAGTGTCCCTGTTCCAGCCACTAAGCAACACTCCTTCTGGCCAGCCAGGACAACACTCCCGGCGCTTTTTGCCAGTGAAAAAGGAAAAATAAAGCTGTGCCACCAGCTGTGGCAGGCTCACTTGTCTTGTTGACTTCTGGCAGCATTCGCAGGAAGACGGGCCGTGCATACAAGGGCAGGGACTTCTTCAGCTCATTGGCAAAGCTCTCCAGGTTGCAGGAATTCTTGGGATCCGCAATGGCCGCCATCCCTGCCTTCCCCTCAGTGCCTGGAAAATAGGAAAGTGATTGGTGTGCACATGCTGTGAGCAGCTTCAGCAAGCGAGGTGCTCCCACTGGCCCGAAACACAGCTTGCCAGGCCTACAGCAATGTGCTGAAGCCCACAACCAGACAGATAAGAGGCTCCGCCAGCCCTTAGCTCCGGTCAGTCCCAGCGGCACAGCCCAGTTCCCGTTTCAGGAATGGCACTGCCATGCAAGAAAGATACCAGTGGCCACATCGTCCTTTGGCTGAGCTAACTCCCATGATCAGAGAGAGTGGGGCCGGCTCTGCTCTGCACCTCGTGTCGTTACTTAAACCCGGCAAACCAGAACAACTGCGTTTCTCACGCCCTGTCAGCCCCAGGTACCAGGCTGGGGAGGTGCAGGCCCAGTCTGGAAATTCACCTAAATTGTTTTATCACCACCCCTGTCCCCATCTAAAGATGGGAGATTCTGCACCCCAAGCTTTGCTCCTCCCTCTTCCATGCTGCAAGAGAAGAATGACTCACAGGATGGAGAGTAGAGACAGGCCCTGAGCGCTAAAGGGGTGAACACAGCCACAGAATGGCTGAGAAGAGCAGAGGGCCACTCCCCTCGGTTCCAGTTACCTGGCACCTCCACCCCGTAGACAACAACATCTGTCATGCTGAGGATGCGGCTCAGAGTCCCCTCCACCTCCGTGGTGGAGACGTTCTCACCCTTCCAACGGAAGGTGTCCCCAGTCCGATCCCGGAAGTACATGTAGCCATACTCGTCCATCACCAGCACGTCTCCTGTGGGAGCCAGAGGAATCAGAGGAGCCTACAGGCTCCCAGGCTTGGCGTCACCATAACCCTCTGCCTCTAGAGTGCCCTCTGCCCAGGGCTCGCTGGGCACTTCGTGACCCATCAGCTCATGTTCCCCCACCCTGCGGCAGGCCGGGACCGTTTGCCCCAGTCAATAGCTGGGGACTTGGGCCACAGAGAAGGGAAGTGACCTGCCAGCCAGGAACTGAGGCATGTGGACCAGTGAAGGAAGGCAATCTAGTTGTTAAAGCAACAGCCTGGGCTTAACGACTTACCAAGACCTGCCCCTGGACAAGTCCCTTCCGCTCAGGGCCTGACGAGAGTAACAATCCTGCCCCGGTTCTTGGGTCAGGGAAAGGGGCTGGGATTCTTCATTCTTGCCTGCAAAGCAGCTAGAGGCTCTGGAAGGACTGAGAGGGATTGAGCCAGGTCGCTAGGTATGGCTGGGGAAGCAAGGGGACCCTGGAGACCCAGTGAGCCTGTCAGCCGCACCCCCCCTCCCCCCGTGAGTCCCCTGCAGCCAGAGAAGGGCCCTCACCGGTTAGATACACTGAGTCCCCCTTGGTGAACACGTCATGGGTGATCTTCTTGCTGGTGGCTGACTGGTTCAGGTACCCGTCGAAGTGCAGCAGAGGGTTGCTCTGGATGATGCGTCCCACCAGTTGTCCTGGCTCCCCTGGGGGCAGAGAGGGTGGGGGACACGCTCAGTCCCCACCGTTCGGCTGGCTCAGGGACAAGGATATGCAGACAGCTGGCTCTGCACGACGCACACAGGCCCCGTCTTGGTGCAGGCTGGAGCGCGGGAAGAGGAGATGTAGGGAGGACGCTAGGGGGCTTCAGTGTAAACGTCTCTCAGTGCTAATTGTGTTCTCTTTACCTTGAGAATGGGCTCAGGAAGCTTCCCCCCTACATTGCTTGACCTGACCTGACCTGAAGGCCCCACTGACTTCTGACTTAGCTCCTCTCTGCCCTGTTTCTAAGGTCCGTTTGCTCCCTGGGCTCTCCACTGAATTTTCCCCCAGGATGGCCAGGGAGCACAGCAACATGAGAACCCACACAATCAACTTCACACGACACCCAACAGCCAGGGGTTGGTCACAACGTTCAATCACTACTGCAGTGAAGCCCCGGAGGGGAAGAGAGCCACACCCCCTTTACCAAAAGGGGGGAAAGTTTCCAATGAGAGCAGAGGATGATTCTGATGCTTGTCAAAGCGGAGACAGAAGCTGACCCCCACATGGCCCCTTCCTCCTTCACCTGGTTTACAGCGGATGCAGAGTCCATCTGGCCCACGGATCAGCTCCATGGTCTCCTCATCCACCCTCATCAAGGTGACGGGGTAAATCCCAGGCAGGATCCTGCTGTTGAAGCCACAGGAACCAACCTGGAAGAGAGAAAACTCAGAGCAGGGTTTGACAAAACCTAGGAGCCAGGTCACCATGGTGAAAAAAAATAAGACTGATGGCACCTCGCTGGGAACCAATTTTGTCAAGCCCTGACTCAGGCATAGCCCAACAGCAGCTGGAAACCTCTCTGCCGCCAAACTCACTTCCCCCTGTAGTCCTTCCTTCCAGCCCAAGGGACTTCTTGGGATGGGCTGGAGCTATCCCACCCCAGAAACCAGACGGAATCCACTGCCTGTGCCCTTGGGGCCTTCCCACATTGCACAGGACTCCCTGCTGATGTCAGATGCCTCATGGAGAGCCTGCTGGAGAGACTTAATCAGCTCAGTCTCACCCCAGGATCACAAGGGGCATCTCCTGACATCCCTTCCCATCTGCCCCCACCCTTAGGTCCTCGACATGGCCTGTTCTGGCAGCTCCCAGGGCACGGAACACATGAACCGTCCTCCCACCAAGGCCACTAGTCTGCAGGAGACATCCCTGTCACCCCCGGCAGCCCAGGGAAGGGAGGACTGGGCTGCAGGGGGCCGGGAGATGCTGCAGGGACAGCCAGAAGGGCAGAGACAGCTGATGGGGCCATACGTTGTTGTCGAAGTTGCCCAGACTGCAGTTGCACTCGGTGGCGCCGTAGAACTCAGCGATTTGGGGGATCCGGAAGCGGGAGATGAATTCCTTCCAGATGGACATCCGCAGCCCGTTCCCAAGCGCCATGCGCACGTGGTGCCGCCGCTCCACCTCCTGGTACGGTTGGTTCAGCAAGTAGCGACAGATCTCTCCGATGTACTGGACAATCTGCCCAAGGGAAGGGAGAATGGCACACTGTGGCCTTTCACAGCCCCGTCCACTCAAGGAGTTCAGAGCACTTGAGCAGCATCAACCCCCACAAGCCTCCAGGAGACAGGAAGGTGTTGGCAGCCCCATTGTACAGATGGAAAAACTGAGGCACAGTCAGGGGAAGAG